>CM059785.1:47285669-47890093 GCA_030435695.1 Brachymystax lenok tsinlingensis | reverse complement strand
TTTACATACACCTTAGCCAAAAACATTTCAACTCAGTTTTTCACAATTCCTGATATTTAATCCTAGGAAAAATTCCCTGTCTTAGGTCAGTTAGTATTACCACTTTATTTTAAGAATGTGAAATGTCAGGATAATGGTAGAGAGAATTATTTATTTCAGCTTTTATTTCTTTCATCACATTCTCAGTGGGTCAGAAGTTTACATACACTCAATTAGTATTTGGTAGCATTGCCTTTAAATTGTTTAACTTGGGTCAAACTTTTCAGGTAGCCTTCCACAAGCTTCCCACAATAAGTTGGGGGAATTTTGGCCCATTCTCCCTGACAGAGCTGGTGTAACTGAGTCAGGTTTGTAGGCCTCCTTGCTCGCACAAATGTACTTTTCAGTTCTGCCCACAAGTGTTCTATAGGATTGAGGTCAGGGCTTGGTGATGGCCAATACCTTGACTTTGTTGCCATTTTGCCACAACTTTGGAAGTATGCTTGAGGTCATTGTCCATTTGGAAGACCCATTTGCAACCAGGCTTTAACTTCCTGACTGATGTCTTGAGATGTTGCTTCAATACATGCACATCATTTTCCTCCCTCATGATGCCATCTATTTTGTGAAGTGCACCAGTCCCTCCTGCAGCAAAGCACCCCCACAACATGATGCACCAGTCCCTCCTGCAGCAAAGCACCCCCACAACATGATGCTGCCACCCCCGTGCTTCACGGTTGGGATGGTGATCTTCGGCTTGCAAGCCTCCCCCTTTTTCCTCCAAACATAACGATGGTCATTATGGCAAAACAGTTCTATTTTTATTTCATCAGACCAGAGGACATTTCTCCAAAAAGTATGATCTTTGTCCCCATGTGCAGTTGCAAACTGTAGTCTTGCTTTTTTATGGCGGTTTTGGAGCAGTGGCTTCTTCCTTGCTGAGCGGCCTTTCAGGTTATGTTGATATAGGACTTGTTTTACTGTGGATATAGATACTATTGTACCTGTTTCCTCCAGCATCTTCACAAGGTCCTTTGCTGTTGTTCTGGGTTTGATTTGCACTTTTCACACCAAAGTACGTTCATCTCTAGGAAACAGAACGCGTCTCCTGCCTGAGCGGTATGACGGCTGCGTGGTCCCATGGTGCTTATACTTGCGTACTATTGTTTGATGAACGTGGTACCTTCAGGTGTTTGGAAATTGCTCCCAAGGATAAACCAGACTTGTGGAGGTCTACAATTTTGTTTCTGAGGTCTTGGCTGATTTATTTTGATTTTACCATGATGTCAAGCAAAGAGGCACTGAGTTTGATGGTAGGCCTTGAAATACATCCACAGGTACACCTCCAATTGACTCAAATTATGTCAATTAGCCTATCAGAAGCTTCTAAAGCCATGACATCATTTTCTGGAATTTTCCAAGCTGTTTAAAGGCACAGTCAACTTAGTGTATGTAAACTTCTGACCCACTGGAATTGTGATACAGTGAACTATAAGTGAAATAATCTGTCTGTAAACACTTGTTGGGAAAATTACTTGTGTCATGCACAAAGTAGATGTTCTAACTGACTTGCCAAAACTATAGTTTGTTAACAAGAAATTTGTGGAGTGGTTTAAAAACGAGTTTTAATGACTCCAACGTAAGTGTATGTAAACTTCCGACTTCAACTGTATGTATAAGTTTAAACACAGGGCCCCAGTATCAGTACTATAAAGACATAGTATTTTCACAACAGTATTATCCCTTGTTTGTGTCTGTAACTATAAATTAGTTGTTTCGCAAGACATAATCAATGCACAATAACCATCCAACTGAAAGATATACCTATTACACATGTTACAGATTGTAAATGTAGATAACTTGCAATTAATCAATATTACAGTGCTCAATAGAACAGTAGAACGATTTGACACAACTTCTAACCAGACATCCACTCAACATCCAGTTTTGGCTATATTGAATTAAAGTTATCGACTAATGTGAATTCAACATTAAACAAGTTACGCGTTGTGGCATGCTGTTGAATTTTCATTTGAAAAACGTGGATTCAACCTGTGCTTCAAAAAACACACAGACCCTAATCAACCTAAAAACCCAGTTTGTTTAATGTGTTAACCCCTTTATGCCTTTCCTTTGTCTCTCCATAGAACAAACTAGACCTACACTTGACTGACCTTGATAAACAAGAACCGAATAAACACAGTATCTGAAATCATTATTTTTGACTTTGGTAACTCTACCGCTGTGGCTTTCTCTAGGTCACTATAGTTTGAGTAACTGGCTCTCGGATATGTGCCAACAGCAGTCTAAGTGGAGAAGGAGACACTTTCTCTCTTCATTGAGGCTGAATGGATTTTTAATTAACACATTATGCCAGTTGCTAATTGCCTGAGACGCCTGCTGGTAAAATCATTTTCTACTTTTTATTGTAATACAGTAGCAACCATCTGTTTAAAAACACAGGGCCGGAATTAGCCTTGGTCCTGTGGTGAATGTTGACAC
This sequence comes from Brachymystax lenok tsinlingensis, assembly GCA_030435695.1. NCBI lineage: Eukaryota > Metazoa > Chordata > Actinopteri > Salmoniformes > Salmonidae > Brachymystax > Brachymystax lenok. The sequence goes on along the minus strand of CM059785.1, from coordinate 47,887,612 downwards.
GAGATACAGACCACCGCCACCTTATTTATCAGGACACGAATTTGCAGAAAGGAAAAAACAATAATATTAAATCAATGTGTTGAAAATGACAGAACATGAGAATGCAGCCTCTGACAATGGAAGTGAAATGTTGGTGAAGTAATAAAGGAAACTCGGATCAAGCTGAAATTCGAGCCTTGTCACTTTTAATAACCACCTAAGGCCGATGTCCGCACCCAATGCAGAAATCGAATGAATATAATAAAAACATCCCCGTAAAAATCCATCAGTATAAGATAGAGATTAGATTGGAGATTGAGTCTCAATCCACTGCATCTGCCTATGGAACACTTCCGCATCTGCGGTGAAAGGTGACAGAGCTACAGTGGTGTTTGTCAGACCATGAGACATCCCGAAAATCGATCTTCTCACAAAATAGTCTGTAGCGTCTGAAAGGTTTGGCCTATTTTGACCACGATATGAAAGATGAAACTCTCACAAACACGATGGTGTTCTCTGTTTTGCTCTACGACCCCCACAAGCATCTTGGCTGCAGTCAGTACATCCGATCTGCCGACTTCTGTCTGACGTGTCTGAACAGTTTGGGCTACACACCATCTGTGTAAAGGTGAGCCTTTCACGAACACGTACATGTTTGTTGTATTGATCTAGGATGCCAACAGGCCTCACAATACTTTTTTGTAGAACTTTTCTTTTGCTGATCTTTCTTATACAGTACATGATCAAAAGTATGTGGACAGCTGCTTTTCGAACATCTCATTTCAAAATCATGGGCATTAATGTGGAGTTGGTCCCCCATTTGTTGCTACAACAGCCTCCAAACTTCTGGGAAGGCTTTCCACTAGATGTTGGAACATTGCTGCAGGGACTTGCTTCCATTTAGCCACAAGAGCATTAGTGAGGTTGAGAATTGACGTTGGACGATTAGGCCTGGCTTGCAGTCTGTGTTCCAATTCATCCCAAAGGTGTTCAATGGGGTTGAGGTAGGGGCTCTGTGCAGGCCAAGGACTTCCACACAGATCTCGACAAACAATTTCTGTATGGACCTCGCTTCATGCACAGGGCATTGTCATTCTGAAACATGAAAGGGCCTTCCCCAAACTGTTGTCGCAAAGTTGGAAGCACAGAATGCTGTAGCGTTAAGTTTTCCCTTCACTAGCCCGAACCATGAAAAACAGCCCCAGATCATTATTCCTCTTCCACCAAACTTTACAGTTGGCGCTATGCATTGGGGCAGGTAACGTTCTCCTGTCATTCACCAAACCCAGATTTGTCCATTGGACTTTCAATGTGGCACCGTAATAAGTCAGTTTGTCAAATTTCTGCCCTGCTAGAGCTGCCCCGGTAAACTGGAAGTGCTACCATTGTGAAGTGGACATGTCTAGGAGTAACAATGGCTCCACCGCAAAGTGGTAGGCAACACAAGCTCACAGAATGGGACCGATGAGTGCTGAAGCGCATGGAGCGTAAAAATCGTCTTACAACACTCAAACTGCAAACTGCCTCTGGAAGCAACTTCAGCACAAGAACTGTTCGTCGGGAGCTTCATGAAATGGGTTTCCATTGTCGAGCAGCTGCACACAAGGGAAAGAATTCCAGGTGAAGGTGGATGAAATAATGCCAAGAGTATGCAAAGCTGTCATCAAGGCAAAAGGTTGGCTACTTTGAAGAATTTAAATATAAAATATATTTTGATTTGTTTGAACACTTTTTTGGTTACTACATGATTACTACATGTTTTATATCATAGCTTTGATGTCTTCACTATTATTCTAAATTGAATAAAGAAAAACAGTTGAATGAGTAGGTGTGTCCAAACCTTTGACTGGTACTGTATATTTTTTTATACTTCAAGGGACCAATTCAAAATCAAATATCAAAATGATCCTGAGTTTGACCTTCTTAGTAGAACCTCCCCAGAAAAGGCTTAGACTCTTATGGGTTTATAAACATTTAGTTTAGCCTCTAATAAACTATATCACTCTATCAAACAAAGTACAGTACATAGAGTACATTACATTTGTCGTTCCTTCCCTACAAGCAGAATTTGAGAGATAGGTGGCTTTGCTTTGCCTAGTAAATCTGCTTTGCACCAAACAAAGCTGATCGCTCAGCCAGGCACCCAGTCTAGCAGTTAGTCACCCCCTGAAGAACAATATTGTTCTTATGAGAACACCACTATGCTACACTCCGTCGTCCTCCCTGAATTTGGTCAAGCCCAACAGGAGACACCAGAGGGAGTAGTTAAAGAGTAGTGTCTGGTACGGACAATAGGGATTATAGAACATTAAGAGCACATTTAGTGGATGAGTTTACCCTCATCCACCTCACATTCACTGCAATCAGTCCCACTTCTAAAGCAGACAGAGAAGGCTAGTGACTTCTGAGCACCACACACTGATCCTCTGTCTAAGTTGTTGTAAGGGCAGCGTGCTAGGGTCATAAGGAGCTGGGACATCACATAGCTATTCTCCTGGGTAATTAGTACGCTTTTTTTCTGTGGGTGATTTTCACAGTCAACCCAATGCTCTGATGTCTGGTCTTAATCAACTATCTTTTTGTCTCTCTGTGTGTTTTTTCTGTGTGTGTGTGTTTGCTCTCCTGTGCGTGTACGTGTGCGCTTGTAGTTGGTGAATAGTGCTGGTACCCCTGTCTGATGCCCAAGACCCTCTCTGCCCCCATTAAGCTGCCAACACGCCTAGGCAAATATACACAGGCTAATGTACAGGTCGGGAGAACTCCTGCATGCACACGCACACATACATACACACACTAGTAGCCTACTGTATATGCATATAGCATCAGTGTGTGTTGTAAAGTGTGTGTGTGTTTTAAAGGTATTATAAGTGTATTTCTTTGCATTTAGTAGGTACTGAGTTGAATAGACAAATTGTATATTGGGTCTAAAGTCCAAGAGGAGTCTATCCAACTATAAGACTGCTTACCTTTGGTTATTAATCAGCTTGGTCACTATAGGTTGAATGATAAGTTACCTGTCTTAGACTGGGATTCAAACAATTCACAGTGCGCCGACTTTTAAAAGTAATTCATCCTCAAGCCGACTTCTGCTGCGTTTACCGTGAATGCAAATCTCCGCTTAAGTCAGTGCAGTGTGATGTCAGTGCATGGCAGCTTTTTGAATGCTGGCTTAAGTTTTACAATAAGTCATGTTTCAGCCCTTCATCAGTCAATCTCATAAGGTTCATAATCTGTGCATCTCTTCCACAATACATTTTTTACCAGCCGTGCAGACAGATTCACATGCGTTGACAGAGCAACTCTACGGGCGTACAGGTGTGTGTCTGTGTCTATGTGTACGCACATGTGTATTGTACGTTACATGTGTTCGTGCATGTGTATGTTTGCATGTGTGTTTATAATGTTTGTGTTCACATGTGGGTGCACAGTGTGTGTGTGTGTGTGTTTATGATGTGTGTGTTCACATGTGGGTGCACAGTGTGTGTGTGTGTGTGTGTGTGTGTCTGTGTGTCCACACGTGTGTGTCCATACATGTGTATGGTTCCGGGTGTACGTACTGATGCCTCTGTTACCCGGCTTCGACGGTGACATCTCCTCAGGAGGGGGCCAAGCCTGCATGTACTTTAATTACAGGTAATCTTTGCTTTCACACTCTCTCACACACTCCTTCCCTAATTGCCAAATTGCCTCAATTAAGCTCTAAATAAGCAATGGACACGCGCCTTTGCCGAGAGAAAATTACAATGGCCAGGCTAAAAACAACTGGTCCCTCATCTCACGCTTAAAAGGTGATTAAGAGACACCAAAAAATATCACGTCCCCCATGCAGTGCGAAAATGTGAAAAGAAAGAAAAGAAAGCTTTGATGAGTGTGCAAAGAAGAGGGGATAAAGAAGAGGGGATGGCCAGAGGAGAAAATAGGGAAAAGAAAAGAGAAATTAAAGGGGAGATGATTGGGTGAAAAAGAAAGACAAGAGGACTGATGTCTGTTTTCTTCTCCTCCCTTCACGACCATGTGCCGGGGAGATCACTCCATGAACGAGAGACTGAAATGTGTGAGTAAGTAGACATCCCATGGGCTGCCAATTCACGGCGTTCTCTCTCTCGCTGCCCGCCCAAACGCTCATTATCGACAGTGCACACAACCCCCATACACACGACGTCAACTGTGAAGCGCACTGGCCCTTTTGTAGAGACAAATTAAGATCCCATGTCTTTTAACGGGTTAATTCTCTGACTAACGAGGCCCCTTGTTAAGGGGTAATACACCCCGGTGTAGCCAGCAGTATTAATGGGAGTACACTAGCCAATTAGCTGAAATCTTAAACCACACGGCAACACTTTCGGGCTAACTAGTGAGGGGGTCTAGATGTTGGATGCTTTGATAGGAGAGGGCAAATTATGTGTGTGTGTGTATGTGTGTGCGTTTGTGTGTGTGTGTGTATGCCACATGGTGAATGTGTGTGTATGTGGGTATGTACACTATAATATACAAAAGTATGTGGCAACCACTTCAAATTAGTGGATTTGTCAGGTATATAAAATCAAGCACACAGCCATGCAATCTCCATAGACAAATATTGGCAGTAGAATGGCCTTACTGAAGAGCTCAGTGACTTTCAACGTGGCACCGTCAGTTCGTCAAACTTCTGCCCTGCAAGAGCTGCCCCAGTCAACTGTAAGTGATAAAATTGTGAAGTGGAAACGAGCAACAACGGCTTAGCCACGAAGTGGTAAGGCACACAAGCTCGCAGAATGGGACCGCCGAGTGCTGAAGGACATAGCGCTTAAATATCGTCTGTCCTCGGTTGCAAAACTCACTACCGATCTCCAAACTGCCTCTGGAAGTAATGTCAGCACAATATCTGTTCGTTGGGAGCTTCATTAAATGTTTTTTTTACTGCCATCTGGCAGTTCGATGGACGAATATGGGTTTTGCGGATGCCAGGAGAATGCTACCTGCCCCAATGCATAGTGCCAACTGTAAAGTTTGGTGGAGGAGAAATGACGAACTGTTTTCCATGGTTCGGGCTAGGCCCCTTAGTTCCAGTAAAGGAAAATCTTAACGCTACAGCATACAATAACATTTTAGACTATTCTGTGCGTACAACTTTGTGGCAACAGTTTGGGGAAGGCTCTTTCATTGGGCCAGTAACCGAAAGGTTGCTGGATCGAATCCCCCGAGCTGACAAGGTAAAACTCTGTCGTTCTGCCCCTGGGCAAGGCAGTTAACCCACTGTTCTCCAGGCGCTGAAGGTGTGGATGTTGATTATGGCAGCCACCTGCACCTCTCTGATTCAGAGGGGTTGGGTTAAATGCGGAAGACACATTTCAGTTGAATGCATTGTTGTACAACTGACTAGGTGTCCCCCCCTTTCCCCTCTTTCCTGTTTCAGCATGACAATGCTCCCATGCACAAAGTAAGGTCCATACAGAACTGGTTTGTCGAGATCGGTGTGGAAGAAATTGACTGGCCTGCACAGAGCCTTGACCTCAACCCAATCTAACACCTATGGCATTCTGTTGCTTATGCATTTTATTGTTGCAATTTATTAAATGTATGGGTCTGCAATCTGCAGGGGACTCTCTAGATTTTCCTGGTTTTAATATAACTGAGGTAACTGTTTGATACATAGAACTTGGAAGCACTGAAATAAGTGACGTATGTTGTCATCTGAGTAAATAGGGGCCCTACTTTGTCCCAGAATCTTAAAAGAAAACTCCACAGCAAAAATATATTTTGGTTTTTGTTTTATTAGTCCATTATTGATATAGTCCCAAAATATTTTGCATGTCAGCAATCAAATTTTCAAGATATGTACAGTAACTTTCAAAATACTGAAATGTGGCCTGAATGATGCAGGTAAACACAGCATTGAGTTTAACTTGTAGTTGTTGGCTCTCTTCAAAAGTAAAATATTATATTCCTGCATACATTCAGAAATGTTGTGTTCTTATTTACCTTGTAAATATTTTGTATGGGCTTTTTCTAAGAAAGTGATTTATTTTTATTTAATTTTAATTTTGAACTCATATTTAACTTTTGCCGAGTATGAGATTATCGTTCCCTTGATATACATCTTAAAAGCACCCAAATTATGTCAGGGGTCTCCTTTTCTCTGCCCTCTATGTCTAGATTTGTAATGGTAAAGGTTTTTATTTTTTTGTTTACGTATTTAATACATTTCAGGTCTTGAAGATGCTCTCTGTTCATTCTCCATATTGAGTCACTAAGTGTATTTTCAGTTGGTATAATTAAGCATGATAAAGGAGAATGATCCAATATCACTATGTCATGGAGTTTTGAACCCAATAAATTGTTGGGCATTTTTTAAAACATAAATGTAGTCAGTTCTTGAATAGCTTTTCTTGCTTTGAGAAAAAAAGTTGTCTTTTGTAGTTGGGTGGCAAGTTACCTAGGGGTTTTAAAAGCGTTGGGCCAGTAAACAAAAGGCCGCTGGTTTGAATCCCAGAGCCAAATAGGTGAAAAATCTGTTGATGTGCCTTTGAGTAAGGCACTTAACCCTAATGGCTCTTGTAAGTAGCTCTGGCTAAGTGCGTCTGCTAAACAACGTAAATGTAAAAATTTAATCTCCAGGTGTCCTGTAGAGATGCCATTTCTTTGACTCTTTGGAGGTTCTTTGAATTTGCCCTTTTTATTGCTGTGTCTGTCTAACTTGCTGAATGTGTGATTTAGGGCACCTGCTAAGATAATACAGTGCCTTGCAAAAGTATTCAAATCAAATCAAATAAAATGTATTTAGAAAGCCCTTCTTACATCAGCTGATGTCACAGAGTGCTGTACAGAAACCCAGCCTAAAACCCCAAACAGCAAGCAATGCAGGTGTAAAAGCACGGTGGCTAGGAAAAACTCCCTAGAAAGGCCAAAACCTAGGAAGAAACCTAGAGAGGAACCAGGCTGTGAGGGGTGGCCAGTCCTCTTCTGGCTGTGCCGGGTGAAGATTATAACAGAACATAGACAAGATTTTAAAATGGTCATAAAACAGGCAGAACAGTTGAAACTGGAGAAGCAGCACGGCCAGGTAGACTCGGGACATCAAGGGGTCATCAGGCCAGGTAGGCCTTGAGGAATGGTCCTAGTGCTCAGGTCCTCAGAGAGAGAGAGAGAGAGAGAGAGAGAGAGAGAGAGAGAGAGAGAGAGAGAGCATACTTAAATTCACACAGGACACCGGATAAGAGAAGAGAAATACTCCAGATGTAACAGACGGACCCTATCCCCCCGACACATAAACTACTGTAGCATAAATACTGGGGGCTCAGACCCCCCTAGCCGTTTTTTATATTGTTGCGTTACAACATGTAATTTAAATGGATTTTTATTTGGATTTCATGTAATGGACATACACAAAACAGTCCAAATTGGGGAAGTGAAATGAAAAAAATAACTTGTTTAAAAAAAAAAAAGTTTAAACAGAAAAGTGGTGCGTGCATTGGTATTCAACCCCTTTGCTATGAAGCCCCTAAATAAAATCTGGTGCAATCAATTACCTTCAGAAGTCACATAATTAGTTAACTAAAGTCCAACTCAGTATATATACACCTGTTCTGAAAGCCCCAGAGTCTGCAACACTACTAAGCAAGGGTAACCACCAAGCAAGCGGCACTATGAAGACCAAGGAGCTCTCCAAACAGGTCAGGGACAAAGTTGTTGATAAGTACAGATCATTGGAGCAGCATTAAATCCATTATTAAAAATGGAAAGAATATGGCACCACAACAAACCTGCCAAGAGAGGGCCGCCCACCAAAACTCACGGGCCATGCAAGGAGGGCATTAATCAGAGAGGCAACAAAGAGTCCAAAGATAACCCTGAAGGAGCTGCAAAGCTCCACAGAGATTGGAGTATCTGTCCAAAGGACCACTTTAAATCATACACTTCACAGAGCTGGGCTTTACGGAAGAGTGGCCAGAGAAAAAGCCATTGCTTAAAGAAAAAAAGTAAGCAAACACGTTTGGTGTTCGTCCAAAAGGCATGTGGGAGTCTCCCCAAACTTATGGAAGAAGGTACTCTTCTCAGTTGAGACAAAAATGTAGCTTTTTGGCCATCAAAGAAAATGCTATGTCTGGCGAAAACCGAACACCATCCCCACAGTGAAGCATGGTGGTGGCAGCATCATGCTGTGGGAATGTTTTTCATCAGCAGGGATTGGGAAACTGGTCAGAATTGAAGGAATGATGGATGGCGCAAAATACATGGAAATTCTTGAGGGAAACCTGTTTCAGTCTTCCATAGCTTTGAGACTGGGATGGAGGTTCACCTTCCAGCAGGACAATGACCCTAAGAATACTGCTAAAGCAACACTTGAGTGGTTTAAAGGGCAACATTTAAATGTCTTGGAATGGCCTAGTCAAATCCCAGACATTAATCCAATTGAGAATCTGTGGTATGACTTAAAGATTGGTGTACACCAGCGGAACCCATCCAACTTGAAGGAGCTGGAGCAGTTTTGCCTTGAAGAATGGGCAAAAATCCCAGTGGCTAGATGTTGCCAAGCTTATAGAGACATACCCCAAGAGACTTGAGGTGTAATTGCTGCAAAAGGTGGCTCTACAAAGTATTGACTTTGGGGGGTGAATAGTTATGCACGCTCAAGTTTTCTGTTTTTTTGTCTTATTTCTTATTTGTTTCACAAAAAGAAATGTTACATCTTCAAAGTGGTTGTGTAAATGCCAAGGGGGTGAATAGTTTCGCAAGCCACTGTAGTTCCTGTCTGGATTTGATGTTATAAACATTGAACAAAAATATAAACGCAACAAAGATTTCAAAGATTTTACAGAGTTACAGTTCATATAAGGAAATCAGTCAATTGAACAATTCATTAGGCCCTAATCTATGGATTTCACATGACTGAGAATACAGAAATGCAGCTGTCGGTCACAGATACCTTAAAAAAACGTAGGGCGTGGATCAGAAAACCTGTCAGTATCTGGTGTGCAGCGCGACAAATCTCCTACGTATAGAGTTGATCAGGCTGTTGATTGTGGCCTGTGGAATGTTGTTCCCCTCCTCTTTAATGGCTCTGCGAAGTTGCTGGATATTGGCGAGAACTGGAACACGCTCTTGTACACATCAATCCAGAGCATCCCAAACATGCTCTATGGGTGACAGGTCTGATGAGTATGCAGGCCATGGAAGAACTGAGACATTTTCAGTTTCCAGGAATTATGTACAGATCCTTGCGACATGGGGCCTTGAGGGTGATTGGATGTACTGCCAAATTCTCTAAAATGACGTTGGAGGCAGCTTATGTTAGAGAAATTAACTCTCAATTATCTGGCAACAGTAGAAATGTAAAAATAATGTAGGAGACTATAACACAATAAATATGGTAGGAGAAATCCAAAGAAAAACCAACCAGAATTAAAAAGAAAAATTTGAGAGCCCATGCTCTTCCAATGGAATGTATAGGATTAATCTAGCTCCCAGTATGCAATTCCTATGGCTTCCACTGAGTGTCAGTAGGTTTTGTTCAAGGTTTCAGGCGTGTTTCTTCCAAAACGAGGAAGAATAATGAGTTTTAGTACAGGGACACAGACTTGGAAATCAGTGTATGTGTGCAACGAAGAGGACACGCACCTGCTAATATCGTTTTCCTATTGAACATCTTTCCATATGAAATAGAATTAAGACATGGTCAGTCAATACGGGTTTTAGAAAAACACTTCACTGATTCATGTCTACTTTACTTGACTGACTTCATCAGTAACGAGATTGACGAGGGAAATCCTAATCTCCAAAATGGAGGCACTGGGGTTAAGCAGTATCCCTCTAGGCTGGGTAAAGTCCTATTTATCTGGTAGGGAGCAAGTAGTAGAGGTTAATGGTTCACTGTCTCAGGCAAAACCAATGAGTTGTGGTTCTGCAGGGGGATCGTGCTTGGGCCTCTACTGTTTTTACTGTATATTAACGATATGAAAGATGTTTGTTCTTGCCATCTTTTCCTTTCTGAGGATGACTCTACACTTCTGGTGTCTCACAAAAGAGAGCATACTTGGAGAGCATACTTAGCACAGAGCTTACTAACATTAGCAAATGGCTTGGCGATAATAAGCTGTCTCTGCACAAACTGAAGCAATTATTTTTGGATCCAGAGCTAAATTGAGTAGGTCTTCTGAAATCAGAGTGGAGTCAGGGGGTGAGGTGCTGACTACTAAAACCTCTGTTAGCTACTTGGGATGTATCCTTGATGGAAGATTGGGAGGTGTGAGCATGGCCAATAAAGTGCTAGGGAAGGTTAATGCCAGGACTAAGTTTTCGGCTAGAAAGTCCAAACTGATAAGGACTCCATGAAAGTGCTAGCCACTGCCCTCATTCAATGCCATTTTGACTACGATAGTACTTCCTGGTTTGAGGGCTTATCTAAGCCTATGAAGGGGGAACTCCACATAGCCCAGAATAAGCTGATCAGGGTAGTATTGAAGGTGAGTCCACGTACTCACATAGGCAGGTGCTGCTTTCGGGTACTAAACTGGCTGCCTGGTGAGGCTAGGGTGTCCCAGATTAGACTAGGTTTGGTTAAAAGGAGTATTTATGGTTCTGCGCCCACATATCTAAGTGATTACTTTCCCTGTGTTAGGGATGCACACAATCCCAGCACCAGATCAGGTGTTGCTGATGTGTGCTTATACAGATTCATGAGTATTGCTGGGAAAGGTACTTTCTTGTATACTGGAGCCTCAGAATGGAATGAGTTGCCTCTGCCCATAAAAACAACGCCCTCTCTGGGCAGCTTTCAAAATAAAGTTAAAATATGTTTGATGTCTTCTGTGAATAACCTCTACGATGTAACTGCAATGATGAGATAGTGTTCTTCTTCTTTGATTTTATGTTTTATTATTTCAATGCCATACTGTGTTTAACTGTGCTCTAACTTGCCTAGCTGTCTTGTCTCAAGAGGACCACAATGGAAATAAGTCCCAGACTTTATTGTGTGTTATCCTCAATGATTTTACTCATGTGCATGTACGGCTTCTTCAAGTTTTATGTGTGCTTGTTTTTTTAAATGGTTGAATTAATAAACTAAACTAAACTAATTAGTTACCAGCCTCAGAAATTGCAGATCAAATAAAAGCTTCACATAGCTCAAGCAACAGACACATCTCAACATCAACAATTCAGAGGACACTTTATGAATCAGGCCTTCATGGTCGAATTGTTACAAAGAACCCGCTACTAAAGGATAATAATATAATATAATATAATAATAAGAAGAGACTTGCTTGGGCCAAGAAACACAAGCAATGGACGTTAAACCGTTGGAAATTTGTTCTTTGGTCTGGAGTCTCTAGTGGCACAGCTAGCAACTGTGATGCAGTGCCTTAGACCACTGCGCCACTCGGGGGGCTATCATTTGTTATTCAACAGGACAATGACCCAACATACCTCCAGACTGTGTAAGGGTTATTTGACCAAGAAGGAGAGTGATGGAGTGCTGCATCAGTTGACCTGGCCTCCACAATCCCCCGACCTCAACCAAATTGAGATGGTTTGGGATGAGTCGGACCGCAGAGTGAAGGAAAAGCAGCCAACAAGTGCTCAGCATATGTGGGAACTTCTTCAAGACTGTTGGAAAAGCATTCCAGGTGAAGCTGGTTGAAAGAATGCCAAGAGTGTGCAAAGCTGTCATCAAGGCAAAGAATGACTATTTGAAGAATCTTTAACACTTGTTTAATACTTTTTCGGTTACTACATGATTCCATATGTGTTATTTCATAGTTTTAATGTCTTCACTATTATTCTACAATGTAGAAAATAGTAAAAATAAAGAAAAGCCTTTGAATGAGTAGGTGTTCTAAAACTTTTGACCGGTAGTGTAGTTATTGTATACATTACTTATATAGAACATATGAACATGTAGGCTGAGAAAACAACATTTTACAGAGAACACACAAAAATCATAATGCGTATTTATTCCTTGTGTCAATATTTCTAGTTTGTATTTAATATTTTTTATCTTTAACTCATTGTTGGAAAGGAACCGTAAGAAAGCATTTCGCTGTTAGTCTGCACTTGTTGTTTAGTGGATGACCGACCTTTCGGTCATGATCAGTCAGTAACATAACCACAACATAACACGACACATGGTAGACTGCGTCCAAGGGTTCAAAACAGAGGTTGCCGCATGTATGTAAACAATATCAACAAAATCCAATACAGGGAAAAGCGTTGTTTGAACAACCTTTCTCATATTTTCAATACTGAGGCATGATTTATTTCGATATAAATAAAACTATCTTGTTTCTATGCTTCTTATTCAGATTTTCTATATGCGTTACGAAGGACAACTTGTCATCAACCCAGACACCCAGGTACTTATATTGAGAAACAAGCTCAATTGGGGCTCCATTTGTTGCACAACTACGCAGGTCCTCAGGGTCAACATTTAGTGACCTAGAGAACAGCATGAGGTTGGTTTTACTTCTATTTAACACTAATTTAAGATCTGTAAGTGATTTCTGAATTGAATCAAAGTCATGCTGAAATTGAATGGCCTGCTGCACCGATGTGGCACAGGAATACAAAACTGTGTCATCTGCATGGAGATGAATGTTACAAGTATTAACAGTGTTTCCTATGTCGTTAATATACAAGGTGAACAATAATGGGCCCAACATCTAATACCTTTTTGAATATCAAGAAATTCAGATTCAACCCCATCTGTTAAGATGGCCTGAGTTCTGTCGCTAAGATAATTCTGAAACCATAAACAGGCTGTATATCCCAGGCCTATTTTTGATAACTTCTTCAGCAAAACAGAACGATCAACAGTGTCGAACGCCTTTGACAGGTCAATGAACAAGGCAGCACAGCTCTTTTTAGCGTCCAAGGCATTGACTAGATCATTAACAACTAGCGTGGTTGCTGTGGTAGTACTATGCCCAGGTGTAACGTCTGCTTCCAACTCACACTCTCAAACACATAGATCCCCTGAACTCAGCTCACTCTCCAGATCCCAATCACCTGAATTCTGATCACCTGTTCACACACCTGTATGTCATTTACACACTCTATTTAGTTCAGTTCTTTGTACCCCATCATTGTGAGGTATTGTTTGTTATGATACATATTTCTTTTTGCCTATTCCCTGCCTGTACTTTTTCGGATTTCCTATCACCAACCTCTTGCCTGATCTCCTGGACTACGTTACTAGCCTTTTCTCTGCCTTTACTGTTGCCTTGTTGGACCCCCTGTGTATGACCTTCTGCCTGCCCCTGGACCCAGCTGCCTCCTCCAGTGGTCCTTTACAAATAAACACCTCCTGCACCCTGCGCTTGAAACCAGCTCTCTGTCTCCCATCGTATTCATTACACCAGGCCTAAACCCTGATTGGTTTATATTAAAAATACAATGATCAGATAAAAAGGAACGAAGTTGTACATTAACCAAGGATTCAAGAATCTTAGCTAAAGAAGGTCGTTTTGAAAAAGGGGAGATAGTTGTCAAGATAATTTGTATCCCCACCCTTATGGAGTGGCAGTACATATGCTGATTTCCATGCTTTTGGAGTACTTCCTGATAACAATGTTGAATGCAAAATGTGGGCTACCGAGCCAGCAATAAATGGAGCTGCACACTTCAGCAGACCAGGATCCAAACGATCAGCCCCTGTGGATTTTTTTGTGTCTAATTTTATCAAAGCATCAAGGACTTCTTTATCAGTGAATATCCAAAAATAAATCTCCTGACCAGCATATTCAGTATCATTCAATAGATTTTCACCATCAACATCCAAACTACTATTTTCAAGAGCTGGCTTTGAAATACATCCAAGTGTACAGCCCCAAAGATAAAATGGTGATTAAATGCATTAATGATATCAATTTTGTCAGTGATAGGGTCAGAATCTAAATTCATTTCTTGGGGGGAGAGAAAAGGAGACACAACCCTTCAGTGTACATTCTGTTAGTTTATTAACATAATAATCAGATTTTGCTTTTTTAACTAGTTTTACAAACAGATTTCTCAATCGCCTGAGACTGCCAGTCTGGGCCCGAGTCTGGGAATCTAGCTTTGGCCCAGGCAGCATCTCTGTTGTGTATGACTTCAGATAGCTCTGGACTGAACCAAGGGCAAGACCTATTTTTAATTCTCCGTTTATTAAAAGGAGCATGTTTATCTACAATATAATTGAAAACATTTGAGAAGTGGTTCAGAGCCGTCTCTGGGTCAGGTATAGATGCAATACAATCAAAGTCACCAAAATAAAGGTCACAAAAAAAGGTCTGTTCATTGAAATGTTTAAAATTCTTCTTGTTGACAAAACGAGGTTTGGATCTAGGCATCAGTATATCCCTGACACATACAATGGGACAGTGGTCATATCCAAAGCAAATACATTGTAAATATGAGGTCAATCAAAGTCGATTTCGCAGGCTCTTTTAAGTTTGGACGAGTAGGCTTTGTAATCAGCTGGGTCAAATTTAAATTAGTACAAAAATCCTTTAAACAGTCAGCATCCTGCGTTCCCCATGCAAGATTAAAATCTCCAGCGATCAACACCTCTGGGGTAGTAAAAATGGCAATTAAATCAGTGAGTTTGTTTAGTACACACTTCTTGGCGGAGGGTGGACGATAGATTCCTATAACTGTTATTTTTGAGTTTGAACCCAACTGAAGACTTAAAGGCAACAATTGAAATTGTTTAGGACTGGAGGTAGCCTTTAACATGAAAACAGAAAGAAGATTCTTTGTGTAAATAACACCACCACCACCTTTGCCTTTCCTACCAGCCCTAAACACATTGTAACCATCCATAGCAACCTCAGAGTCCAGGGTTTTATCAGTTAGTTAGACTGCATTTAACCCTGTACCCAACACAACTACACTCTCGGGACGTCAGCGTTAACTGCATAACACAGGACAGCACAACACACCAAGGCGCTCGCCAACCATTTCAATGACTGCAGTTGAAACAGCTAGTAGTACACCATCCACCCAGCAGATGGCACTGTCACCTAAGGAAATAGCAGGGAACATGCTCCAGCTGCAGTCTATACTGCAGTGTTTGGATGCAGATGTGTTCTGAAAACCGTTAAAAGAGCATCCGTCTTCTCAATTATCCCCCTAGCTAAGCAACTCAATTGGCTTCTTCCTCATAACAAGATGCTTACCATCCAGATACATGAAAAGAGATTAGGTGAATAGGGCCCATGAACCAAAACACGCTTACATCATGAGAAGGAAGTCATGTTCGCCTTCATCCAAATACCTAGTGAAAAGTACCCTAATCTCAAATCAACCCAAAGTCCCTACCATCTAGATTCTAGATGCAAGGCACTTATGGAGATCTGACAGGACTGGATAGGTGTCTGTAACGTGGCAAATATTCCACCTGGCCTATCAAAGGGCAAGATGGATCTGCCACCATATTTCTTACACCTATCAAATCCTCTTAGTAACTAGGGGGGAGATACCAGGGGCTGATTTGAGATTCAGAGGTTAGAGTGCAATGATGCATTGGTATTGGTATACAAAAATGCTAGGCTAAGAAGGCTGAATGATGGATTGATTGATTTTATTATTTTATTAAAACATGCTGCTGGCAGGCTCAGACAATACCAATGATAGGAGCATGCTGGGTAAATGGACAATGAGACATAGCCGTGTGATTTAGGGGTGCTAAGGGCGCTGCAGGACCCCCCGATGAATAAAAGTTAAAAAAATGTTTGTTCCACTGAACATTCCTTACAAATAAAAGCATTTTAATTATATGAAGAGTGCCTTACTCCTCCTTTCTTTTTGATGATCAATTGACCCCTTTTACCAAAGAGCAGATTCTACCCACAAAGACCTACTGTCTACCCTAGCAGTGCTTCCCCCTTCCTAATTTTTTATATAAGAATATAAGATACTTCATAAAGTGAAGGTAATAATGACAGTGAGTGTACAAAACATTCATATTGAGTTGCACCCCCTTTTGCCCTCAGAACAGCCTCAATTTGTCGGGGCATGGACTCTACAAGGTGTCAAAAGTGTTCCACAGGGATGCTGGACCATTGTGACTCCAATTCTTCCCACAGTTGTGTCAAATTGGCTGGATGTCCTTTGCGTGGTGGACCTTCTTGATACACACAGGAAACTGTTTAGCGTGAAAAACCCAGCAGTGTTGCAGTTCTTGACACACTCAAACCGGTGCGCTTGGCACCTACTACTACTGAAATTATACAAAAGGCAGAATGTCAGCTTTAATTTTACGGTATTATCATCCATATTGGGTTAGCAGTTATTACAACACTTTTTGTGCATATTCCTCCCATTTTAGGGATCCAAAAGTATTGGGACAAAATCACGTATCTGTATTAAAGTAGTGAAAAGTTTAGTATTTGGTCCTATATTCCTAGCACGCAATGATTACATCAAGTGTGTGACTCTACAAACTTGATGGATGCATTTGCTGTTTGTTTTGGTTGTGTTTCATGTTATTTTGTGCCCAATAGAAATGAATGGTAAATATGAATTGTGTCATTTCGGAGTCATAGGAATAGAACATGTTTCTACACTTCTACGGTAATGTGGATGCTACCATGATTATGGATAATCCTGAATTAATCCTGAATAATGATGTTTGAGAAAGTTACAGAAGCACAAATATCATACGCCCTCCACATTTTTTGGGGGGGGTATGATATTTGGGCGTGTTAACTTTCTCACTCTTCATTATTCACAATTCATTCAGGATTATCCGTAATCATGGTAGCATTCACATATTCAATTCTTATTTACAATAAAAGTGACTCCAAAATGACACAACACATTATTTACCATTCATTTCTGGCGGGTAAGAGCGTTGGGCCAGTAACCGAAAGGTTGCTGGATCGAATCCCCCGACCTGACAAGGTAAAACTCTGTCGTTCTGCCCCTGAGCAAGGCAGTTAACCCACTGTTCCCCTGGCGCCAATGACGTGGATGTCGATTATGGTAGCCGCCCCACACCTCTCTGATTCAGAGGGGTTGGGTTAAAAGCAGAAGACACATTCCAGTTGAATGCATTCAGTTGTACAACTGACTAGGTATCCCCCTTTCCCTTTCCCTTTCTATTGGGCACAAAATAATCTGAAACACAACAAAAACAAACAGCAAATGCATCCAACAAGTTTGTAGAGTCACAAGCTTGATGTAAACATTGCGTGCTATTAATATGAAACCAAATACTAATCTTTTAACTACTTTAATACACATAAGTGTATTTGTCCCAAAACGTTTGGTCCCAGTTAAAATGGGGGACTATGTACATAAAGTGCTGTAATTTCTAAACGGTTCACCCGATATGGATGAAATGATTTGTACAATTTTAAATCCAAAGTGCTGGAGTACAGAGCCAGAACAACAATAAAAAATGTCACTGTCCCAATACTTTTGAAGCTCACTGTTGGTGCCAAAAGGCCTTTATTTGAAAGTATGCAATACTGTACAAAGAAACCAAAATGGATTTATATGCGATAGTTTATAAAATATATCTGATATTTTTGCCCACACAATTCCACACATAAATGAATTTAATCTGAAAGAACATTCAGTCATGTACCAACATATTTCCTTTCACCCTTTAATTATAACTATTTTCATTTGGGGTGTTCAACTACAGAACAAGAAACCTGGATTCGCAGAGAATTAAGTGATCATAAGCAAATTGACAGTAAGTGTACAATGAAACACTGGAGACTGGGAGAGACACCGGCACAATTAACAAAGACAACAGGAGAATCACACTAAATTATGGCAATAAAGTTCAAGCACTTCAATCATCATATTTCATAAATTAAAGTTATAGCAACAAAATACTATTAATATGTATCAATTGTTTTGGTGTTGTATTGTATAGCTATATTGTAATAAAATAATCTCTCAAGACGATATAATAGCAAGATGACACAATGTCCTGTAGCTTGTAGACTTGATAATTTATATGACTCTCATTTTGTATTTCCCGATAAACACTCCCTGACATTCACAACTAAAAGGACAGTGATGCTAATCAAAGGTTGTTGTGACAGGGTACCACATTGAGGTTCTATTTAATGGACACTATAAAAACTTCCTGCATAGAAAAACATCAACATGGAAAAAGTACAGTTGTCAATTGGACTCTAAAATCAGTGGTTTGCAAATCAAAACTTTGCATTGAGGCATTGACCCTTTTTGATGTTCTTGTGAGCCACCAAACAAGGGGAGAACAACTGACCCCTCTCATTGAAGCCACAAAGTTCAAGGCCGACCGCTGTACTGCAGGCATTGTTTTCAGAAAACAGGATCTCCACTTACAGTTAACGGTAAAAGGGCAACCTTCGTGAAGACAATCATGGTACCAATAATTGCTTCTATTACACCAGATGTATGTCCTTGAACCAATTGTTTTAAAATCGCACACAGAAGACGTTATAAGGATAAATTACCCCCACAATGAAAATTGGTAAGGGGGACTTTGGATCTGGCTCTGTCCGTTAGTATGTTTGTTACACGCAATATCTCAAACAGCACTGGCCAGATTTGGACAAAACTTGTTGAATGATGCGTCTTGCCATAGAGATCCGTAAATTACAAAATTACACTGATTGGCCAGATGGTGGCGCTATAACAAGCGATTGAAAATGCAATCTTTGAATGGTCACTCTCCTAACCCCATTTGACCTAGTCATGAAATTTGGTACATAGGTCCCTCTCCTCACAAGGAACAAATTTGCCTCAGGGAGCCATAAGGTCTGCCATGACAGATTTTCCGGCACTTAGAATTTTGTGTTTTTTTTAAAGGCTACTCCTCTGGCACCGAATGACCGATCTGCACAAAACTTGATATGTGGCATCATTAGGCAAAGGTCTCTCAACGCAATCCTTTCCAGACAGAGTCTAGCTTACCCATACGATTTACCAGACACCTCTGGCCCGAGTTTGACTAAACTTGGGTGAATGATGCGTCTTGCTACATAGATCCACCATTTCCAAAATTACACTGATTGGCCAAAGGGTGCACTATGGTAATCAACTGTACGTACATAAGTCGCACGCAATATCTCAGACACCACTTGTCCGATTTTGATGAAAATTGGGTGAATGATGAGTCTTGCCATACAGATCCATCATTTACAAAATTACACGGATTGGCCCAAGGCGGACGCTGAATCATTTGTGGGGGACGTCATGTTTACTGTTGCCTCATTTTAGTTGCAAATTGCAGCCTGCAGTACCCCGGTCGGCCTTCAACCTGAGATACTCAATGAGAGGGGGAAGCACTGAGCTAGCCTGCAATGTCACTTCCTGGAATAGCTCAAACTGCATATGTTATGTATCTTTAGACGCCATCTTAACTTACTTTTTTGGCTTCAAATGGGCTAATGAGTCTTCACATAGGAATTAAATGGTGTCATGTGATTAGCTTTGTACAGTGGGGCAAAAAAGTATTTAGTCAGCCACCAATTGTGCAAGTTCTCCAACTTAAAAAGATGAGAGAGGCCTGTAATTTTCATCATAGGTACACTTCAACTATGACAGAAAAAATGAGGAAAAGAAATCCAGAAAATCACATTGTAGGATTTTTAATGAATTTATTTGCAAATTATGGTGGAAAATAAGTATTTGGTCAATAACAAAAGTTTATCTCAATACTTTGTTATATACCCTTTGTTGGCAATGACAGAGGTCAAACGTTTTCTGTAAGTCTTCACAAGGTTTTCACACACTGTTGCTGGTATTTTGGCCCATTCCTCCATGCAGATCTCCTCTAGAGCAGTGATGTTTTGGGGCTGTCGCTGTGCAACACGGACTTTCAACTTCCTCCAAAGATTTTCTATGGGGTTGAGATCTGGAGACTGGCTAGGCCACTCCAGGACCTTGAAATGCTTCTTCTGAAGCCACTCCTTCGTTGCCGGGCGGTGTGTTTGGGATCATTGTCATGCTGAAAGACCCAGCCACGTTTCATCTTCAATGCCCTTGCTGATGGAAGGAGGTTTTCACTCAAAATCTCACAATACATGGCCCCATTCATTCTTTCCTTTACACGGATCAGTCGTCCTGGTCCCTTTGCAGAAAAACAGCCCCAAAGCATGATGTTTCCACCCCCATGCTTCACAGTAGGTATGGTGTTCTTTGGATGCAACTCAGCATTCTTTGTCCTCCAAACACGACGAGTTGAGTTTTTACCAAAAAGTTCTATTTTGGTTTCATCTGACCATATGACATTCTCCCAATCCTCATCTGGATCATCCAAATGCTCTCTAGCAAACTTCAGACGGGCCTGAACATGTACTGGCTTAAGCAGGGGGACACGTCTGGCACTGCAGGATTTGAGTCCCTGGCGGCGTAGTGTGTTACTGATGGTAAGGCTTTGTTACTTTGGTCCCAGCTCTCTGCCATTAATACAGGTAACGAGTGGAGGACAGAGGAGCCTCTTAAAGAAGAAGTTACAGGTCTGTGAGAGCCAGAAATCTTGCTTGTTTGTATGTGACCAAATACTTATTTTCCACCATAATTTGCAAATAAATTCATTAAAAATCCTACAATGTGATTTTCTGGATTTATTTCCTCCCTTTGTCTGTCATAGTTGAAGTGTACCTATGATGAAAATTACAGGCCTCTCTCATCTTTTTAAGTGAGAGAACTTGCACAATTGGTGGCTGACTAAATACTTTTTTTCCCCACTGTACATTCATATACAGTCATTAAACCAAACAGCTAAAACTTTGTTTCTAACAATCAACGGTCTTGAAATGGCCTTAACTGCAACCCAAGAGACATTTTCCTGTGTCCACAAGCCACCATTTTGAGAAAAAACGGATCCTAACGTCCCACAGATGTAAGACGGCTGCTGATGGAGAGACTTGTGAGAAGGATGTCCACGCTGTCACTTCCCCAATCAGTCAAGTATGAATGGGATATGCTTGAAAAAACATTGAAAGAACGTTTCAAGAAACATTTCAACCACCAGAGTACTGTATTGACACTGAGTGCTCAGAGCTATAGTAGTCTAACCTAGTTCTCGTTCGATAAGTTGAGCGTGGTTGAATTTTATTTATATATCTATGAGGTCATCACCACTCTCGTCACTCTCAACGGTCAGCTGGCGCGTCCACCATTTCTTGACTTCTGACCCCGAGGAGGCTTCGTCACTCACAGGGTTCATCTTACACACCATGGACTTGACACTGGTACGACCTGGACAGATAGAGAGAGAAGAGATTTGGGTAATGGAAAAACAATATGTGAGAATCTGTTGGCATACAGCATTGCTCCAATGTTATTTTCTCTAGATTCCTAGGCTTTAGTCACGCAGATGACATGGTTCGACACACGTTGACACTGGTCGGTCACATTGGTTTCGCGAGCACAGAGTTGATCTTTGTTGACGCTGCACACACACACGCACACACGAGCGCACATACACAAGCGGTACTGACCTGCAGGTAGTCGCCACTGTCCCAGTTTCCTCTGAGGGCGTTCTGAGGAGTCCTGTCTGTATCCCCCACGGTCTGACAGAGTAGGACTCAGCAGCTGTTGGAGACCACTCAACTACAGGTAGGTAGGTGTAGAAAGGTTTTATAATACATGTATGAAACATTGTACTGCAAGTTTCTTACCTGGCATATGTGTACCCTACTACAGACTGTACAGAAAACCTTACCATAGAAACTCTACCATATTATCCATCTTGTTAGTGTGAGGTGTGTGTGGTTCAATGTCTGTGCGCGTGTGTGTACCTCTGGCTGGGTTGAATGGTCCTGGTTAGCGTTGACGTCCTCACTAGGCAGGGTGGTCTGTATGCTGGGGGGGTTGAGGAAGCGACTGAGCTCCTGCTGCTGGCTCTCTCTCAGGCTGTGGATGATGCTGCACGACTGCTGCTGCTTCTGTAGCAGGAGAGACAGGGAGAGTGAGTCCTCAAAGGACACTATACAGCACAGCACAGAACAAACCACAAAAACTATGGAACAGTGTATGCAAACATGACTTCTGTGTATTCTGTAGGGGAAGTGACAGGGGAGTGGATCCTCACAAATCTAAACAGAGCAATCGGTTCTCTCAAAATACAAAACTACACAATTGGCAGTTCCTTAATTAAAGCATGGCTGTTGCTGTTACTGTAGGGGAGAGAGTGCAGTGGGTCCTCACAAACTGCTACTGTACACAGCGGGTCCTCACAAAACACCTTACAGCACAAGGTAGTAAGTCCACAAAAACAAACAACTCACTTGGTGTGTGTTTGTGTGTGTGTATACAGTTGAAGTCGGAAGTTTACATACACCTTCACAATTCCTGACATTTAACTTCTAAGGGAGTGGCAGCTGAGGTGTCGGTTTTGGAGAGTCTGGCCTGGCACTCAGGCCCAAAAACTAGAATATGCACATAATTTGTACTATTGGATAGGAAACACTCTGAAGTTTCTAAGAGTGTTAAAATATTGTCTGTGAGTATAACAGAACTGATATAGCAGGCGAAAACCCAAGGAATTTCTGTCCTGGAAAAAGTGTTTTTGACACATTGCCTCATTTGGAACCCCTCCCTATTGAAAACTTCCATATATGGGAGTAAGATTGCAGTACCTATTGCTTCCACTGGATGTCAACAGTCTCTAGACAGTGTTTGGTGATGTTAGGTTGCTCTGGATGGTAATAGAAGAAGAATTTCGAACTAGTCACAGGATGTAAACAGAAGAGGATGCGTGTTCACGGGCTCAATGCTGTGGTTTTTCCTTTCCTATTGTCCAGTTTATAATCCGGTTGAAATATTATAGTAAATATACACAAAAGTGTTCCTAAGGATACATTATCAATGATGTTTGATTGTTCTTGGACAAGTGTATAGGTATAGGTTGAACGAGTTCTCTTCACGGTTCAATGGGCGAGTGGACGCTGTATTTTAAGAACATAACGCGCCAACCAAACGGAGATTTATGGATATAATAAATGACTTTTTCTAACAAAAGAACCATTGGATGTCTTCGTTGGACACTTGGGAAGCCCTCAGCAGATGTTCTTCGAAAGGTAAGGGATTTTATATTAGAGATTTTATGCGTTTTATGAGACCCGCTTTGGTTATGGATTTATGCTAATGCATAAAATATGAGAGGGGCTATCCTCAAACAATCAAAAGTTGTGATTTCGCCGTAAAGCCTTTTTGAAATCTGACAACGCTGTGATATTGCCAAGAATCAGAGCTTTTGATGGCTATGCAACACTTGTATATTGATGAATGTTTAATAATTCAACTTTTGGATTTTGAATTTACCCCCATTTCACCGGGTAGTGTCAGAAGTGGGGTGCTATTTATTTCAGATTTCTTTCTTTCATCACATTCCCAGTGGGTCAAAAGTTTACATACACTCAACTAGTATTTGGTAGCATTGCCTTTAAATTGTTTAACTTGGGTCAAATCTTCCAGGTAGCCTTCCACAAGCTTCCCACAATAAGTTGGGAGAATTTTGGCCTATTCCTCCTGACAGAGCTGGTGTAACTGAGTCAGGTTTGTAGGCCTCCTTGCTCGCACATGCTTTGTCAGTTCTGCCCACAAATTTTCTATAGGATTGAGGTCAGGGCTTTGTGATGGCCACTCCAATACCTTGACTTTGTTGTCCTTAAGCCCTTTTGCCATAACTTTGGAAGAAAGCTTGGGGTTATTGTCCATTTGGAAGACCCATTTGCGACCAAGCTTTAACTTCCTGACTGATGTCTTGAGATGTTGCTTCAATATATCCACATCATTTTCCTACCTCATGATGCCATCTATTTTGTGAAGTGCACCAGTCCCTCCTGCCGCAAAGCACCCCCACAACATGATGCTGCCACCCCCGTGCTTCACGGTTGGGATGGTGTTCTTCGGCTTGCAAGCCTCCCCCTTTTTCCTCCAAACATAACAATGGTCATTATGGCCAACAGTTCTATTTTTGTTTCCTCAGACCAGAGGACATTTCTCCAAAAAGTATGATCTTTGTCCCCATGTGCAGTTGCAAACCGTTTTTTTTATGGCGGTTTTGGAGCAGTGGCTTCTTCCTTGCTGAACAGCCTTTCAGGTTATGTCGATATAGGACTCGTTTTACTTTTGTATCTATATCCACAATTTTTTTCTGAGGTCTTGGCTGATTTATTTTGATTTCCCCATGATGTCAAGCAAAGAGGCACTGAGTTTGAAGGTAGGCCTTGAAATACATCCACAGGTACACCTCCAATTGACTCAAATTATGTCAATTAGTCTATCAGAAGCTTCGAAAGCCATAACATCATTTTCTGGAATTTTCCAAGCTGTTTAAAGGCACAGTCAACTTAGTGTATGTAAACTTCTGACCCACTGGAATTGTGATACAGTGAATTATAAGTGAAATAATCTGTCTGTAAACAATTTTTGAAAAAATTATAATAGTGAAGACATCAAAACTATGAAATAACACATATGGAATCATATAGTAACCAAAAAAGTGTTACTACATGATCCACCACCCAAAGCACATCCAGCCAACTTGACACAACTGTGGAAAGCATTGGAGTCAACATGGGCCAGCATCCCTGTGGAATGCCCCGCCAAATTTAGGTTGTGCTTAAGGCAAAAGGAGGGAGGGTGCAAGTCAATATAGGATGGTGTTCTTAATGTTTGGGTCTCTTACAGCACGGATGCGTTTGAGGCACTTCTTGAGCCACATGCGTATGGTCTGCTTGGCCACCTCTTCTTCTATGGTGTACTCCAGCTGCTCTCTAGCCAGCAGCTCCTCCAGCTGCAGAGACTTCCTGATATCCACTGAGCGGTATGACAACATACTGCAGAAACACAGGGGGACATGGAAGAGAAAGAATGGTAGAAGAATGAATAGAAGAGGACTCTATACGTAACTGTGGGCTAAAATATATCCTAATAAACTATATCATTTTTTACAAGGACTAAATAGGTCTACAGAACAATATGAAAACACACTGTGGGAAACAATACAGCCCCCCCACAAAAACAAACTATATAAGTGTTTGGTGTGTGTGCCGTTGTCACCTGAGCACGTCGTGGAAGGTGACGTCCCCTCCGTTGTGCAGCCTCTCCATCTCATAGCACATGTGTTTGAACAGCAGCTTGTCCTTATCCAGGTCTACCTCTAGCCTGCCCCTCAGCAGACGCAGCAGGAACTTCACCCGCGATGTTGGGATCACTCCCTGAGAGAGAGAGAGTGGATAAAGGTCACCCCACCTGTCCAGACAAAAGAATTCCATCCCTCCAGCTCTTCTCCACTTCCAACCCTTGCGTCTCCACATGGTTCCTTCCCTATCATATCAGTTGGTTTCTCCCACTCTCTCTGTATCTCTCCTTTCTCTCACTCTCCCTCCATCCATCTCTCCAGTTTTCCTCCACTTCCAAACCTTACCTCCCCGCAAGGTTTCCTCTCTCTCTCTCACCTCTCTCTTGTCGTCCACATTGTTCCAGATAATCTGAAAGTGTCGGAGGTCGTTGTAGCTCAGTAGCTGGTCCTCCTCAGTGGAATAGAAGAGGGAGAAGTTCTCCACGATGATGGCTGCAAAACACACACATATCTGGGGTTATCCCACGTGTCTGAACATTTCAATGTAGTTATACTTACATCCAGCAGATATGTCTGGGACACAACAATGACATCTCTTGCAAGAGTTATTTAAATCTAGAATTTGCTACCATACTGCCTTTTACGCCTACAAACATGAAGAGATGGCTCCAGTTATGTTTACTGATTTTGATTTATCACCTTTGTTACAGGATTTGGCTTTTCCATTTATATTTCAAAGTTGGATGCTAGCACGTAGGCACGTGGGGCGCACTGACTGGTGTCACCTCGTTAGTCAGTATATATTATACCTGTTCTGGTTGGTTATCTCGTTAGTGGAAAGATGTTTTACCTGTGCTGGCCCAGGTGCTATTTAAGAGTGGCTGGCTCACTGCTCCAGTGGTCTTGAGAAACATGGAGGGTTAACACCTTTAGTTGGCTCTCCAAATTTGATTTCTAGACCAACAATCCTTTATCTGATCTTCCCTGTTTTCATTTCATTCCACTTTTTGCTTTGCTTCCTGTCTTTAAGTTTGCATGTTTTTTTCTTTTGTTTGCCTCTTTTTGGGCAAATTTAGTGGGCGCTCATGTCTTTTACTAAGTCCCAGTAGCTGCTAGTCAACTTTCAGTGGACACCCCCATGAGTGTCTTTCAGAACCCCTCCTAAAACCCCACCGGTTTAATTTTGGTTATTGTCAGTGACCCTTTGTTAGTTCTCTAGCGACAATTCTTGTTTTCCTTGCTGGGGAACATAACACCTTTCATGGCATATTCTCCAACTAGCACTAGCATTGGAGTGGTCGAGGAACCATACCCGGGCTTCGCTAATGGAACCTGCAATTAGATGTTTATAGCCTTCAATAAATGGATTGTGAATGATAGGTGACTGGTGAAATGTTATACATAGTCATTTCCCTACAACACTAACAGCATCAAGCGCTGTTGACATCTCAGGGACAAGTTGCGCTCACAGACACAGTCCATAAAACCACAACGATATATATGCCAGACCATATTCAGAGGGAGATGGAGAGAGACGGATAGCTAGAGTTGATGTCGGCTCGCTTCCTAAACTCCCCTGAAATTAATTTGGACTGTGCCAATGTCCTTACTCACACACACACACATACAGGTGGACCCAGATTTCTGCATGGCAAGGTTTGATGATGAGGTGTGTAATAACAGTGCTAAACTGTCATGGAGAGAGATTAAACCGTTTATTGTGCTTTATGAGATAGTCACACACGTCTCGAACCACAGGAAATGAAATATGGGCCTGAACGATGATACAGGAAATTGTCCTTTGCGTGAGTGGCTTACGCACACGCACGCTCGCACACAACACCCCATATGGAAAGGCTTTATTCAAATGTTATGAAGTCAACCTTATATGATTAGGGCACACACACCCACTTACCCACGAGGAGGTTAAGCATGATGTAAGCAATGATGACATAGAAGGAGCAAAAGTAGATGAGTGCTCCTGCGTAGTTCCCACAGTCCGTCTCCCAGTAGCGATGCTTATCGGGGGTACAGAAAGGAGGCTGCACCTGAGGAGGGGAACATCCCAAACACTATGTTATCAACATGAGGGCCCCACAATACAACGGGAACCCCCAGAGAGAATTTAAACATATTTCATTATCTAATTCCGCTGGGGCCAACGTTATGAAAATGTATGCATGCAAGTTGCTTTGGATAACACTGTCTGCTAAATGGCATATATTATTATATTACACTGAACAAAAATAGAAACGCAACATGTAAAGTGTTGGTCCCATTTTGGTCTCATGAGCTGGAATAAAAGATAACCGAACTTATCCATACTCACAAAAAGCTTATTTCTCTCAAATGTTGTGTACAAATCCCTCTTAGTGAGCATTTCTCCTTTGACAAGATAATCCATCCACCTGACACATGTTGCATATCAACAAGCGGGATCATTACACAGGTGCACCTTGTGCCATGGACAATAAAAGACCACTCTAAAATGTGCAGTTTTGTCACACAACACATCGTCTGAGACCAGCCACCCGGACAGCTGATGAAACTGTCGGTTTGTACAACCGAAATATTTCTGCAAAAACTGTCATAAACCGTCTCCGGGAAGCTCATCTGCGTGCTCGTCGTCCTCAACAGGGTCTTGACCTGACTGCAGTTCAGCGTCGTAAAACAAACTTCAGTGGGCAAATGCTCACCTTCAATGGCTACTGGCACGCAGGAGAAGTGTGCTCTTCATGTACACTACCGTTCAAAGGTTTGGGGTCACTTAGAAATGTCCTTGTTTTTGAAAGAAAATCACATTTTCTGTCCATTAAAATAACATAAAATTGACCAGAAATACAGTGTAGACCTTGTTAATGTTGTAAATGACTATTGTAGCTGGAAACCATCACTCCTGTGTTCCAATGGCACGTTGTGTTAGCTAATCCAAGTTTATAATTTTAAAAGGACAATTGATCATTAGAAAACCCTTTTGCAATTATGTTAGCACAGCTGAACACTGTTGTCCTGATTGTAGAAGCAATAAAACTATTATTGTTCTGAGAAATGAAGGCTATTCCATGTGAGAAATTGCCAAGAAACTGAAGATCTCATACAACACTGTGTACTACTCCCTTCACAGAATAGCGCAAAATGGCTCTAACCAGAATAGAAAGAGGCCCGGTGCACAACTGAGCAAGAGGACAAGTACATTAGTGTGTCTAGTTTGAGAAACAGACGCCTCACAAGTCCTCAACTGGCAGCTTCATTAAACAGTAGCAGCAAAACACCAGTCTCAACGTCAACAGTGAAGAGGCGACTCCGGGATGCTGGCCTTCTAGGCAGAATACCTCTGTCTAGTGTCTGTGTTCTTTTGTCCATCTTAATCTTTTCTTTTTATTGGCTAGTCTGAGACATGGCTTTTTCTTTGCAACTCTGCCTAGAAGGCTAGCATCCCAGAGTTGAATCATGGTGGTGTCAGCGTCATGCTGTGGGGATGTTTTTCAGCAGCAGGGACTGGGAGACTAGTCAGGATTGATGGAAAGATGATTGGAGCAAAGTACAGAGAGATCCTTAATAAAAACCTGCTTTAGAGCGTTCAGGACCTCAGACTGTGGCGAAGGTTCACCTTCCAAAATGACAACGACTCTAAGCACACAGCCAAGACAACACAGTAGTGGCTTAGGGACAAGTCTCAATGTCCTTGAGTGGCCCATCCAGAGCCCGGACTTGAACCCGATCGAACATCTCTAGAGAGACCTGAAAATAGCTGTGCAGCGACCTTCCCCATACAACCTGACAGAGCTTGAGACGGTCTGCTGAGAAGAATGGGAGAAATTCCCCAAATACAGGTGTGCCAAGCTTGTAGCGCCATACCCTAGAAGACTTGAGGCTGTAATCGCTGCCGAAGGTGCTTCAAGTACTGAGTAAATGGTCTGAATACTTATGTAAATGTGGTATTTCAGTTTTGTATTTTTTATCACTTAGCAAACATTTCTAAAACCTGTTTTTGCTTTGTCATTATGGGGCATTGTGCGTAGATTGCTGAGCTTATTTTTAATCAATTTTAGAATAAGGCTGTAACGTATCAAAATGTGGAAAAAGTCAAGGGGTCTGAATACTTTCCGAATGTACTGTATTTACAATTGAAAAAATTACACATAACACTTTTCACAGCAAATAAGTCTGTTCCTTCAGGCCACTACTCTACTACCACATATCTACAACCCAAAATCCATGTGTACGTGTGTGTAGAGTGTCTTACAGTGAGGGAAAAAAGTTTTTGATCCCCTGCTGATTTTGTACGTTTGCCCACTAACAAAGAAATTATCAGTCTATAATTTTAATGGTAGGTTTATTTGAACAGTGAGAGACAGAATAACAACAACAAAATCCAGAAAAACGCATGTGAAAAAAGTTATGAATTTATTTGCATTTTAATGAGGGAAATAAGTATTTGACCATTCTGCAAAACATGACTTAGTACTTGGTGACAAAACCCTTGTTGGCAATCACAGAGGTTAGACATTTCTTGTAGTGGGCCACCATCTCAGGAGGGATTTTGCCCCACTCTTTGCAGATCTTCACCAAGTCATTAAGGTTTCGAGGCTGACGTTTGGCAACTCGAACCTTCAGCTCCCTCCACAGATTTTCAATGGGATTAAGGTCTGGAGACTGGCTAGGCCACTCCAGGACCTTAATGTGCTTTTTCTTGAGCCACTCCTTTGTTGCCTTGGCCGTGTGTTTTGGGTCATTGTCATGCTGGAATACCCATCAATGACCCATTTTCAATGCCCTGGCTGAGGGAAGGAGGTTCTCACCCAAGATTTGACGGTACATGGCCCCGTCCATCGTCCCATTGATGCGGTGAAGTTGTCCTGTACCCTTAGCAGAAAAACACCCCCAAAGCATAATGTTTCCACCTCCATGTTTGACGATGGGGGATGATGTTCTTGGGGTCATAGGCAGCATTCCTCCTCCTCCAAACACGGCGAGTTGAGTTGATGCCAAAGAGCTCCCTTTTGGTCTCATCTGACCACAACACTTTCACCCAGTTGTCCTCTGAATCATTCAGATGTTCATTGGCAAACTTCAGACGGGCATGTATATGTGCTTTCTTGAGCAGGGGGACCTTGCGGGCGCTGCAGGATTTCAGTCCTTCACGGCGTAGTGTGTTACCAATTGTTTTCTTGGTGACTATGGTCCCAGCTGCCTTGAGATCATTGACAAGATCCTCCCGTGTAGTTCTGGGCTGATTCCTCACCGTTCTCATGATCATTGCAACTCCACGAGGTGAGATCTTGCATGGAGCCCCAGGCCGAGGGAGATTGACAGTTATTTTGTGTTTCTTCCATTTGCGAATAATCGCACCAACTGTTGTTACCTTTTCACCAAGCTGCTTGCCGATGGTCTTGTAGCCCATTCCAGCCTTGTGTAGCTCTACAATCTTGTCCCTGACATCCTTGGAGAGCTCTTTGGTCTTGGCCATGGTGGAGAGTTTGGAATCTGATTGATTGTTTTTGTTGTTATTCTGTCTCTCTCTGTTAAAATACACCTACTATTAAAATTATAGACTGATCATTTCTTTGTCAGTGGGCAAACGTACAAAATCAGCAGGGGATCAAATACACCCTCTGTTTTGTTAGACAGTTACTCTTTATCCACAATATAGCAGGGGGTGTAAAGCCATACGTTTTTCCAGCAGCAGACTATGATCGATATTGTCAAAAGCCGCACTGAAGTCTAACAAAATAGCTCCCACAATCTTTTCATTATCAATTTCTCTCAGCCAATCATCAGTAATTTGTGTAAGTGCTGTGCTTGTTGAATGTCTTTCCCTATAAGCATGCTGAAAGTCTATTGTCAATTTGTTTACAGTAAAATAGCATTGTATCTGGTCAAACACAATTTTGTCCAAAAGTTTACTGAGGGTTGGTAACAGGCTGATTACTAGCTCAAACAGCCAACCAAAGGGGGCTTTATTACTCTTAGCTAGCGGAATAACTTTTGCTTCCCTCCAGGCCTGAGGGCACAGCATTTCTAGTAGGCTTAGATTGAAGATATGGCAAATAGTAGTGGCAATATCGTCCACTATTATCCTCAGTAATTTTTCATCCAAGTTGTCAGACCCCGGTGTCTTGTCATTGTTGATAGACAACAATAATTTTTTCACGTCTTCCACACTCATTTTACAGAATGAAAAATTACAATGCTTGTCTTTAATAATTTGATTAGTTATACTTGAATGTGTAGTGTCAGCGTTTGTTGCTGGCATGTCATGCCTAAATTTGCTAATCTTGCCAATAAAAAAAATATTAAAGTAATTGGCTTTTGGCAAATCAATTGGTTTTGTGATGAATAAGTCATCTGATTCAATGAATGATGGAGCTGAGTTTGCCTTTTTGCCCAACATTTTATTTAAGGTGCTCCAAAGCATTTTACTATCATTCTTTAAATAATTTATCTTTGTTTCACAGTATAGTTTCTTCTTCTTTTTATTCTGTTTAATCACATGATTTCTCAATTTGCAGTATGTTTGCCAATCGGTTGTGCAGACTTTTGCCTCATCACTCTCAACCATACCATTTTTCAATTCCTCAACAATCCACATGGATTTAACAGTTTTTACAGTAACTTTCTTAATGGGTGCATGCTTATTAGTAACTGAAATACGCAATTTCATAAATGTGTCAAGTGCAACGTCTGGTTGCTTCTCATTACACACCACAGACCAACAAATATTCTTTACATCAATAACATAGTTGTTGATGACCTCTTATACATTATATTAGGCCCAGCCTTTGGAACTTTGGTTTTCCTAGATATAGCTACTATATTTTGATCACTACAGCCGATGGACATTTCTGCAGCAATAGTAAAGATGTGATCAATACTTGGTGATGATTTCATTCCTGTGCTGTTTGTAACTACCCTGGTAGGTTGACTGATAACCTGAACCAGGTTGCAGGCACTGGATACAGTTTTAAGCATTGGGCAGCTTGATGAAAGCCAGTCAATATTTAAATCACCCACAAAAATATACCACACTGTTGAAATCACATGTATTATCAAGCATTTCACACGTTATCCAGATACTGACAATTAGCACTTGGTGGTCTGTAGCAGAGATTTATGAATATAATACATTACTTTTTCTAACAAAAGAACCATGGATTGTCTTTGTTGGACACTTAGGAAGCCCTCAGCAGAAGTTCTTCAAAAGGTAATTGATTTGTTTTCGCTGTGAAATGTGTTATGTGTGAACCGTGATGGCTTATGAATTCATGCTAATGGAAAAATATGTGGGGTGCTATCCTCAAACAATCAAATGTGGTGCTTTCGCCGTAAAGCCTTTTTGAAACCTGACAACGCTGTGATACTTCCAAGAAGCCGAGCTTTTGATGACTATGCAACACTTGTATATGGCTTATGGCTTGGGGGTAGAAGCTGTTAACTTCTTAGGGAGCGGCAGCAGAGGTGACGGTTTTGGAGAGTCTGGCGTGTCCAAATTAAAATGCCTGCCACGCCCAGAAAATAGGATATGCACATAATTAGTACAATTGGATAGGAAACACTCTGAAGTTTCTAAAAGTGTTAAAATAATGTCTGTGAGTATAACAGAACTGATATAGCAGGCGAAAACCTGATACATTTCTGTCCGGAATTTTTTTTTTGTGACCTTTGCTCTGTTTGATACTCTCCCTAATGGGATCCAGCTCCTAGATTTCAGTACCTATGGCTTCCACTAGATGTCAACAGTCTTTATACAGTGTCTGGAGGCTCTAGCACTAAGCAGAACAAATAGGAAGAGGAAATAGTCAAGGTAGCACAGAAGTCAACAACATTTCACGGGCGCGAGACCGTGGGCGCGCCCCACTTTATTTTCCATTCATAACGTTCAGGTTATCAACCGAGTGAAATATTATCGCTAATATTCATAAAAGGATAGCTAAGGATGCATTATAAATGATCTTGATGATTTGTTTAGGATAAGTTGATAGGTATATTTGAACGCGTTCTCTTCACGGTTCAATGAGCGATTCGACGTTGGATTTTCTGAACATAACGCGCCAACCAAACGGAGATTTATGGATATAATAAATGACTTTTTCTAACAAAAGAACCATTGGATGTCTTCGTTGGACACTTGGGAAGCCCTCAGCAGAAGTTCTTCGAAAGGTAAGGGATTTATTTTAGCTCTGATATGGGTTTTGTGTGACCCAGTCGTCTGGAACAGCTGATGCTCTCAAGCATGTTTCAGTGTTTCTTGCCTCGAAGCGAGCATAGAAGTAATTTAGATTGTCTGGTAGGCTCGTGTCACTAGGCAGTTCGCAGCTGTGCTTCCCTTTGTAGTCTGTAATAGTTTGCAAGCCCTGCCACATCCGACGGGCATCGGAGAGCCGGTGTAGTACGATTCAATCTTAATCCTGTATTGATGCTTTGCCTGTTTGATGGTTCGTCGGAGGGCATAGTGGGATGTCTTATAAGTGTCCGGATTAGAGTCTGACTCCTTGAAAGCGGCAGTGGCTTCTGGTTGGGGTACGTACAGTCACTGTGGGGACGACGTCATCGAAGCACTTATTGATGAAGCCAGTGACTGATGTGGTTTAGTCCTCATTGGCATCGGAAGAATCCCGGAACATATTCCAGTCTGTACTAGCAAAACAGTCCTGTAGCTTAGCATCTGCGTCATCTGACCACTTTGAGTCACTGGTGCTTCCTGCTTTAGTTTTTGCTTGTAAACATAAATCAGGAAGATATAATTATGGTCAGATTTGCCAGGGAGAGCTTTGTATGCATCTCTGTGTGTGGAGTAAAGGTGGTCTAGAGTTTTTTTCTCCTCTGTTTGCGCATTTAACATGCTGGTAGAACTGAGGTGAAACGGATTTAAGTTTGCCTGCATTAACGTCCCTGGTCACTAAGTTCGCTGCCTCTGGGTGAGCATTTTCCTGTTTTCTTATTGCCTTATATAGCTAATTGAGTGCGGTTTTAGTGCCAGCATTGGTTTGTGGTGGTAAATAGACAGCATCAAAAAATATAGACAACTCTCTAAATGGTGTGGTCTACAGCTTATCATGAGATACTCTACCTCAGGTGAGCAAAACCTCGAGACGTCCTTATTATTAGATTTCGTGCACCAGCTATTGTTTACAAATATACATAGACCGCTACCCCTTATCTTACCGGAAGCAGCTGTTGTATCTTGCCGATGCAGTGTAGTTCCTCCCAGCTGTATGTTATTCATGTCGTCGTTCAGCCACGACTCGGTGAAACATAACATTTTACAGTTTTTAATGTCCCGTTGGTAGGATATTCGTGATCGTAGCTTGTCTATTTTGTTATCCAATGATTGTACGTTGTCTAATAGGACTGATGGTAGAGGCAGATTACCCACTCCCCGTTGGATCCTTACAAGGCACCCCGACCTACGTCCCCGATATCTCTGTCTCTTTTCTCTTTCTCATGCGAGTTTTGGGTATTTGGGCCTTGTCAGGTGTCTGAAGTAAATCCTTTGCGTCCGACTCGTTAAAGAAAAATCCTTAGTCCAGTAC
The DNA here is from genome assembly GCA_030435695.1 of Brachymystax lenok tsinlingensis. Lineage (NCBI taxonomy): Eukaryota > Metazoa > Chordata > Actinopteri > Salmoniformes > Salmonidae > Brachymystax > Brachymystax lenok. The sequence goes on along the minus strand of CM059785.1, from coordinate 47,853,103 downwards.
GAGGTGAGTAATCGCTGTCCTGATATCTAGAAGCTCTTTTCGGTCATAAGAGACGGTGGCAGAAACATTATGTACAAAATAAGTTACAAATAACACGAAAAAACACACACAATAGCACAATTGGGACATAAGTTAGGTTACTTACATTGTGTCTACCAATGCCCCTGGGCTAATGTACATTTGCTACAGTATTATGACAAGTCAGCGACACAATGGTAGGAATTAACGAAGTTGGGCTTGGGTCACTTATAAGTTCCGAGGGCAACCTTATAATGATGTGAAAGGATCCAGGAACCCAAATTATTCAGGTGGATCCCATCCTATTAATAAAACGTGTTTGGTTTCCAAAAAGATATCAAAATTGTCAACAAAAGTTACACCCATTGAGCTGCAATAATCATGTAGCCAGTTGTGAAGAGAAAGAATCCTGCTAAAGCATTCAATGCCACGATTCAGAGAGGGCACAGGGCCTGATATGATGGGTATTTTATTAGTGTCTAGCAGAGAATCAATCAGCTCTTTAAAATCCAGTTTCAACTATTCAGAGCTGCCCTTAATAATGTCATTAAAACCCACATGGACTGCGATAGAATCGATTTACATGTACTGGTGTAGAACATTCGGGATGTGTTTTTGCACCAGGAACAGTGACATTTCTTACCATGGAGCTGCACAAAATCGCGTCTGGCGAGAAGGACGAGGAAATTCGCCCAGTCCCACACTTCACAGGATCTGGAGAACCTTTTAAGGACGGGCGAGATGCAGGATAACTTGAGCCCGTAGCTCCTGGAGCCTGGTGCCAGCATTCAACAGATGGAGAAGCCCCGCTTGATCCAGAGCAGGGACGGAAGGTTGCCGATGTCGACTTCGAAATCGTAGGGGAAGTAGTGGGCACAGCGGATGCAGTCACAGGTACCCCCAGCAACGATGTTGCAGGAAGATCAGGATCCAAGGTGGCGAAACTATTAATTGTTGTATCCGCTCCGGGCCTCTCGCTGGGAATGTATCCTGCTTTGTGGGAGGCCGCTGTCTTCGGCATCCACGGCTCGTGACATTCTACCATCATTGATTGGCATGGTCCTCTTGCTGTGCTCTTTCAACTCCACTATCAGAAGGGGGAGGAGAGGGAGGAGATGGCTCCCCTGGTGAACTTCGGGTAACACCGGCCAGTCAGACAACAACAAACGTCAAGGCAGAGATGCATCCAACAAGCATGAACGCTGTCCAGCCAATGGCGAAGAAAAGGTTCCACTCTACATTTCCACAGTGTCTTACATAGACTAGCGACCTGCTTGATCAAGGAAGCCACTTCAATCCTATAATCCTTGGCAAGCAAACAGTTGCCGCATTGGAACTCAGAGTGATCCAGTTTCTTTCCCTAAACAAAGCATCGTAAATACAGCTCCTACATCGCTGGAACCGTTAATTTACTTCTCCAGACAAAAAGGGCTCCATTGGAAAACGAATCTGGGACTAACTTTGTTAGCTTGATGGCTAGCAGCTTAGCTAGCAGCTTAGCTAGCTAGCTAAGGTTTGCGACTCTGTTAAGCAGGCTTCAACCTGTCTGTTAAGCGGGATGATACTCTAGATCGACAGACAGTGTGTTCCAGTTCCCGCCAATATCCAGCAATTGAAAAAGAGTGGGACAACATTCCACAGGCCACAATCAACGGCCTGATTAACTCTATGCGAAGGAGGTGTGTCGCTCTGCATGAGGCAAATGGTGGTCATACCAGATACTGACTGTTTTTTTTTATCCACGCCCCTACCATTTTTTAAGGTACAGTATCCGTGACCAACAGATGCATATCTGTATTCCCAGTCATGCGAAATGCATTGATTAGGGCCTAATGTATTTATTTCAACTGACTGATTTCCTCATATGAACTGTAACTCAGTAAAAATGTTGAAATTGTTGCGTTTATATTGTTCCGTGTATATTGTATTATATCTCCATTGAGCAGACACATGAACTGAACAATAAAAACAACAAACCCTCTCGAGTCATGAAATAATACAGTAACAGTATAGTCTATGTTGAGAAACGCCTCTTTTTCTACATGGTTACCTTTTAGACCTGACTTAGTCTTGTGCTTTTCACGTAACAGACAGACAAGTATTACCCTACGCTTTCAGTTTCGTAAGTCTAGACTAGTTTCCCCCGAAGACGCTGCTGTGTACATATGAAAAATGCAATAGACCAGCTCTTACCATGCAGTCATGCATGATCTTATTCCAGTCTTCCCCAGTGACAATACGGAACAGAACCGTGATGGCCTTGCCTGCCGTGGAGAAGTTAGCATGCCTGTCGTTGAGAAAAAATTGAAACAAATAAAGTAGCACACGCACACACACACACTTTAGAGAGAATGAGTCATCGGCGTGGCTGCAGACTTCTCAAACTACCACTATTTCTCCACTAAAGGAGGCTGTGATGGTACCACAAATCTAACCATTGACACTTGCTCTTCAAATCTCTACAGTAATCAGAGAGGTTACCATGTGGAAGATGAGAGAAATTATGACGAGAAAGGAGAATGAGAGGGGAGCAGAGTCAGGGAAATGAAAGGAGAGGAGAATAGAGAACGGTAAAAAGGAAGAAAGGAAGGAGGAAAACTAGGAGGAGTGGGAAGAAGTCGAAGGTAGGAAAGAGACAGAGGACAAGGAATACGTGTGAAAAAGGTAGAAAGGGGGATAAAAACAGAGAGGAATGAAAGAGGAATAAGCCTCTCACCTGTTGATGTTCTCTCCGTATTTGACGGTTCCGAATAGGACGACTCCAGCAAAGGCGTAGCAGAGGAGGAGGAGGAACATTCCCACAATGATGAAGAAGCTTTTATACATACTGACCACGACTGTCAGCAGTAGCATCTTCAGAGTCACCTACAGAATATAGCATTAAAGAGACCACCGAGCGGGAAAAATGGTTGCAAGAGTTTTGTTACCCGCTTTTTTAGCAACCAGCAAAGGTTGAAACAGATGGTTGTAATTTGAGTTATATGATGTATTCAACCAGAAAAACAGTTTACAACTCTAAATAGTTTTTTTTTGCCTGCTGGGCAAGCTAGTAAATAGGGCAAAAATATTTTTTTACCGTTTTGTTCAGTAACATGCATCGTAAGTTCCATTAGGCTCACAGTAGGCTATACTTACATGCTTCCCACAAATGGTGAAGAACCTGAAGACGATCACACAGGTGCCCATCATGTAAGTATATGCATTCTACAGGAGGAGAGAACACTGTGATCAGCCATTTACTAATTATACACTAATCTTCAATATACATTTAGTCATCACTCGAAAGAAGTACAGAATAGTTGTTAGAAATTTCACTAGTTCCAGGAAAGAACAAGTGTTGTAAAGAATAGCTTGTACTGTATATCTATATTTATACTGTGTGTGTGTGTGTCCTCACCAGTAGAGCAAAGTGCAAGACTATCCAGATGACTCCCAGTATTGTCACCAGTAAATCGTAGCGGTTCCGTCTGCTCTGCCAGTACCCCGCCGGGGACATAGCTATGAACTTCATCGTCACCTGGTTACCACAACAACAAAATCCATTCGCCTTGTAGTCACATTGCTTTTATAATACTGTACATTTGTCACACAGGGCAATCCTGCCTTGAGATCCATGTGCATAGTATTCCATGCGCATTTCCCATTGACATCCACCCAGACTCTTACCTCTAACACAAAGATAATGGTGAAGACCACTGACATGGTAGCAAGTGGCATTGTTACTGGGTCATCTACGTCCCACTGAAACACACACATTTCACATAAAAATGTTTAGCACAATCCAGCACCACTCTTAAATCTCCCTCTTTAAGCTCAACTTAATTGATAGTATATGTAGTGATGCACTGGGTTAAAATTCATTCAAATTCATTTGCCCTCGGAACAGCCTCAATTTGTCGGGGCATGGACTCTACAAGGTGTTGAAAGCACTCCACAGGGATGCTAGCCCATTGTGACTCCAATGCTTCCCACAGTTGTGTCAAGATGGCTGGATGTCCTTTGGGTGGTGGACCATTCTTGATACACACAGGGAAACTGTTGAGTGTGAAAAACCCAGCAGTGTTGCAGTTCTTGACGCAAACTGCTGTGCCTGGCACCAAATACCATACCACGTTCAAAGGCACTTAAATCTTTTGTCTTGCCCAGTCACCCTCTAAATGGCACACATATACAACCCATGTCTCAATGCTTAAAAGTCCTTCTTTAACCTGTCTCCTCCCCTTCATCTACACTGATTGAAGTGGATTTAATAAGTGACATCAACAAGGGATCATAGCTTTCACCTGGATTCACCTGGTCAGTCTATATCATTGAAAGAGCAGGTGTTCCTAATGTTTTATACACTCAGTGTAGACGCCCTTTTTTAAATCATTGATTCATTTACTTCTTGAATTGACTGACTTCAACTTGAATTGATTGCAACCTTGATTTTCACTGTATTACATCGGGCCGAGGGGTTCAGGCCAATTCTGTGAAATTGAGGATGGGTGTACTCTAGGTAAGAAAATAGCTGAGCAGCACATCACTAATAGATAGATAATTCATGTCTACATCAGACAGTCTCACCTTGACAGACAGCAGCACTGACTGTGCCAAAACCAGCACAGCGATACCCCGTTTGAAGAAGGGGTGCTGAGTGATGTCATACATCTTGGCACGGAACCCTGCATTCTCTGTCGGGGGAGAGAGAAGTGAGGATTAACACCAGACCAGACCCAACCAGCAGGGTGAATCCCAATAGCTTAAATCCTTTCCTCATCACCTTTCCTTAGGAGATGATTATGATGCTTTCCACTATAGATGGAGCTCATACTATAGCTGCACAACTGAATGTTTTCTAGACCTGAGCCACATTCAGTAAGCAAACGTGGAACATTGCAGATAGACATGTCATGTATACAACTGACATGCTTCCTTATTCTATATGTCAGAGAAGCATATTTACTCTACAGTATGTATTTCTATCTCTACATTCCACAACATTGTGCCCTGCAGAACCCTAGTACCCCCAGCCATTTCACTGATACAATTAGTCAGAGAAAACAGAAATCATACCTATGTTTATGTTGGACTATAAAGTTTCTGGCACACACACGCGCATGGCCATGCTTCCTGGCTCAGTCACACACGCACGCACACAAACAGGTCAGTATTTCTCAGCATTACCCGTTTTTTCTATCCAGTATCATAAATAACATCATACGACCCACGACTTATCAACTTTTACAGCCAGCAATAATATTACTTGGAAACCAACAAAAATCTCTAAATCTGATTCAGGGCTGCAATGGAGAAGAAAAAAATCCAATCTTCTTGGAATAAGATCTACAGCTTGTCAGTAGAGGTCTTAGCTTAGTTAATTGAAAAACACGAGTCTCATATGCAGGCCAGATTAAGAAATCATAGGCCCCTTCCCGGCACACGATGATTTTTGTAAAGAAATCCAAGATGCAATTCGATGTGTGGTGAATTTTCTGTTGAAGAAAAATTCCCTTTCTAATAAAGCCATAACAACATTTGCGATGTGGCATAGAATACAGTTGAGCAGAGGCGTTTTTAGGACTTCCACACATGTGGACGATTTTTTAACAGTGAGAGCGGGCTCCTGTGGTTGGATAAAAAAATACGACGTTAAATATTAAATATTATGTTAAAATAAATAATAATGATGTTACTGGCCCAGTAACGTTCATTTATTATGTACTTTATCGTTGTTTTAAGAGCAGCCTCATCATCTCTTTTCTATGCTGTATATAACTAATGAAAGGTCATTCATAACAGGTGGATGTGAGTACCTGGTAGGCAAAATGAGACCTGTATGTACTGTATACCTGAGCTAACACTAGCCCAGACCCAGACCCAGTAAACACTAGACCCAGCCCCAGCCCCAGTAAACACTAGCCCCAGCCCCAGTAAATGCTAGCCCAGCCCCAGTAAACACTAGCTCAGCCCAAGCCCAGTAAACACTAGCCCAGCCCCAGACCCAGCAAACACTAGCCCCAGCCCCAGACCCAGCAAACACTAGCCCCAGCCACAGACCCAGTTAACACTAGCCCTAGCCCCAGTAAATGCTAGCCCAGCCCCAGACCCAGACCCAGTAAACAATAGCCCCAGCCCCAGTAAACGCTAGCCCAGCACCAGACCCACTAAACGCTAGCCCAGCCCCTATAAACACTAGTCCAGCCCCAGTAAACACTAGCCCAGACCCAGAAAACTCGAGCCCAGACCTTATTCTGCAGCCTCAGCCAATGCTAGCCCATCCCCAGCCCAGTATAACCCAGCATCTCAATCAACCAATAGATTTTAACAACAAGATTGATCAGCTGACTCTCTACCGCAATGCTGAGTTTGCAGAATGCAGACACTTCTGAATAGAGAGGAGGAACCGGAAACGATTTGGCCAAGCGAGACTCCCCTCAGCTCCCTAACACTGGGTTGAGCTGCACGTTGTGAGTAAAGTGTGTGTGAGTAAGTGAGTCAGGCCAGATCCTAAGGTTTTTGGATGTGGATCAGAGTGGAGATTAACACAGTTCCACCCAGCAGAGCCGCTGACTAAGACTGAACCATTGATTTTCTCTTTGCTCTGTACTAACTGGCTACGTGGTGCCTATTCCTTACACTGATTCCCATGCACTTCTCCTTTAATTCCCCTGTTCTTCTTGTTCTCACTCCTTCAAATATACACCTCTGCAGTTAAAACAGCATAACAAGCTGTGTAGATCAGTCTGTGTATTACCATGCTGAGGTTGGTACGATCTAACTGGGGAGAGGATTTGCTTGTGTCAAAAGGAAGTGACCTAAGCAAAGAGCTGAGATGTGATGCTCAATTAGATCAGTAGAAGCGATCGATCATTACTATAACTTATACTCTTGTTGAAAACAGTTAATTCTGTGTGTGTGTGTGTGTGGACTCTATTAGTCTGCGTAATGAAATAGTGTATAAGCTGTACTCTATCTGAGCATTTTAATGTCACTAGAGAGTCAGTGATTTAAAAATCTGTCGCTGATCGGAGGAGACAGAGAGCTTATTAGGACACACTAGACAGAGAGAAGAGAAGAGAGAGAGAGAAACAGACATTTTTTTATTCTCTCTCTCACACACACACCTGGGCGTGGGGGGAGGTGGAGAGGCTGGGCAATCTTCAGTCGACTCTTCAGGTCCTCCCACCTCCTCTGGTCCACTGTCAGCAGAGCAGTACCCTGGGGAGGAGAAATACACACACAGGCCCCAGCACAGGTTTTATGACAGCGTTATAAAGGCTTTATGAATCAATTTGAGAGGAATACTAATCATTATTGTCAGGGAGGTGTACCAGGCAGGTCACCCGTGATACAGGTCAGTATTCGAGGTGTACGGTCTCCAGATACGCCATAGCACAGAATTGTACTTACAATCTGAAACAAATTATTGTTTGAATGATTGTTTTGGATCTCTTACCTTGTTCTCATTGAAGTTAGCGATGACCACTCCGACAAACAGAGTGAGTCCAATCATACAGCCCAGAAAGACAAAGACGTGGATGTAGATACCATGGATCTGCAGGGAGAAACAAAGGTGTGTCATTACTTCTTACAATGTATATAGGATCCAGTATTATCATCATCAACAGAGAGAGAGAGAGAGAGAGAGAGAGAGAGAGAGAGAGAGAGGCCGAGGCAGCAGCAAAGAGACAGTAAAGGTGTGTACCGGTCCTACGCGGTGAATGATGACATCACGGACCTCCACCCAGCCTTTGAGTGACAGCACCTCAAACAAAGCCAGCATGGCATTACCCACATTGTCAAAATTAAAGTTGCGAGGGTTGGCCCTGAAAGAAATGTATTATAATTAAAACACACTTTATGTAGTGAGTAGAACTATACTTGACACCATCATTACTCATGGTCCTGGAGGGCTACAATGTGTGCAAGGTTCAGTGCCAGCCCAGCACTATATATGTTTCAGCCAATCCTAATCACTCACCACACTCTTGGCACCCAGAAGCCAGGCTTCTTCTCTCCTGGTCTTAGTTTGAGATTGAGGTTTTTAGACACACTCACGTTGATCCGAAAGATTCCATGGCAGTCCTCCTACAAACAACCAGAGAGCACAGAGATGTCACTACACCATGCAAATTGAATGGGTAGAATAGACATACAGTAGATGGTACGAGATGTCATAATGAATGACATAATGTTCTGATTTAAATCAGATTTTCTGGTTTAATCAATGTCAAACTACATTACAACAATTATGAATCCATCATTTCCATCAACAATTATGAATCCATCACACCCAATATGGACATTTCTTTTAATGGAATATCCACTCTTCTAGGTTTGGAAAATCAATTTTATAAAGAGCTTGGTCATACCCGAAGGAATACATGGGGGTCATTGCACTTGGCTAGTTTTCCAGCAAAGAGCTGAACGCCGAAGCTTGCAAACACCAGCATTAGTGTCAGGAGCAGGATGGAGACCTATAACGCACACACAGACACATTCAAGTTAAAGGGAAGAATGGAAACCTGTGAGTGTGGGTGTGTGTGCGTGTTTCCGTGTGTGTGTTTGTGTGTGTTAGATCAATAGAGGGGTTATAGACATCCAGGGCTTTCCCACGCAGTCAAATAGCCTCTGGGCTGCTAGGCAGATCTGTACGGTGTGAGAAAACACAGAGGGCAGGGGAAACCTCACACTCAGCATCTTACAGTAATCTACTGTACAGAGTTAGGTCAAACTATGTCTGTGTGTCTCACATGGTGCATTTCCACAATCAGGCTTAGCTCCAGAGTTTGGTCCAAAATGTATCCACTGTGTATTCATGTAAGGTGAAAGTGTATGTGAGTGTTTTTACTAAGCGTGGTTCAACTGTCCACATTGGGCCTGATCCAGAGTTGAGATGAGTGCAGACAGCATAAATCATTAATTGATGTCAATGGAAACTTGAGTTAAGCAGGTGGACCTCAAGTAAGAATGTTGGTCATTGCGCATGCAATTGTGTATTCATGTGCATGTCTGTCTGTGAGTATGCGTATGCTTACAAGACTGTGTATGTGTCTCTTAGTATGTGTATCTACAAGTGCAAGTTCGCACACAGTGTGTGCATGCGTGCGTGTGTGACAATCACTAACCAGGAAAATCTCCTTGAAGCCCTTGATGACCTCCCCGCACCACCTTCCTCATCTGGGGCACCAGTTTAAAGATGCGTAGGGGGCGAAGACACCTCAGCATCATCAACAGCTGAGCCCCAGACTCCGGAGGCACGTTAGGAGGCAGCCAACACAGGAATATCAGACTACACTGGAAGAGAGAAAGAAAGGAATGGAGAGAGGGACGGAGGGAGAGGGAAAGGGAGATGATGTAGAGAATGAAAAAGAGGGAGGGAGAGTGGGAGAAGGAGGAAGAGGGAAGGAGATGGTGGGGAGGGAGAGAGAGAGGGAGGGTGGGAGGGAGGGAGAGAGAGAGGGAGGGTGGGAGGGAGGGAAAGAGAGGGATGTCATTAGAAAATCAGGTCCTGACCTGGCCTTTCTAATCAAACAGTCCATCGGACACTCTGCGTTGCCCTTTTGAATGCTATACAAAGCTAAGAACACACTCATATACCACCACAAATGTTCACTACACCATCCCACAGCCCAACACACTCGTCACCTTCCAGTTAAGACCGAATCACCCTTTGATCTGTTTCCCTTAAATTATTTTCGAGGTGGGAAAAACCTTAAAGCAACATCCAGGCCCTCTGGCAGCAACATTGTCAATTGACACCTATAGAACAAAACTAATTTAGGTAGGAGGAGGCAACAGAGCTAGGCAGGGAGGTGAGAGCCCCCCCCCGCCATAAGTAATGGTAAGGTAAACACTGGACCACTGTCTGTGTGGAGTGTGCCTGTCAGAGCTATTACAATTCAATTCTCTCCCGCCTCTCATCCAATTATATCATCTATATGCAAATTATATTCCCAAACAAGAAAGGGAAGAGTTGTTTTGAAAGACGGCCTAAAAAAACAAACAGCTCGCAATAAACAAGAAAATAAATTATGATCGACGCATCCCGACGAAATTAAGTTGATAGTCAGTCATTAAAAAGCTATCTTCAAAAGTTTCACTGCGTCATCTTCCCGAACTCATTAGCAATAGCGTTAATCAAACAGAGTCGGCTTATTCTCACATGAAGAATTTATCTTTTCATTAGTCTAACAAAAGGCAAATTATGTCCGCTCCAAAGTCACAAGGAATACCCGTTATAGGAGACAGAGAGCGAGAAAAGGGGTCTACATCAAGGTGTATTACAGAGGAATATACTTTACTTGGAAAGCCAGTCAGAGACCTTGCTTTCTTTAGGTATATATCAAAAACATTCTGTAAGAATCTCCCGTTGCAACATTTCCCCTAGGCAGGCAAAACTGGTTGCAATTACATATTGTGATACCTGATGCGTTGTAAGCTTTCTGGCGCAAAATGGCTGTCGTGGCATCACCCAGGTGGGTGCTATATATTGGTGGTGGATGAGGTGAGTTTCCCACATACAATGTAAAGTTCTTTGATTATCAGAAAAAGAGCTATATGAATCCAAATCCATGAACTTACGAGGTAGATGAAGATGTCCATGACTCCCCCAAAGTCTCTGATGACGGCCGTGGGAGTGAAGAACAGGCCGTCCGCCATGATCTTCAGGTTCAGCTCGATACTCATGAAGATGACAAAGACATACTCTCCTATCTGAAACACACCAGACAGTAAGCTCCAAAAATTTATTAATTTAACCTTTATGTATTCATAAAGGTTGTTCTCATCATCTCTACACTATAAAATCCCCATCAGAGAACCCTTTGAATAACCCTTTTTGGTTGCAGGTACATGGAACCCAAAAGGGGTCTACAAACCAAAAACGGTTCTCCTATGGGCCCAGCCAAAGAACCCTTTTAGTTAGCAGCACAACAAAGTTGCACAGTATGTAACTCTGTACAATAAGTTGTATCTACTGTTTACTGAACAAAAATATAAACGCAACATGCAACAATTAAAAAGATTTAACTGAGTTACAGTTCATATAAGGAAATCAGTCAATTAAATATATTAATGAAAAATTAATCACAGGAAAAGAGAGTCCTCCATTCGCTATTTAAGTGCATAGATGACATGCATTTCTTTCCACTGCCCCTATTTTGAGACAGGTGCATGATAATGAGTCCATTCCAAATCAAAACAGACTTCACACATATATTATTTAGTACAGTATAATACAGGTGATTGTTCGTGTGTCTTGCCCCTATTTTGAGACAGGTGCATGATAATGGTCCATTCCAAATCAAAACAGACTTCACACATATATTATTTAGTACAGTACAATACAGGTGATTGTTTGTGTGTCTTGTTTTGTAATGTTTTCATTTATTTATTGAATGATTCACTCCCTGAACTTGCTTCCCGACGCTCAGCGCACACGTCACAGTGGTCCTAACGAGAGCCAGTTTCATCATAGCGCTTGATGGTTTTTGCGACTGCACTTGAAGAAACTTTCAAAGTTTTTGAAATGTTCCGTATTGACTGACCTTTATATCTTAAAGTAATGATGGACTGTCGTTTCTCTTTGCTTATTTGAGCTGTTCTTGCCATAATATGGACTTGGTTTTTTACCAAATAGGGCTATCTTCTGTATACCACCCCTACCTTGTCACAACACAACTGACTGGCTCAAATTATTAAGGAAATAAATTCCACAAATACATTTTTAACAAGGCACACCTTTTCATTGAAATGCAATGGATTTAGTTGAGAGAATGGCAAGAGCTGTCATCAATATAAAATATATTTAGATTTGTTGAAACACTTTTTTGGCTACTACATGTTTCCATGTGTTATTTTATAGTTTTGATGTCTTCACTATTATTCTACATTGTAGAAAATTTTGAAAATTAGTAGGTGTGTCCAAACATTTGACTAGTACTGTATATGTAAAGACAAGATTAAATCAAGAACAGTGTGACGGGTGACAATATTAGCCTATCACTTGTGAATGATATATTATCACTTGTGAATGATGCCCAGCTCGGGGAGGTGTTTAGGGGTTTCCGTGGGTGCTACTACGGTGGAAAGTCTAGACCAGGTCTCCACCGTGCGTATCCCCCCCGAATATGCCAATTTGTCTCTCGCATTCTCTAAGAAGAAGGCGAATCAATTACCACCCCATCGATGGGGGGATTGTACGATAAAGGGGGTACATTCGGTCCTCCACTTCACCTGTCTCCTCGAGTTTCTTTTTTGTGAAGAAGAAAGATGGAGGTCTGCGCCCGTGTATTGACTATCGAGGTATCAACCAGATCACTGTGAGGTACAGTCACCTGCTACCTCTTATAGCCAGTGCGATAGAGTCAATGCATGGGGCACGCTTCTTCACAAAATTGGATCTCAGGAGCGCTTATAACCTGGTGCGTATCCGGGAGGGAGACAGCGTTCACCTCAGGGCACTATGAGTACCTCGTCATGCCGTACGGGTTGATGAATGCTCCATCAGTCTTCCAGACCTTTGTAGACAAGATTATCAGAGACCTGCACAGGCAGGGTGTAGTGGTGAATATTGATGACATTCTGATATACTCCGCTACACGTGCCGAGCATGTGTCCCTGGTGTGCAGGGTGCTTGGTCGACTGTTGGAGCATGACCTGTACGTCAAGGCTGAGAAATGTCTGTTCTTTCAACAGTCCGTCTCCTTCCTAGGGTACCGCATTTCCACTTCAGGGGTGGAGATGGAGAGTGACCGCATTTCAGCTGTGCGTAGTTGGCTGACTCCCACCAAGGTAAAGGAAGTGTAGCGGTTTCTAGGGTTTGCCAACTACTACCGGAGGTTTATCAGGGGTTTTGGTCAGGCTCTGCACGAGCGGGCGCTACGTGCAGAGCCCACTCCCCTCCAGTGTCCAGCTGGGCGTTTGTACGTTCCGTCTGCTGTCCGCGACCGGTTGATCTATTGGTCACCCTCCTCTGGTCATCCGGGCATCGGTCGGACGGTGAGCTGTCTTAGTGGGAAGTACTGGTGGCCTACTTTGGCTAAGGACGTGAGGGTTTATGTTTCCTCCTGCTCGGTGTGCGCCCAGTGCAAGGCTCCTAGGCACCTGCCCAGAGGGAAGTTACAACCCTTACCCGTTCCACAACGGCCGTGGTTGCACCTGTCGGTGGATTTCCTAACCAATCTTCCTCACAGGGTGACACCATGATTCTGGTCGGTTTTCTAAGTCCTGCCGTCTCCTCCCTTTGCCCGGTTTCCCTACGGCCCTACAGACTGCGGAGGCCTTGTTTACACACGTCTTCCGGCACTACGGGGTGCCTGAGGACATAGTGTCTGATCGAGTGTCTGAGTGTCTGATCGAGGTCCCCAGTTGACGTCGAGGGTCTGGAGGGCGTTCATGGAGGTCTCGGTCAGCCTTACCTCGGGTTTTCACCCCGAGAATAACGGGCAGGTGGAGAGAGTGAACCAGGATGTGGGTAGGTTTCTGAGGTCTTATTGCCAGGACCGGCCGGGGGAGTGGGCGGCGTTCATGCCCTGGGCAGATATGGCCCAGAACTCGCTCCGCCACTCCTCCACTAACCTCTCCCCCTTCCAGTGCGTAGTGGGGTACCAGCCGGTTCTGGCGCCTTGGCATCAGAGCCAGATTGAGGCTCCTGCAGTGGACGACTGGTTCAGGCGTGCGGAGAAGACATGGGACGCCGCTCATGTTCACCTTCAGCGGACCGTGAGGCGCCAGAAAGCCAGTGCAGCTCTCGACCCGAAACCTGCTCTCCGCCTTCCCTGCCGGAAGCTGGGCCCGCGGTTTGTGGAGCCATTTAAAGTCCTGAGGGGACTGAGCGAGGTTTGTTACAGGTTACAGATTCCCCCCGATTACCGTATTAACCCCTCGTTCCATGTGTCTCTCCTCAGGCCGGTGGTGGCTGGTCCACTACAGGAGTCTGATGTGCGGGAGGTTCCTCCGCCCCCTCTGGACATCGAGGGGGCACCGGCGTATTCGGTTCGATCCATACTGGACTCAAGGCGTCGTGCAGTACCTCGTGGAGTGGGAGGGGTACGGCCCGGAGGAGAGATGCTGGGTGCCGGTGGAGGACGTGTTGGACCCTTCAATGCTGCGGGAGTTCCACCGTCTCCGTTCAAATAGCCCTACGCCTCGCCCTCCGGGTCGTCCCCAAGGCCGGTGTCGGCGCGCAGCTGGAGCCGCGTGTCAAGGGGGGGTGGGGTACTGTCACGACTTCCGCCGAAGTCGGTCCCTCTCCTTGTTCGGGCGGCGTTCGGCGGTCGACGTCACTGGTCTTCTAGCCATCGTCGATCCACTTTTCATTTTCCATTTGTTTTGTCTCGTGTTCCCACACACCTGGTTTCAATTCCCAAATTAAGTGTAATGTATTTAACCCTCTGTTTCACCCATGTCTTTGTGTGTGATTGTTCATTTTTTTCAGGTTGGTATTGTTCCGGCTGGTTTGTGCTGGGTGCCATTTTTTTTCACCCGTGTTCTGTGGCAACTGTTCTTTTGCACTTTATATTATGGTTTTACTTTGTGCTGTCAAGTAAAGTGTGTTTGGTTCACTCATCTCTGCTCTGCTGCGCCTGACTTCATACACCAGCTATACCCACCCATCTGACAGATGCTGAATGGGTGTAGACAAAGAAGAGCTCTCCAGTAGGTTAACTAAAACATTCAAGGGCCGTTTTCTCAAAAGTAAAGTTTATCAACTTTCAAAGCAGAATTACTTTCCCATTGTTCCTCAACTGTAGTGTATGATATAGAATTTTCTAGCTCTGAGTCTCTACTTTTATCTAATGTAAAAAACACAATTTCAAATGTTGCTACATAAGACAGAATCAAGCCGGTCCATGTCCATTAATCCATTCCTCCATCCCTTCCTCCAACCCACTCATCCATTTATCTGTCCGTTTATCTGTGCATCCCTATGTTTCTCATCTAGCCAGTGGTCACCAACCTGTCGATCGCAATCGACTGGTCGATCTTCAAGGCATTCCTAGTCGATCACCAAACATTTCTGTAAAAAAGCCAAAGGCTTGCACTCCTTTTTTTGCTTGGCGGTAGGTGAACTTGATTCAGATGCCTTGCGCACCATCAAAGTGTCCCCATTTTTAACCATTTAATTTGTCTGGAAAGACAATCTCCACCTACTTGGCGGACCGGGAGATCTGTGGCTAAATTGAGTGCGCCTGTTGCACTGGCCAATCGGATAGCTCAAATCCCCGTGCCTACAGCTTCCACGACCCTGGCCACAGCAAAGTGAACCTATGTGAGATTTCATAACTTTCAAAACCATGACCAGAGAGAGGCTGTCATAGAATACAGCAAAGAGCTGCTGTTTTTATGAGTCAACACTATTACAAAACATAAAACACTCTTTTCCCCACTCGCGCTGCAGCTGCAATGAACTTGTACTATTATTAGCAGGTCGTCGTGTTTATTTTAATATCGAGGAATATTTCACTTTCTTTGGTCATAGGAACAACATGAATTTGTGCATGAGGCAGATGCAACTTGAGTTTCGCCATTAGGTAGAAGACTGGTCAGTCTCACCGGAGGGAAGGAAGGAGAGAGCAGGGACCTTGAGAGGTGGACCCTCTGCTGCTCTCTCTCCCTCCGCTGAGACTAATGCCATGTTCAACACAACTAGGAACTCAGTAAAGAATGAGATCCGACGGGGAATTTTTTTTTTTAACAGTCATCCAACTCGGAATTCCAAGTCGGAAACTCTGGCATCTTTGTAGAGCTCCGACTTTCCGACCTGAAGATCAGTGACGTCATGATTTCACATCGTTTTTTTTTTTTGTTCCAGCACCATGACCATCAGATGTAGGTACCATCAGTCCAGTAAAATAAAAAATCTAATTATTAGCAAATTATTTAAATTTATGCTCAGCTGTGCCTCGCATGTGCTAAACCAACTGATCTATTTTGTTATCAAAGGTGGTGTTCTGAAATATAATATGGTCTGAGAAGAACAATATATGCAGACTAGGCCTACTGCACAAATCTCATTCCTAAAGAACTGTTTTTATTAGGTTAAAATCATTCTGAGCGGTAGATCTCGGCTTGCTATTTGACTGCAAAAGTGATCTTGACTCAGAAAAGGTTGGTGACCACTGGTCTACACAGTATGCAGTGAGTGTGTGTGTGTTGAGCGGTGGACATGGATGGCAGCTACAGTGTATCAGTTACCTGTAGAGTGGGTACGTGCATGACCCTGGTGAAAGGAGACTCAAACATCATGGAGATACAGGAGCAGATGGTCACTACGATCATCACCCAGTCCAGATAGGTGACCAGCCCCAGGAGATCACTGAGGAAAGAAGAACACACACAGGCACACAACACACACACAGACATACAGGCATGTACACACGTGTGCAGACAAAGACACACACAGGCATAAACACACACAGACACACATACATACACAGGCATAAACACACACTAGTTTAGTAAGGAACACACACATGCAAATCCTTATTAGACCCATCACTGCAGTGGGAGTTGTAAGTGGGCCATGCTACTTTGTTTTAGTTCTGATTAAATAATATGTCTTATAAAACCGCACACACAGACTCCATAATGAGTGGGATCATCTAAGGACTGTGATTGAGTGTGCATGCCTGAGTGTGTGTGTGTTCGCATTGTTGCACATATGCATAGTTTGTGATATGCATCTGTATGCTAATGCGTGCAATGTGTGTGTTTGTGCTCGTGCATGCGTATGTATCCGACCGCACTGCAGCCCTACAGCGCCATCCCAGCTAGATCTATATGAAAGTCCCCTGGCACCCAGATAGAAATTTATTTATCTCTTTGTTTGACAGAGCTGGAGCCTGGGAACATGGGCCAATCAGTTTATGTAATGTCAAAAACCTATCTCACAACTTTTTAGTTTTGCAATCTTCATCCCTCATAAGAGATTGGTATTGTTTTTAGATAAATAACAAGACAAAATAAGAGAAACAACCCGATTATGCAATATTTACCCATCAACAATGGGAGTAAAAGACTTACTAAAGCTGGTGGTATTTGGAGTTCACCGCTCCTGTTATAGGATCTGTTTTGGATCTGGACAAAAATGGACAAACAAATAGACATGAATACAGATTATATTTTCTTTTTCATAGCATGTGTTGCTAAAACAGTTTGGGTAGCACTTTACATTGCAGCACAGAATAAATGGATAGTAATAGAGTGCCTTGAGCTATAGTCAATTTAAATGTTTTTCATTGGTAGAGCCTTGTTCTTGAACACTTCTGCCTTGGTTGGTGCGCACCCCTCCTCTTTTAAATTTTTTGCTGACATGCGAGTCCTCCTAACTGTATTTAACACGTGCTAAACTTATTACAACTCATCCGAAGACATTGTGAGGGTTTAACATGTTATTGTAGTCATTGCCTGTGATTGGCTTACCCTTAGATGTTAGACACTATATGAGTCTACAGCAATTAATGTACAGTCAGTGGCCAAAAGTTTTGAGAATGACACAAATATTAATTTCCACAAAGTTTGCTGCTTCAGTGTCTTTAGATATTTTTGTCAGATGTTACTATGGAATACTGAAGTATAATTACAAGCATTTCATAAGTGTATTTTATTGACAATTACATGAAGTTGATGCAAAGAGTCAATATTTGCAGTGTTGACTCTTTTTTTTCAAGACCTCTGCAATCCGCCCTGGCATGCTGTCAATTAACTTCTGGGCCACATCCTGACTGATGGCAGCCCATTCTTGCATAATCAATGCTTGGAGTTTGTCAGAATGTGTGGGTTTTTGTTTGTCCACCTGCCTGTTGAGGATTGACCAAGTTCTCAAAGGGATTAAGGACTGGGGAGTTTCCTGTCCATGGACCCAAAATATCAATGTTTTGTTCCCCGAGCCACTTAGTTATCACTTTTGCCTCATGGCAAGGTGCTCCATCATGCTGGAAAAGGCATTGTTCGTCACCAAACTGTTCCTGGATGGTTGGGAGAAGTTGCTCTCTGAGGATGTGTTATTCTTTATTCATGGTTGTGTTCTTAGGCAAATTGTGAGTGAGCCCACTCCCTTGGCTGAGGAGCAACCCCACACATGAATGGTCTCAGGATGCTTTACTGTTGGCATGACACAGGACTGATGGTAGTGCTCACCTTGTCTTCTCCGGACAAGCTTTTTTCCGGATGCCCCAAACAATCGGAAAGGGGATTCATCAGAGAAAATTACTTTACCCCAGTCCTCAGAAGTCCAGTCCCTGTACCTTTTGCAGAATATCAGTCTGTCCCTGATGTTTTTCCTGGAGAGAAGTGGCTTCTTTGCTGCCCTTCTAGACACCAGGCCATCCTCCAAAAGTCTTCGCCTCACTGTGCGTGCAGATGCACTCACACCTGCCTGCTGCCATTCCTGAGCAAGCTCTGTACTGGTGGTGCCCCAATCCCGCAGCTGAATCAACTTTAGGAGATGGTCCTGGCGCTTTCTGGACTTTTTGGGCACCCTGAAGCTGTAATGAAGCACCCTGAGAGTGAGGATCCATTTGCAGTTTTATTACAATCTTGGTCGTACGAACAGGGTCAATCGCCAGCAAACACAACAGCAGGGATAAGGCAAATCGTAATCCAGGTACAGGCATGAGGTCAGGGCAGGCAGCAAGCTTACAAAAATCAGTCCAGTAGAGAATATAGTCCAGGGCAGGCAGCAAGAATCAAAACGGGAAAACAGTCCAGAGTATAACCACGATATGACAGACACGGGAGAAAACGCTCAGAATTGATCACCAGGGAATACAAGACTTCGCAAGGAGAGAAAGGGAGAGAGAGCCTAAATAGTCTATTAATGGGAGACAGGTGCAACGGTGATTGGAACCAGGTATGTGGGAGTTGTAGTCCAGGGCTTAATATTCAGGAGAGGGTTCCCTCTGGTGGTGAGCAGGAGGAACCGCGGGAGTCTCGTTTGTTACAGAGCCCCCTGTGAGCGGCTCCTGACGCCAGAGAGGCTAACGACGCCGGGTCTTCCTCGAGGTCGGGGGCGGTTTCTCCGGTGCGCCCTATGGAACTCAGTCATGAGTGCGGGTCGAGTATGTCCTCTGCATTAACCCAGGATCGCTCCTCCGGTCCGTACCCCTCCCAATCTACCAGATATTGGAGGAGCCTGCCCGGCGTCTGGAATCGAGTAGATCTCGGCCGATATACCTCCTCACCGTCCACCAAGATGGGTGGGGGCCCTGCTCACTGGTCTGCTCCTCCTCCTCCGCTCTCGGACCACCAGCGGGTTTGAGAAGAGATACATGGAAAGTAGGAGAGATACGGTAATTAGCGGGTAATGCCAAACGGAAGGAAACTGGTGTGATTTGTTTGACTATCTGGAAAGGACCCACATACCTGGGACTGAGTTTCTTGCAGGGAGTTTGAGGCGTGGGTCTCGAGTGGATAGCCAAACCCATTGACCTGGAGTATATTCGGGTTGGGGCGGCGGTGGCGATTGGCCTGCACCCTCTGTCTCCTGACTGCATGTAGTAAGTGGGTATGGGCCTGACTCCAGATGTCCTCGCTTCTCTGGAGCCAGTCATTGACAGAGGGTACCTCGGTGGGTTCCCCTGACCAGGGAAACAGGGAGGTTGGAAGCCCATTACACACTGGAATGGGGTTAAACCGGTGGAGGGTTTCTGGAGTGAGTTCTGTGCATACTCCGCCCACATGAGGAATCGACTCCAGTCTGCTTGGTTCTGATGACAGTAGGATCTGAGAAACCGGGTGATTTCTTGATTGAGGCGTTCTGTTTGACCGTTAGATTGTGGGTGATACCCAGAAGTGAGGCTAATGTTGATGTTGAGTTGTTGGAAGAATGCTGACCATACTCTGGATGTGAATTGGGGCCCTCGGTCCGACACGATGTCCTCTGGCAGACCATAGAAGCGGAAAACCAGGTTGCACATGAGTTCGGCAGTTTCCAATGCTGTAGGCAGTTTGGGAGTGGAATCAACCGGCAAGCCTTGGAGAAGCGATCTATGACAGTGAGTATTGTGGTATTCCCATTGGACTTGGGGAGATCGGTAATGAAGTCTATGGCGAGATGGGACCATGGTCGGTGGGGAACTGGTAGTGGTTGCAGTAGGCCCGATGGTAGTTGTCTGAGATGTTTATTTGTGTTACAGATGGTGCAGTCGTTAATGAACTTTATTGCGTCTGCCCGCAAGGTTGGCCACCAGAAGCTGTTCTGAAGCAGGTGAACCGTGGCGCGATTCCCGGATGACCGGAGCTGAGTGCGGAGTGAACTTGCTTTAGCACTTTCTGACAGAGGTCCTGAGGTACAAACGTTTTGTTAGGAGGGCATTCGGGCGGAGGGTCCTTTGTGAGTTGGCTTGGGTGAGCTCTGTCATGATGTCCCACTGAATCGGGCCACGATTAACGATTCAGGAAGCAGGGTTTCCTTGGGTTCAGTGGGTGCTACACCGTCGTGTTGGCGTGATAATGCGTCTGCCTTGGTGTTCTTGGAACCGGGACGATAGGTAACAGTGAAGTCAAATCGTGTGAAGAAGAGTGCCCACCTCGCTTGTCTGGGGTTCAGTCTCTTGGCAGACCTCAAGTATTCCAGGTTCTTGTGGTCCGTTAGAATCACGAAGGGATGTTTAGCTCCCTCCAGCCAATGACGCCACTCCTCCATAGCTGCTTTCATGGCCAACAGTTCCCGGTTTCCGGCGTCGTAGTTCTGCTCGGCTGGACTAAGTTTGCGGGAATAATAGGCGCACGGATAGAGCTTGAGTGGGGATCCGTGCGCTGTGAAAGAATGGCTCCAATGCCCGTATTAGATGCGTCTACCTCAACTGTAAACGGAGTTCAGGATTAGGGTGGTGGAGGATGGGAGCCGATGTGAAGCGTGCCTTGAGTTCTGCGAAAGCCTCCTGTGCTGTAGTTGACCAGGTGAGGTGTGATGAGTTTCTTTTAGTCATAGAGGTTAAGGGAGCGGCTACCGAGCTGGAAATTCCTGATGAAGCGTCGGTAAAAGTTAGCAAATCCCAAGAAGCGCTGTAACTCCTTTAAGGTTACTGGCAGGGGCCAGTCTAGAACGGCCTTGACCTTCTTCTCGTCCATGGCGACTCCTCCTGGCTGATGATGTAGCCCAAGAAGGATGTGGAAGTCTGGTGAAATTCGCACTTCTCTGCTTTGGCGTATAGCTGGTGATCTATGAGTCGTTGCAATACTGTTCTCACATGTTGCACATGTTCTTCATAGGTGTGGGAATAGATGAGAATGTCATCAATGTACACAATTACCCAGCGATTCAGCATGTCCCGAAAGACGTCATTGATAAATGATTGAAACACGGAGGGACTATTAGACAGCCCGAAAGGCATAACCAGATACTCATAGTGCCCAGTGCTGGTAGAAAAGGCTGTCATCCATTCATCACCGTCCCGGATGCGAATGAGGTTGTAGGCGCTGCGGAGGTCCAGTTTGGAGAAGTACTTGGCTTGGCGGAGTTGTTCTAGGGCAGCTGGAACCAGCGGTAACGGATATCGAAACTTGACAGTGATGTCGTTGAGACCCGGTAGTCAATACAGGGCGTAAACCACCGTCTTTCTTTTTAACAAAGAAAGAAGCCAGCGGCTGCAGGTGATGTCGATGCTCTAATGAACCCCTTCGATAGTTCTTCCTCGATGTAGTTCTTCATGGCTTCTGATTCGGGTTGAGATAGGGAAAGATTCGGCCCTTGGGTGGCTTTGTACCTGGTAGCAGCTCGATGGCACAGTCGCTTGATCGGTGAGGGGTAGTTCCATCGCCTTGGTCTTGCTGAAAGCTTTGATGAGGTCAGAGTATTCAATGGGTAGAGTGGAGAAAAGAGCTGGCTCGTCCTTTACCGTAACGGCCTGAATGGAGAGTGAAGAGCTGCCAGTTAAGCAGTTGGAGTGGCATGACGGGTCCCATCTGATGATACGACCCTCCCTCCATGAGATGAGCGGGTTATGTTGCCGTAGCCAGGGAAGCCCAAGGATTACCGGGTTATGGGGTGATGTGATGACGTAGAAGCGAATTACCTCCGTGTGGCGGGTCCGGTCTGGAGTCGGAGGTCCACGGTGGTGTGCAGGACCCTCCCATCGCCGAGAGGTTGTCCATCTAGCGCCTCCACTGCCAATTGAGAGTCACAGGTGATTAATGGAATTTGTTGTTGTTGGGCAAACTCATGAGACATAAAGTTGCCGGCTGCTCCGGAGTCTAATAGTGCTGATGTGGTTATATGATTGTCCTCTAGAGATAATACAATCGGCACTTTGATACAAGAACTGGAGTGGTGTGCTTGGACACACGGACT
Source organism: Brachymystax lenok tsinlingensis (assembly GCA_030435695.1). Lineage (NCBI taxonomy): Eukaryota > Metazoa > Chordata > Actinopteri > Salmoniformes > Salmonidae > Brachymystax > Brachymystax lenok. Next base: position 47,830,806 of record CM059785.1, on the reverse strand, counting down.
CACCGAAGAGGGATTACGAGGAGGTGGTCTTGTGGGGCAGAACGCCCTTAGATGGCCAGGTTGACCACAATAGAGGCAGAGATGTTGGCGTATGCGGCGTTCACGTTCCTCCGAGTCAGGTGAGTATATCCGAGCTGCATGGGTTCGGTTGGAGGCAGAGTCACGGGACATTGTGTGCTGGTGGGTCCCGTTCTGAGTGGGCGCCGTGATCGAATCAGATTGTCAAGCTGTATGGTGAGTTCGATGAATTGATTCAGCGATCTCCCTCATCTCGGCAGGCCAGTTCAGACTGTAATTCCAAGCTGAGTCCCTTGAAAGAGCAGTTTAAGCGTGCTCTCAACCCAGTCGGTTTGAGCTGCCAGAGTGCGAAATGTCAAGGCATATTCTGCTGCAGTAGTTCCGCCCTGGTTCAATGCGAGTAGTCGGTCACCAGCTCTCATGCCTCCTCCGGGTGTTCAAATACCTCCCGGGCGTTGTAGAAAGGCACCGAGCGAGGGAAAAGCCGTGCCATCCTCTCTCCAAACCGCTGTTACCCACTCTAACGCTCTGCCAGTGAGGAGAGAACATACCAGGAAATCTTGCTAGTGTCAGTGACATACATCGCTGGTTGCTGATCAATGAATAATGAACATTGCAGTAGAAATCCCTTACTCTTAGTGGGGTTACCGTCGAATTTATCAGGGAGAGCCAGACGTGGGTTAACTGTGGGTGCCGGTGGTGGAGAGGTGCCCATACCTGCGTTCGGCTGAGGAGGGGCTGAGTTCGAAGCGACATCTGTAACCTCTGTAGCGTCGGACGAGTTCCTCCGTTACCGTAGTTAGATGGGTTAGCTGCTGTTGATGAACGGCGAGCTGGTTTGCTTGAGTGGAGATCTCCGTGGACATTTGGACCAGAGCTGCTGGATCGCGAAGTGGCGAAGTCTTCTGTAATGAAGCACCCTGAGAGTGAGGATCCATTTGCAGTTTTATTACAATCTTGGTCGAACAGGGTCAATCGCCAGCAAACACAACAGCAGGGATAAGGCAAATCGTAATCCAGGTACAGGCATGAGGTCAGGGCAGGCAGCAAGCTTACAAAAATCAGTCCAGTAGAGAATATAGTCCAGGGCAGGCAGCAAGAATCAAAACGGGAAAACAGTCCAGAGTATAACCACGATATGACAGACACGGGAGAAAACGCTCAGAATTGATCACCAGGGAATACAAGACTTCGCAAGGAGAGAAAGGGAGAGAGAGCCTAAATAGTCTATTAATGGGAGACAGGTGCAACGGTGATTGGAACCAGGTATGTGGGAGTTGTAGTCCAGGGCTTAATATTCAGGAGAGGGTTCCCTCTGGTGGTGAGCAGGAGGAACCGCGGGAGTCTCGTTTGTTACAGAAGCCTTCTTCACAACAATTGAACCGCTCTCCTTGAAGTTCTTGATGATCCGATAAATGGTTGATTTAGGTGCAATCTTACTGGCAGTAATATCCTTGTCTGTGAAGCCCTTTTTTGTGCAAAGCAATGATGATGGCACGTGTTTCCTTGCAGGTAACCACGGTTGACAGAGGAAGAACAATGATTCCAAGCACCACCCTCCTTTTGAAGCTTCCAATCTCAATCAGCATGACAGAGTGATCTCCAGCCTTGTCCTCGTCAACTCTCACACCTGTGTTAACGAGAGAATCACTGACATGATGTCAGCTGGTCCTTTTGTGGCAGGGCTGAAATGCAGTGAACAGGCAGTGGCTCGGGTGGTTGTTGTCCTTGATGATCTTTTTGGCCTTCCTGTGACATCGGGTGGTGTAGGTGTCCTGGAGGGCAGGTAGTTTACCCCCGGTGATGCGTTATGCAGTCCTCACTACCCTCTGGAGAGCCTTACGGTTGTGGGCAGAGCAGTTGCCGTACCAGGCGGTGATATAGCCAATCAGGATGCTCTCGATCAGGATGCTCTCACTGTTGCGCCTTCTTCACCACACTGTCTGTGTGGGTGGACCATTTCAGTTTGTCCGTGATGTGTACGGCAAGGAACTTAAAACTTTCCACCTTCTCCACTACTGTCCCGTCGATGTGGATAGGAAGGTGCTCCCTCTGCTGTTTCCTGAAGTCCACGATCATCTCCTTAGATTATTTTCCTGACACCACACTCCGAGGGCCCTCACCTCCTTCCTGTAGGCCGTCTCGTTGTTGCTGGTAATCAAGCCTACCACTGTAGTGTCGTCAGCAAACTTGATGATTGAGTTGGGGGGCGTGCTTGGCCACGCAGTCATGGGTGAACAGGGAGTACAGGAGAGGGCTGAGAATCCACCCTTGTGGGGCCCCAGTGTTGAGGATCAGCGGGGTGGAGATGTTGTTTCCTACACTCACCACCAGGGGCCGTCCCCGTCAGGAAGTCCAGGACCCAGTTGCACAGGGCTGGGTCGAGACCTAGGGTCTCGAGCTTAATGACGAGTTTGGAGGGTACTATGGTGTTAAATGCTGAGCTGTAGTCGATGAACAGCATTCTTACATAGGTATTCCTCTTGTCCAGATGGGTTAGGGCAGTGTGCAGTGTGATTGAGATTGCGTTGTCTGTGGACCTATTGGGACGGTAAGCAAATTGGAGTGGTTCTAGGGTGTCTGGTAGGATGGAGGTGATATGATCCTTGACTAGTCTCTCAAAGCACTTCATGATAACGGAAGTGAGTGCTACGGGGCGATAGTCATTTAGCTCAGTTACCTTAGCTTTCTTGGGAACAGGAACAATGGTTGCCCTCTTGAAGCATGTAGGAACAGCAGACTGGGATAAGGATTAATTAAATATGTCCGTAAACACACCATCCAGCTGGTCTGTGCATGCTCTGAGGACACGGCCAGGGATGACATCTGGGCCGGCAGCCTCGCGAGGGTTAACACGCTTAAATATTTTACTCACGTTGGCTGCGGTGAAGGTGAGCCCCTAGGTTTTGGTAGCGGGCCGTGTCGGTGGCACTGTATTGTCCTCAAAGCGAGCAAAGAAGTTGTTTAGTTTGTCTGGGAGCAGGACATCGTGGTCCGCGACGTTCTAGGTCCCAATAAACAAAGAGATCTTCTGTTGGATCTGACAAATCTCGATGGCTGTACTCTCAAATAAAACTGTGAAGGACCTTGGTGTGACTCTGGACCCTGATCTCGCTTTTGACAAACATATCAGCAGCTTTTTTTCTATTTAAGTAACATTGCAAAAATCAGAAACTTTTGGTCAAGAAATTATGCAGAAAAGCTAATCCATACTTTTACCACGTCAACATTAAGACTACTGCAATGATCTACTCTCCGGTTACCTGGAAAAGGCACTAAATAAGCTTCAGATAGTGCTAAATACGGCTGCTAGAATCTTGACTAGAATCAAAAATGTTTATAATATTACGCCAGTGCTAGCCTCTCTACACTGGCATCATGTTAAGGCTTGGACTGATTTCAAGGTTTTACTGCTAAAAACAAAACTTTATATGGACTTGCTCCTACATGTCTCTCCAATTTGGTCCTGCCATACATACCTACACACACGATACGGTCACAAGACGCAGGCCTCCTTTTGTTCCTAGAATTTCTAAGCAAACAGAGGTTCATTTTCATGAACTGATCTGCAGATCCATGTGAGAATCTTTACGTCTTTATTGAAGACTCATCTCTTCAGTAGGTCCTTTGATTGAGTGAGAACTGGCCACCCCTCAGAGCCTGGTTCTTCACTAGGTTTTTTCCTAGGTTCCTGCCTTTCTAGAGAGTTTTTCCTAGCCACCGTGCTTCTACATCTGCATTGCTTGCTCTTTGGCGTTCTCTAAGCAAACAGCTGGAGGCAGGGCTTTCTCCTATAGTGTTTCTGTATAAGCACTTTGTGACAACTGCTGATGAAAATGCTTTATAAACACATTTGATTGATTGCTGTATAGGGGTAAGGTGACTAGTAGTGATATGCTTTTTTCCCTTTCAAGACGATTCAATACGTATCTAGATAAATGGAGCTCCGATATGATACAGGAATGATACGTATTAGTTTGAAACGATTCGGTGCGATTCGGTTTAATTGGAGAATTAATCGATTAGGTTCGATGCACTAACACATTCATTTTCCATTTTAAATAAAAATCTGCTGCTAATGAGGTGGGCCTCTCTGAGCTAGATCTGTCTGAGCTGACTTCTGTGTTTTTGTGTGTTAGATCAATAGAGGGGTTCTTTCCCACGCAGTCAAATAGCCTCTGGGCTGCTGGGGAGATCTGTAGGATGTGAGAGAACACAGAGGGCAGGGAAAACCTCACACTCAGCATCTGTAATAATGTCTATGGTGTATCTACTGTGTGTGTACGTACTGTGCATGTGTGTTTCTGTGTATAAACTGTGTTTGTGTGTGTGTGTATGTACTGTGTGTGTGTATGTACTGTGTGTGTGTACTGTGTGTGTGTACGTGTGTGTACTGTATGTGTGTGTGTGTGTATGTACTGTGTGTACTGTGTATGTACTGTGTGTGTGTACTGTGTGTGTGTGTGCTGTGTGTGTGTGTATGTACTGTGTGTGTGTATGTACTGTGTGTACTGTATGTACTGTGTGTGTGTGTGTGTGTGTGTGTGTGTGTGTGTGTGTGTGTGTGTGTGTGTGTGTGTGTGTGTGTGTGTGTGTGTGTGTGTGTGTGTGTGTGTGTGTGTGTACTGTGTGTGTGTGTACTGTGTGTTTGTGTGTGTGTGTGTGTGATGCATGTATGTATGTCTATGGTGTGTATACTATGTAGGCACCTGATCTGAGCCATAAGGGATACTAGGTATCTACCACCCCACTACTACTATCAGAATAGGGAGGGCAATGTAGTATATGTTTTTGTCAGTCCACTTTGGTTCTGAAATCACCATCACCCACTAATTTGAGTGTTTGAGCTAGTAATCTATCAATATTTGTTGTTTACAAATTAGATATGACATAGTAAATTAAATATGTAGCACAACTTTGAATTTCACCCCCATCTCAATATCAAATGGTTTTGACCATTTGGACATTTTTAGTGAGCTTCTTTTCTCCTCCCGCTTTGGCCATGCAGTGCGCCTCGCAAAAGTGATTCCTCATTATGAAATTAACTTTACCATGTATGTCAAAAAATTCCCATATACACTGATTGTTTAAAGCAAAACTACCATAACTATTGCTGATGGTGAACCTGAACAATTAAAAAAGTATAGCTTACTTTTTGAATGCTGAATGCTTTTTTTTTTTGAATGCTGAATGCTTTTTGAATGCTGAATTTGAATGCTGAAGGTGCCGCACAGATGTGCAAGATTAGGAACAGGCCGTCTACCTCGTGCTCTTCAGAGCGGAGCTGGGCAAAGTGTGCCGTTTGACTAGGCTACTGATATTCCCTAGGGTTGTTTGGCATGCACAATTATTAAGTATTTTCAGAAGGTAGAAAGAAAGTAATATGAGCCCAAACCATTTCTTATTTGCGAAACGCAACGTTTGAAAAAAATTCTAACCGATGCATGCTGCATTTGGATCGGTGCAGTCATATCTTAAACATTTGAATCAGGGACCGATGGGTATCAGTGAATCGTTACATCCCTAGTGACTAGGCATCAGGATTATAATAAACAGAGTAGCAGTAGCGTATACGAGGATTGTATGTGAGTGGGTGTGCGTGTGTGTAGTCAGTATGAATGTGTCTGCGTGTTATGTGTGTGTGAGCAAATTAAGTGTGTGTGTGTGTGTGTGTGAATAGTCAGTGCAAAAATAATACATTAAATAAAAGGGTCAATGCAGATAGTCCATTAATAGAGCATTGAATATATAGTCCATTAATAGAGCATTGAATATATAGTCCATTAATAGAGCATTGAATATATAGTCCATTAATAGAGCATTGAATATATAGTCCATTAATAGAGCATTGAAGCCAAAGGAAGTCGGTTAAGATGGCGTCTCATGGAGACATAACATACGCAGTTTGAGCTACTCCAGGAAGTGACCTTCTTATTGAGTAACTTAAGTTGAAGTCCGACCAGGGTACTGCAGGCTGCCATTAGCAACTAAATTATCCTTATAACTCTTTCTGTGTGCGTTCAAGGACCATCTGGTGTACTAGAAACAATTATTGGCACCATGATTGTCTTGTAAATTAGTTTTATCTATACAATGATTGACCACAAAGATTGTCATTTTTTCTTTCAGTACAATGGGGGATCCTGTTTTCTGCAAATAATGCCTGCAGTCCCGTGGTCTGCCTTGAACTTCTGTGGCTTCATTGAGAGGGGGCAGTCGTTCTCCCCTGGTCTACAGCCTCAGGGCAAGTAATTGTCTTGACTTACGCATTGAAGCGTGCCCGCACTACCGTCCTACAGAAGTTTCTGAAGCGGTGCTCTCTCCCCACGATGAAGAGAGGTTTGTCAAAGTAAGGATGGTTCTCCCTCAGTTCCTCTTCCTGGACCTTCCTGCTCACACACACACACACACACACAAACAAATTTACACACGCACGTGCATACACGCAAACACGCACGTGCGTACACGCAAACATGCACGTGCGCCCGCAGGCACACACACACACACACACACACAATGCAAACAGACACAATGATAACAACACATAGGTAACACAGGAAAAGAGGACATGATCATTTCATTCTGTCCTTAACATGCAGGGTCATTTGTCAAACAAATAATGAAGCAAACTTCAAAGGTTCAACGGTGGAGCAAAGGACTTAAGTTGCTGAGAGTGGGAAAATGTGAAAGGGTTGTAGATTGATGATTGACTGTAAATTGGTGAGTGGCCTGTTCTGTGTTTCTGTACTGAGCACAACACCCTATGTGTGTGCGTGCGTGTGTGTGTTTGTGTGAGAGAGAGAGTTTGTGTGTGTGTGTGTGTGTGAGAGAGAGAGATTGTGTGTGTGTGTGTTTGTGTGTGTGTGTGAGAGAGAGAGTTTGTGTGTGTGTGTGTGTTTGTGTGTGTGTGTTTGTGAGAGAGAGAGAGTTGGTGTGTGTGTGAGAGAGTGTGTGTGTGTGTATACCGCTTCATCTCGGCCTGCTCCTTTTTCTCCTGGATCATCTTGATCTCACTATCTTCTCGCTGGGCGTTACGATAACGCACTGTACTGGAATGCTACAAGGGAGAGGACAGAAGGGTCAGGGTGTGTGTGAGTGTGTGTATGTGTTACGAAACCATCTAGCCAGCCTACAATAATGTCACATTTTGCTATGTCTAGGGGTCCTAGCCTGACTACCTGGTCCATAACCTGATATAACTGTGTGTATGAGACGTGAAAGTAAGAGTGATTGGGCCGGTGTTGAATGCATGTCCTAGGGTGATAGTGTACTTACCGGGTGCCAGTGTGATCTCTGCTCTGACTCTCGCTAGTCGGCCAGCCAAAGCAGCATGCAATGTTCACGGTGACAAAATAATAATATGTACAAAAAGAAACAAAAATGCATGCCATGACAAAAGGTAAGATGCCAATCACCCACACCACACCCACATACATACACAAAGTCGTTATTAGTGATGGGCACCAATATGGAAAACGATATCAGTTGCATTTTTTTCGAAACCGATATCAGTTTGGATGAATAACATTGAAACTGTGTGGACTTCACTTCCACGGCTTTGTGAACTCCAGAAAACTTCTTGCTGATTGCCCATTGGGGCATGTGTGAATGTTCTGGTGGCCTAACCTACCCAACAATTTGAAGCCCATTGATGGCCCATCAGCAGGCAGTTAAATATGCTAAATTGAGAGCCTGTGAGAGGATTTTGTACTTGCAGGAAAAGTCATGTATGTTCTTTTACAGAATAGTGTAAGTTAACAGCAAGTACACGGATATCACTTATCAAGTCTTACTGGCGCTTGCCAAGCATCGGGCCCTGGGCTGTTTTCACCTAGGGATGGGATGTGGAAATGGAAGTGTCCATTAAATACCTCCATTCCTAACTGTGTGTGTGTGTGTGAGAGAGTTTCTCACATCTTGTGTGAGTGTCTCCAGGGACTTTCCTCTGCTGATCCTCTGACTAGTGGAGCCATGTCTCAGAGACCTGGAGAGAGAGCACAGGGTCAAAGGTTAAGACAGAGCTTTGAAATATACCATTGGTGTGAGATTGTGTGTGTGTATATGTGCATGGTGTACATGCTTGCCTGTTTTTGCAAGCACATCAGTGTGCGTGTGAGTGTGTGTGTGTGCCCGTGCGTGAGTACGCATGCTTGTGTGTCTACAAGACCTGCGTTCTTGGCGTATATGGTGTTGGACACTGAGGATGGAGCGCTCTTTCAGTGGTTGGCCCTCAAAGGATCCACTCAGCATACGCTGTCTGGTACAAGCCCTGAAACAGACAGAACAGGAGACACATTCACAGCACAGTCCAAATAGACACAACATAGTCAGAACAATCAAAACACAGTCAAAATAGAGCCACAACATAGTCAAAATAGACCATAAATAAATAGTGATGGGGCCTCGAAGTTAAAGAGAATGGATGGTAAGAGGAGGGTTGCCGGTTCGAATCCCTGAACTGACAGGAAGAAATCTGCAGGGAGTGAGCTGGCACATGGAAAGTTACCGACTTCAATATTCCATATACTTCATTCTGTCATTGTGCACTTGAACAAGGCACTTAAACCATAAATGCTCCAGGGGCACTTCCAGCCTGTGATGTGTGTTGTGTGTCAGGTTGGGTACTTTGACAGCAAAACATGAAGAATATCCATGCAAATACACCTCTCTCCCTCCCCTCAGCAGTCAAACAGGCTATAAATCCAAAGCAGGCCCTATTCACATTATCATTCTATATTAGTTACTCTGGCGATTAGGACATCCTGTTAATGTGAGGTAATTGCAGAGTCATGTTCCAGAACCAAGCTAATGACTAACTGGACTTCAGCAGTGTGTGAGTCTGTGTGTCTGTGTGTTGCTTGTGTGTGAGTGTGTGAGTGAGAAAGATAGACAGAGAGAGGGTGGGCGGGCCAGACGATACGTGTGATGACTTCAGATGTAGTGTCTGTTTGGCAGCTTATGGGAAAGAGAGGAAGGAACACACTCACACACATAAACACACATTAGTCTGGCTAACCTACCGCCGTGCCAACTCCCTCATGCCAGATGTTTAATCATCCAATTACTAGATCACATAGGTGAATCTGTCAGGAGTGTGTGTTTGTCTGTGTGTGCACGTGTGTGTGCATGTACAAGACCTGCGTTCTTGCTGTATATGGTGTTGGACACTGGGGATGGAGCGCTTTCAGTAGTTGGCCCTCAAAGTATCCACTCAGCTTATGCTGTTTGGTGCAAGCCATGTGTGCATGTTTGTGAAGGTAATGCATGCCAGAGAAATAATGGCAATGCTCTGCTGTGTTTCCTATGACACAGAATTTAATTTGTAATATCAGCGGCAAAATCAGGCTTTTTAATTTGTGGGTCTCTACACAGGATGGGTGTCCTTTGGAATAAGAACATCAAAGTACTACACTATTTCTCTATAATGGCAATTGATACAGAAAACCAGTGGAAATACACAAAAACAATTTTTTAACACTTCCTTTAAAGGTTGCATACATTAGGCAATTATTATCAGCATAGATTAAGCATTCACAGCACATTCATGAAGGTGTAATTAACATTTATAAATACCTTTTAAAGGAGTACCTCACTCAACAAATTTCTATTACGGTTGAATGTTGAGAAAAGTGTGTTGTTTCACAGGAATTTAAGTTCTAAAAATTGTCTGTCTATGAAATCAATGCCCTTCCCCAGATCATGTTTCTTCCAAAATGAAACATTAGTTCACAAAAATATTGTTCTCATATATTAATGTTATTTAACACTGCAAATCATAGAAATGTGCCATTTTGAGGGCAGTAACTCGCACATTTAACATTTGGGTTGTTAGTATGAAGTATTTGGTGATGTCCTACACAGTTTGTGTAATTTTATGGTTTCATGTCTATTGACTGCAGTGGAGGCTCATCAGAGGAGGGAGAACAATCCTACTCAGCGAAACATAAAAAAGTTATAATTTTTAGATAAAACAATACACATTTTTTATTTTTTTATTTCACCTTAATTTAACCAGCTAGGCCAGTTGAGAAAAAAATCTAATTTACAACTGCGACCTGCCCAAGATAAAGCAAAGCAGTGCGACAAAAACAACACAGAGTTACACATGGGTTAAACAAAAATACAGTCAATAACACAATAGAAAAATCTGTGTACAGTGTGTGCAAATTAAGTAAGGAGGTAAGGTCATAAATAGGCCAATAGTGGCAAAGTAATTACAATTTAGCAATTTACACTGGAGATGAGCAGATGAGGATGTGCAAGTAGAAATACTGGTGTGCAAAAGAGCAGAAAAACAAAAACAAATATGGGGATGAGGTAGGTAGTTGGTTGGATGGATGGGCTATTTACAGATGGGCTGTGTACAGCTGCAGCGATCGGTAAGCTGTTCTGACAGCTGATGCTTAAAGTTAGTGAGGGAGACATAAGTCTCCAACTTCAGTGATTTTTTCAATTCGTTTCAGTCATTGGCAGCAGAGAACTGGAAGGAAAGGTGACCAAAGCAGGTGTTGGCTTTGGGGATGACCAGTGAAATATACCTGCTGGAGCGCGTGCCACGGGTGTTGCTATGGTGACCAGTGAGCTGAGATAAGGCAGAGCTTTACCTAGCAAAGACTCATAGATGCCCTGGAGCCAGTAGGTTTAGCGACGAATATGTAGCGAGGACCAGCCAACGAGAGCATACAGGTCGCAGTGGCGGGTAGTATATGGGGCTTTGGTGCCTGCATCCAATCTGCTAGAGTGTTGGAGGCAATTTCGTAAATGACATCGCCGAAGTCAAGGATCGGTAGGATAGTCAGTTTTACGAGGGTATGTTTGGCAGCATGAGTGCAGGAGGCTTTGTTGCGAAATAGGAAGTTGATTCGTGATTTAACTTTGAATTGGAGATGCTTTATGTGAGTCTGGAAGGAGAGTTTACAGTCTAGCCAGACACCAAGGTATTTATAGTTGTCCAAATATTCTAAGTCAGAACCATCCAGAGTAGTGATGTTAGTCGGGCAGGTGGGTAGCGATCGGTTGAAGAGTATGCACTTCGTTTTACTAGCATTTAAGAGCAGTTGGAAGCCACGGAAGGAGTGTTGTATGAATTAAGCTCATTTGGAGGTTTGTTAACACAGTGTCCAAAGAAGGGCCAGATGTATACAGAATGGTGTCGTCTGCGTAAAGGTGGATCAAAGAATCACCCGCAGCAAGAGCGACATCATTGATATAAACAGAGAAAAGAGTCGGCGCGAGAATTGAACCCTGTGGCACCCCCATAGAGACTGCCAGAGGTCCGGACAACAGGCCCTCCAATTTGACACACTGAAGTCTATCTGAGAAGTAGTTGGTGAACAAGGCGAGGCAGTCATTAGAGAAACCAAGGTTGTTGAGTCTGTCGATAAGAATACGGTGATTGACACGGTGAGTCGAAAGCCTTGGCCAGGTTGATGAAGACGGCTGCACAGTACTGTCTTTTATCGATGGCGGTTATGATATCGTTTAGGACCTTGAGCGTGGCTGAGGTGCACCCGTGACCAGCTCGGAAACCAGATTGCATAGCGGAGAAGGTACGGTGGGATTCTAAATGTTCGGTGATCTGTTTGTTCACTTGGCTTTTGGAAACTTTAGAAAGGCAGGGCAGGATGGATATACAGTTGAAGTCGGAGGTTTACATGCACCTTAGCCAAATACAATTAAACTCAGTTTTTCACAATTCCTGACATTTAATCCTAGTAAAAATTCCCTGTCTTAGGTCAGTCAGGATCACCACTTTACTTTAAGTATGTGAAATGTCAGAATAATAGTAGAGAGAATGCTTTACTTCAGCATTTATATCTGTCTTCACATTCCCAGTGGGTCAGAATTTTGGTCCATTCCTCCTGACAAAGCTGGTGTAACTGAGTCAGGTTTGTAGGACTCCTTGCTCGCACACACTTTTTCAGTTCTGCCCACACTTTTTCTATAGGTTTGAGGTCAGGGCTTTGTGATGGCCACTCCAATACCTTGACTTTGTTGTCCTTAAGCCATTTTGCCACAACTTTGGAAGTATGCCATTGGCCATTTGGAAGACCCATTTGCGACCAAGCTTTAACTTCCTGACTGATGTCTTGAGATGTTGCTTCAATATATCCACATAATTTTCCTTCCACATGTTGCCATCTATTTTGTGAAGTGCACCAATCCCTCCTGCAGCAAAGCACCCCCACAACATGATGCTGCCACCCCCGTGCTTCATGGTTGGGATGGTGTTCTTCGGCTTGTTTTCCTCCAAACATAACGATGGTCATTATGGCCAAACAGTTCTATTTTTGTTTCATCAGACCAGAGGACAATTCTCCAAAAAGTACAATCTTTGTCCCCATGTGCAGTTACAAACCGTAGTCTGGCGTTTTATGGCGGTTTTGGAGCAGTGGCTTCTTCCTTGCTGAACGGCCATTCAGGTTATGTCGATAAAGGACTCGTTTAACTGTGGATATAGATACTTTTGTACCTGTTTCCTCCAGCATCTTCACAAGGTCCTTTGCTGTTGTTTTGGGCTTGATTTTCACTTTTTGCACCAAAGTACGTTCATCTCTAGGAGACAGAACGTGTCTCCTTCTTGAGCGGTATGACGGCTGCTTGGTCCCATGGTGTTTATACTTGCATACTATTGTTTGTACAGATGAACGTGGTATCTTCAGGTGTTTGGAAATTGCTCCCAAGGATGAACCAGACTTGTGGAGGTCTACAATTTTTTTTCTGAGGTCTTGGGCCAGTTGCTGTGGGGGGTGCAGAGCTGTTGGCTGGGGTTGGGGTAGCCAGGTGGAAAGCATGGCCAGCCATAGAGAGATGCTTATTGAAATTCTCGATTATCGGTAAATATATTTACCTGTCACCAAATAACTGATTAAAACACACTGTTTTGATTGCAATGAAGGTCTACAGTAGCCTCAACAACACTCTCTGGGGTAGCACCATGCTGTAGGTTATGGACAGCTATTTTCCATCCTCCTTTGGGTACATTGTCTTCAATACAAAACCTAGGAGGCTCATGGTTCCCATCCCCTTCCATAAACTTAATTATGATGACTTCCGGAGGACATCCTCCTACCTATCAAAGCTCTTGCAGCACGGACTGACAAAGGATCAGAGAATTTATTTAGTACTGAAAGCATAAGATACAGCTAGCTAGTACTGCAGTGCATAATATGTGGTGAATAGTTGATTCAAAGAGAGAAAGACAATAGTTGAACAGTTTTGATAAGATTAATTTCAAAAAAATGTAGGAAAAGCAGCAGAGAGAGCGTGCTAGATATATTTCATTAAAATATGTCAATTTCAGTTATTTAGCTAGCTAATGAAGCTAGCTAATTTAGCCTACTCAAACACCCGGCTCAAAAAGGGAGGAATGTTATTTATGTTAGCCAGCTGTCTAAGGCTATCCAACACTGGAACTCTTCCAAGTCAAGGTAAGTTATCGGTTTAATTAATTTATTGCCGCCTGGGCCCGCCGATGTAACTGCTAAACTGCTTGCTGTACAATGTACTTCGTGATTTTCTCGGGTTTACTAACTTATTAAGCCTGGCTTGCAGTCGTCGTTCCGTGTTCGATGGGGTTGAGGTCAGGGCTCTGTGCAGGCCAGTCAAGTTCTTCCACACCCATCTCGACAAACCATTTCTGTATGGACCTCGCTTTGTGCATGGGGACATTGTCATGCTGAAATGGGAAAGGGCCTTCCCCAAACTGTTGCCACAAAGTTGGAAGCATAGAATTGTCTAAAATGTAATTGTATGCTGCATCGTTATGCTTTCCCTTCACTGGAGCTAAGGGGCCTAGCCCAAACCATAAAAAACAGCCCCAGACCATTTTTCCTCCTCCACCAAACATTTTTCAGAGTAACGGTTGAAAAGCAAGACGAAAAATCAACTAACTGGCCAGTACCACAATGGCCACTTTTCCTTTCAAATAAAAAACCAGCAGAGATTAAATACTTATTAAAAGCATCACAAATATAATTTTTTCCACTTAGAATACAGGAGTCTGAGATAATTTGCTTAGGAAGAGAAACAGCAGAGTTTCCCCGTTTCAGTGAATTAACGGTTTTCCAGAATTTTGCAGGATCTCCTGCAGAATCTGTCATAGCATTAAGGAAGTAATTAGATTTTGCCTTTTTGACAGCTGCAGTACATTTATTTCTCAATTGCCTAAAAAACTGCCAATCAGCTGGAGTACCTGTTTTCCTCGCCAAGGCCCAGGCCCGATTCTTTTGCAGGAAAAGACCTGACAATTCAGGAGAGAACCAAGAACTGGTTCGGTTTCTTACTCTGTGATTCTTAAGTGGGGCATGTTTATCAGACATAGAGGTAACAATAGAAGAGAAAAAAGCAAGGGCTAAAACAGGGTCCAGAATGCAGCAAGTGGATAAAAACTCAGAGTGAAATAAGTCAAGGATAAAAGCTTGCTGTGAGAAATGTTTATAATTTCTCTTAGAGATTATACAGGGATCAGAGTGTTTCAGCCTGGTATCTCTAATACAAGCAACAGGGCAGTGGTCACAAAACTATGTCATCACGCCCCACCACTTACGGAGTGGTGGGGCGCTAGCTAGAAGTTAGAAGTTAAGACAGTCGCTAAGATGAAACTCGGCTGTTATTATGGGAATTGCCAAGAGTGGGCAAAACTGTCATCATGGCAAAGGGTGTCTACTTTGAAGAATCTCAAATATAAAATATATTATTTCATAGTTTTGATGTCTTCACTATTATTCTACAATGTAGAAAATAGTACAAATAAAGGAATGAGTAGGTGTGTCCAAACTACTAACAGCATAATAACTGGTTATAAAGTGGTGGAATCGTCCTTTAATGTACATTCATAACGCATCTATTTCATTAGTGACAATTCCTGGAAATCATAAAACTTTAAAAAAAGTAAACCATTGAGGTTGAGAGGGCATGGTGCAGCACTTCTGTAAATTGACATATAAAAATGTATTTAAGGTATTTTCTGGCGTTTTCATTTGTTAATTTATGTTTTTAATTTGTTCTTATTCTTTTCTTTCAGAAGCAGAAAGATTTAATGGATCAAGACTTCAATTAACAAAGGGCATTAAAGACAAGCATAAACAGTCTCCAAAATTATATCAAGGAAGAGAAGAAAATCACAACAGTCCACCCTCTGCAATATGATGGACGTTGTTGGCACAGGGGCACTGAGTGTCCTTGGATATAGCAAGGTGATTCTTGACGCTTCCAAAACTATACAGTATGCACTCAAGACTTGTAACTGGGTGTTATGAAAATACAAACATATATTTGGTATGACCTAACTGCCATAGAAGATGTTTCTGATGTTTCTGTCACTTAAACAGAATGACTTGTGGTGGCGGTGGTGTGGATATGAACCAATCAATCTTACCGGAGGATTTTATTGATAGTAGTTTCCTTCTCCAGGAGGTTGCGAGCTCGGATGCTGAATATTGACCTGCGGAGCTTTGTAGAACAGATGTTACAGACTAATTATCTGAGAAATTTGAAAAGTGTTATCAAATACAAACACATTTCATCTAGCAGCAAGCAAACATCCCCATATTGTATTGATCGTCCTCCAACCGACAGATAAAATTATTATTTTTATTATCATTATTTTTTTGTGTGTGTGTGTATGAGAGGCAGAAAGAGTGTGTGTACCTTCTGGCTTAAGGTCAATGTACTTGTTGTGAAGCGTGGTGGAGTGTGTATGCCTGTGTGCATATGTGTGTGTGTGTGTGAGAGAGAGACAGTGTGTGTACCTTCTGGCTTCTGGTTGTTGTTTTAGTTGTGGATTGTTGGAGTGTGTGTTTGTGTGTGTGCGTCTGTGTGTTTGCGTGCATGTGCGCATGTGTGTATGTGTGTATACCTTCTGGTCGATGTATTTGTTGTCTTCAATGGCGGATCGTTTGGAATGGTCACAGGAAGAGGAGGATGCGGAAGGAAGGCGGCGGAACAGACAGCTGGTGTCCTGCTGCTGCCGATCGATGAACTGCTTCATGAAACTCTCCCTGTCACACACACACACACACACACACACACACACACACACTGACTGATTATTGTGACAAAGTGATGGGCTGGAGAGAGAGGGAGGTCTGCGAGAGGGTAGGGCCCAGCTGAGCACCAATCAGCTTCTTAAGCATGACATGTATTACTGTATCATCATATTGCATCATCCTAAAAGGGTTACAGTTCAGTATTCCAACCTGTAGAAACAAGGCTTCTACTATGAGGAAATGTCCTAATTACAGTCCTATACAGGGTGGCTGCTAGCTGCTATTATTGTGGATTGAAAACCTACTGAGAGGTTTTGTGGTGATACAGTATTTCAGAGAAACTGCAGAGACAAAATCGGGAGGGTGGGGGGCTATCTTAGACCAGCTTGCCCTTTTCTGAGTGAGAGTGCCATGACAAACGAGAAGGATTGCATTATCGACAAGGAACACGCAAGTAAGCATTTCATTGGACGATGTGTATCCCGTACATACAACTAATACAACTTGAAACTATTCTTAAACTATCAAGAATGTGTTGACCTGAACCCAGGTCAAAGAAGTTCTGTCCTTTCTTGTGTCCCCCTGATGTATCCCAGTTAGGGTACCTGATTCTGGGCACCGTGAAATCAGAAGGCAGCTTGGAGATCTTGACCATCTGGGGTCGATTAGGAAACTTCTCAAAGATCCTTAGACGTAGGGGCAGCTTCTCTTTGGTATCTGCGTTCGCCTCACTTTGCTTCAGCTACAGAAAGAGAGAGAATGGAAATAAGATTTAGGGACGGAGAGGGGAAATAAGTAGACTTGGCATAGGGATAGAGAGAAGGAAAGTGGTCTGCAAAGAGGGAGAGAGTAGACTCAGCTACAGAAAGAGATTGACATCTCATTCTGCTCAGGAGAGAGGGATAGTGGAGAGAGAGATAGTGACTTTGTGGTAAAGGGAGAAAGGGATGCGGGACACTTCACTTTCACATACAGAGAGAGGAACACACTTCACTTGGAGAGAAGGATGGAGTGAGAGAAAGAGTGGATTAAGCTGCGGACAAAAAGAGTAGACTCACAGCTACAGAGAGAGAGTGACATCTCATTTAGCTCAGGAGAGAGGGATAGTAACTTTGCAGTAAAAGGAGAGAGGGATACAGTACACTTCACTTTGTCATAGAGAGACAGTGAAATACACTTCACTCTGAGAGAAGGATTTACATTTTCCTATAGCTATTTAGAGAAATGGTATGGTAGTTTCCACAACAGTTGAGAAATACAATGATACATGGGTAAGACAAAGGTGAGGGATGGGAACATAAATGTCTGGCTCTAGAGAGTGCTTTTAATCCAGGACTTAATCTGTGTTGGAAAACCAGCCTACTGTGTAAGTGTTACTAAAACGTTTGGTTCTCACAGACAGACAAGTGTTCTAGCAGGCTTTTCCTAACAGCTGGTCCCTGACTTGTCTCCTATAATGACAGGTCCCAAATATGGTTTTAGGCGACAATGCACCATATATCTTCCATTCCCATGTCCCATTCAAGCCTTTTCAGGTGACTGGTTTAAGATTATATAAAACAATATCAAATGTATTTCCTATCTCTATATTGTATTTTACACTAAGTCTGTATTTTATACTTCTACAATAATGTATCAACTCACATCATGTTTGCCAACTAGTAAGTGCCATTAATACAATATAGTGAGAATTTACATAATTTCACATGACTTTCATTAACTTGTATTAGCATATTATGGTCAAGATCAATGGTTGAAAAAGGAAATATTACATTCAGGTAGAGAATGGGTGTATCAAATGGATGGGTGGGACTTCTGGAGACTGATTAAGTTCCCCTAGACACTGATCTAAGGGAACTTTTGTGTTTTTATTTCCATGTATAAGGTTCTGATTGGGGAGGGTAAACTGATCCTAGATCTGTGGTCTGGGGCAACTTCTACCAAGAATGGAATTTATTTGTGGTGTCAGGCTGCAGTTCTACAGTTCTGCCTGTAGATGTCAGCCACACTCTAGCAGTCACACACACACACACACACACACACACACACACACACACACACACACACACACACACACACACACACACACACACAGACACAGACACAGACACAGACACAATACGTCTACAGCTTGGTGGTCTTCAACTTTGATGAAGTGGGTTTTGGAAAGTTTTGGTTTGGGGCTGAGAGCACACACACGCACGCACACACTCCTACAAACCAGTCTGTGAAAACCTACTTACGTTTGAAAAAAGAAGAATGAAGGAAGCAATGAAAAGGAAAAAGAAAAACAGATTATATTGGAATGGCTTATGCAAGAAGCCGAACTGAACAAAATATGTATGCACACACAAGCCTGCACAAGGAAGTACAGACCAGCCAAATAAAAAAACATTACAAATGAATGGGTAAAATTATATCAATAGAATTTAATTTAATTCTATAACAGAGAAGCTGATAAAAATTCCATGAGTGGTATTCTTCTGTCTGGGAGACTGGAGGTCAAACAAGTTTGGTTGGATGGTGAATGAGCGCTTATCATTCTGGGCATAAAAACAGCATCCACCACTGTCTCGTGTGTGCATGTCTGTCTGCCTGTCTGTCTGTCTCTCTCTCTCTCTCTCTCTCTGTTTGTCTGTCTATCAAACAGAAAGAGCCCCAGGTATAAAAATAGATGTAAATGTAATGAAAATCTGTCTATCCACCCCTTCTGCCTGACTGTAACTTGTCTGTTTTGCTTCAGCCCTGCGGTTATTGCAGAATTTGTGTTTAACACACTGTGAGAAAAAGAAATGTCATGCAATGATAATTATTGGACGGGCACGCACGCACGCACGCACACACACACACACACACACACACACACACACACACACACACACACACACACACACACACACAAAGATTGAATTCACAATAAGACTACCAGAAGGTAAAGAGAGATAAAGACAGACAGAGGAAGTATTCCGATCCTGAGTATTCCAATTGTGCATGGATCTAAGATAGATTCTCTTAGTCGGATATAAGCCTATGGGGCTGGGAGCATAGAATTACATATTCAAATGAATTAGGATCTCTGTGGCTAGCAGTGTTTGAGCTAAAAGGGAATACCATTGATCCCTCTCATCAATACCTTGTCAAGAAAACAGGGGTGGCTCCATACCTTCTCACTGTGCTACATACAGCCTGTACTGTACGGTAGTGCAGATTTTGTAGAGTTTGCTCCAGTGAGGAGTGAACATGGAATATGTTATTGGCGAAAAGCCAGAACCAATGGCACCAACTACACAGACAATCACACACACAGTTGAGACAATTCATTGGTTGATTGATTGACCTATTACTTGTGTAAATTCTGCCGTTTGTCACAAATTCAACATTCCAAGAATGCTAAATTCTGTGACATGAGAACATACACTACATGACCAAAAGTATGTGCACATCATCGGAACATCTCATTCCAAAATCCAAGGGATGGCTTCCCACTAGATGTTGGAACATTGCTGTGGGGACTTGCTCCCATTAAGCCAAAAGAGCATTAGTGAGGTCGGGCACGAATGTTGGGGGATTAGGCCTGGCTGCAGTCGGCGTTCCAATGCATCCCAAAGGTGTTCGTTGGGGTTGAGGTCAGGGCTCTGTGCAGGCCAGTCAAGTTATTCCACACCGATCTCAACAAACCATTTCTGTATGGATCTCGCTTTGTGCACGGGGTCATTGTCATACTGAAACAGGAAAGGGTCTTCCCCAAACTTTTGCCAAGAAGTTGGACGCAAAGAATAGTCTAGAATGTCATTGTATGCTGTAGCGCTATGATTTCCCTTCACTGGAACTATGAACCATGAAAAACAGCCCCAGACCATTATTTCTACTCCAACAATCTTTACAGTTGGCGTTATGCATTCGGGCAGGTAGCGTTCTTCTGGCATCCGCCAAACCCAGATTTGTCCATCGGACTGCCAGATGGTGAAGCGTGATTCATCACTCCAGAGAACGTGTTTCCACTGCTCCAGAGTCCAATGGTGGCGAGCTTTACACCACTCCAGCCGACGCTTG
Organism: Brachymystax lenok tsinlingensis; assembly: GCA_030435695.1. NCBI lineage: Eukaryota > Metazoa > Chordata > Actinopteri > Salmoniformes > Salmonidae > Brachymystax > Brachymystax lenok. The sequence continues at coordinate 47,810,746 of CM059785.1, read as the reverse complement.
GCATGGTGATCTTAGGCTTGTGTGCGGCTGCTAAGCCATGGAAACCAATTTCATGAAGCTCCTGACGAACACTTCTTGTGCTGATGTTTCTTCCAGAGGCAGTTTGGAACTCGGTAGTGAGTGTTGAAACCAAGGACCGATGATTTTTTACGCGCTCCGCGCTTCAGCACTCGGCGGTCCTGTTCTGTGAGCTTGTGTGGCCTTCCACTTTCGACGCTGAGCCGTTGTTGCTCCTAGACGATTCCACTTCACGGTAACAGCACTAACAGTTGAACGGGGGAGCTCTAGCAGGGCAGAAATTTGACGAACTGACTTGTTGGAAAGGCATCATCTTATGACGATGCCATATTGAAGTCACTGAGCTCTTAAGGCCATTCTACTGTCAAGGTTTGTCTATGGAGATTGCATGGCGGTGTGCTCGATTTCATACACCTGTCAGCAACGCCAACTGTTAAATAGCCAAATCCACTAATTTGAAGTCATGTCCACATACCTCATACCTTTGTATATATAGTGTAATTCAACCTCAAGGCACTCAAGGGTTGTCCAACAAACTTCTAAAAGTGGTCGAGTTTACTAACGGAAACTTCCAGAAATGCTGCAGTATTCTGTAATAGTTCAGTACATTTTTGTGGATACACACAGACACAAGCGAATGTGCACCCGCACATACACACACAGTGTATTGTTTCAAAATGGGGTTAGTTTGGAGCTCCCTGGTCCCACAGACTTAATCAATGAGCCAAGCTCAGCGGGACGTATAGAACATTTATGGCTCGACACCCCTCTCTGCTCTAGCTTCCCATTACTGATACAGGAACTCTTTCTCTAACTGTCTTCCTCTCTATATCCCCATCCCTCACTCTCTGCACAATCTCTCTATCTCTATTCAATTTAAGGGCTTTATTGGCATGGGAAACATATGTTAACATTGCCAAAGCAAGGGAAGTAGATAATAAACCAAAGTTCAATAAACAAAAATGAACAGTAAACATTACACTCACAAAAGTTCCAAAAGAATAAAGACATTACAATTGTAATATTATGTGCCCAAATAGTTAAAGTACAAATGGGAAAACAAATAAACATAAATATGGGTTGTATTTACGATGGTGTTTGTTCTTCACCGGTTGCCCTTATCTTGTGGCAACAGGTCACAAATCTTGCTGCTGTGATGGCACACTGTGGTATTTCCTCAATAGATGAGGGTTTATCAATTTTTTTTTTTCGAATTCTCTGTGTATCTGTGTAATCTGAGGGAAATATGTGTCTCTAATATGGTCATACATTTGGCCGGAGGTTAGGAAGTGCAGCTCAGTTTCCACCTCATAGCCCGTCTTCTCCATTCTGCCTATGGCGGCCTTTCTCAATAGCAAGATTATGCACACTGTACATAGTCAAAGCTTTCTTTAAGTTTGGGTCAGTCACAGTGGTCAGGTATTCTGCCACTATGTACTCTCTGTTTAGGGCCAAATAGCATTCTAGTTTGCTCAGATTTTTTGTTAATTCTTTTCAATGTACCAAGTCATTCTCTTTTTGTTTTCTCATGATTTGGTTTGGTCTAATTATGTTGCTATCCTGGGGCTCTGTGTGGTCTGTTTGTGTTTGTGAACAGAGCCCCAGGACCAGCTTGCTTAGGGGACTCTTCTCCAGGTTAATCTCTCTGTAGGTGATGGCTTTGTTACGGAAGGTTTGGGAATCGCTTCCTTTTAGGTGGTTGTAGAATTGAACGGCTCTTTTCTTGATTTTGATCATTAGCGGGTATCGACCTAATTCTGCTCTGCATGCATTATTTGGTGTTTACGTTGTACACTGAGGATATTTTTTGCAGAATTCTGTATGCAGAGTCTCAATTTAATGTTTGTCCCATTTTGCGAATTTTTGGTTGGTGAGCGGAACCCAGACTTCACAACCATAAAGGGCAATGGGTTCTATAACTGATTAAAGTATTTTTAGCCAGATCCTACTGTAATTGGCATGTCAAATTTTATTTGTGGTCTTGGCAACTGGACCTGTTTTGGAACACCATCATTTTTGTCTTACTGACATTTACTGTCAGGGCCCAGGTCTGACAGAATCTGTGCAGAAGATCTAGGTGCTGCTGTAGTTGGTTGGGGACAGAAGCACCAGATCATCAGCAAACAGTAGACATTTTACTTCAGATTCTAGTTCGGTGAGTCCGGGTGCTGCAGACTGTTCTAGTGCCCCGACCAATTCGTTGATATATATGTTGAAGAAGGTGGGGCTTAAGCCGCATCCCTGTCTCACCCCACAGCCCTGCAGAAAGAAATGTGTGTGTTTTTTGCCAATTTTGTGTACATGGATTTTATAAAGTCGTATGTTTTTCCCCCAACACCACTTTCCATCAATTTGTATAGCAGACCCTCATGCCAAATTGAGTTGAGATACTTTGCCTTTGTTTTGGTTTGTTTGTCAATTAGTGTGTCCAGGGTGAATACATGGTCTGTCGTACGGTAACTTGGTAAAAAGTCCATTTGTTTTCACTGAGGAAATGTATGAGTCTGCTGTTAATGACAATTCAGGGGATTTTCCCAAGGTTGATGTTGACACATATCCCACGGTAGTTATTGGGGTCAAATTTGTCTCCATTTTTGTGGATTGGGGGGGATCAGTCCTTGGTTCAAAATATTGGGGAAGACGCTAGAACCAAGGATGATGTTAAAGAGTTTAAGTATAGCCACTCTCACACTCTGTCTCACTCTCATTTCTGCCCACCCCATAAACTATGCCTAAGTTTTATAGAGGTCCAACATGCAGGTACTTAATTTCACATTGGGACAACACAATTAGAGTTATTATATTATAGAGAGAGTTTTATGAGTTATCCAACTTGAGTACAATATTTCCTGTATACAGCGAAATGGCCCGACAATATAGGGTCTTTCCTTCTTGGAGGACCACTTGCATTACAACTAGCTCTTGGAAACGGACTAAATTAGTGTCAGCCCACAGACCTGACAATCACTAGTTTAGCAGGAATGGCCTGTATGTAAGAAGGCAAAATGGGGAAAGCAATGACTGAGAGCTATGTACAGTGTCATACCATCTTGTTCCAAATCCAGATAACATAGATTGTATTGTTGGCTTGGGTATCAATACTGTAATGTATTTTAGTGCTGTCAGAGGTTTGAATCCCACGTATAGGTGAACAGAGGTTCACAAGGTAAATCCCTATCTGCTAATGTAATGGACCTTCTGCTTGATCAATACCTGCGATCGATAATATACAACATGTCCTGACTGACTACTTTCAAGGGCTCAGGTGGAGAGCACACACAAGAGCACAATCCACTGCATATCGATTGCTGATCTTACATGATCTCAACCTATGGAGTAATCCGACATGGGGGGAACGCGTGTGGGCTTGTATCACCGTGGGTACCGGAAATTCTCCCTCGTGGGGACAAGGCTATTTTAGGATTAGGGGTTAGGTTTAGGGGTAAGGGTTAGGTTTAGGGGAAAATGATTTTGAATATAATATACACTAGCGTTCAAAAGTTTGGGGTCACTTAGAAATGTCCTTGTTTTTGAAAGAAAATCTAAATTGCATCAGCATTTGTGGGTTCGATTACAGGCTCAAAATGGCTAGAAACAAAGACCTTTCTTCTGAAACTCGTCAGTCTATTCTTGTTCTGAGAAATGAAGGCTATTCCATGTGAGAAATTGCCAAGAAACTGAAGATCGCTGTGTACTACTCCCTTCACAGAACAGCACAAACTGGCTCTAACCAGAATAGAAAGAGGAGTGGGAGGCCCCGGTGCACAACTGAGCAAGAAAACAAGTACATTAGAGTGACTAGTTTGAGAAACAGACGCCTCACAAGTCCTCAACTGGCAGCTTCATTAAATAGTACCCACAAAACACCAGTCTCAACGTCAACAGTGAAGAGACGACTCCAGGATGCTGGCCTTCTAGGTAGAGTTACAAAGAAAAAGCCATATCTCAGACTGGCCAATAAAAAGAAAAGATGGGCAAAAGGAAGATTGGAAAAAAGTGTTATGGATAGACAAATCTAAGTTTGAGGTGTTCGGATCACAAAGAAAAACATTTGTGAGACGCAGAAAAAATGAAAAGAGGCTGGAGGAGTGCTTGACTCCATCTGTCAAGCATGGTGGAGGTAATCTTTGGAGGTGGTAAAGTGCTTTGGAGGTGGTAAAGTGCCATACCCTGTGGACGGCGCTTAATTGGAGCCATTTCCTCCTTAACCAGGACAATGACCCAAAGCACAGCTCCAAACTATGCAATAACTATTTAGGGAAGAAGCAGTCAGCTGGTATTCTGTCTATAATGGAGTGGCCAGCACAGTCACCGGATTTTAACCCTATTGAGCTGTTGTGGAAGCAGCTTGACCGTATGGTACGTAAGAGGTGCCCATCAAGCCAATCCAACTTGTGGGAGGTGCTTCAGGAAGCATGGGGTGATCTCTTCAGATTACCCCAACAAATTGACAACTAGAATGCCAAAGGTCTGCAAGGCTGTAATTCCTGCAAATGGAGGATACTTTGACGATAGCAAAGTTTGAAGGACACAATTATTATTACAATTTAAAAAAACATTATTTATAACCTTGTCTACGTCTTGACTATATTTCCTATTCATTTTGCAACTAATTTCATGTATGTTTTCATAGAAAACAATAATATTTCTGTGACTCCAAACTTGTGAACGGTAGTGAATAAATACATTTTAAGTCCCCACAACGATAGTAAAACATATGCTTTGTGTGTGTGCGTGTGTATGTGTGTGCGCATCAGGGGGGAAATGACAGCCTCCTCTCATTGAAGCCACAAAGTTCAAGGCCGACTGCGCTTCTGCAGACATTGTTTGCAGAAAACAGGATCCCCCATTATAATGAACGGGAATATTAACATTTTCGTGGTCAATCTTCATGTATCTACATTGTTTTTCCTAAAGACAATCATGATACCAATAATTGATTCTATTACACCAGAAGTATGTCTTTGAACTGATTTTTGTTTTTAAATCGCAAACAGATAGCGATCATTTAGCGATCATTTTAGTTGCTAGTGGTAGCCTGCAGTTCCCCGGTCAGCCTTCAACTTGAGATACTCAATGAGAGGTTGCAGCACTGAGCTAGCCTGAAACGTCACTTCCTGGAGTAGCGGAAAATGTGTATGTTATGTATCCATTAGATGCCATCTTAACTAACTTTTTTGGCTTCAAATGTGCTACAGGTCTTTCTCTCGCACAGAGGGGTGGTAGGGGTTCAAATTGCGGGCAGACTTTCTGGGAATTACTGTTTTCGTTTTTTGGCTGCTGCAGTAATAGCAGCTGCTATACACATACGGGCAGAGATAGAACAAGGAGCTGGTTCTAAAAATATTTTCTACAGGTGCATCAAAAGTATTTATCTGGTAAAAATAAACGTGTCTTTCTTCTAAACTAAGCTAGAGCTGTTTTTATTCCCATTTTTCTATCGCCTACACTTGATGCTAGCTACCTAGTTAAGCTAACGTTTGCACAAAAAAAGCTTAGATTGCTGCCAACAGTAAACATCATTCTTTATAGCTATAATAGCTAACGTTAGCTAGCTAATGAGAAGTTTCTCTCTGGTGGATGCTTTCATGTTTAGCTCATCTGAGTTGGTTGCTGTTAGCTAGCAGATAGACAAGCAGTACTGCAGTAGTCAGACATAGTTGGAACCTTCATTTATTCTTGCTCTACACAATAAAAGTTTGAGAACAGTCAGCCCCTGAATGCTAGCTAGCTAATGCTAACGTGAGCTAGCAGGGATTTTAGCCAGCCAAGTCATATTGAAAGGTAGTTAGCTAGCTAGCTACATTTTTCTATTAAACCTGTCATATTGTGTGCTTGGTTAGCCTGCTAGCTAGTAGCCAATGTCATGGCAAGCAAGGTTTGGAATTAAGCTAGCTAGCTAACCTGTAAAGATAGTGACAAATCTAAACACTTAAATAGCTAGCAAGCTAAACATTTGGCTAGCTAGCCATGGAAAGCAAGGTTAGGAATTAAGCTAGCCTGTTATTTCTAGCTCGCTAGTGAGCAACATTAGCGAAGCTAGTTGCACAGTCACATTGGCTAGCTAGCAACATTACATCATTTCTAGATTCTGGAGGCAGCGGAAACACTATTTGAGCTACCCCAACAAGGCCAGCCCAACCCGAGTTGACTTTGAAGTGCGAGGCTTTAGATATGGCATTTTCTGTTGAATTCGAACAAAGAGGTATGCTACAACAGGACTTGCTATTGTTTTGCGTCATTTCTATTTAGAAAAGACCATACGTCTTCGACCGGATATAGGATTTATTTCAAATTTTGACAAAAATGAATGTCCCTCCCCGGAAACGAGAGAAAGGTGATCTATCCAGGCGTTCTTTCCCATTCCAGACAATTTCAGGCTTGGCTGAGCTGTGCATTACAGATTTCTGGAGGTCTCGCACGCACACATGCACGCACACACACACAGAACACTGGCAACTCAGTGGTGAAACTAAGAACAAAAAGAAGTAGAGCCAAAACAGAGAGAGAGAAAAAAAACTAGTGAGTAAAATCTAATCCCAAATGTTAGTGTTAAACCAATCATAGATATCCAATGTTTAAAACGTACCTCTCTCTTATTTTCAAAAATATTCAAACTATGTCAAATTGGTTGTGATCATTCCTAGACCACCATTTTCAGGTCTTGACATAGATTTTGAAGATGATTTAAGTCAAAACTGTAGCTCGGCCACTCAGGAACATTCACTGTCTTCTTGGTAAGCAACTCCAGTGAGATTTGGCCTTGTGTTTTAGGTTATTGTCCTTCTGAAAGGTTCATTCATCTCACAGTATCTGGTGGAAAGCAGACTGAACCAGGTTTTCCTCTAGGATTTTGCCTGTGCTTAGCTCCATTCCATTTATTTTTTATCCTGAAAAACTCCCCAGTCCTTAATTTAACGATTACAAGCATACCCATGACATGCTATGCTTAAAATTATGGAGAGTGCTACTCCGTAACGTATTGCATTGGATTTGCCCCAAACAAAACACTTTGCATTCTTGCAAACAGGATGAATGTTTTGAAAAAAAATGTCTGTACAGGCTTCCTTCTCTTCACTCTGTCAATTAGGTTAGTATTGTGGAGTATCCTCAGTTTTCTCCTATCACAGCCATTCAACTCTGTAACTGTTTTAAAGACACAATTGGCCTGAGTTGTTTCCTTCCTCTTTGGCAACTGAGTTAGGAACGACTCCTCTATATTTGTAGTGACTGAGTGTATTGATACACCATCCAAAGTGTATTTAATAACTTCACCATGCTCAAAGGGATATTTCATGTCTGCTTTTACATTTTTTTTACCCATCTACCAATAGGTGCAATTCTTTGTTTGAAATTCACTGGTCGACTTAGGGACCTAACAGATCATTTTATGTGTGGGGTACAGAGATGAGGTAGTCATTCAAAAATCATGTTCAACACTATTGTACACAGAGTGAGTTCATGCATCATATTATGTGACTTAAGCACATTTTCACTCCTGATCTATTTAGGCTTGCCATAACAAAGGGGTTGATTCCTTGTGACTCAATACATTTCATCTTTTCATTTTTTATTATTTTGTAAAAAAAATCAAAAAACATGAGTCCACTTTGACATTATGGGGTATTGTGTGTATGCCAGTGAAAAACAAATCCAAGTGTAATCCATTTTAAATTCAGGCTGTAACACAACAACATGTGGAACAAGTCAAGGGGTGTGAATACTTTCTGAAGGCACTGTATAGCTTCAATATAGCTCTGTCTATTCATTTGTGAGTGGTTACCCCAGTCCCATCCCCTCAACAAGTGATGGGGTAGACATTGGGCTGAAACCCAGACTCAGGATTCTGGCTTTAACCATAAAACAGCAAAACAAGTGTATTTGATCATTACCATTTTTATGTTCTTTGTAGCATAAATATACACACCCTATTTTATTTTTTTACCTTTATTTAACTAGGCAAGTCAGTAATGCTGTATTAACATTACCATTTCATAACCCGTTCAAATTAGCCTCTGAATGTTCTGAGTTTATTTCTGTATGATCCACTGGGCATTTCCTGGTAGTCTGTTATAGACAGTGTGGAATAGACGGGTTGGTTGTTCAGCAACAAAATCGACGGGTGCGCAACTATATTGCAAAACAGACGGGGTTGGCTTAGATTGTTGACAACATGTAAGCTATATTTCGCCTCCAGTGAGCACTTGTTATCTCTCAAATACATCATTACAGTTGTTGGATAGCTAGCTAGCAAATTTTTGCCATATTAGCATTGACATGAAATCAGTCAAAACACCTCAAAACAAGACATGATATCAAGAACAAGATGAAACGAGCTACTTCCCCACATGGCAGTTTGTCATTTTTGCTAGCTATCTGGCCATACAGAATCACAACAACACGCTGACTTATGCCCCATGGAAGCACGCACATCGTTTTCGTAACATTGTCAGCTAACCCATCTATAATGAACCACCCCTTTCTCTGGGTTGTGAATGTCTGTGTGAGTCCCAAATATCAACTTATTCCACATATAGAGCCTTATTACCATATGGGCCCTGGTCAAAAGTAGTGCACTATAAGGGAATAGGATGCCATTTGGGACTCCGTATTACTCAGAAGCTTCTCTGCCCAGAAGACAATGTCCACCTGATGAATGGCCATGCACCAGTGTCTCTGATGCTGCCCACACATACAGCTCTGGCTCCTTTTGTGCTTCAGTTGATTTTCTTTATTCTTTATTCAGTGTTACATAACCGGTATAAACCAGGCCCCATTCAAAAAGCTCCATGGTATTGGCAGAAATCTTCTTCCTCAATCAAATACATTTACACACAAACATGCACATGTGCTCTCTCTCTCTCTCTCTCTCTCACACACACACACACACACACACACACACACACACACACACACACACACACACACACACACACACACACTCACACTCACACTCACACTCACACTCACACTCCATCCCCTCTACTCCCTCTAAGCAGAAGAGCAGTGTTGTTCTCAGGTAGCAGAGATGCAGCACTAAGTGGTCTGGGAGTTTACAGCCAGTACAACTCTACAAACATGGCTCATTACACACTCAATGAGTGTGAGAGGATGATCTGTGTATCTGTGTATAGCTTTGAGTGTGTGTGCAATGCGTACCTGCTTCTATCGTCTGTGGGGTTTACCAAAGAAAACGCAAGGTGACATTGAAGCAATGAACATTTATCCTCTCTGTTCTCTCTCTCCATTAATCTGCTCTATTTGTTCAGGGTCCAAATCATTGGGAAGGGAGGAGAGGCTCCCAATTTAATTCATAAATAATATAATGTTCTCTGGGAAGCCATAACCCAATAACACATTTGGGCAAACTAAGCCCTTCATATAAAATGCATAATTTCAGTATTGAGCAGTTTGCTGAGGTGAAATAAGGTTTACTGGAGGGGAGAAAAATAACCACCAACACGCACACACACGCACTCACAGCAACAGGCAGAGGGATATAAGGGTGTGTCTGGATCAAGTGGTCTGTGGATAGAGGACAAATTCCCCCTGTTGCTGGGGTGATGGAGATGTGCCTGCCACAGCGGTAGTACAGTGACACACACACACACAAACACACACACACACACCGTAGGGGCTACAGTGACACCCCCACCCTTCTCTTATGTGTCTTTCCCTGTCTCATCTTTATTTTCCTCATACTAGTCACTGTATCTCTGCTCTCTTGTCCATCCCTCTCTCTACTTATCTCCTCTGTACATCCCTCTCTCTTCTATATTCCCCTTCCCTGCCCATCCCTTTCTCCTCTTCTCGCTCCCACTTTCCTCCAGGGCCACTGACTATCTCCAGATGTGTGTTTTAATGTTGAGACAAAAAGGGAAAGAAAAAAGAACGGCATGAAATGACTAAAACACACTTTTCCCCCTAGATCAGATGTTCTGCCACTCCTATGCTAAGAATACCAGGGGTTGCGTCTCTAATGGCACCCTATAAAGTGCACTACCTTTGACCAGACTTCACAGGGTGCCATTTCGGACGCAGCCCCTGACTGCAAGCCCAGACATTCCTGATGAATTGGACGCAGCTAGCTCAATACACCCCATTCCAGAGATCCCTCTCTCTCTCTCTCTCTCTCTCTCTTATAACCCTCCCTCCTTCTCTCTCTTCCCGTCACCCTCCTTTTCTAGCCATCACTCTTTTTCTTCACCCCTCTCTCTATTTGTCCCCTCCCTCCCTCGTTTCCTGCCATTTCGCCCTCTTTTTCTTCCCCAATCATTTTCCTCTCTTTTTCAGGATCCATTTTGGATTGTTAGACTTCTCTCACAGTTGTGTTGTTAATATGATACCAGTATGGGTATTTCTGGGAGCAGCCATCCATCATTCCAGAACTAATACCTAGCCACACACTAGTGTTGTCGCGATACAAAGGTTCAGTACACAATACTCGATACCATCATCACGATACTCGATACCAAAACGATACCAAAATGATAAAGGGCAAAAAAACAAGGCATATTAGCCAAAATCACAGAATGGCACTTGATCCAGACAGATAAACTCAGTTACTGCTCTGTTTAATCGTTGGGTATATTTTCATTTTTCAGAAACAGATATTTATGCATTAATGAATCAACTATACAATCATACAACAACAACATCTGACAGAAGTATCAGAAGTAAAAAAAAGATATATAGTATCAAACCATTTTTCATATTCTAGGATTGAAGTTTCGGGATATACCATGCAACACTACAACACACACGAATGCATGCACACACTCACACACACACACACAACCATGAACGCATGTACACACAGACACACACCTAAAGCTCTCAAAAACTAAATACAATCATATTAACCGTCACATAAATAAAACATCTTGCACTAGATGGCAGTATGGTCAGATGGTTGGAGTGGAATGCAAAGTAGCTGTTTTAGAAAATCAACAGAATAGTACTCTGACCTTTTCACACTCGCATTGCTCTCAGCCCCAAACTAAAACCCTCTTTCCTGAAAACACCCAGGGCACACTTCATCAAAGTTAAACACCACTAGGCTGTATAAGTATGGCGTGTGTCTTTAGAATACCCTTTCATGGCTGGGGTATTTTAGATCTTCCAGTCACACAGAATAACACAGGACCTATAAGACAATAGATACCAGTGCTCTAGTAGGGCATCAGATGGAATGATATGTCCATTACCTTCAATTAGCTTCCTAGTCCAGAGGGCTTTTCAGAGGAGTGGAGTAGAGATGCTAACACTACACCATTGATGAACAATAGATGTAGGAACCTTAGTTGAATGCACTGACTGCAAGGGGCTCTGGATATCAGCGTCTGCTAAATGACCAAAATGTAAAATGTAAACGTAGGTAAGACAGAATGTGTGTAGGCAGAGTCTCCATTAAGTAATTTGAAATAATAAAGACATGACATCAATTCAAGTCAAACCGAAAAAATCAAATTACATTTTATTGGTCACATACACATGGTTAGCAGATGTGAATGCGAGTGTAGCGAAATGCTTGTGCTTCTAGTCCGACAGCGCAGTAATATTTAACAAGTAATCTAACAAATTCACAACGACTACCTTATACATACAATGCAAGGGGATGGCATAAGAATGTGTACATATAAATATACGGATGCGGCATATAAATTGGTCGTGCGGCACAGGCAAGATGCAATAGATGAAGTCAAAAGTTTACATACACTTAGGTTGTAGTCATTAATACTAGTTTTTCAACCACTCCACAAATTTATTGTTAAAAAACTATAGTTTTGGCAAGTCGGTTAGGACATCTACTTTGTGCATGACACAAGTAATTTTTCCAACAATTGCTTAGACAGATTATTTCACTTACAGTGGGGCAAAAAAAAGTATTTAGTCAGCCACCAATTGTGCAAGTTCTCCAACTTAAAAAGATGAGAGAGGCCTGTAATTTTCATCATAGGTACACTTCAACTATGACAGACGAAATGAGAAAAAGAAATCCAGAAAATCACATTGTAGGATTTTTAATTAATTTATTTGCAAATTATGGTGGAAAATAAGTATTTGGTCAATAACAAAAGTTTATCTCAATACTTTGTTATATACCCTTTGTTGGCAATGACAGAGGTCAAACGTTTTCTGTAAGTCTTCACAAGGTTTTCACACACTGTTGCTGGTATTTTGGCCCATTCCTCCATGCAGATCTCCTCTAGAGCAGTGATGTTTTGGGGCTGTCGCTGGGCAACACGGACTTTCAACTCCCTCCAAAGATTTTCTATGGGGTTGAGATCTGGAGACTGGCTAGGCCACTCCAGGACCTTGAAATGCTTCTTCTGAAGCCACTCCTTCGTTGCCCGGGCGGTGTGTTTGGGATCATTGTCATGCTGAAAGACCCAGCCACGTTTCATCTTCAATGCCCTTGCTGATGGAAGGAGGTTTTCACTCAAAATCTCACGATACATGGCCCCATTCATTCTTTCCTTTACACGGATCAGTCGTCCTGGTCCCTTTGCAGAAAAACAGCCCCAAAGCATGATGTTTCCACCCCCATGCTTCACAGTAGGTATGGTGTTCTTTGGATGCAACTCAGCATTCTTTGTCCTCCAAACACGACGAGTTGAGTTTTTACCAAAAAGTTCTATTTTGGTTTCATCTGACCATATGACATTCTCCCAATCCTCATCTGGATAATCCAAATGCTCTCTAGCAAACTTCAGACGGGCCTGAACATGTACTGGCTTAAGCAGGGGGACACGTCTGTCACTGCAGGATTTGAGTCCCTGGCGGCGTAGTGTGTTACTGATGGTAGGCTTTGTTACTTTGGTCCCAGCTCTCTGCAGGTCATTCACTAGGTCCCCGTGTGGTTCTGGGATTTTTGCTCACCGTTCTTGTGATCATTTTGACCCCACGGGGTGAGATCTTGCGTGGAGCCCCAGATCGAGGAAGATTATCAGTGGTCTTGTATGTCTTCCATTTCCTAATAATGTCTCCCACAGTTGATTTCTTCAAACCAAGCTGCTTACCTATTGCAGATTCAGTCTTCCCAACCTGGTGCAGGTCTACAATTTTGTTTCTGGTGTCCTTTGACAGCTCTTTGGTCTTGGCCATAGTGGAGTTTGGAGTGTGACTGTTTGAGGTTGTGGACAGGTGTCTTTTATACTGATAACAAGTTCAAACAGGTGCCATTAATACAGGTAACGAGTGGAGGACAGAGGAGCCTCTTAAAGAAGAAGTTACAGGTCTGTGAGAGCCAGAAATCTTGCTTGTTTGTATGTGACCAAATACTTATTTTCCACCATAATTTGCAAATAAATTCATAAAAAATCCTACAATGTGATTTTCTGGATTTTGTTCCCTCATTTTGTCTGTCATAGTTGAAGTGTACCTATGATGAAAATTACAGGCCTCTCTCATCTTTTTAAGTGAGAGAACTTGCACAATTGGTGGCTGACTAAATACTTTTTTGCCCCACTGTATAATTCACTGTATCACAATTCCAGAGGGTCAGAAGTTTACATACACTACGTTTTTGCTTGACATCATGGTCCTGACCTCAACAACAATGGAAATCAGCCAAGAACTCAGAAAAAAATTGTAGACCTCCACAAGTCTGGTTCATCCTTGGGAGCAATTTCCAAATGCCTGAAGGTACCACGCTCATCTGTACAAACAATAGTACGCAAGTATAAACACCATGGGACCACGCAGCCATCATACCGCTCAGGAAGGAGACGCGTTCTAACTCCTAGAGATGAACGTACTTTGGTGCAAAAAGTGAAAATCAATCCGAGAACAACAGCAAAGGACCTTGTGGAGATGCTGAAGGAAACAGGTACAAGTATCTGTATTCACAGTAAAACAAGTCCTATATCGACATAACCTGAAAAGCCGCTCAGCAAGGAAGAAGCCACTGCTCCAAAACCGCCATAAAAAAGCCAGACTACGGTTTACAACTGCACATGGGGACAAAGATCATACTTTTTGGAGAAATGTCCTCTGGTCTGATGAAAAAAAATAGAACTGTTTGGTTATAATGACCATCGTTATGTTTGGAGTAAAAAGGGGGAGGCTTGCAAGTTGAAGAACACCATCCCAACCGTGAAGCACGGGGGTGGCAGCATCATGTTGTGGGGGTGCTTTGCTGCAGGAGGGACTGGTCAACTTCACAAAATAGATGGCATCATGAGGTAGGAAAATTATGTGGATATATTGAAGCAACATCTCAAGACATCAGTAAGGAAGTTAAAGCTTGGTCTCAAATGAGTCTTCCAAATGGACAATGACCCCAAGCATACTTCCAAAGTTGTAGAAAAATGGCCTAAGGACAACAACGTCACGGTATTGGAGTGGCCATCACAAAGCCCTCACCTCAATCTTATATAACATTTATGGGCAGAACTGAAAAGGCGTGTACGAGCAAGGAGGCCTACAAACCTGACTCAGTTACACCAGCTCTGTCAGCAGGAATGGGCCAAAACTCACCCAACTTATTGTGGGAAGCTTGTGGAAGGCTACCCGAAACGTTTGACCCAAGTTAAACAATTTAAAGGCAATGCTACCAAATACTAATTGAGGGTATGTAAACTTCTGACCCACTGGGAATATGATAAAATAAATAAAAGCTGAAATAAATCATTCTTTCTACTATTTTTCTGACATTTCACATTCTTAAAATAAAGTGGTGATCCTAACTTACCTAAGAATTTTTACTAGGATTAAATGTCAGGAATTGTGAAAAACTGAGTTTTTATGTTTATATATATATATCTCGTGTTTGAGCCATTGAATTGTGACTCTACTTTGTCTCTATACTGATGCTTTGCTTGTTTGATTGCCTTGCGGAGGAAATAGCTACACTGTTTGTATTCGGTCATGTTTCCAGTGGCCTTGCCATGATTAAAAGTGGGGGTTTGCACTTTCAGTTTTGCGCGAATGCTGCCATCTATCCACGGTTTCTGGTTAGTGAAGGTTTTAATAGTCACAGTGGGTACAACATCTCCAATGCACTTCCTAATAAACTCACTCACCGAGTCAGCGTATACGTAGATGTTATTGTCTGAGGCTACCCGGAACATATCCCAGTCCACGTGATTGAAGTAATCTTGAAGCGTGGAATCCAGCGTTGGATAGACCTAAGCACGGGCGTGACCTGTTTTAGTTTCTGCCTATAGTAGGGGAGCAACAAGATGGAATCATGGTCAGATTTGCCGAAGGAGGGCGGGGAGGGCCTCGTATGCATCGCAGAAGATAGAGTAGCAGTGGTTCTTTCAGGGCCATTGAGGTATCTGCTTGGGGGTGGATATACACGGCTGTGACTAAAATCAAAGAGAATTCTCTTGGAAGATAATGCGATTGGCATTTGATTGTAAGGAATTCTAGGTCAGGTGAACAAAGGGACTTGAGTTCCTGTACATTGTTATGATTACACCATGAATCTCTAATCATGAGGCATACACCCCCGCCCTTATTTTTACTAGAGAGATCTTTCTTTCTGTCGGCGCAAAGCATGAAGAAACCCTGTGGCTGTACCGACTCTGACAACATATCCCAAGATAGCCATGTTTCCGTGAAACAGAGAATGTTACAATCTCTGATGTCTCTCTGGAAGGCAACTCGTGCCCTAATTCCGTCCACCTTGTTGTATAGAGACTGGACATTGGCGAGTCTGACCGGGAGGCCGCTCCGTCTGCCTCTTCTGCGGCAATGATGTTGTTTTGGGTCGGCCTCTGAGATTAGGACCAATGTCCAGGGTGGAGTTCCGAACAAAGGATCCGCTTCGGGAAAGTCTTATTCCTGGTCGTAATGTTGGTAAGTTGACTTCGCTCTTATATCCAATTGTTCTTCCCGACTGTATGTAATAACACTTAACATTTTCTGGGCTAACAATGTAAGAAATAATACATAAAATACAAATTACTGCATAGTTTCCTAAGGACGTGAAGCGAGGCGACCATCTCTGTCGGCGCAATCTTATATACACTGCTCAAAAAAATAAAGGGAACACTAAAATAACACATCCTAGATCTGAATGAATGAAATAATCTTATTCAATACTTTTTTCTTTACATAGTTGAATGTGCTGACAACAAAATTACACAAAAATTATCAATGGAAATCAAATGTATCAACCCATGGAGGTCTGGATTTGGAGTCACACTCAAAATTAAAGTGGAAAACCACACTACAGGCTGATCCAACTTTGATGTAATGTCCTTAAAACAAGTCAAAATGAGGCTCAGTAGTGTGTGTGGCCTCCACGTGCCTGTATGACCTCCCTACAACGCCTGGGCATGCTCCTGATGAGGTGGTGGATGGTCTCCTGAGGATCTCCTCCCAGACCTGGACTAAAGCATCCGCCAACTCCTGGACAGTCTGTGGTGCAACGTGGCGTTGGTGGATGGAGCGAGACATGATGTCCCAGATGTGCTCAATTGGATTCAGGTCTGGGGAACGGGCGGGCCAGTCCATAGCATCAATGCCTTCCTCTTGCAGGAACTGCTGACACACTCCAGCCACATGAGGTCTAGCATTGTCTTGCATTAGGAGGAACCCAGGGCCAACCGCACCAGCATATGGTCTCACAAGGGGTCTGAGGATCTCATCTCGGTACCTAATGGCAGTCAGGCTACCTCTGGCGAGCACATGGAGGGCTGTGCGGCCCCCCAAAGAAATGCCACCCCACACCATGACTGACCCACCGCCAAACCGGTCATCCTGGAGGATGTTGCAGGCAGCAGAACGTTCTCCACGGCGTATCCAGACTCTGTCACGTCTGTCACATGTGCTCAGTGTGAACCTGCTTTCATCTGTGAAGAGCACAGGGCGCCAATGGCAAATTTTCCAATCTTGGTGTTCTCTGGCAAATGCCAAACGTCCTGCACGGTGTTGGGCTGTAAGCACAACCCCCACCTGTGGACGTCGGGCCCTCATACCACCCTCATGGAGTCTGTTTCTGACCGTTTGAGCAGACACATGTACATTTGTGGCCTGCTGGAGGTCATTTTGCAGGGCTCTGGCAGTGCTCCTCCTGCTCCTCCTTGCACAAAGGCGGAGGTAGCGGTCCTGCTGCTGGGTTGTTGCCCTCCTACGGCCTCCTCCACATCTCCTGATGTACTGGCCTGTCTCCTGGTAGCGCCTCCACTACGCTGACAGACACAGCAAACCTTCTTGCCACAGCTCACATTGATGTGCCATCCTGGATGAGCTGCACTACCTGAGCCACTTGTGTGGGTTGTAGACTCCGTCTCATGCTACCACTAGAGTGAAAGCACCGCCAGCATTCAAAATTGACCAAAACATCAACCAGGAAGCATAGGAACTGAGAAGTGGTCTGTGGTCACCACCTGCAGAACCACTCCTTTATTGGGGGTGTCTTGCTAATTGCCTATAATTTACACCTGTTGTCTATTCCATTTGCACAACAGCATGTGACATTTATTGTCAATCAGTGTTGCTTCCTAAGTGGACAGTTTGATTTCACAGAAGTGTGATTGACTTGGAGTTACATTGTGTTGTTTAAGTGTTCCCTTTATTTTTTTGAGCAGTGTATATACTGCTATTGAATATGAAGGGAGCCAATTGACAAAGCTTCCTCCAAAAATTCAGTCTGATCCTATATGGTAGAGAATCGGTCGATCTGAGTTTTTTTTTACAAACACAGAGACTGATGTGACACACACATCACCTCACACCCTCTCATACTGTCTGATCTTTGCTCTTCTTCTCCTGACCCATTCAGATCAATAGAAGATGGAGGGATGATGAAATACGAATGAGAGAGAGTAGGGAGCGAGAGCTCAGCATGTCCATTATTAAGTACACAGAGACGAGAGGACACTCAGGCTTTAAACACTTGTCTGCTTGTCTTCCCGTCCGAACTCCATACGAATGGTAGTGATGGCCACTCTTCCTCCCCTTTTTTCAGTCTCTCTCTCTCTCTCTCTCTCTCGTTTTTAAATTTACTTAATTGTAGCAGCCTTGCACACCATCTTGCGAGTTGGACATCTCCCGCTCGTATAGTGTATGTGCAGCCAGCAGCCATACAGTGAGCAAGTCCTCCACTTTCTCTCTGTTTGCCGTACTGGTGTGTGACCTGGGTGTGTGTTCACTGGCTGTGCTTGCTTTGGAATGTAGGCTGTACTGGAGAACCCACTGTAACTCATCATCATTTTTGTAAATTCCTGTTTATTTTGCTCTATTCTTGGCCAATGTGGACCGTCCGGACATTCAAAGTACCAACTGTATTGGATGTCTTCGTTGGACACTTGGGAAGCCCTCAGCAGAAGTTCTTCAAAAGGTAAGGGATTTGTTTTCGCTGTGAAATGGGTTTTGTGTGAACCGCGATGGTTTAGGAATTTATGCTAATGCAGAAATATTGGAGGTGCTACCCTCAAACAATTAACTACTTAGGGAGCCCCGACACTACCCGGTGAAATGCAAAACTAGCGAGGTTCACACAACCCATTTCACAGCGAAAACAAATCCCTTACCTTTTGAAGAACTTCTGCTGAGGGCTTCCCAAGTGTCCAACGAAGACATCCAATGGTTCTTTTGTTAGAAAAAGTCATTTATTATATCCATAAATCTCTGTTTGGTTGGTGTGTTATGTTCAGAAAATCCAACGTCGAATCGCCCATTGAAACGTGAAGAGAACGCTTTCAACCTATACCTATACACTTGTCCAAGAACAATCAAACATCATTGATAATGTATCCTTAGGAACACTTTTATGTATATTTACTATAATATTTCAACCGGATTATAAACTGAACAATAGGAAAGGAAAAAAACACAGCGCGCGCGAGCCCGTGAACGCGCTTCCTCTTATGTTTACATCCGATGACCACTTCGAAATTCTTCTTCTATTACCATCTATAGCAACCTAACATCATCAAACACTGTATAGAGACTGTTGACATCCAGTGGAAGCAATAGGTACTGCAATCTTACTCCTATATATGTCTGTTTTCAATAGGGGAGGGGTTCAAAATGAGGCATTGTGTCAAAAACACTTTTTCCAGGACAGAAATTCCTTGGGTTTTCACCTGTTATATCAGTTCTGTTATACTCACAGACAATATTTTAACACTCTTAGAAACTTCAGAGTGTTTCCTATCCAATAGTACTAATTATGTGCATATCCTATTTTCTGGGCCTGGGTGGGAGGCATTTTACTTTGGGCATGCCAGACTCTCCAAAACCGTCAGCTCGGAGCCGCTCCCTAAGAAGTTAAACAATTTAAAGGCAATGCTACCAAATACTAATTGAGTGTATGTAAACTTATGACCCACTGGCAATGTGATAAAAGCTGAAGTAAATACTTGACTCTACAATTATTCTGACATTTCATATTCTTAAATAAAGTGGTGATCCTAACTGACCTAAAACAAGGAATATTTCCTAGGATTAAATGTCAGGAATTGTGAAAAACTGAGTTTAAATGTATTTGGCTAAGGTGTATGTAAACTTCCGACTTCAACTGTATTTTCTCCCTGTGGCGCATACACACACGTCATCACTTCTGGGATAAACCAACTTACGTCCATTTGATATCTGCCATTATAAAGATAAACATTTCTCCTATCAGTCTCTCTGCCTTGTTGCCTCAGACGTTAGGCCTATTTAACTAGGCAAGTCAGTTAAGAACAAATTCTTATTTACAATGACGGACTAGGAACAGTGGGTTAACTGCCGTGTTCAGGGGCAGAATGACAGATTTTTATCTTGTCAGCTCGGGGATTTGATCTAGCAACCTTTCGGATACTGGCCCAACGCTTCAACCACTAGGCTACCTGCCGCCCCAGCATCAGTCTCTCCCATCGAAGAATGCACCAATCCATGACGGCGCTAATGAAGAGAGGATATAAATCACACACACAGACACAGGCGCGCACACACACACACGTATTGATAGCAGGAAAGAAAGGGAGATGTGATGGGAAGGAGGATGGAAGACCTGTCTCCTTAAGGCCATGGCCACTGACATGCTGACCACACCGCTCACGTCGCATGCACGAGATTTGCAAAATAAATGTACACATACATGTTATTCAATCCTTGCACCCACACTGCTCGCGCGTGCCAACAAGCGTCTGCGTTGCCAAGCGCTAAAATATAAGTCAGCTCTATTTGTGACGCTGAACGCGGTGCAAGTCCTGCCACTCCACATTGGTTTATAGAAGCAGATACCCACGTGCCATCTACTCATTGGTTATACCCACGTGGGTGATTGAAAGATGAAAGGTCGGTCATAGTAATAATATGAAAGTTAGATGCCAATCGCCATATTAAGTCCAAAGAAGAAAAAGCCTGGAAGGAGGAGAGATGACTAGAAACGATTCGGTTTACCTTTTTATGTGTGGATCAATTGTCAGAGTAGAGGACCTTGTGCATTTCAGGTAAAATAACAACTCAACATTTATATCCCGGGACAGATTAGATAGCAACAGCAAGCTAGCTAAATAGAACAAATTAGCTAGTGAAGGGGTTAAACCAAGGCCTCATACCTTTTGAAGGGTTAATAAATTGTGTTATGATGAACTGTAAGGTCTCCTCTTCAAGGAGACATCTCTGTGTGTGTTAACACCTGTTTTGAGTGTTGTGCACTTCAGACACTATCAGAAGGCGGAAACCCCCTACGTTCATACTCCTCCTGTCTAGGCCCCACCTGTCTATCTGAGGTTCTGAGAATACAACTGGTTTTCTGAGAACACTAGGGTGCCGCAGGCCTGATGAAAACAGCCACCTGTCAGAAGATGCTATGACCCGTTCACCTTGTTATGACCCTATACTTGTAATGAAAGGTCAAGTTTCAGTCAAACCCACTTCTGTGCTTTTAATTGCTGACAAGATGGTTGCTGCTGTCAGGGGGAGGTTAGATTTATTAAAATGTTGTTGTCAGGGAAACTCGGAGGACTGGGAGAGGCTATATGAGTTACAGGATGTCTTAGACATTTTTGCAGAACCTGGGGAGAGCTATCATATACTGTACTCTGTACCAACTTCTGCCTACAATTGTATTACTAAAGGAGAATGTTAATACTTAAACAAAGAGTCTGTGTTTCCTTTCCATTACTAATGTATGTTTGATAATTACATAGACCTGATCATTTGTTGAAGAAATTGACCAGCAACTGCAAGCTAGCTAGCTAAATTGCCATCAATGTTTAATGCTTTTCGACCTGTCCCCAAATTGATATAATTGGTTCAGATTTTTTTAAAATATTTCAACCTTGTGTCGTGATCGCGTTTGGTGTGGGAGGACAAAATCAATTTGCGCACGATGGCACACGCGAGCGTCCCGTCTGGGCATGCTGTTAGAACCTTCACCTCCACACAAAAAGGGTAGTGTGCCAGACAATAGCACTGTACTTTCTGCCTCTATACCAACATTTTAAATATTTGTTTTTCTTAGTTATTAAAATAAAGTATTATTATTAAAAGTACAATGCATCCGTTTGTATCTCCATATGAAATAATTTCTGGTAAATATAGATATTTTTTAATAAGATGGCTGCACCAGAACAGTTGGTGGCACTATAAATGTATTTGGCACAAGCGGCACCATAGGATGGATACTAGAGCAATAACTATTCAACCAGCAGACTTTGTCTCATGCAAAATAATCTTACATTTAAATTAAGCAGACAAATAATGTGAAATATTGTGAAAATAACACTGAAAATATTTCACAAATCTTAACATAAACCGTTAGTCAAATGACCACATAATTGGTATAAAACCTCAATACATTAACTTCTTAGGGAGCGGCTCCCGAGGTGACGGTTTTGGAGAGTCTGGCGTGCCCAAAGTAAAATGCATGCCACTCAGGCCCAGAAAATAGGACATGCATATAATTAGTACTATTGGATAGGAAACACTCTGAAGTTTCTAAGAGTGTTACAATAATGTATGTGAGTATAACAGAAGTGATATAGCAGGCGAAAACCAGAGGAAAATCCATCCGGATTTTCAATTTCTTTTGTAAATGAGCATCTTCTCCATTGTGCCTATTGCATACAACTTCATGTAGGACTGGGAATTCTAGCAGTGACCAGAACGGATAGGGAGAGGAAATTGTCAGGCGACCATTTTGTGAACAAGGTTTGACGCGAGCGAGATTGTGAACGCGCACCACTTTATTTTTCTTTCCTATCGTTCACGTTATCGTCCGGTTGAAATATTACAGCAAATATACCCAGAAGGATACCTAAGGATACATACAAAATTATGTTTGATTTGTTTGTAGAAAGTGTATAGGTATAATTTGAACAAGTTCTCTTCACGATTCAATGGGCGACTCAACGGTGGATTTTATGATCATAACGCGCCAACCAAACTGAGATTTATCGATATAATAAATGACTTTTTCTAACCAAAGAAGCATGGACTGTCTTCGTTGGATACTTGGGAAGCCCTCAGCAGAAGTTCATCAAAGGTAAGCGATTTTATATTAGCGATTTTATGTGTTTTGTGAGACCCGTGTTGGGTTATGGATTTATGCTAATGCGTAAATATTAGAGATGCTACCCTCAAACAATCAAATGTTGTGCTTTCGCCGTAAAGCCTTTTTGAAATCTGACAACGCTGATATTGCCAAGAATCAGAGCTTTTGATGACTATGCAACAATTGTATATTGATGAATGTTTAATAATTCAACTTTTGGATGTTGAATTTGGCGCCTCACATTTCACTGGGTACTGTCGGGAGTGGGGCGCTAGCACCCCACTGCTACCTAAGTAGTTAAGTAATTACTTTAAAGGTCCAATGAAGCTTTTTTATCTCAATATCAATATTGGAGTGCCTTGCTTTAACAACAAAACTCACTCACCTTTATTCTTGTTTCCCACCACCCCCAAGACGAGCACCTCTTTAATCTCTGAGTTTTCTGAACTAATAACCTCTGTATGTCATTTGGAACACTTGCCCATCCATGTTGACTCACCCAAGTGCTCTATGGCTGCTGACTTACTTAACTTGCTGGACTGTCTAAACCGTGTGCAACATGTAAATGTTCCCATCCACAACCGTGTACACATATTGGACCTCATTATCACTGGCAATGTCTCTGTCTCTGGCTAGGCATCTCTGACCACAAGGATGAGCCACTGTCTCTGACCACTCCAACTCCTCTCCACCACCCAAAGAGGACCATTAAATTCTGCAACCTAAGAAAACTTAACCCATCCTTCTTCCAGGAACACATCCAGCCCACCTTTGAGTCTGACTGCAGTGAGCTGGCCCTCGATAACATGATCAATCTGTATAACAGCACTTCAAGTAATGCCCTGAACATCCTCGCCCCTGAAAAAACATGTGAAGTAACATTCCAACGCTCGTCTCCTTGGTTCACTGATGAATTGCGCAGAATGAAGACTCATGCTTGAGAGACATTGGAGGAAGGACGGCCTCACTGTCCACCTACTGGCCTATAAAGACCACCAGGCAAGCTACTCTTCTGCCTTAAAGACAGCCCGATCAGCCTTCTACTCTGCCACGATTGAAAATAACAAAGGTAACCCCAGAACCCTGTTCTCTACCATCAACAGCTTTTTTAACCTGCAAACTTATCCTCTCCTGAAGCCTCATCTGAGCAGTGCAATCACTTTACTGATCTTTTCAAGACAAAGATTGACACCATCAGAACAAACATCATGGCCTCTAAGACTGCACCTCCCTTCCTGAGCCCCTAACCCAGACTGCCCCTCCCCTCAGCAACTTTAATTATCTCTAAAATGAAAGCCACTATTTGTTCCCTTGACCCCATCCTTACATCCCTACTCAAAACCTGCTCATCTAGCCTGCTAATGCTAGTCACCACCCTGATCAACAATTCACTTCTGTCTGGAGAGCTACCATCGATCTTCAAAACAGCTGCAGTCACTCCCTTATTGAAGAAACCCAACTTGAATAGGACCTCCTATCCAACTACAGGCCCATCACCAAACTGCCCCTCCTATCAAAAGTACTGGAGAAAGTGGTTGCAAACCAGCTTCAGTTGCATCGGTCATCTAATCAGCTGTACAAGGTTTTCCAGTCTGGCTTCCGGCCCTTGCACAGCACCGAAACAGCTCTGGTTAAAGTTACCAATAACCTACTGATAGCTGCTGATTCATTCAGGATCTCCTAGCATCCTGCTCTTAGATCTCAGTGCCGCTTTTGACACCGTAGACCACAACATCCTCCTGCGGCGTTTCAGAGAGCACACTGCTGTCTCTGGAACAGCTCTGAACCGGTGCTCCTCCTACCTCTCCAACAGGAAGCAATACATGGAGAGTCCAGATCGGAGGAGTCTGCAGTCACATGTGGCGTTCCACAGGGGTCAGTGCTGGGGCCTATCCTGTTTTCAATTGACATATTCCCTCTCGGCCAAATCCTCACAGATTATAACATCCACTTCCACTGCTACGCTGACGACACCCAGGTTTACATTAACAAAAAAACAGACGTCTCTGAACATCTCTATGGGGGACTGAGCCTTCTGCTCCCTTGCCCCTTGCCTATGGAACGCTTTTAAAATGGGCCTTAAAACCCACTTCTACTGTTTTTTCATAGTCCTAGTCCCAATCTAAAATGTATTTAGCACCTAGCCCACTATTGCTATTTAACCTGCCATGATTCTAAATGTATGTTGTTTTTAATGTAAATAAAAAATCCCCAGTAGAGCTTTGAGATCTGTAATTAAAAGTGCTATACAAATTACATGTATTATTAGTATTATTATTAATTTGATGTCACCAGGTAGGCCAAAACTCCATCCCACCAATAGAGCCAGATATTTCAGGAGGGCTTTTCAAATCAAATCAAATCGTATTGGTCACATACACATGGTTAGCAGATGTTAATGCGAGTGTAGAGAAATGCTTGTGCTTCTAGTTCCGACCGTGCAGTAATATCTAACAAATAATCTAACAATCTCACAACAACGACCTTATACACACAAGTGTAAGGGAATGATTAAGAATACGTACATATAAATATATGGATGAGTGATGGCCAAACGGCATAGGCAAGACACAGTAGATAGTATAGAGTACAGTATATACATATGAGATGAGTAATGTGGGGTATGTAAACATTATATAAATTGGCATTGTTTAATTAAGTGACTTGTGATACATTTGTTACATCCAATTATTAATTATTAAAGTGGCTAGAGAATGAGTCTGCATGTTGGCAGCAGCCCCTCAATGTTAGTGATGGCTGTTTAACAGTCTGATGGCCTTGAGATAGAAGCTGTTTTTCAGTCTCTCGGTCCCAGCTTTGATGCACCTGTACTGAACTTGCCTTCTGGATGATAGCGGGGTGAACAGGCAGTGGCTCGGGTGGTTGTTGTCCTTGATTATCTTTTTGGCCTTCCTGTTACATCGGGTGGTGTAGGTGTCCTGGAGGGCAGGTAGTTTGTCCCCGGTGATGCATTGTGCAGACCTCACTACCCTCTGGAGAGCCTTACGGTTGTGGGCGGAGCAGTTGCCGTACCAGGCGGTGATACAGCCCGACAGGATGCCCTCGATTGTGCATCTGTAAAAGTTTGTGAGTGTTTTTGGTGACAAGCCAAATTTCTTCAGCCTCCTGAGGTTGAAGAGGCGCTGTTGCGCCTATTTCACCACGCTGTCTGTGTGGGTGGACCATTTCAGTTTGTCCGTGATGTGTACGCTGAGGAACTTAAATCTTCCCACCTTCTCCACTACTGCCCCGTCGATGTGGATAGGGGGGTGCTCCCTCTGCTGTTTCCTGAAGTCCACAAGGTTATTTTCCTGACACCACACTCCCTGTAGGCCGTCTCGTCGTTGTTGGTAATCAAGCCTACCACTGTAGTGTCGTCTGCAAACTTGATGACTGAGTTGGAGGCGTGCATGAGAACGCACCCTTGTGGGGCACCAGTGTTGAGGATCAGAGGGGTGGAGATGTTGTTTCCTACCCTCACCACCTGGGGGTGGCCTGTCAGAAAGTCCAGGACGCAGTTGCACAGGGCGGGGTCAAGACCCAGGGTCTCGAGCTTAATGACGAGTTTGGAGGGTACTATGGTGTTGAATGCTGAGCTGTAATCGATGAACAGCGTTCTTACATAGGTATTCCTCTTGTCCAGATGGGTTAGAGCAGTGGGGGAGGGTACCAAAAACTGGGGAAGGGTACCAAAAAATGTCTGCAGCATTGAAGGTCCCCAAGAACACAGTAGCTTCCATCATTTTTAAATGGAAGAAGTTCAGAACCACCAAGACTCTTCCTAGAGCTGGCCACCCGGCCAAGCTGTGCAATCGGGGAAGAGGGGCCTTGGTCAGGGAGGTGACCAAGAACCCGACGGTCACTCTGAAAGAGCTCTAGAGTTCCTCTGTGGAGATGGGAGAACCTTCCAGAAGGACAACCATCTCTGCAGCACTCCACCAATCAGGCCTTTATGGTAGAGTTGCCTTACGGAAGCCACTCCTCAGTAAAAGGCACATGAAAGCCCGCTTGGAGTTTGCCAAAAGGAACCTCAAGGACTCTCAGACCATGAGGAACAAGATTCTCTGGTCTGATGAAACAAAGATTGAACTCTTTGGCCTGAATGCAAAGAGTCACGTCTGGAGGAAACCTGGCACCATCCCTACGGTGAAGCATGGTGGTGGCAGCATCATGCTGTCGGGATGTTTTTCAGCGGCAGGGACTAAGAGAACAGTCAGGATCGAGGGAAAGATAAATGGAGCAAAGTACAGAGAGATCCTTGATCCTTGACCTGCTCCAGAGCGCTCAGAAGGTTCACCTTCCACACAGGACAACAACCCTAAGCACACAGCCAAGACAACGCAGGAATGTCTTCGGGTCAAGTCTCTGAATTTCCTTGATTGGCCCAGCCAGAGTGCGACGGAACCCGATGGAACATTTCTAAAAACCTGTTTTTGCTTTGTCATTATGGGGTATTGTGTGTAGATTGATGAGGGATTTTTTTTTTTTTTATACATTTTAGAATAAGACTAACGTAACAAAATGTGGAAAAAGTCAAGGAGTCTGAATACTTTTCAAATGCACTGTAGGACGAGTCAACAACATTATTTGGGTATAAGTTAAGAATAGTGATGCACCGATATGACATTTTTGCCGATACCGGTATCCGATATTTTCCTTGCCAGAAAAACGATACCGATACCATTAACCAATATAAAAAAAATGTATGGCCTTTTAAGAATTCTGGTACATTTAAATAGTTAACACACACACATGGACGCAGAGGTCTAAGGCACTGCATCTCAGTGCAAGAGGTGTCACTACAGTCCCTGGTTCGAATCCAGGCTGTATCACATCCGGCCGTGATTGGGAGTTCTATAGGGCGGCGCACAATTGGCCCAGCGTCGTCCGGGCCGTCATTGTAAATAAGAATTTGTTCTTAGCTGATATGCCTAGTTAAATAAATGTTACACACACACACCACACTGACCAAAAAGTTATTTTGATGGCATTTACGTGTGTCCCCATTACCAGTAAAACATAATCAAAACCTATTTCTTTCACTTACTTGCTGTGCTGTTTCGTTGTTCATTTATTCAGTCGGTTCATTCTCAACCAGGATTTCATAGAACGCAGTTTGGGTCTTTGCGTGTCAAAAAGATAAAATAAATAAATAACACGACATAATCTGTTTCAGTAGCAATAGTTAGCTAGCTAACTATATAGCTAGGTGTCATCATCTAAAATAACCCTAATTTATAAGACAGTTCTTATTTGATTACTGGTGGTCGGAACCATCTATGTGAAGCTAGCCACAAGTGGACTTTGCGGTTAGCCTTCAAAATAAAAGTATGTAAAAATTCTACTATTTGTATTCATTCGCATCACTGTCAATTACATACTTCTATTTTGAAGGCAAACTTCAAATTCCACTATTGTGCCTAATCCTTATTGTGGCTAGCTTCACAATACACAACCCGGTCCGTTGGAGCCTCACTAGCCAGATGAAGCTAGCTGGCTGCTTCTAACGTTAGCTCTGGGCAACAGGTTTACAGTGAGGGAAAAAAGTATTTGATCCCCTGCTGATTTTGTACGTTTGCCCACTGACAAAGAAATGATCAGTCTATAATTGTAATGGTAGGTTTATTTGAACAGTGAGAGACAGAATAACAACAAATAAATCCAGAAAAACGCATGTGAAAAATTTTATAAATTGATTTGCATTTTAATGAGGGAAATAAGTACTTGACCCCTCTGCAAAACATGACTTAGTACTTCGGGAAAAACCCTTGTTGGCAATCACAGAGGTCAGACGTTTCTTGTAGATGGCCACCAGGTTAGCGCACATCTCAGGAGGGATTTTGTCCCACTCCTCATTGCAGATCTTCTCCAAGTCATTAAGGTTTTGAGGCTGATGTTTGGCAACTCGAACCTTCAGCTCCCTCCACAGATTTTCTATGGGATTAAGGTCTGAGACTGGCTATGCCACTCCAGGACCTTAATGTGCTTCTTCTTGAGCCACTCCTTTGTTGCCTTGGCCGTGTGTTTTGGGTCATTGTCATGCTGGAATACCCATCCACGACCCATTTTCAATGCCCTGGCTGAGGGAAGGAGGTTCTCACCCAAGATTTGAAGGTACATGGCCCCGTCCATCGTCCCTTTGATGCGGTGAAGTTGTCCTGTCCCCTTAGCAGAAAAACACCCCCAAAGCATAATGTTTCCACCTCCATGTTTGACAGTGGGGATGGTGTTCTTGGGGTCATAGGCAGCATTCCTCCTCCTCCAAACACGGCGAGTTGAGTTGATGCCAAAGAGCTCCATTTTGGTCTCATCTGACCACAACACTTTCACCCAGTTGTCCTCTGAATCATTCAGATGTTCATTGGCAAACTTCAGACGGGCATGTATATGTGCTTTCTTGAGCAGGGGGACCTTGCGGGCGCTGCAGGATTTCAGTCCTTCACGGCGTAGTGTGTTATCAATTGTTTTCATGGTGACTATGGTCCCAGCAGCCTTGAGATCACTGACAAGATCCTCCTGTGTAGTTCTGGGCTGATTCCTCACCGTTCTCATGATCATTGCAACTCCACGAGGTGAGATCTTGCATCTGGCTCCCAGGTATAAAAGACACCTGGGAGCCAGAAATCTTTCTGATTGAGAGGGGGTCAAATACTTATTTCCCTCATTAAAATGCAAATCAATTTATAACATTTTTCACATGCGTTTTTCTGGATTTTTTGTTGTTGTTATTCTGTCTCTCACTGTTCAAATAAATCTACCATTAAAATTATAGACTGATCATTTCTTTGTCAGTGGGCAAACGTACAAAATCAGCAGGGAATCAAATCTACTTTTTTCCCTCACTGTAAGTAGCTGGCTAGCTATTTATTTTCATGAACTGAAGTTTAATTTCAATAGGCGAACAACAAGTGGCAACCTAGCTAATACCTACTCACAAGGATTCCTAAATCATTGCTAATAATAATGAAAATTACTGCAGTTTCTACTGGTCAATGTTTTCAGGCTGGTTGTATTGGTGCTAGCTAGGTACCAAGCTAAAGCAAGCTACCCCAGAAGTTGCAGTCAAACAAATGATTCTTTATTACCAACGTGGTATTGTAAACACATCGTTCGTAGCCGGTGTTTGCAGACTTTTTTGTACAGCTTTGACAGTGCTACTGTATCTTTTTTGACACGCAAAGACCCAAACGGTGTTCCATAGTACGTATGTCGTGAATCTAATAGCAGTGAAGCTATTACTGTGAAACTCTGGTAGGGCAACATCTGAAAAATAGCGCACTTGGTAGTGTGTACCAGTGCTCGACCAATCGGTGAAAGCCAACATCACCCACGACAGACACTGGTTACATTGTTAAGGGCAATGAATTCCATTATCTTGGCTTTAATGGATTTCGCCTTTGAGTTGTCTCGCTGAAATTCTTTCAAATGACTGCTCGACTTGTTGACTGCTCGATCCACACAGCAGACATTGTGTTAGGAATGCTATGTTGCACATGTGGTGAAAGATTTTACGTGCCGTTATTACATCATGTACCTACGTTACATAGGTATGCACGGTAGCTTTGACATCGTTTTTTAACATCGGCGTTAAACTAGACATCGGCCGATACCGATGTTGGCATTTGCAGCTAATATCGGTCGATTCCGATATGTTCACCAATTAATCGTGATCCCTAGTGTAGATAATATGAACTTTCAAAAGAGAGATTTTCACTGGAAGGTTAGTTTAAGAAATAAGATTCCTCGTGCTGGAAAAAGCCATCCTGAAACCCTGTTGGTCTCATTAATAATTAACTTTGGAGAGCAGATACCAGCATTGAGGATAATTAATTTATGATTTCCATGACGATAACAGTAATTAAATTAATAGAAAACATTGGAAAAATGTTCAAATCTTGAAAAAAACAGTTGAAGTCGGACGTTTACATACACCTTAACCAAATACATTTAAACTCAGTTTTTCACAATTCCTGACCTTTAATCCTAGTAACAATTCCCTGTCTTAGGTCAGTTAGGATCACCACTATATTTTAAGACAGTGAAATGTCAGAATAATAGTAGAGAGAATGATTTATTTCAGCTTTTATTTCTTTCATCACATTCCCAGTGGGTCTAAAGTTTACATACACTCAATTAGTATTTGGTAGCATTGGGTCAAATGTTTCGGGTAGCCTTCCACAAGCTTCCCATAATACGTTGGGTGAATTTAGGCCCATTCCTCCTGACAGAGCTGGTGTAACTGAGTAAGGTATGTAGGCCTCCTTGCTCGCAAATGCTTTTTCAGTTCTGCCCACACATTTTCTATGGGATTGAGGTCAGGGCTTAGTAATGGCCACTCCAATACCTTGACTTTGTTGTCCTTAAGCCATTGTGCCACAACTTTGGAAGTATGCTTCAGACCAGAGGACATTTCTCCAAAAAGTACGTTCTTTGTCCCCATGTGCAGTTGCAAACCGTAGACTGTCTTTTTTATAACAGTTTTGGAGCAGTGGCTTCTTCCTTGCTGAGCGGCCTTTCAGGTTATGTCGATATAGGGCAGTGGATATAGATACTTTTGTACCTGTTTCCTCCAGCATCTCCACAAGGTCCTTTGCTGTTGTTCTGGGATTGATTTGCACTTTTCACACCAAAGTACGTTCATCTCTAGGAGACAGAACTCATCTCCTTCCTGAGCGGTATGATTTGTTGCGTGGTCCCATGGTGTTTATACTTGCGTACTATTGTTTGTACAGATGAACGTGGTACCTTCAGGCGTTTGGAAATTGCTCCCAAGGATGAACAAGACTTGTGGAGGTCTACATTTTTTTTCCTTTTGATTTTCCCATTATGTCAAGCAAGGAGGCACTGAGTGTGAAGGTAGGCCTTGGAATACATACACCTCCAATTGACTCAAATTATGTCAATTAGCCTGTCAGAAGCTTCTAAACCAATGACATCATTTTCTGGAATTTTCCAGGCTGTTTAAAGGCACAGTCAACTTCGTGTATGTAAACTTCTGACCCACTGGAATTGTGATACAGTGTATTATAAGTGAAATAATCTGTCTGTAAACAATTTTTGGAAAAATTACTTGTGTCATGCACAAAGTAGATGTCCTAACCGACTTGCCAAAACTATAGTTTGTTAACAAGAAATTTGTGGAGTAGTTGAAAAACTAGTTTTAATGACTCCAACCTAAGTGTATGTAAACTTCCGACTTCAACTGTTTATATTACATTTTACATTTTGGGGTAATTTAACAGACAGTAGTCGCTCTGTTGTCCTGAGCAACTTGCAGCAACTTTCGTTCAGTAACCCTGGTATATACCAGCAAGCAGATTGATTTTGTGTTTTCCCATATTAATGCCATCTTATCATATCTTAATAAATAAAGTTATCTCCACTGAGAGCAGTAGCACCTGGAAAGGCTATTTATGTTGTCTTTGAGGGGGTGTCTCCTCTGTCCTTCCTGCTTCCTCCTATCATGTTTACTGAACTCTGTTTATTCTCTCTTTCCGTCTGGCTGTCTACATTTCAAAAAATGTCCCCTAACTTAATTTCACACAATAAATGCATTATCCCAATCAGTACTGATGAGCAGAGCATGGACGGATGTGTGTGAGTGCGTGTCTCATTAAATACTTCCTGTTATCTCAGGCTAATCTGCATGGAGGAAAAGGCTGGGTGTTCATTAGCTGCACCTCCGTTTACCCTGTCTTCACTAATTGCTTATGATCCCACTGTGTGTGTGTGTGTCTGAGATGTCTTGAATGCAGAGGACAAATTAAATCCACATTGTCAGTCAATGAATATGAAGAGAATTGTTCCACCCAGCAACAGTCCATTCTCCCCCTCTCCTCCTCCCCTCTCTCTCTCCCTCCATCTCTCTCTCTCCATCTTCTCATTCTCTCATTCCCTCTCTCCTTTCTCTTTCGCTCTCTAAAATGACAGACAGGTTATCTACTTCAGGTATCGTAAAACCTACATGTATTCAGGTCTCAGGCAAGATAAAGAAAGGAAAAGAAAAGACAACAACAAAAAAGTTCAAACCTAATCTGCTCTATCACTGTGCACTAATCCACATACCTTCCTGTCATTTTCATCCCTCGCTTTCTGAGAAGAAAACCCAAATAAAGACAAATGGGCTGTCAGCATTGACAGATGCAAGTCATTCCCATAAAAGCCAGTGGTGTAGTCAGCTAACCATGACAGATGCTTCAGCCCATGTGGTTTATATGTCATTATCGCATAAACAACACATCATACAGTCATATTGCCTTTTTTCTTTGCACACACCTGGTATTGGTGTCAACATCCAATCAGAAGTGGATGATAAAGGAAGGAAGGTAGTGCATATGTGCAGATTAGTCAATTTAGCATGTGATAGCCATAATAGTATCTATGTAATAGCCTAGCTCAATGTTTCCTTGTGTCTGACTGATTTCTGGTAGGTTGATGGCAAGAAGAAGAGCGTGGTATAAGCCAATCCTTAGGGAACGTCATTACATCAAGCATAATAGCTCACCCTTTCTAGGCAGTTGACCACACCAAGAAGTCCCTTCTATGCCCTTTATTGGAAGGATAGTTAACTTCTTAGGGAGCGGCTCCCGAGGTGACGGTTTTGGAGAGTCTGGCGTGCCCAAAGTAAAATGCCTCCCACTCAGGCACAGAAAATAGGATATGCACATAATTAGTACGATTGGATAGGAAACACTCTGAAGTTTCTACGAGTGTTAAAATATTGTCTGTTAGTATAACAGAACTGATATAACAGGTGAAAACCCGAGGAATTTCTGTCCTGGAAAAAGTGTTTTTTGACACATTGCCTCATTTTGAACCCCTCCCTATTGAAAACAGACATATATAGGAGTAAGATTGCAGTACCTATTGCTTCCACTGGATGTCAACAGTCTCTAGACAGTGTTTGATGATGTTTAGATGCTCTGGATGGTAATAGAAGAAGAATTTCGAACTGGTCATCGGATGTAAACAGAAGAGGATGCGTGTTCACGGGCTTGTGCGTGCTGTGGTTTTTTCCTTTCCTATCGTCCAGTTTATAATCCAGTTGAAATATTATATTAAATATAAATAAGTGTTCCTAAAGATACATTATCAATGATGTTTGATTGTTCTTGGACAAGTGTATAGGTATAGGTTGAACGTGTTCTCTTTACGGTTCAATGGGCGAGTGGACGCTGTATTTTAAGATCATAACGCGCCAACCAAACGGAGATTCATGGATATAATAAATGACTTTTTCCTAACAAAAGAACCATTGGATTGTCTTCGTTGGACACTTGGGAAGCCCTCAGCAGAAGTTCTTCAAAAGGTAAATGAAGCGCTTTGCTATTCTACGAGTTGCCTAGGTCTGTCAATGAGAGAAACAGAATATCATGTAAGCTACAGAGCTTTTGGGATCTCACCCCAGTTTCGCCAGTCTCTGTATGACCTCCTCAGAACCTCATTCCTTGGCTAGCAGTTAAAATATAAATTTTCTGGTCAACCTGGTTTTTGGTAAGACAAACCACTTCAAAAAATGTATACCTAAAATAGGCCGGTTAGAAATCACCGGCGGGCCAAAGTGAGAGCAAGGTTATTATAGTTTAGTGTTTTTATTTCTATTCGTTTTGGGATTTTTATTTGAAATCAAATACATTTCCTGACCTGATTCATTCGTTTTTATTTAGATTTAGTTTTTATATTATTTACATAGTTTCAGTTTTAGTGTTAAGAATAGAACGCATGTGTGGGAGGGTAGGATTGATTTGTGACTTGTTTCAGGAAACTTAGCATATGCCGTGTGTCACTACTTCACAGGAGAGGCATTTGGCAGAAATGCCTTCTGGAACACAGAAATGCCTTCTGGAACATGTGAACTTTCATGTGCCTTTATAATACGCTTGTATGCCATCTGTAAATTCGAATACAATTGTTAAATTCTGAGCCTAGTTGGTTTAGCCACAGAAAAAGACAGGAACCTTTCTCGCTAGCCATGATTGGCTGAGATAATGGATGGGCTGGACATGCCGAGAGAGGTGAGAGGATTGGTCTGCCATGTAGCGCACTTCTGTCTACATGAGCTGGTCAGTATGTGTAGGTAATCCTTTCTAGCACTGCTTTTTTAAAGTTATCACATAGTAGAATTGCAAAAGCGTTGCTCTCGACTTTCTGGAGGACCGAGTTTTAAAATCAGTAGAATACCCGGTGGAATTAGAGTATGATAGCTAAGGAGATGAAGAAAATTCTGGCATTTGATTGCAAATATGCAGAGAGAGTGGAAAAGATAACATACAGAAGGCTGTTGTATAAAACACCTCTCTCCGGATTACATCTTCAAACTAAGGGCAAAAATGGCATCCGTGACAGAAGGGGAGAAGTGTCCATCCATGTACAGTACCATTCAAAAGTTTGGACACACCTACTCAAGGATTTTTCTTTATTTTTACTATTTTCTACATTGTAGAATAATAGTGAAGATGTCAAAACTGTGAAATAACACATATGGAATAATGAAGGTGGTTGGAAGAATGCCAAGTGTGTGCAAAGCTGTCATCAAGGCAAAGGGTGGCTACTTTAAAGAATCTAAAATCTAAAATATATTTTGATTTGTTTAACACTTTTTTGGTTACTACATGATTCTACGTGTTATTTCATAGTTTTTATGTCTTCACTATTATTCTACAACGTAGATGTCACACCCTGTCTTTGTGCTTGTCTCCAGGTGTCGCCCATCTTCCCCATTATCCCCTGAGCATTTATACCTGTGTTCTCTGTTTGTCTGTTGCCAGTTCGTCTTGTCAGGTCTTACCAGCGTGCTTTCCCATTTTTCAAGTGTTTGTTTCTTAGTTTTCCTGGTTCTGACCATTTATGCCTGCCCTGCCCCCTGAGCCTGCCTGCCGTCCTGTACCTGTCTGACTCTGACCTGATTACGAACCTCTGCCTGTTCTTGACATGTCCTTTGCCCCGTACTATAATAAATTATTGAGAAGTGTACTATCCGCCTCCTGTGTCTGCATCTGGGTCATATCCTGAGTCGTGAAAGTAGAAAATAGTAAAATAAAAAAATCCTTGAATAAGTAGGTGTGTCCAGCATTTTGACTGGTACTGTATATGATATGGTCTTTATTTGAACTGACTAGTTAGCTAGCTTTACAGTCACTAGCTAGCTAACAAGCTAGAAACAAAGTAAACATTGTTTAGAAAGTAGCTTATAGTTGCATGGTTTCCTGCATTGACATATACTAAATCCATTTTTAAATGAGTGGGTATATTGGTGTTAAAATACACTAGATATTTTGGACCACCAGTCTGTTGATGTCATGCAGCCTGTAGTTTTTGTGCTTATACTTTTTCATTACTACAAGTTTGATGTCGGATGACAATAGAATGTTCATGATGTCACTGCAACTACTGTCAATTGATGTAGTATAAACCAGCCTTTAGTCTTGAAATATTTAGATGTTTAGTACATGGCCTCACATGTGAATCCTTAACTTCTTAGGGCTAGGGGGCAGAATTCCTAGTTTTTGCCTGTCTGACGTGCCCAAAGTAAACGGGCTGTTGTTCAGGCCCAGAAGCTAGGATATGCATATAATTGGCACTGTTGGATAGAAGACTCTGAAGTTTCCAAAACCGTTAAAATTATGTCTGTGGCTATAACAGAACTGATTTGGCAGGCGGAACCCCGAAGGAAATACAACTAGAAAAAAATATATATATATTCTCCCATGCTCTTATTTTGAAAACCTATTGAAAACCATTGAATCAATCCACCATTTTCCTATTCCTATGGCTTCCCCTATATGGTAACAGTCTATCATTGAGGGCTTTGGGCTTGTATTTTGAAAAATTAATAAGTATTTTCACTTGGAGAGAAGAGAGCCCCGGAAGAAAAACACTGTTTTGGTGCGCTCTGGGGAGAGCACACGCATGGGAATTTGCCTTCTCTAATGAACATAGTTCTTTCCGCGTGAAGTTTTATCATTTATTAACATTTTAGACAACCTAAGGATTATATAGAGTCTTTGTTTGACAAAAATAGACAAATTTTACCGGGAGCATATTGGACTTTTCTGTTGTTGTTTTGACGAAGTGGATTTCTGAATTCAATGGCGCCATCTAAACTGCGTTTTTCAGACATAAATATTGACTTTATTGAACAAAACGAACATTGGTTGTGTAGCTGGGACCCTCCTGGTTGCAAACATCAGAAGATCTTAAAAAGTAAGTGAGTTTTTATATCTTTAATTTGTGATTTTGTGTCGTCAGCGCTGGTTGAAAAAGCTATTTTTGTGTGAGGTGCTGACCTCAGATAATCAAATGTTTTGCTTTCGCCGTGAAGCCTTTTTGAAATCTGACAACACTGTTAGATTAACAAGACTCTAAGCTTTGTAACTAAGGGCTAAGGCTTAAGAGGATGTGAACGATGCTGAATGGGTGTAGGCAAAGAAGAGCTCTCCAGTAGGTTAACCAAAACATTCAAGGTCCATATTCTCAAAAGTGTGGTCAAAAGTTTATCAACTTTCAAAGCAGAATTACATTCCCATAGTTCCTCAACTGTATTGTATGACATACCATTTTCTAGCTCTGAGTCGTTACCATTTTCTAGCTCTGAGTCGTTACCATTTTCTAGCTCTGAGTCGTTACCATTTTCTAGCTCTGACTCGTTAATTTTATCCAATGTTAAAAACACCATTTAATTAGGGAGCAGTGGGCCACAGGCGCCCTACCAGTGACAACTTCCGCAAAAATGCAGAGCACCAAATTCAAATTACAAAAGTGGTAATATAAAACATTCATGAAAATACAAGTGTTGCATACTGTTCAAAAGCTTAGAATCTTGGCAATCTCACTGCGTTGTCAGATTTCAAAAAGGCTTCACGGCGAAAGCATAACATTTGATTGTCTGAGGACAGTGCCCTGCATATTTTCTGCATTAGCATAATAACATAACCAGCACGGGTGTCACAAAACTCAGAAAAAGCGATAAAATAAATTGCTTACCTTTAAAGATCTTCTTCTGATGGCAAACCGAAGGGTCCCAGGAACACAATAAATGTTCCCTTTTTCGAAAAAGTCCCTCTTTACATCCATAAAGCTCCATTTGATTGGCACGTTTTGTTCAGAAATCCACCGTCCACTCGTCCAATATAGAAGACATAGAGACCGTTAAAAATATACCTATAAACTTTGTCCAAACAACAATCCTTAGGTACACTAATATGTATATAAACGATTATATTTCACACGGATTATATCCTGGGCGATAGAAAACCGAGGCGCACGCTCACAGTCCCACGCGTCAAAGAGAGAAGTCACTTCCTCACTCCACTTGCCAATTCTTGTCTTACTCCTCGATTTTTCAAGATAAACGCATGAAACCTTGTCTAAAGACTGTTGAAATCTAGTGGAAGCCATAGATACTGCAACCTGGTAGCTGGATTCCAGTATTTCCTATACCAAGTCAATGGGAAAAGAGGCACCTCACAGAATCACATTTTTCTGGATGGATTTTCCTCTGGTTTTCGCCTGCCAAATCAGTTGTTATACTCACAGACATTATTTTAATA
This sequence comes from Brachymystax lenok tsinlingensis, assembly GCA_030435695.1. NCBI lineage: Eukaryota > Metazoa > Chordata > Actinopteri > Salmoniformes > Salmonidae > Brachymystax > Brachymystax lenok. The sequence goes on along the minus strand of CM059785.1, from coordinate 47,772,736 downwards.
GTTTTAGAAACTTCAGAGTGTTTTCTATCCAATACTACTAATTATGTGCATATCCTAGTTTCTGGGCCTGAGTACCAGGCATTTTACTTTGGGCACGCCAGACTCTCCAAAACTCCAAACACTGCCGCCGCTCCCGTGTTGCTACATAAGACCGAATCGAGCCAGGTTGGTCACAATCGTGTTGTATAGTGTTTTTTGGGATGTCACTTCTTGGTGCTGGGGCAGTAATACATACAGTGATGGGTCAGGTCATAGGTTAGGTTAGGTTAAAAATAAATGATAGTCAATCTCAATGTGACTTGTGTTGAAAAGGAATTGCTCCGCTTTATAACTTTAGTAGTACATATAAGAAGAATACATTTATCAAAAAAATATATATATGTAGGCCTATGGTACATTTTTTTATTTAAACTGAACAAAATTGAGGGCCTCCCGAGTGGCGAAGTGGTCTAAGGCACCGCATCGCAGTGCTAGCTGTGCCACTAGAGAACCTGGTTAGAGTCCAGGCTCTGTCGCAGCCAGCCACGACTTGCAACGATGGGACAGGACTAGAGATCGACCGATTAATCAGTAATCGGCATTTCTGGACGCCGATGATGGCCGATTACATTGCAATCCACGAGGAGACTGCGTGGCAGGCTGACCACCTGTTACACGAGTGCAGCAAGGAGCCAAGGTAAGTTGCTAGCTAGCATTAAACTTATCTTATAAAAAACAATCAATCTTAACATAATCACTAGTTAACTACACATGGTTGATGATATTACTAGTTTAACTAGCTTGTCCTGCGTTGCATATAATCAATGCGGTGCCTGCAGCGGAGGTAATTGGCATTTTTGAATGGTTTTGCTGTTAACATTTCTGACAAACACACACACACTGGGACACACACACACACACACACACACACACACACACACACACACACACACACACACACACACACACACACACACACACACACACACACACACACAGGGAAACGCCAATAAGAATATGACACTATGAACAATGTGAACTGTGAACTACAAGATTTTCCCTCATTCCTTCAATGTTCCGAACTTCTGTTTAGATCAAAAGCTGCCTGTGATTGCCTCCACTTTCCAATATCTGCAGAGACAGTTTGGATTCAAAAACTGTAATACCTATATACGGAGTTCAAAGATTTGCATGAATACACATTTTGAATAGATTATTCACCTCCAATTTGTTTTTCCATTATTTCCAATTAATTTGAGCATGGCAATTGTCTCCGGGCGCGGCAGACTGTGAAAAGGAAAGGACTAACAATGTCCCAGGGAAGATCATGCAAAGTCAAAGTCAAAAAAAGTCAAAGTCACCATTATTAGTCAGTTGTACAACCAAATGCCTTCAACCGAAATGTGTCTTCCGCATTTAACCCAACCCCTCTGAATCAGAGAGGTGCGGGGGGCTGCCTTAATCGACATCCACGTCTTTGGCGCCCGGGGAACAGTGGGTTAACTGCCTTGTTCAGGGGCAGAACGACAGATTTTTCCTTGTCAGCTTGGGGATTCGAACCTGCAACCCTCCGGTTACAAGTCCAACGCTCTAACCACTAGGCTACCTGCCGCATGCATGAGCTCTGTGTGTCAAGGTTCCCCAGGAAAGTATCATTGATATACGGCTTGTCAGTTTTGACTGGCTTTTTAGTAAAAAAAGGTTTTCAGTTATAAACAAAAAAAATATACACTTAAGTCGTAGTTTGTTTGACTGATTGGTTTGATCGATTGATCATTTGATTGACATTGGTTTAAGGAAATACCCAAAAGCCTATCCGAAACATTTCTGGTTGAGATGTGGAAGCGTCACAGTGGAAAATAATACACATTACATCACATTCAAACATTCAAATGCTACTCTCCACCAAAAACACTGATCATACACATGAAATGAACAGTGAAATATACAGTGAGAAACAAAAGTATTGGGACAGTAACAAATTATTTGATGTTTTGGCTCTTTACTCCAGCACATTGGATTGAAATAATACGACTATGAGGTTAAAGTGCAGACTATCACCTTTAATGTGAGGGTATTCATCCATATCAGGAGAACTGTTTAGAAATTACAGCACTTTTTGTTAATAGTCTTTCCATTTTAGGGGACCAAAAGTATTCGGACAAATTCACTTCTGTGTGAACATGTTTCTAAACACTTTTACATGAATGTGGATGCTACAATGATTACGGATAATCATGAATGAATCGTGAATAATGATGAGTGTAAAAGTTAGATGCACAAATACACTATACAGTGCATTCTAAAAGTATTCATACCCCTTGACTTTTTCCACATTTTGTTAAGTTACAGCATTTGGCAAACTACAAAAGGCACCAAGTGTGCCTTTTACTGAGGAATAGCTTCTGCCTGGTCACTCTACCATAAAGGCCTGATTGGTGGAGTGCTGCTAAGATGGTTGTCCTTCTGTAAGGTGTACTGTCAGAGTGACCATTGGGTTCTTGGTCACCTCCCTGATCAAGGCCCTTCTCTCCCAATTGCTCAGTTTGGCTGGGCACCCAGCTCTACGTAGAGTCTTGGTGGTTCTAAACTTCTTCCATTAAGAATGATGGAGCCCACTGTGTTCTTGGGGACCTTCAATGCTGCAAAAAAAATTGGTGCCTTGACACAATGCTGTTTTGGAGCACTACAGACAATTCCTTTGATCTCATGGCTTGGTTTTTGTTCTGACATGCTCTGTCAACTGGGAGACCTTATATAGATAGGTGTGTGCCTTTCCAAATCATGTCCAATCAATTGAATTTACCACAGTTGGACACCAATCAAGTTGTAGAAACATCTCAAGGATTTTCAATGGAAACATGATGCACCTGAGCTCAATTTTGAGTCTCATAGCAAAGAGTGTGAATACTTAAGAAAATAAGGTATTTCTGTTTTTTGTTTTTAATACATTACAACCTGTTTTCGCTTTGTCATTATGGGGTAGTGTGTGTAGATTGACGAGGGAAACAATTTATTTAATCCCTTTTAGAATAAGGCTGTAACCTAAGAAAATGTGGAAAAAGGGAAGGGGTCTGAATAAATGCACTGTATAATAAATAATAAATGCACTTTCAAATGCACTGTATACACAAAAGTATGTGGACACTCCTTCAAATTTGTGTATTCGGCTATTTAAGCCACAACCGTTGCTGACAGGTGTATAAAATCGAGCACACAGCTATGCAATCTCCATAGACAAACATTGGCAGTAGAATGGCCTTACTGAAGAGCTCAGTCACTTTCAAAGTAGCACCATCAAATCTGCCCTGCAAGAGCTGCCCCTGTCAACTGTAAGTGCTGTTATTGTGAAGTGGAATCGTCTAGGTGCAAGAACGGGTCAGCCGCGAAGTGGTAGGCCACACAAGTTTACAGAACGGGGCCGCCGAGTGCATAGCACGTAAAAATCTGTCCTGGGTTGCAATACTTACTACCGCGTTCTAAACAGCCTCTGGAAGCAACGTCAGCACAAGAACTGTTCGTCAGGAGATTCATGAAATGGGTTTCCATGGCCGAGCAGCTGCACACAAGCCTAAGGTCCCCACGCGCAATGGCAAGCGTCGGCTGGAGTGTTGTAAAGCTCGCCGTCATTGGATTCTGGAGCAGTGGAAATGCGTTCTCTGGAGTGATGAATCACGCTTCACCATATGGCAGTTCGACGGACATTTCTGGGTTTGGCGGAGGAGGAGGAGGAATAATGGCTGCAGCTGTTTTTCATGGTTCGGGCTAGGCCCCTTAATTCTAGTGAAGGGAAACCTTAACGCTACAGCGTACAATGACATCCTAGTCGATTCTGTGCTTCCAACTTTGTGGTAACAGTTTGGGGAAGGACCTTTCCTGTTTCAGCATGACAATGCCCCTATGCACAAAGCAAGGTCCATATAGAAATGGTTTGTTGAGATCGGTGTGGAAGAAATTTACTGGCCGTCACAGATCCCTTACCTCAACCCCATTGAACACCTTTGGGATGAATTGGAACGCAGACTGCAAGCCAGGCCTAATCGCCCAACATCAGTGCCCGACCTCACTAATGCTCTTGTCGCTAAATCTAACCACATTGAAAAGTCATTTCCGTGAATAATCGTCTGGTGGAGCGCTGCATTTGCATATGATGCAGGAGACACCTTGTTAAAGTTCACCAACCGAGCTCTGATGAGTGCCCCTTTCCCCTTGTTTGTGTGTGTTTGTCAGCATGTGTGTGTGTGTGTGTGTCACCAGCACTGCTTTTTCACGCTAATTGCACAATGAGTCATGATGGAAGACAACAGCCACACAAAGGTGAGAAATGAGAGATCAGTTAGTAAGATGGCCCCCATATTCTGACAATGCCAACATATCTGAGGCTATTCCATCTCAGTATATCCCACCATAGATGTTATAAGTTACTGTGGAACCCTGGTATGGTGGTAATTATTATCATGCAACAACAATCAAAGTAATGAAACAACGATGATGTGATGTACCATGTGACATATTGATATTTTAGCTAGAAGGGAACTCCCCCCCCATTCTGAAAATGTCAATTATGTAATGTGATGTAGTGGTAAAAACAAAGTGAGCACACCCTGAAAGGTGTATACACATCATTGGCGTATGTTCACGCTCCACTACATCCCTAGTGGTGATGTCATGTGATTCTGAACAGGAGACACACAGGAAATCACAATTGCAAAAGTTAAGTAAAAAACGAAATATAATAATCATCTTGTCTGTTTGCTCTTCTGTTTTGGCCTGTGTCCAGCAGGTCTGGTTATGTACTGTGCTGTGGTCAGTCCAGATTCATGGAACTTGTGTGTAGCTTAAGAGAGTGGGAGGACTGTAGACCAGCTTTAGTTTCCGGATGGATACTAAGGATTCAAGGATCAAGGCTTGAGCACCATTGATTCACAATATTGGGAATGTGCAGGTGTCAAATAGTAAATTAATTGGAAATACTCTGTATGGATTCTGTCTGGCAACTGTATAGATTCAGCTTGACTCTAGAATCTAGTATCACTTCTTCTTAGGCATGAAAATGTTTGATACACATTGGGGTGAACTTTTATTGTAATACCAGATTCAATTAAATACAATGACACTGCCCATATTTCAAGTCGAATAAATCGAAGGCTGCTCTGGGAAAAGTCTGAACAACAGGTCAATAAACTAAAAGGAAAACTAGAACTCACTTGTTTGAGTTTCTTCAAGTCTTCATCCAACTCCAGATTATCAAGGATGACGGCCACGAAAAGACTGAGCAGAATCTGCAACACAAACACAAGGGATTTATGAGAATACTTATTTTCAAATGATCTCGAATGTTCCTAGACGCTGAAAACTAACCACCGAACTACTGCTGTTTTTTTAGAGGTTAGTGTCATGGCATCGCATTGAATGAAAAAGAAATAAGCTCCTTATTCGTACTAGTGCTGTGTTCTGTCCTCAAAACATCCTCTGTGTCTGGCTGTGGCTGAGTACCCCCGAAGCAGTCTGTGGTTTGTTATCTCATATCTTCCATTATCACAGGCCCAATGTTCAAATGTCAACGCTCAAGTCCTTCAACTCTGATTAGCAGTCAAAAGCAGACTGTCACAATCAACCACATCTGGGCTCAAACAGTATTTTGTTTTGGTTTAGCATACTTTAGTTGCACTTGATTAAGCCTACCTAGCTGAATAAAACCAATGGAACAGTCCCAAAAATGTAAATCCTATGAACCCAGGTCTGCAATCAACACAGCTGCTGATTGGAGTCATACTGGGTGGTTGTGGATCATTTTGTCCACCTGTATGACACATCACAGTGTCCATTTATTGAAATGCACTGTAGGTGCTTTCATGGTTTGATGAAGTCAAAACTCCAGCCATAATTGACAATTTGAGTTAACATTTTCTGATCTGAAAACAGATTGACTGACTGACTATATAAATGCCATTGGGAGAGGCAATTTGTTTGGACATAGTTACATCATTTCAACTCAAATGAAATTGTATTTGTCACATGCGCCGAATACAACAGGTGTCGCCCTTACAGTGAACTGATTCCTTACAAGCACTTAACCAATAACGCAGTTTCAATTGGAATCGTATCTCAACATCTCATACTGTATCTTTATGTCAATCATCCACAGACAAGGACTCATTAAAGAGTTGCTCATGCTACAACTAAAGAAAGAGTTATACTGCTCACAAGCATTTTACTTTGTGGCTCATTTGGTAGAACATTGTTGACCATGGGTGATGGTTTTGATTCCATACAAAAATATATGCTTGCATGACTAAGTTGCTTAGGTTAGAAGCATCTCCTAAATTGCATATATTATATATTACTACCTTTATGTCTATGAGGGTAAAATGTACCAACATTCCACAACCGCATAAGCCAAACTTCAAACACACATCAATCTTTAGGAATGTTATCAGTTTGAAATGTAAAGAGACACAGACATTTGTATGCGTTTTTTGTACTGTATTTTACATTGTATCACGTATTGTATTTTGCATGTGATACCTGTTTGTGATACGTGGTTGGGATACTGCACTAGCTGTGGGTCCCTCTGGATGGCAGCGTCTGCTGAATGGCTAAATTGTCATGTCAATGTAGTGCTATGTACGTGTATTTATGTATATTATTTGTTGTGTTGTTTACTGTTTGGACAACAGGAAGAGTAGCTGCTACTAAATACTAAATGTCTAGTTGTAAATTGAATGCAGGGGCAAGCTTTATGGACGTTATTTTGGATTTGACAGATTCTATCAATGATACCCCTCGAGCTCAATATGTTTGTTACAATGTGCAGAATCATCATCCGAGTCCTTGAAGGATGTCCTGTTCATAGGATGATATCGCAATGCTGGGGAACGAGATCTCTAACATCTTATTCCAGATCTGGGTTTCAAATACTTGAGAAATCTTCTCAAATATGCTATTTGTGCCCGTTTGAGCTTGCCTAGCTAAATTAACCAATAGAAAAGTCCCAAAACTGCAAGTCCTGCCAATCTGGCACTCCAAGCAAGGCTAAATTCAACGCAAACAAACTCAAAACGCAAGCAAATGTATTTGAAAGGACTGTTCAAGTATTTGAACCCATGTCTGTCTTATTCTTATGAGAAGAATATCACAACCCGTATTTAAAACAGAGGGGGATGTTGATTGAAAAAGTCAGTATTATTGGTACCGGTGTGAGTGGTGCTATTTGAAGTTTTGTTTTGTAAATGTTTTAAAATGTCCTGTTTTTTGTTTGAATGAACCACTGAACACAAGATGTCCCCTCACAGGATAATTGTTTTATTGGAACTTGAACATCAAGGTGAATCTCCATTTCTCCCTTACCATCGTTATGACATAGCCAGAATGGACCTACTGCATCACAAGGAAATCAGCATAGAGATTCTAATTCCTAATCCTATGGAAACCATCAATACGTTCTATGTTTGCAACATTACAGAGACAAATTCGAGATTCTCCTCAAAAACCACCAAACCTTCTGAGAAGATACGTTGATTTGAGACACCTTAAAGTATTTTGGATATCTCAGTCTGATACGGATGAGCCATACTAACTCTGACTTAGACTGCAAATATGGCCATGTATCTGGCTCTGAGTCTGAGTCTGAAGACCAATCTGAAGAGTCCAGACAGGTGGGCCTTACACTCTTCATTGAGCCCACACCTTCCCAGCCATCCTCTTCTGGTCCATCTGGCCAATACGGTGCTGTGCAGTGACCAGGAACGATACCCTGACCCAGGCTGAGGTAAAACGCAGTAACCACGCTCCTGGAGGTCATTGAGGCCATGGTGGGCGAGCACCATGAGAACCATCAGAGCTCCAGCCTCAAGATCACCAGAGGAAATGACTGTGTTCTTGCCCCTGTGGTGGTGCCACCATGGGTCACCTGGTTCAGGAGCATGGATTCAGTAATAGCAGGGACTCAACCAGACAGCACCAAGCCTGAAAGCTCACCATTCAAGAGGGAGATCAGAAGAGTACACCTCTATGAGGCCAAGCATCTCCCAAAAAAGAGCCACAGAATCATCCACTTCGAATTGCCCAGGAGGCTTTCAGTCAGAGGGAGTGCCCTCCAAGAGGAAGAGACAATCAGAGGACTCTGACAGTTTCCTTGCCCCTATCATGCCAACATGGGTCCCCTGTAAGTGAATGAGGAAGAGGAATCATCTCTTTGCCCAGGAGGTTCTGAGTCTCAGGGAACCAATCGGAAAAGACAGAGGGTTTGATGAGGATAGGGACTATCCTCATCATATGACATCAACCAATCTCCACAAAACCTTTCATGTAGTCATGGTGGGCGAGCACCATTTCATTGCATGTTGTTGCATTTCTTTTGATTTGATGCTGACATTTACTAAATGTACTACTATTATTCTTAGTCTTCTTACATTATTAAAAATGAAGTAGACCTGCAATCTCATTGTCCTTGGGTATTTTAATGGCTATCATTTCTTGAGATTGGATTTGAATATGTAGCTAATGAAAATGCATCTGACTGACACACTAAACTAAGATTGTTTAAACACTTCGAATAAAAAAAAAACGACAATATATACACTTCAAAATACATGTGAATATACAGTACATGTGTATCTATCAATCTGGGAGAAAGGGTGCGTATGCTTTATAGAATCCATGCTTTTAATATTGTGTGGTGCTTTGGTGATCTAGGGAACACTAGTCAGAATCCATTGAACAGGGTAATACAACTTAGTGGGAAGGTCAATGGAGAAATCAGGAACCCCCTCAGTGACATCTATAAAAAACAAGTGAGGAAGAAGGGGGACAACTAGCCTTGGACATTACGCACACAATCCATGACCAGTACAGCCCCCTACCCTCCGGGCTCATATATAGATCTCTGGCATACAAGTCTAAGTCTAAGAGAGAAGCTTTGTGCATTTGATGACCTAACATGGTGGGTGATGAACATAAATGTGTCTGTTACTTCAATGTTGCAGTCATGACGCAAGTGGTGCTATGCTGTCAAATCCTCCCACATGTTTCAAGTTTGACCAGCTGTTTTAATCAACTGGTATTGTTGAAATCGGTTATTATATTGTCAGATTTGCTAGCAACAAACTATTTAGCTAGCTTTTAGCCGAGTGTTTAATTTGCAAAACGATCTCCTCTAACGTAATGAACAGTGTCCTGACGAGAGAGTTAACCTTTCTATGCCAGGCGTATTTGAGCATAATCATCTCATTGTTTTGGATATATCCAAATACATTTTTACAGGAAAACAGCTTAAACAAACGCAAATGCTGTTACTTTGCTGTTATTCTGACTGCACTGCTTGACGTGACTGTGTTAGCCGTAGTTGGCTAGCTGGTAAACAAGGGATAAGAACGATGCCAGCCTGCACAGATTGAACAACTGGATCACGTCCATAGATATAGAACAAAAATAATGAACAACTGGGCAATGGACACTGGCAACGGGATAAACGTCTCCACTCAGTACAAAAAAGTGGATTTCCACTGTTGTGTGTGTTTAAATATGCTAAACGGTTTTGTTTCATTCTGTGGAGACATTTCCGTTAGCTAAATTAAGTTCTGTCTGTCTTTTTAATTGTGTGCCCTGTCTTATGTTTTAATTAGGCCTGTTGTAAAATAAATATCCAATAAAATAAATATTAGCCTATTGCTGTCATTTGTTGGGTATGGTAGGCACTAGCCTTTCTTGGTAATTGCTGCAATATAGCCTGTTCAACACTTTTGTGAAGGTTTAAAACCCCCTAGAGTCTGCCGACATACCGGCGTCAAAATAAGCAACATAGTAAAGAAAATCCCCATCAAAATCTGTCAGTTTAAGCATGGGCTGCATCTCAATCTACAATACCCACCTATGTCGCTTTCCACATCTGCGGTGGAAAGTGGCAGAGACACAGCGCTGTTTGTAAAACCAGGAGACATCCCGAAAATCGGTCTTCTCACGAAAACGTCTGTAGCATCCGGACGGTTTGGTCTACAACTAATATGACCTCTCTACAGAAAGGAGAGACTCTCACGAACACGATGGTGTTCTCCCTCTTGCTCTACGACCCCCACAAGTGTCACAGGACTCGTCTAAACCCATACAAATTGATGGAAGTAAGGTGTTAAATATACCTTCTTATATATCCTAGATATAGGACAGACACTTCAAATACTTATTCCTATTGCTACATTGTTTTGACTGTATTTTTTTTTCCATTTATGAATGTGTTGTTCAATGCATTTTTATGGGCTATAGTAGTAAAGGCCAAGTTCAAAAAAATTCTAAATCAAATAGCTAGATGATCCATGGTATGACCTTCTTAAAACAATTACATATGTCAGCTTAGAACCCCCAGAATTAAACCAGTTCGGCCAGTAGGTAGCCTGGTGGTTCAGAGCATTGGACTAGTGATCGAAAGATCGCTGGTTTGAATCCCTGAGCCGACTAGGTGAAACATCTGTCTATGTGCCCATGAGCAAGGCACTTAACCCTAAGTGCTCCTGTAAGTCTCTCTGGATAAGAGTGTTTACTAAATAACAACATTTTAAACTAACTAAAATGTATGTTTTGTTTCTGTCACGACTTCCGCCGAAGTCGGTCCCTCTCCTTGCTCGGGCGGCGTTCGGCGGTCAACGTCACTGGTTTTCTAGCCATTGCCGATCCACTTTTCATGTTCCATTGTTTTTGTCTTGTTTTACACACCTGGTTTCAATCCCACAATTACTTGTTCATTATTTAACCCTCTGTTCCCCCATGTTTGTTTGTGAGTGATTGTTTGTATGTAATACGGTCCTTTGTTTGTGGGCTCGCTATTTAAGCGTTGAATTGTTTGTGAATAATTTGAGTAAATACGTTTATTGCTCAATTCTGCTGTCCTGCGCCTGACTCCTCTTCACCAGCTTCACACAGGACTTATTACAGTTTCATTCTATTGAGCCATTTTCTTTGGCCAAATTAAGCTCCAACTGTAATGTTGTGTTTGCCGCAATATAATTTCCTGCTCGTATTTTTCCTATACAAATTGCCATTGATTACTTTTGATATTACCCTAATAAAGTTTAGAAACTTTTGTTAAGGTTTGGTGTAGTGTGGCTATTAGTCTATTATACTCCAGGCCTGTGATATGAAGGCAGTGCGCACCGGTGCTCCATCTGACACCAGCTGTTGAACTTCAGGTGAGGAAGAATGTTTTAGGCCTACCAGAGTTACTAATATAATCTAACAATATAATGCTTATCTTTATCAAAAAAATTCTGATGAAAAATGCACCTCCTCTTGTACGCCCATATCTGTATAGCATAAGTAGTAGCCTATCTGACAAGGATAGTTAAATGTATGTCTGTGTCGTAGCATGCCGCTGGCATATCTCTATCTCTCTGGGGCTAGGCCTAAACTTCTCTTTCTTTATATAATTGTTTTTATATATTAATATCATACAGTGAACGTCTAAGTCTATAGGCCCATGAATGCAATGCCATGATGAAGTTAGTGTTCAAATCTCTGACAGCTGAACCGTGAAGTGGACAATTATAATATTAAGAAAGTAAAAACCAAAAAAAGCAATTGGCTATAAAGTTTTGTAATGCTACACATCGAAACACAAGTAGTGGTATTTTTGTAATTTGTTATAGGTTGTTTTTCAAGACACGTAAATGGGGCTCATTTGATCAATATAACTAGTTTGTTGACTGGGTGGCATGTGAGCGGAGTTGAGTGGTTGGAAATCCAGCTCATCGTTCATGAAAAAAAGGAAAAATACTTATTAGTGCCTTTGAATTCACTTTTAGAATTCATTTTTAGAAATATGAGTTTGGGTAGTCTGTGGCTTCAGGCACATACGATGGTTCCTGGAGAGCTAGTCAGCAGAGGAGAATATCCTCTCCACACTGGCAGAGCCACTGGGGATGCTAAACACCATTTTGGCCACTCTTGCCAGGATGGGCAGAGACACAGTTTTATATATATATATATATATATATATATATATATATATATATATATATATATATATAGGTAAGCCTAAAAACAATTGGGCAAAATAACCCAATCAGAAAGGAAAGCTCCTTGAATGTGGGAATATGCCAGGCCTAATGGACCAAAATCAATGATGGCCTATTGTATAGATAATAGAACGGAATGTTCGAGAGATCAGATTTTTGGTTTATAAATACTTTGCTACAATGACACAGTTATCTACCCACCTTGTTCCTTTCTTTTAGCATGTGCACATAGTAAGTATACCATCAAGTCACCTTGATTTAGCACCTGTGTGTTTTATCAGGTTCTTCATGAAAATATTTAGCAAACTCCATGACAGTAGCTAAAGCAAGGGGATTTAGCAGCACAGAAGTAGACTGCAAATACATGCTGGGGCGGGCATGCCCTGAGCTGGTGAAGTGAGCACTACTGGAGCGAAATTGGAGTGGGCGTGAAGGCCGACGCTCCAGCCTTTGGGAATCTCGCTCCACGCTCGGGTCAAATTGGGCACGCTCCGCTCACATACTCTGGTGGGTGGATGCCCTAATGAGTTACGCACCCAATGCATATGGATGACCGGTCAATTTCACTTCTTCCTGGTCACTTGTTCGGCAACAAATTTTCCTGACGGAAACCCTGCTTGGAAATAATGAACTCTGCGTAGGGACTCTGCGCCTACCAAATCGTCCATTATTTCCAAGATAATATACAGGACATCTGGGTGAAAGTGTTGTGGTCAGATGAGACCAAAATGGAGCTCTTTGGCATCAACTCAACTCGCCGTGTTTGGAGGAGGAGGAATGCTGCCTATGACCCCAAGAACACCATGCCCACCGTCAAACATGGAGGTGGAAACATTATGCTTTGGGGGTGTTTTTCTGCTAAGGGGACAGGACAACTTAACCGCATCAATGGGACGATGGACGGGGCCATGTACCGTCAAATCTTGGGTGAGAACCTCCTTCCCTCAGCCAGGGCATTGAAAATGGGTCGTGGATGGGTATTCCAGCATGACAATGACCCAAAACACACGGCCAAGGCAACAAAGGAGTGGCTCAAGAAGAAGCACATTAAGGTCCTGGAGTGGCATAGCCAGTCTCAGACCTTAATCCCATAGAAAATCTGTGGAGGGAGCTGAAGGTTCGAGTTGCCAAACGTCAGCCTCAAAGCCTTAATGACTTCGAGAAGATCTGCAGAGGTGTGGGACAAAATCCCTCCTGAGATGTGCGCTAACCTGGTGGCCAACTGCAAGAAACGTCTGACCTCTGTCATTGCCAACAAGGGTTTTGCCAACAAGTACTAAGTCATGTTTTGCAGAGGGGTCAAATACTTATTTCCCTCATTAAAATGCAATTCCATTCATAACATTTTTCACATATATTTTTCTGGATTTTTTTGTTGTTATTCTGTCTCTCACTGTTCAAATAAACCTACCATTAAAATTATAGACTGATCTTTTCTTTGTCAGTGGGCAAACGTCCAAAATCAGCAGGGGATCAAATACTTTTTTCCCCTCACTGTATTATAAAATGAGGTGGGTGTTGATTGAAAAAGTCAGTATTGTTACCGGTGTGAGTGTAAATGTATGTCCTGTACTCTATTGCATGTACTTTGTTTGGTTGTTTGAACCACTGCACACAAGATGCCACCTCACAGGAATTTTGAATGGATTTGAATCTCTATTTCTCCCTGGTCACATAACCACCATTTTGACATCACCTGTATGGATCTAATGAATCACAAGGAAATCAGATTGCTTTGCCATGGAAACCATGGCATTCTAGAGACAAATTCAAGATTCTCCTCATGAACAACCAAATGTTCTGAGAATACACATTGTTTTGAGACACCTTGAAGAACTTTGGATCTCTATAATGTCATGTCACTATGACTTCCAACTCTGATAAAGAGGATGAAAAACTTTGGATCTCTAAATTGTCTGAATGCGAAGACCAATCTGATGAGTCCAGAGAGGTGGGCCTCACCCTCCTCATAGAGCCCACACCCTCCCAGCCATCCTCTCCTGGTCTCTTTGGCCAATGCCAGTGCTGTTCACGGACCAGGAACGAGACCCTGACCCAGGCTGAGGTGGAACAGGCAGTGACCACACTCCTGGAGGTCATGGAGGCCATGGTGGGCGAGCACGATGAAGAGTCCCAGAGCTCCAGCATTGAGATCCCCAGAGGGCCCGACTGTACCCTTGCAACTGTGATGGTGTCACCAAGGGTCACCTGGTTCAGGAGCATGGATTCAGACACGGTAGGGAATGAACCAGTCAGCTCCCAGCCAGAGAACTCACCCTCCAAGAGAGAGGGATCAGAGGAGGACACCTCTATGAAGCCAAGCATCTCCAGAAAGAGAGACACTGAACCAGACACTACTTCTGGTTGCCCAGGAGTCTTTCAGCCAGAGGGCCTGCCCTCCAAGAGGAAGAGAAGGTCAGAGGACTGACAGTTTCCCTGTACCTATGGTGTCACCATGGGTCCCCTGTAAGAGGATGAGGGAGCTCAGCCCTTCTAGTTGCACATCCTGGATGAAACTGAACAGGTATTCCATCTCAATCTAGTATTTCCTATTTGTTTTTGTGCTTTTATTTGTATTCCTATGTAGGCTAGTGTCCTTGGTTTTTAATTAAATGTATTGTTATTTGTATTATTACCAGATCAGATCAGAGACAGTCTGACAAGGGTCGCCCGGAAGAGAACATGGGATTCAGTTCCCTGTCCAAGAAGTTCTGAATCTCAGGGAACCAATCGGAAGAGACAGAGGGTCTGATGAGGATAGGGACTCAACTCAACTTCCATCAACCAATCTCCACAAACTTTACATGTAGTCATGGTGGGCGAGCACCGTTTCATTGCATGTGGTTGCATTTCCTAAATGTATTGACATTATAATTGTATGTCATTATCATCATATTGACTTAATAAAAGTGTAGTACACATGCAATCTGTCCTTGTGTCTCATAGCCTTTGGCTATTATTACTTGTGATTGGATTTGAAAATGTAACTCAATAAAAATACATCTGATTCAAACACTAAGCTAATATTGTTTAAAATATTCAAATTCATATGAAGAAATATATATATATATAAAATGATATGCAACTGGAGCTTTGTAAATGGCTGTTGCTAGATTTGAATCCACAGGTGGTCACCTTGTGTAACCATACAGGTCTATGTGCGACCGGACACATCACATTCATTTGATGGAAAAGTTACTGGGCTGTCCTACACTGTAGAATAATATAGGTTGGTTTTGATTACACAGAGACGTACTCCTTTGTCAGATCAATGTTTCATTATTTACAAAGCTTTCTTTTTTATATATTCAAACAATGTCTCTCGACATACTATATTACACCATGAGATTGTGAACTAGTGTAGAAATCTTTCGATCCACGGTAGCAAAGATGTGATAGAATATTCCACTACGAGGTTATAAGGTTGTGTAGAGACAAGAGGCCTTATCAATACATTGAATAAGGTCAGACTTATCCATTGTGAGGCTGTGAAGAGCCTTTCACTAAAAGAAAGCAAGCCAGCACAATGGTATTATGCTCTTGTGCTTCCATCCTTCCTTCTTCCACCCACATATACTGTAAAACATTACAATAGCCTTCATCAGGTAACAACCCATAGAGACCAGGGACTCATTTACAATGGTGCCCTGAGAACAACAATACAAATTCAAAATGATCAATAGGTTGTGGGTGTAATTCGCACAGGGATCAGATACACCAAAAAATGTATACACCATATAATTAGATCTATTCATTCCAATCATTCTATGGTATACACTGACTGTAGGTTACTGAATAAAAGTGTCTGCTAAACGGAATATATTAGGATGTACATCTATCTACACACTGTGCAGACAGAGCCCTTACCAGAGTAGCGAACAGATGGTAGAGGATGAAGTAGATAGCCACTACAGGAGCCCACATTTGACCAACAGCCACAAGAGTTTGGTCCATCACATCCACCCAACCCTCCTGGGTTAAGATCTGGAACATAGACATGAACGCCTGTGGGAGGGAGGGGGTATTCCATTACAGTCCATCACCCTACAGTATAATACAATGGATAACAGTAGGAGAAAAATAGACTGACACACAGAGAGAGAGAGAGAGAGAGAGAGAGAGAGAGAGAGAGAGAGAGAGAGAGAGAGAGAGAGAGAGAGAGAGAGAGAGAGAGAGAGAGAGAGAGAGAGAGAGAGAGAGAGAGAGAGGGATATTGCCACCGGACATCGAGGCCTGAAAAAGAAGCAAAGATGGAGATGAGATAGAGCATTGACATTTTTTACATGTTCTTGCAACAGGGACAGACAGATACATGGACATGTCACACACCTGATACACACACTTCTGCTATAGAATGAGTCATGGCAGATGGAGAGTATGAATCTGGGTTTGTTGGATGCCAAGAGAACGCTACCTGCCCCAATGCATAGTGCCAACTGTAAAGTTTGGTGGAGGAGGAAAAATGTTCTGGGGCTTTTTTTTCATGGTTCGGGCTAGGCCCCTTAGTTCCAGTGAAAGGAAATCTTAACGCTACAGCATACAATGACATCCTAGAGGATTCTGTGCATCCAACTTTGTGGCAACAGTTTGGGGAAGGCCCTTTCCTGTTTCAGCATGACAATGACCTTGTGAACAAAGCGAGGTCCATACAGAAATGGTTTGTCGAGATCGGTGTGGAAGAACTTGACTGGCCTGCTAAGAGCCCTGACCTCAACCCCATCCAACGCCTTTGGGATGAATTGGAATGCTGACTGTGAGCCAGGCCTAATTGTCCAACATCAGTGTCCGACCTCTCTAATGCTCTTGTGGCTGAATGGAAGCAAGTCCCTGCAGCATGTTCCAACATCTAGTGGAAAGCCTTCCCAGAAGAGTGGAGGCTGTAATAGCAGCAAAGGGGGGAACAAATCCATATTAATACCGATGATTTTGGAATGAGATGTTCGACGAGCAGGTGTCCAAATACCCTTTTACTACTTCACCAAATCTTTCCCAAACATTGGACTACTGTTCTGGCCCTCCCTTCTCATTATATTCAACTCTCCATTTAGCAGTTTTCTCTTATTAAATTAAACTCCGGCATTGTCCCTTTTTCCTCAGTGGATACACGTTAACTTTATCTTCCCAACTTCCCAAACGTATTTGGCAATTGCTGTGTATTTGACGTGCTACAGTTAAGCCCTGAAGCTTATAATTACGCTATGCACCAAAGCCAGGTAAACATTATGAAAAAAAAGCCTCAATGTAGCCTATAGATATGAACTGCAGAAGAATTGAATGCACCCACCCTTCATCAACACAATATTTCATGACCCGCCCGCCTTACAGATATTACCGTGGGGAATGTCGGTTATGAATTAACGTGTGCATCACTAGTGTGTGTGTGTGTGTGTGTCTGTGTGTGTACGTGTGTGTATGTGTACTTGTGTGCACGTGTGTGTGGATGTGTCTGTGAATGCATGCATGTATATTTGTGTGTCTGATACAGATCCCAAAGGGTGCTATGACTTGGAGACTTGGCCCCATGTCCATTCCCAGTCTGTTTGTAGGTCAGATGAAGGTCAGCTGGCCAGCTGATCCCCTGTGCCTTCAGGGCCTATTGTAAGGCTCAATCCCAATACCCCCTTAGCCCTCCACCAGGATAGCCTACCACGTAATCCATAGATGACCTGACCAGACAGGTGAAGGGCCTGAAGGGCTTGCAGTTCCCCCAGGGTCAGCTCAATGAGTTTAAACATGAGCACTGAAAGATGACAGCATTCTGTAAGTCATTGAGAGTCAGTTCTGTATGTTGAATGCATGACAACAATGACAGAGAAATGTTATTATCTCAAGGGACAATCAAGGCAGAACAACATTGTTGCAGACGGAAATGCAGAATCTCCACATCGGACCTGGACAGAGTCTGAGGACAAAGTGAGGGAAATGATCTCGAAGAAACTGAAGATGGATTGTGGGAGGTGTACTGTTAGATTTTAGTTCAGCCTGTGAAATTATTGACAATAACCTGTTGTTGAGAAAATGTACAGTTGAAGTCGGCTGTTTACATACACCTTAGCCAAAAACATTTAAACTCAGTTTAAAAAAAATTCTGACATTTAATCCTAGTAAAAAGTCCTTGTCTAAGGTCAGTTAGGATCACCACTTTATTTTAAGAATGTGAAATGTCAGAATAATAGTAGAGAGAATGATTTATTTCAGCTTATATTTCTTTCATCACATTCCCAGTGGGTCAGAAGTTGACATTCACTCAATTAGTATTTTGTAGCAATGCCTTTAAATTGTTTAACTTGGGTCAAAGGTTTCGGGTAGCTATCCACATGCTTCCCACAATAAGTTGGGTGAATTTTGGCCCATTCCTCCTGACAGAGCTGGTATGTAGGCCTCAGGTATGTAGGCCTCCTTTCTAGCACACACTTTTTCTGTTCTGCCCACAAATCTTCTATAAGATTGAGGTCAGGGCTTTGTGATGGCCACTCCAATACCTTGACTTTGTTGCCCTTAAGCCATTTTGCCACAACTTTGGAAGTATGCTTGGGGTCATTGTCCATTTGTAAGACCCATTTGCGACAAAGATTTAACTTCCTGACTGATGTCTTGAGATGTTGCATCAATATATCCACATCATTTTCCTCCCTCATGATGCCATCTATTTTGTGAAGTGCACCAAACCCTCCTGCAGCAAAGCACCCCCCACAACATGATGCTGCCACCCCCATGCTTCACGGTTGGGATGGTGTTCTTCGGCTTGTAAGCCTCCCCCTTCTCCCTCCAAACATTACGATGGTCATTATGGCCAAACAGTTCTATTTTTGTTTCATCAGACCAGAGGACATTTCTCCAAAAAGTACAATCTTTGTCCCCATGTGCAGTTGCAAATCGTAGTCTGGCTTTTTTATGGCGGTTTTGGAGCAGTGGCTTCTTCCTTTCTGAGTGGCCTTTCGGGTTATGTCGATATAGGACTCGTTTTACTGTGAAAAGATACTTTTGTACCTGTTTCCTCCAGCATCTTCACAAGGTCCTTTGCTGTTGTTCTGGGATTGATTTGCACTTTTCGCACCAAAGTACGTTCATCTCTAGGAGACAGAACGCGTCTCCTTCCTGAGCGGTATGATGGCTGCGTGGTCCCATGGTGTTTATACTTGCATACTATTGTTTGTACAGATGAACGTGGTACCTTCAGGCATTTGGAAATTGCTCCCAAGATTGAACCAGACTTGTGGAGGTCTACAATTTTGTTTCTGAGGTCTTGGTTGATTTCTTTAGATTTTCCCATGATGTCAAGCAAAGAGGCACTGAGTTTGAGGGTATGCCTTGAAATATTTCCACAGGTACACCTCCAATTGACTCAAATTATGTCAATTAGCCTATCAGAAGCTTCTAAAGCCATGACATAATTGTCTGGAATTTCCAAGCTGTTTAAAGGCACAGTCAATTTAGTGTATGTAAACTTCTGACCCACTGGAATTGTGATACAGTGGATTATAAGTGGAATAATCTGTCTGTAAACAATTGTTTGAAAAATTACTTGTGTCATGCACAAAGTAGATGTCCTAACTGACCTGCCAAAACTATAGTTTGTTAACAAGAAATTTGCGGAGTGGTTGAAAAACAAGTTTTAACCTCTCTGGGAGTGGTGGTGCGCTAGCGCCCCCACTCCCGACACTACCAGGTGAAATGCAAGGCAAAATCCCAAAATTTAATTATAAACAATGCACCAATATACAAGTGTTTCATACTCATCAAAAGCTCTGCTTCTTGGCAATATCACAGCGTCGGATTTCAAAAAGGCTTTACGGCGAAAGCACTACATTTGATTGTTTGAGGGTAGCACCTTCAATATTTTCCATAACCATGAAATCTTTAGCCAGCGCGGTCGATAGAAAATGCATTTCACAGGGAAAACCTGTGCCTTACCTTTTGTAGAACTTCTGCAGAGGGCTTCCTAAGTGTCCAACGAAGACAATCCATGGGTATTTGGTTAGAAAAAGTAATTTATTAAATCCTTAAATCTCCGTTTGGTTGGCACCTTGTGTTCAGAAAATCCAATGTGACGAGAACGCGTTCAACTATACCTATAAACTTTCCCCTCAACAAAACAAAAAACAATTAAAATGTTTCCTTAGCTTATCTTTTATGAGTAAAAGTGATAATCTTTCACTTGGATGGTCACCTAAACGCTATATAAGTCAAATAAAGTGGACCGCTCAGCCAAACGTGCGCCCAAAAACGTGCAACTGAAAAATAGCTCCCCTGACTAAAACTTCTCCCAATTGAACACATTGGTTCCGATTTCCATTAAACTTTACCTATACACTGCTGACATCCAGTGGAAGCAATAGATACTACATTCAGTGTCCTGGTATAAAGACTTTTCTAAAGGCACTGTCTCAAAGTGAGCCATAAGCCACAAGGAATGAGATTTCCGGATGGAATTTTCTCTGGTTTTTGCCTGCCAAATGACTTCTGTTACACTCACAGACAAAATGATAACACTTTTGGAAACCTCAGAGTGTTTCCTATCCAATAGTACTAATTATGTGCATATCCTATTTTCTGAGCCTGAGTGGCAAGCATTTTACTTTGGGCACGCACAACTCTCCAAAACCGACCCCTCAGCTGCCGCTCCCTAACAAGTTAATGACTCCAACCTAAGTGCATGTAAACTTCAGACTTCAACTGTCTGTGTTATGGCTTTTCAACCTCTGCTATATCGTGGATTCAGAGCTATCTATCCAATAGAACTCAAGGAGTTTTCTTTAATGGAAGGTTCTCTAATGTCAAAAATGTAAAGTGTGGTGTACTACAGGGCAGCTCTCTAGGCCCTCTAATTCCCTAAGTTCTAGACCTCAGCTTTATCTGGTAATGAATGGTGTGGCTGTTGAGGAGACTAAATTACTTTGTGTTACCTTTGTAAACTGTCATGGTCAAAACATATAGATTCAATGGTTGTAAAGATGGGGAGAGGTCTGTCCGTAATAAAGATACACTCTGCTTTTTGGACAGCACACTACACAAAGCAAGTCATGCCGGCTCTAGTTATATCTGACACACACACGTACTGACACACACACGTACCCCACCAGACATGCCACCAGGGGTCTTTTCACAGTTCCCAGGTCCATAACAAATTCCTGGAAACGTACAGTATTATACAGAGCCATGATTGCATGGAACTCCCTTGCATCTTATATAGCGCAAGTGAACAGTAAACCTGGTTTCAAAAAAACAAATAAAACAACACCTCACAACACAACGCCTCTCCCCCATCTGACCTACGAGTTGTGTGTATGTATTGACATGTAAGTGTAACTGATAGATGCATGCGCACGCACGCACGCACGCACACACACACACACACACACACATTTTTAAATGTATGTAAATTGTAAAGTATTTTTTTTGTCTGCAATGTCTTTTCATTATGTGTCAGACCACAGTAAGTCTAGCTGTCACCATTGGCGTCGGCTAATGGGGATCCTTATCAATCAAATCATTGACAATGAGCCTTGTGTTTTTCACAATGCCTGTACTGGTGGCAGCAATAGCTTTCTTTGTATTTCTCATACAACAAAAACATACTTACCATATGAGAAACAAATGAGAACTGCAAAACAACTATGTGCCCATAATGTACCCATCCTCTGGCTGTGGTTCAATGCGGAGTTGTAGGCTACTGCAGAGTAGTAGGCTACTGCAGCAGGACTTTCACTCCATAATAGCAGTTTGACATGTAACAGTCACATTTCTTTCACTCATTAATTTTCAGCAATTTCTTGGGGATTAATGATTAACCAGTGGAAGCAATTAAAACCACTCTTCTGAACTAATATTTATACCAAATGTTTTAGGGTCCATACACAGATTGCCTAGATAGATACAGTGCCTTCAGAAAGTATTCACACCCCTTTACTTTTTCCACTAAGGTCCCTCAGTCGAGCCGTGAATTTCAAGCACAGATTCAACCACAAAGACCAGGGAGGTTTTCCATTGCCTTGCAAAGAAAGGCACCTATTGGTAGATGGGTAAAACATTTAAAAGCAGACATTGAATATCCTTTCGAGCACAGTGAAGCTTTTAATAAGACTTTGGATGGTGTATCAATACACTCAGTCACTACAAATATACAGGCATCCTTCCTAACTCAGTTGCCGGAGAGGAAGGCAACCACTCATGATGCCAATGGTAACTTTAAAACAGTTACAGAGTTTAATGGCTGTGATAGGAAAAAATTGAGGATGGATCAACAGCATTGTAGTTACTTCACAATACGAACCTAAATGACAGTGAAAGGAAGCCTGTACAGAATATAAATATTCCAAAACATGCATCCTGTTTACATAAGGCACACAAAAAAAAACATTTTCTGAATATAAAGTGTTATGTTTGGGGCAAATCCAACACAACACAACACATCAATGAGTACCAGTCTTCATATTTTCAAGCATTGTGGTGGCTGCATCATGTTATGGGTATACTTGTCAACGGAATAGAGCTAAGCACAAGCAAAAATCGTAGAAGAAATCCTGTTTCAGTCTGCTTTCCAACAGACAGTGGAAGACACATTCAGCTTTTAGCAGGATAATAACCTAAAACACAAGGCCAAATATACACTGGAGTTGCTTACCAAGACGACATTGAATGTTCCTGAATGGCCTAGTTACAGTTTTGACTTAAATTGTCTTGGAAATATTTGTCAAGACTTGAAAATGGCTGTCTAGCTATTTTTCTTCGCCTTTATTTAACTAGGCAAGTCAGTTACAGTTAAGAACAAATTCTTATTTTCAATGATGGCCTAGGTACAGTGGGTTAACTGCCTTGTTCAGGGGCAGAACGACAGAATATTTTTTATTTTTTTGTGTATTGTGTGTAGATGGGTTAAAAAATATATATATTTAATAGATTTTGAATTCAGGCTGTAAAACAACAAATATGGAATTTGTCAAGGGTTATTAATACTTTCTGATGGCACTGTAGGCATACATGTTTTTTATCCACCATTACACTATACGCAAGAAAATAGTTAGCTATGTTACTTCAGATGCAATGCATGACACACACAGTGTCTTCAATCCTTAATGTGAACATTAGCCTAGTACAATAAATACAAATGAAAGGGATTGACTTGCTGTTTTTTAATGAACAGCAAGGCTTACAAAAGTGCTTATTCAATTTTGCAATAAATGCTTTAGCTAGCTAGACCTTATATCCAATGAGTTTCCCAAGATGACAGCCTGGTTTGCAATTGCTGGTTTGCTCAGGCATCCCGAAAACATTAAACAACACAAATGAATCATTTGTCTCTGCATTAGTTTTCAAGTTTCATTAGTTGTATGTATGGGATACACATGGTATACACCATCCAACAAAATGCTTACTCGCAGGTTCCTTCTCAACAATGCAACAACAATAAGAAATAAGACAAGATAAGAATATGAAGTGAAGTAAATGGCTCAATAGAAGGGAAGCAGCCATAGATGTCACCTGACAGCTTTGTGAGTATTCACTCTTTTGAGAGTTTTCCTCATGTCAGCCTCAGACAGCGAAAGCACCTGGTCATCCGGAGCAGCGGGAATCTTCCTAGATGGAACAGTACTGTCTGCCTTTAAGCGAGGATAGAATGTGTTAAGCTTGCCTGGGAGGATTTGCCTTTGTAGTCCGTGATAGTCTGTAGACCTTGCCACATGCGTCGCCGAATCCACTAATTTGAAGGGTTGTCCACAGTGTATTTCGTATTCTTACTAGTGAATACAATAAAGTTAGATTTTTTTAACATTTAAAGATTATCTGGAACCATTCAGAAAATTTGGACATGCCTAAGTTGGCTTCATTAATTAGTGAGTCAAAAATATTGTGTGATAAAATCAAATTGGTATCATCATTAAAGAGAATGGGAAGTACAGTAGAAGACACAGCAGCAAGGTCATTGATATAGATTAGGAATAACAAGTCCAATTATCGAACCCTGTGGCACACCACAGCATATCTTGGCCCTGGTAAATGTACAGCCGTTTGCGTAAACCCATTTTCTCTATTGTAAACATAACTATATAGCCAATTATATGTATAATCATGAAAACTGTAATAATGCAATTTACAAAAGTACTATTTAATTGTCAAATGCTTTGGATAAATAAAAAAATATGCCAAGAGCGTATTCATTGCTGTTCAAGGCTGTAAAAATTTGCCCACAAGTTCCAAAAGAGCCATATCTGTGGAGTAGTTTTTACGAAAACAATATTGGTGTTCATATAGAAAACAGTGTTGATTTACAGTGCCTTTGGAAAGTATTCAAACCACTGAGCTTTTTCCACATTTTGCACCAATGTTTGGGGGATTTCTGAAAAACATGGTAGTACAGATATTTGGCGATAATTTGTAAAAGATCTAGGATCCCCAAATGTATAAAGGGGGATAACTTTGGCTGTTTTCAAATCTTTAGGAACAATACCAGTTTGCATTGGTTTGGTAAAGAGGCACCAATCTCATCATGACCTGCTGCCGATATCTTTAAGTTACAAGTTACTTCCATCACCTTCATTACATCAGGATGATCAAACTGAAACAGAGTTGGAAAATGTCCATTAATGTAATCCAAGGAATTTCCATCACTTTTCTCTATTTTATTTAATTTAAAGATGTGAGAAAAGTAAGCAGACTCCGCATCAGCCTGATAATAAAGAATTTCCCACAAAATATCATCAATCAACATCTAAACGTGCTCACTATTACATTTGTTAAATATTCTACTCTCAATCCTACTAATCATTCCCATCTGTTCATTTCCAGCTGCTAAAGAGATGTGGAAAATTGGAAAGTGGTCAGAAATGTTAGTATAAAGTATAGCTGTATTTCCCACATTATTCAAATCATTTGCAAAAATATTATCAATAAGGGTGGCATATGAACTGGTCACTCTTGCGGGCTTATAGATGAGAGGATACAAATACCTGGAGTATAAAGAATTTTAAAAGTCAGACGTCAGTGAGTGGTAAATAAGTTTATGTTGTAATCACCCAATAGAGAACTAATGTTATCTTCATTATTAATCAAATCCAAGGTTGATGCAAGGATATAAATAAAACTACCAATGTCAGAATCGGGTGGTCGATAGATGCATCCAATTACCACCGTTTTTCAACCAGAAAATGAACAGGAGGGAAATTTCTATGAAAATAGATTCAACATCAAGGTTATCAGACGTACGTGCAAGTTATTTTCTTAGAAAGAATTGAAAACGTTAATGAACAGAAATGGCCACTCCGCCTCCCACTCTTGAGGTTCTACAGTGGTGAACAGCATTATAAGGAGATTTGTCTCTTCAGTCAACCATGTTTCTGAAAGGGCAACAATGGAAAATTCATGATTGCGAGAAGACAGATAATGAACAAGGTGGTCATGATTTTTAGGAAGACTGAACATTCAACTGAAATAAGTTGGTCTTAGAATTAGATAAACTGCTATACAGGTTGTTAAATTGCTTGACATTGTAGTAATTGCAAGTGATAGACTCATCTCTGGTAAATCTCAGGAAATTTGAATCTAGATCATCAACGCAGTCATTATATTTATCAGGGTTGACATCCTGTTCAACTAAGAGAGATTCACAGTCGGAATCATCCAGAATATGGAACAGAAACATAGAAGTGCATGTCTCACATGTCCAATACAACCACACATTTGTGTTAGTTTTATCAATAGGAGTGAACTTCCTTTGGAATGCACATTGACACAGTCCACATAACACAACTGAAGACTTCAGAGGGCAATGAAATTTAGAGCAATGTGTGTTTTTGGTCATGAGGTTATGTGAAACACATTAACAAAGTAGAATAAATCCTGTGTGTGTGTGTCAAATCATTAGACTATAGCGGAATCACTTGCCATAGGGCTATAAGATAGGAGTGAACGACCAGCTGGTCACACTTCAGGTATGCAATGTTGCCTTTTTTTCGTTCTTCAATTAGTTGTGGCAGCAGTTCCTTTCTTTTGAGGCGTACCTTTTCAGAGAAGTCTTCATTGATGAAGATTTTGGTTCCCTGCAGGCACTCTGAGAATCTCCTCCTTGTCTTTTTCCCCACTATATATCTGGGCCATCCTTCGTGGGGAAGAAAGTGCCATTCCTATGCGCCCTCTCCATCTCGATGAGTTTAGAGTCCAGTTTGAGTTGATTTGCCAGGAGTTTCTTGGCCTTGACTTCTGTGTTGTGCCAAGTTTGTTTTAGTCTATACGTCCTCAATTCCATCGATTCAAATGTTATTGTGCCTCGATTGGTTTTCGAGGTAGTCTCCTTTGGATGAGTGCTTGACAAGTGTTGTTTGGGAAATTGGGAAATCCTCAGACATGGTTTTGAATGTGATCTGGCTGGTGACATTTGCGTCCTTTAGCTCCTCCACCACCGACTGCGTAAAATCCAAACTGTGTTTAAATTCCATTACATCCTTAAACAGATCATCAACCCTTTCGTTGGAAGAATCCATAGAGATACAGGAAGGACTTCAAGTTATTTTCCTGCAGATCTATTAAATATTTATAGAACTCTTTGCAGTGTTTTTATGTCTAGTATTAGCCATGCAACAATCTTTTTGCAAGCTAAAATGAGTTCACAAACACAACCCGAGGCCCGAAAACAAGCACCGCCAGTGAAATGGCAAACAAACAAAAGCAACACACACTTGATCACACATGCACCAGTACAATAAACGGAGAGAAAGAGGAGAACTTGCTCACTGTATGGATCCTGGCTGCACAAGTTACAGAGGGTCAAAGTCATACCCCCAAGACATGCTAACCTCATTTGTTATTGGTAATGGTGAGAGGTTAGCTTGGGCGTATGATCTTTGACCCTCTGTAACTTTGTCATTCATCATTATTCACGATTCATTCATGATTATCTCTAATCATGTTAGCATCCAGATTAAATGTTAAGAAACATATTATATTCTTATTTATCATAAAATTGTCTCCAAAATGACATTGTCCAGCAATTTATTTTTAAGGGGCAGGATACATTTTTATAATGATTTTTTTTACGTGCTCTGTTAAAATTCCCCGCGACAATAAAGATTGCTTCCAGGTGAGAGGAGTCTTGCTGGCTCATGATCTTGTACAGTTCGCTGAGTGCCGACTTGGTGTTTGCTTGTGGAGGTATGTACACCAATGTGATAATAACACGTGAATTCCCTTGGCATATAGTGGGGTCGGCATTTTAACATCAGAAACTCCAGGTCGTAGGGGCCTCCCGAGCGGCGCAGCAGTCTAAGGCACAGTGCTTGAGGCATCACAACAGACCCGGGTTCAATCCCGCCGTGAACGGGAGACCCATGAGGTGGCGCACAATTGGCCCAGGGACGTACAGGTTAGGGGAGGGTTTGGCTGGCAGGGATTTCCTTGTCCCATCGCGCTATAGCGACTCCTTGTGGCCCTCCGGGCACCTGCAAACTGACACCGGTTGCCAGCTGGATGGGTGTTTCCTCCAACACATTGGTGCGGCTGGTTTCCAGGTTAAGTGAGCAGTGTGTCAAGGAGCAATGCGGCTTGGTTGGGTTGTTTTGGATGACGCATGGCTCTCGACCTTCACCTCTCCCGAGCCCAAAGGGGAGTTGCAGCGATGGGACAAGACCGTAACTACCAATTGGATATCACAAAATTGGGGAGATAAAGGGGTAAAAGTGCAAAAAAACTGAAAAAAAAGAAACTCCAGGTTGAGTGAACTAGAGCTTGAGACGTTTTCAACTTTGGTAGACCAGTAATTGTTGATGAGGAAACATATCCCTACTCTATGCAAAACGGAAACGCCGTCTGGTTGAATAGCAATCTAGTGTATCGTTCGTAAGCCATGTCTCTGTAGAAACGAAGGCACAGCATTCCCTGATGTCCCTCTGCGATTGAAGCCTTGCACTGAGTTCAAGGTTTATTTTCCAGCGATTGGACATCAGGGAATGCGAGGAGCCCGTCTTTTCATCCTGGCTTGGAGTCCCCCTTTCCTTCCTCTTCTTCATTGCCGAGAGAGAGAGAGAGAGAGAGAGAGCGAGAGAGAGAGAGAGAGCATTTTCCTTCTTCATTGCCGGTGGTAATCTTGGTCAGCAGCAACAGAACAAGAAGCTTATGTAATATCTCAGATCGGGGAGGCTGAGAAATAAGTGCGTAGCTACCGATTCATGATCCAGAAGAAATGTAGAAATGTATTGCACAAACATTCTGAGCAGAGCATGACTTGTTATGAAGTTATAATTACTTACATTTGCTTCCCTCCTAGTATATTTGTCATTTTTCCTGAAGCAACTCTCCAAACTTGGGTCACAGAGCTTCATGGGAGTTTTGGTTACCACTTGATAGAAAGTCTCTCGATTCGCTTTGTTTGGAGGACCAACTTGAATTGGGATACCACTATGACTCGATGGGGCTCGCGGGATCGCACAAAACGGAGGGGGGCTAAGGGGTTATTGGAGATAGAGAATAAGACTGATCCCTCTCCCGTCTTCTCCCCTCTGCTCCCCTCTCTTCTCCTCTCCTAAATCTACCCCCCAAGTCACTGCAGATAACGATAAACCCAGCAACAGGTCTATCCACGGGGACATCATTAAATCTGATGTGTATGCATTATGTGACCCTGTGTGTATGTACCCATATGTGCCTGTGTGTGTATGTGAGTGTGTCCACGCACTTGTGGTTGGTGTGAATCCATGTGTGAATCCATATGTGAGTTATTTTGTGTGTGTGTGTGTGTATGTCTGTGTGTGTGGCCGCGTCCCGGAAAAGAGAAGACGAGGAGCGGCAAACGAGCGGCATCTGTTTACGAGAACCACTCCAAGTCCCACTGTGCTGGAATCAGTGGAAGCGGAAAAAAGCGGGGGCGGGGAGGGGGTGGATGAAAGGATGTGACTAATGAGAAAGAAAGAAGCTGATGAGCACTTAGAAATCAAAGGAGGTGGCGGTGGGCTCCACATCTGTCGACACATTAAATACCACCACACTAGCATGATTTTCCTGATTTTTTAACACCTGTGCATCACGTGTTAAAGAAGAAAAGACTGGGTAGTGTTCAGTGGGGGGGAAATTGTGAGTTAATAGTGGGAGGTCTTATGCTATAGGTTCAGTTGATCAGGAAAATTACAATTCAGGAATTGGTACTGTAATATTAAACTCATCCCAATCATTGATTACCATAAGTGAATGAGTGTGTGAGTGAGTGAATGAGATCTTACCCTAGATGTCAGTGAATGAGTGAATGAGTTACTGTAGGCCTACATGATTCACTGAAGGTTTAACATTACAATTGGATCATAGATGCTTAGAACAGGACTGCATCATAACACATTATACCAGTTGTGCTTCCAATAACTCTTACTCTGGGAAAGGTGGTGAATCGGTCCAGTTCCTCCACGAAGCAGAACATCTGTAGACTGATGGCTGACATGACTATGAGCAGGCTCGCTGTGAACACCACCAAGCTGCCCAGCTTCTTACCGGGACCAAATATCTTGTACACAAAGTCCTCTAGTGCCGGGGAGATCTTTATCAGACGCACCACTCGCAGCACCTGTGGAGAGAGAGGGGAAGGCTTTATGAGTGAGTGAGTGAGTGAGTGAGTGAGTGAGTGAGTGAGTGAGTGAGTGAGTGAGTGAGTGAGTGAGTGAGTGAGAGAGAGAGAGAGAGAGAGAGAGAGAGAGAGAGAGAGAGAGAGAGAGAGAGAGAGAGAGAGAGAGAGAGAGAGAACATTTTGAGCCGAGTGTTCCCCTTTACAATGAATAATTAAGCATTTGGAGCACTTGGAAATAAAGTGCTATACATATCCGATTCATTATGCAATCCATTTGTCTTTGTTTTATTTGATATATGAGCCAGATTGCTTTGAGAGAAAGCATCTCAAATACAATAATACCAACGCATTTACTTCAAGTTATTGAGGATCAAAACATATTAGTCTAATAAGTCCAAAAGGTCTGACTTAGAACCAGACCTTCCAATAAAATGTTACCAAAAAGCTTTTCAGAAAACTTTCTTAAGTACTGTGTATCCTCCTTGGCTTCCAATAACCACGGAAAAGACAATGATGGTAGTTGATTAGACTGATCCCACATCTGTTTGTGCGGTCTTTGTTAAATTCTATGGACGTTGTTATTCCTAAAAGTATATTTGGTATGACATGAACAATATGAGTTGGGTACACAGCACAAACAGATATAGTATAGTATAGTTCACGTTTACCTACTGTAAATGTAACCCAAGGTTCCCACACCAAATATAGAATACTGGTAGCAGTATAAAAACAACCATTCCAGCCGTACTGGCCTCCTGTGTTTACTTCCATGTGAGGGTTTATAGAGGACAAAATGTAGACTGGTCCCAGATCTGTTTGTACTGTGTTGCCAACTCCTGTGGCCATTGGGACTAGATTTGGGATCAAGTTAAGAAATGTTGTCCGTACTATGCATGTTTCTTTGGACTTCTAAATCCAGGGATGTTTTGTAGTAAACAGACAGTATTCCTTTGTCTTCTTACTGTTCCTTCCTTGGCTCCAAACAGCTGATGCATACTGATTGAACTCTGAATAGCATAACGACAATTGACTTTTTTTGACCCCTATCGACCCGTGTTTAATCTCTGTCTGGTACGGACGTGGTCGGAGCTCTGATCGTAGATCAGTAAATCAAATCAAACTGTATTTGTCACATGCGCCAAATACGACGGGTGTAGACAACGGGGCCCACTTTGTTATTGTTATTGTTTCAAATCTCTAGCAAGTCAAATGTACGCATTTGATTGGCTACTGTTCCCAGGCGGGAAACTTCCTGCTGACATGCCCTCTTGAAAGTGTCAATAAAATGAGTCGTGTACATATTAGTGCAGAGATAATATCTTAGCCGTTCGACTCTTGCTTGCAGCAAGCTTGCCTTTTCATTTAAGACTTTTACAGCGCATTCAGAAAGTATTCACACCCTTTGACTTTTTCCAAATGTGTTACAGGCTGAATTTAAAATGGATTAAATTGAGATTGTGTGTCACTGGCCTACACAAAATACCCCATAACTTCAAAGTGGAATTATGTTTTCAGACATTTTTACAAATGAATAAAATAAAAAATGAAAAGTTGAAATGTCTTGAGTCAATAAGTATTCAAACCCTTTGTTATGGCAAGCCTGACTAAGTTCAGGAGTAAACATAATAAGATGCAAGGACTCACTCGGTGTGCAATAATAGTATTTAACATGATTTTTAAATTACCTCACATATTCAATTATATGTAAGGTCCCCTAGTCAAGCAGTGAATTTCAAACACAGATTCAACCACAAAGACCAGGGAGGTCTTCCAATATCCCTTTGAGGATGGACCAACAACATTGTATTACTCAACAATACTAACCTAAATTACAGACTGAAAAGAAGGAAGCCTGTACAGAATAAAACATATTCCAAAACATGCATCCTGTTTGCAATAAGGCACTAAAGTAAGACCGTACTTTACTTTATGTTCTGAATACAAAGTGTTATGTTTGGGGCAAATCCAACACAACACATCACTGAGTACCACTCTTCATATTTTCAAGCAAGGTGGTGACTGCATCATGTTATGGGTATGCTTGCCATAAATGGAATAGAGCTAAGCACAGGCAAATTCATAAAGGAAACATGGTTCAATCTGCTTTTTGATTTGATTTGATTTCCAACAATCACAAATTCACCTTTCAGAAGGACAAATATACACCACTGTTGCTTACTAAGATTACCTTGAATGTTTGTGAGTAGCCTAGCTACAGTTTTGACCTAACTCTGATCTGCTTGAAAATCTATGCCAAGACTTGAAAATGGCTTTCTAGCAATGATTAGCAACCAACTTGACAGAGCTTGAATAATTTTTAAAAGAATAATGTGCAAATATTGTACAATCCAGTTGTGCCAAGCTCTTAGACACTTACCCAGAAAGACTCACAGCTGTAATCGTTTCCAAAGATGATTCTAACGCTGTGTGTGTGTAGATGGTTCTGTGTGTTGTTTTTACTCTGTCTTTGCTCTGAGGTTGTTCTGGGGTTTCAGCTACATGTAGGAAGTCACATAGCAACAACAGGTTTCGATGCAGCAATCTTACCCTACCTCTCCCACTCTCGGGCTGGACCTCAAACACTGGACTTTACCTTTGCGGGCCTGGATGACAAACCTCATCTTCCCAAGAGGAGCAGATCTTGTCTGGCCCTCACCTATCTCTCATGTTCGTCTTCTTGAAATGCTGACCCATAGGTTATCTTGCTGTACTGCTTCTTTCCCCAGTCAGCTGACTTAGCTGCATTTTTGGATGCCATCTCATAGGCCTCGTCATTCTCTTTTTCCACTTCTCCACATAATCCTGGTAGGAGCCTGGAATATCATCTCTTTCTATCCGAACAGGAAATTGATGGGGAGTCATGGAGGCCTGCCAAACCGTAAGTACAATGGTGAGTAGCCTGTAGTATCACTTGAAGTGCAGTTGTAGGCATCCTCTGTTAGTGTTCTGAGCATGGAGAGAAGGGTACTTATTAAATATCTCTGTTTGACCTTTCCCCTGTGGGTGAAATGGAGTGGTGTGTGACCCTCATAATCCACAGAGGTCTTTCAGTCAATGTAACAGTTGTTTTCCAAATTCTCTTCCCTGAACATAGTGTATTTTCCCAGGAAATCCGAATTTCAGCGCAAAGGCATTGGACAGTTTGTCTGCCACTGTCTTGGCTGACTTGTTTGTGGTTGCATAGGCTTGGGCAAAGCGTGTGCAGCGGTCCATGACAACAAGAACGTACTCATAACCTCCTTCACACGTTTCCAGGTGAAGGAGATCTACAGAGACTAACTCAAAGGGGTGAGCGGTTTTGACGCTCATCATGATTGCTTGTGTTGGTCTGTTTGGTTTCCTCTTCTTCAGGCATTCACACACATTTGTTACAAAGTGTTCCACATCAAGCTGCATTTTGGACCAGTAGAACAGGTCTCTGATGAAGCTCAATGTTCTTTCTGTGCCCAGATGTCAAATGTCCTGGTGCACTCCCTTGAGGATGAGAGGATGGTAGAGCGAGTTGACATCTGGAAGGACTTCTCCTGTGCGGTGTTCCATCTGGTTTAATCTCTAGTTTTCCCCATTCTCTGAGCAAGGCTCTCACTTCACTGCCCTCTGTGTGAATGACACTTGCACTTGGCCTCTGGTTCCTCATGTTGTACTCCACTGGATCACTGGATATTTCTGTTGAGCCTCCTTTATTTCATCTCTGGAGATTGGTTGTACTGTACTGTGCTGAGTAGCCTCTCATTCTCTGCTTGCTCTGTCTCTGCTTGTTATTGGATGGCATTGAATGTGATGGAGCTGAACAGTGGAGTAAGCTCTTCCTGCTGCATGAGGTTAACCTGCTTTGTGGCACTGACAGTGTCCTGACTTACTCCCTCCGTACACTGTGTCATGAACTACTCCATATCCATAGGCTTGGGCCAGGTCGCAGTTGTAAATGAGAACTTGTTCTCAACTGGCCTACCTGGTTAACTAAAGGTGAACAAAAAATACAAAACATAAAATATCCAATGGCATCCTTGATAGGCCATCTGCGTCTCCGTTTGCCTTTCCAAATCTGTACTTCATGGTGAAGTTGAAATCAGCCAATTCAACAACCCACCTCCATCCTGTTGCATTCAACTTAGCGGTGGTCAGCACAAACCTGTACGTGAGGGAGTTGTTGTCTGTATACCCCGCAATTAAGGAGCATGGAATAGGTAAGTTTCTGAAACGCTCACAGATAGCTCACTTCAGCGGCATGACCTCTAGCTTACCCGAGTGCAGATTGAAGTTCTTCTCTGGAGGAGTGAGTGTTCTGGACCAATAGGCTAGTACTCTCAACTTGCCCTCTCAACGCTGGTACAGCACTGCTCCATGTCCTACTTGTGATGCGTCAGTGTGTAGGAAAAAAGGCTGGTTGAAGTCTGGGTAGGCTAACACTGTAGGGTTGGACAGCCTGTTGACGAGTTTGTTTAACACTTCCTAGTGCTCCTCTGTCCATTGAATGGAGGTTGCACTCTGCAGCTGCCCTGCTTTTCATGCTGTTCTTGCTTTCAGTGCTTTTTCTTTAGCTTTGAAGCCTTTGGGTTTAGGCAGAGGTGGCGAGCCGGCGAGCAGGTTGTATAACGGCTTTGCTATCTGCGAAAAGTCCTATATATACAACTTGTAGTAGGAAAATGACACTAACACCTGCCTGACTTCCCCTACTGTAGTGCTCTCCTTCAAGGCCTGGACAGGAGCCACCTCTGCTGGGTCCATGGTGTAACCGTCTTTTGACGCCATCCTGCCTAGGAACCTCACTTTAGCCCTGAACATTTCACCTTTCTTAGCAGTGAGCATGATGCCATGCTGTTGGTATCGAAGTAGGACTGTTTGGATGTGTCTGACATATTCATCAAAGGACTGGCTGTGAACTAGGTTGTCGTCTAGATATGGCTGACAGATATCATCTATCGGACCCCACAGACACTCCTCCATGCTCTCTGGAACTCAGCCCGGGGCGGAGCCAAAGGGAATCCTCACCCACTGATATAAGCCCCAGGGTGTGATGAAACCCCTAGTGAGGAAGCAACTGAGGCTGTCTAACATGTCCTGTATTGTAGGGATGGGGTGTCTGTCTGGTCCTGATTTCTGGTTCAGTTCTCTGTCGTCACAGCAGAGTCTTAAACACCCATATTTCTTTCTTACACAGACAATGGGTGACAAGTAGGGTGACTTATATTTTGGGATTCAGCCCGTTGATTAGATCCTGCAGATACTCCTTCACCTTCTGGTGTACTGGCTCTGGAACAGATATGTAAGTATTTTGTACAGGGGTCGGGTCTTTCAATCTGATGTGGATTTGGCGTGATTGAATAAAGCCTATATCATCCTCATTCATTGAAAAAGCATTACACTGCCAAAAGCATCCTCTTGGCTGTGGCCTGTTGTTCAACGGTCAAGTGATCTGATACTAATGGAGTTTCCCATGTTTTGCTGTCTGGTGTAGAGCTAGGCTCTTCAGTCGCGGCTGTGATATCTTCCTGTACTGAATAACATGTCTCATTTTTCTGTGTCAGATTTTTCTCCACTGGCTCCACCACTTTAATAGTTTGCGTCAAAAACTAGTACACGGGACTAGTGTGACACTGTGTTTGTTGGTGTTAGCAACAGAAAATAGGATGTAGGACGGAGGAGGAATGACCTTTTATCATAGTGATTAGCACTTCCAGTATGTGTAGACCTTCAGGTGAGCTACTATTAGGGGTGAACAACATAGACTCTTTCTCAGTCTGTAACTGTGTTCGACACCTAACAGTGGTATCTTGCCCTGGAGGAAGAACTGTCTTCCGTCTGCCTGTTTTCAATACGGCCACGCCACACCTTGATTTCCTCCTCTAGAACAGTGGTAGTCACAAATTGGAAGAAATCAATGACTGAGAGAGACGCCGCGTTAACCTCAAATTGAAATAACATACCTAAAGTAAGTAGTTTTGTCCGCTAATGTCCGCTCCTGTGATGCGACTGTGTGTAGCTGGTGTAGAGGAGTCAGGAGCAGGACAGCAGATATGAGTAATGATAACAATTTACTCAAATATCATAACAAATACATGTCAAATATAGCCAAGCCACAATAACGGACCGCAATACAATAAACAATCACTCACAAACAAACACGGGGGAACAGAGGGTTAAATAATGAACAAGTAATTGTGGGATTGAAACCAGGTGTGTAAAACAAGGACAAAACCAGTGGAAAATGAAAAATGGATCGGCGATGGCAAGAAAACCGGTGACGTTGCCCGCCGGACGCCGCCCGAACAAGGAGATGGACCGACTTCGGCGGAAGTCTTCTCATAAAACAAATAGGCCTAGTACACCCATTTTGAAGAGCAACATACTTAATGGTTTGATGAGCGTAATTGTGCCTGCTGCTCCTTGACACTCCTCATACAATAATTGTACTGTGTCATTGCAATCATTGTAATGCAGTCCAGATGTGCATTGGTCAGTCTGTTCATGTGTTTTTCTCTTCACAAAGTTCATGGTTGAAAATGTTGATTCACAAGTGTATGTGCTCACAAAAAAGGACATCACTCTTTGCACACACTGCTTCAGAACTGGGTACTCTGTGTCAGGGACCATGTTCCAGAAGTGGGAAAGACCGGTTCCCATCTCAGCTTTCAGGGTGTTTCCCAGAAGTTCAACAACTTCACATTCCAATGCAGCACGGTCAAGGGAGAGGCATGTTATAACTGGGGCCAGAGAAGGCACTGGGACTTGGCAGGGGTTCTCAATGACAAAAAAAACTGTACTCCTGTACATCTTGGAATCTTGATCCAAACTCCCCCCTTGGCTCCTCCAACACTTCCACAAATACATTGTAGTTGAAATTTTGCAGAACATCTGGGTCATTTGTGGTGACTGCTCTGAGTTTTGGGAAGTGCACAAACTGTCTGTCAGGTAAGAACAGTGTGGTGATTTTGTTTTGAAATGTTGTGAAGACACACAGCATATTACCAGCAGGAATTAAATTGAATGGGGAAAAAGTCATTCTGGGAACACCCCTGATGTAAAATCTTACATTCCATTCCATTCTATTCTAAAACATATTTTGTTCACTCCCCATCCCAATTCCACCCCTGGTTTTATTTCCCTTGGAGATTGAGATTCAGTGTATTGGCAGGTGATGTCAGTCAATGTGGCCAGCTTTATTATCCATTCTGGATTCTCCAAGTCTGGCTCGAAGCAAGCATTGAAGTAATTTAGCTCGTCTGGTAGGCTTGTGTCATTGGGCCTCCCTTTGTAGTCCGTAATAGTTTGCAAGCCCTGCCACACGAGCGTAGGAGCCGATGTAGTATTATTCAATCTTAGTCCTGTATTGACGCTTTGCCTGTTTTATGGTTTGTCGGAGGGCATAGCAGGATTTCTTAAAAACTGAAAGCGGCAGCTCTACCCTTTAGCTCAGTGTGGATGTTGCCTGTAATCCATGGCTTCTATTTGGGGGGTATGTACGTACAGTCACTGTGGGGACGACGTCATCCATGCACTTATTGATGAAGCCAGTAAATGATGTGGTGTACTGCACAATGCCATTGGGAGAATCCCGTAACATATTCCAGTCTGTGCTAGCAAAACAGTCCTGTAGCTTAGCATCTGCAGTGTCTGACCACTTCCGTATTGAGCGAGTCACTGGTACTTCCTGCTTTAGTTTTTGCTTTAAGCAGGAATCAGTGGTGGGTGAACAGGGAGTACAGGAGTCCATGTCCGTGTCCCATTTTTTGAAAGCGGTAGGTCTAGCCTTTAGCAGAGCACAGATATTGCCTATAATGCATGGTTTTTGGTTTGGATACGTACGTATAGTCACTGTGGGAACGACATTGTCTATGCACTTATTGATGAAGCCTGTGACTGATGTGGTAACCTGCCTCTACCATTCGTTCTATTGGCCAACGTGCAATCACTGGAGTATAAACTGGTTGAGCTATAAATGAGTATGAGTATAAACTCGTACAATACGGAAGTGGTCAGATGCGGATGCTACTCTACAGGACTGTTTTGCTAGCACAGACTGGAATATGTTCTGGTCATTGAGGAGTATACCACCTCAGTCACCGGCTTCATCAATAAGTGCATTGACAACGTCGTCCCCACAGTGACCGTACGTACATATCCCAGGCAACATCCGCATCGAGCTAAAGGCTTGCTCTGCCGCTTTCAAGGAGCAGGACACTAATCCGGGTGCTTATAAGAAATCCCGCTATGCCCTCAGACGAACCATCAAACATGCATATAGTCAATACAGGACTGAGATTGAATCCTACTACACCGTCGCTGACACTAGTCGGATGTGGCAGGGCTTGCAAACTATTAAGGACTACAAAGGGATACCCAGCCGCGAGAAGCCCAGTGACGTGAGCCTACCAGACAGGCTAAATGCCTTTTATGCAAGCATGTATAAGAGCACCAGCTGTTCCGGACGACTGTGTGGTCACGCTCTCTATAGCCGATGTGAGCAAGAACTTTAAACAGGTCAACATTCACAAGGCCGCAGGGCCAGACGGATTACCAGGATGTGTACTCAGAGCATGCGCGGACCAACTGGAAAGTGCCTTCACTGACATTTTCAAACTCTCCCTGACCAAGTCTTTAATACCTACATGGTTAAAGCATACCACCATAGTCCCTGTGCCCAAGAAAGCGAAGGTAACCTGCCTAAATGACTACCGCCTCGTAGTATTCACGCCTGTAGCCATGAAGTGCTTTGGTCATGGCTCACATCAACAACATCATCCCGGAAACCATAGGTCCACTCCAATTCACATACCGCCCCAACAGATCTACAGATGAAGCAATCTCAATCGCACAACACACTGCCCTTTCCCACCTGGACAAAATGAAAACCTATGTGAGAATGATGTTCATTGACTACAGCTCAGTGTTCAATAATATAGTGTCCATAAAGCTCATCACTAAGCTAAGGATTCAGGGACTAAACATCTCCCTCTGCAACTAGATCCTGGACTAGCTGACGGGCCGCCCCCCAGGTGGTAAGGGTAGGCAACAACACATCTGTCACGCTGATCCTCAACACGGGGCCCCTCGGGGATGCGTGCTTAGTCCTCTCCTGTACTCCATGTTCACCCACGACTGCATGGTCAAGCACGACTCCAACACCACCATTAAGTTTGCTGATGACACAACAGTGGTAGGCCTGATAACCAACAGCGATGAGACAGCAAGGAAGGAAGGAGGTCACAGACCTGGC
Source organism: Brachymystax lenok tsinlingensis (assembly GCA_030435695.1). NCBI lineage: Eukaryota > Metazoa > Chordata > Actinopteri > Salmoniformes > Salmonidae > Brachymystax > Brachymystax lenok. The sequence continues at coordinate 47,733,996 of CM059785.1, read as the reverse complement.
AGTGTGGTGCCAGGACAACAACCTGTCCCTCAACGTGAGCAAGACAAAGGAGATGATTGTGGACTACAGGAAAAGGAGGGCTGAACACGGCCCCATTCACCTCGACGGGGAGTGGGTCGAGAGTTTCAAGATCCTTGATGTCCACATTACCAACAAACTATCATGGTCCAAACACACCAAGAAAGTCATAAAGAGGGCACGACAACGCCTTTTCCCCCTCAGGAGACTGAAAAGATTTCCTCAAAAAGTTCTAAAGCTAAACCCTCAAGAGTATCCTGACCAGTTGCATCGACCGTAAGGCGCTACAGAGGGTAGTGCGTACGGCCCAGTATATCACTGGGGCCAAGCTTCCTGACATCCAGGACCAGGAGGTAGGCCCACATTTTTTCCCAAAGACTCCAGTCACCCAAGTCATAGACTGTTCTCTCTGCTTTTATACATCTCTGGAACATGCTAACATCTCTGTTGAGTCTACGATACGTAAAACACTACGGAAGAAGAAGCCGCTGCTGTCCAAAAAAAACATTAATGCACGTCTGAAGTTTGCAAAAGTGCACCTGGATGTTCCACAGCGCTACTGGCAAAATATTCTGTGGACAGATGAAACTACAGTTGAGTTGTTTGGAACAAACACAGAACACTATGTGTGGAGAAAAAATGGCACAGCACACCAACATCAAAACCTCATCCCAACTGTAAAGTATGGTGGAGGGATCTTCATTGTTTGGGGCTGCTTTGCTGCCTCAGGGCCTGGACATCTTGCTATCATCAACGGAAAAAATGAATTCTGAAGTTTATCAAGACATTTTTTCAACAGAAGTTGGGTGATGCAACAGGACAACGACCCAAAATACAGATGTAAATCAACAACATAATGGCTTCAACAGAAGAAAATAAGGCTTCTGGAGTGGCCCAGTCAGTCCTGACCTCAACCTGATTGAGATGCTGTGGCATGACCTAAATATAGCAGTTCACACCAGACATCCCAAGAATATTGCTGAACTGAAACAGTTTTGTAAAGAGGAATGGTCCAAAATTCCTCCTGACCGTTGTGCAGGTCTGATCCGCAACTACAGAAAATGTTTGGTTGAGGTTATTGCTGCCAAAGGAGGGTCAACCAGCTATTAAATCCAAGGGTTCACATACTTGTTCCACCCTGCACTGTGAATGTTTACACGGTGTGCTCAATAAAGATATAAAAACGTTTAATTGTTTGTGTGTTATTAGTTAAGCAGACCGTGTTTGTCTATTGTTGTGACCTAGATGATGTGCAGATCAAATTTTATGACCAATTTATGCAGAAATACAGGTATCTGCACAAACCAAGTAATTAAATAACAAAAACGGGTTGGAACTCACAAGATGGCGAAGACAGGGTGATATATTTTTCAGAGGTCATTACTGACTCTGGACATGCCATACTTTTTCTCTTTTTTCCCCCTCCCTCTTTCTTTATGTAAAAATGTTCCACCATGAAATTATTTATGCAGATTTTTATCTTAACTCTTTGTATGTTTTGCTCATGTAAGTCAAGACAAACTATATACACGCAAGAAACATTATGATTCTGGACACAGAGGAAGGAAACTAAGAGGAGCAGTGTTTTTATTTTTATTTTTACATAGAGTAAAAAAAAAAAATATATATATACAGTATATATTTTTTATTTACTTATTTATTTTTATTTCACCTTTATTTAACCAGGTAGGCAAGTTGTCATTTACAACTGCGACCTGGCCAAGATAAAGCAAAGCAGTTCGACACATACAACAACACAGAGTTACACATGGAGTAAAACAAACATACAGTCAATAATACAGTAGAAAAACAAATCTATATACAATGTGTGCAAATGAGGTAAGATAAGGAAGGTAAGGCAATAAATAGGCCATGGTGGCAAAGTAATTACAATATAGCAATTAAACACTGGAATGGTAGATGTGCAGTAGATGAATGTGTAATGTAGAAAAACTGGGGTGCAAAGGAGCAAGATAAATAAATAAATACGGTAGGGGATGAGGTAGTTGGTTGGGCTATTTACAGATGGGCTATATACAGGTGCAGGCGTCTGTGAATTGCTCTGACAGCTGGTGCTTAAAGCTGGTGAGGGAGATAAGTGTATCCAGTTTCAGAGATTTTTGCAGTTCGTTCCATTCATTGGCAGCAGAGAACTGGAAGGAAAGTCGGCCAAAGGAGGAATTGACCAGTGAGATATACCTGCTGAAGCGCGTGCTATGGGTGGGTGCTGCTATGGTGACCAGCGAGCTGAGATAAGGTGGGGCTTTACCTAGCAGGGACTTGTAGATGACCTGGAGCCAGTGTGTTTGGTGACGAGTGTGAAGCGAGGGCCAGCCAACGAGAGCAAACAGGTCGCAGTGGTGGGTAGTATATGGGGCTTTGGTGACAAAATGGATGGCACTATGATAGACTGCATCCAATTTGTTGAGTAGAGTATTGGAGGCTATTTTGTAAATGACATCGCCGAAGTCGAGGATCGTTAGGATGGTCAGTTTTACGAGGGTATGTTTTGCAGCATGAGTGAAGGAGGCTTTGTTGCGAAATAGGAAGCCAATTCTAGATTTAATTTTGGATTGGAGATGTTTGATGTAAGTCTGGAAGGAGAGTTTACAGTCTAACCAGACACCTAGGTATTTGTAGTTGTCCACATAATCTAAGTCAGAACCGTCCAGAGTAGTGATGCTGGACGGGCGGGCAGGTGGGGGCAGTGATCGGATGAAGAGCATGCATTTAGTTTTACTTGCATTTAAGCTCGTCTGGAGGGTAGTTAACATAGTGTCCAAAGAAGGGCCAGAAGTATACAGAATGGTGTCATCTGCGTAGAGGTGGATCAGAGACTCACCAGCAGCAAGAGCGACATCATTGATGTATACAGAGAAGAGAGTAGGCCCAAGAATTGAACCCTGTGGCACCCCCATAGAGACTCCCAGAGGCCCGGACAACAGGCCCTCCGATTTGACACACTGAACTCTATCGGAGAAGTAGTTGGTGAACCAGGCGAGGCAATCATTTGAGAAACCAAGGCTGTCGAGTATGCCAATAAGGATGTGGTGATTGACAGAGTTGAAAACCTTGGCCAGATCAATGAATACGGCTGCACAGTCATGTCTCTTATCGATGGTGGTTATGATATCGTTTAGGACCTTGAGCGTGGCTGAGCTGCACCCATGACCAGCTCTGAAACCAGATTGCGTAGCGGAGAAGGTACAGTGGGATTCGAAATGGACAGTAGTCTGTTTGTTAACTCTGCTTTCAAAGACCTTAGAAAGGCAGGGTAGGATCGATATAGGTCTGTAGCAGTTTGGGTCAAAAGTGTCTCCCCCTTTGAAGAGGGGGATGACCGCAGCTGCTTTCCAGTCTTTGGGAATCTGAGACAACACAAAAGAGAGGTTGAACAGGCTAGTAATAGGGGTTGCAACAATTTCGGCAGATCATTTTAGAAAGAAAGGGTCCAGATTGTCTATTCCGGCTGATTTGTAGGGGTCCAGATTTTGCAGCTCTTTCAGAACATCAGCGAACTGGATTTGGGATAAGGAGAAATGGGGGAGGCTTGGGCGAGTTGCTGAGCGGGGTGCAGGGCTGTTGACCGGGGTAGGGGTAGCCAGGTGGAAAGCATGGCCAGCCATTTCCTATCCTCAGTGCAGTGGGCAACTGGGAGGAGGTGCTCTTTTCTCCATGGACTTTACAGTGTCTCAGAACTTTTTGAGTTTGTGTTACAGTAAGCAAATTTTCTGCTTGAAAAAGCTAGCCTTGGCTTTCCTAACTGCCTGTGTATATTGGTTCCTGACATCCTTGAAAAGTTGCATATCACTGGGGCTGTTCGATGCTAATGCAGAACGCCACAGAATGTTTTTGTGCTGGTCAAGGGCAGTCAGGTCTGGAGAGAACCAAGGGCTATATCGGTTCTACATTTCTTGAATGGGGCATGCTTATTTAAGATGGTGAGGAAGGCACTTTTAAAGAATAACCAGGCATCCTCTATTGACGGGATGAGGTCAATATCCTTCCAGGATACCCGGGCCAGGTCGATTAGAAAGGCCTGCTCGCTGAAGTGTTTTAGGGAACGTTTGACAGTAATGAGGGGATGTCGTTTGATCGCAGACCCATTACGGATGCAGGCAATGAGGCAGTGATCGCTGAGATCTTGGTTGAAAACAGCAGAGGTGGGCAAGTTAGTTAGGATGAAATCTATAAGGGTGCCCGTGTTTACGGCTTTGGTGTTTTATCTGGTAGGTTCATTGACTTTGTGTGAGGTTGAGGGCATCAAGCTTAGATTGTAGGATGGTCTGGGTGTTAAGCATGTCCCAGTTTAGGTCACCTAGCAGCACGAGCTCTGAAGATAGATGAGGGGCAATCAGTTCACAAATGGTGTCCAGAGCACAGCTGGGGGCAGAAGGTGGTCTATAGCAAGCGGCAACGGTGAGAGACTTGTTTCTAGAAAGGTGGATTTTTAAAAGTAACAGTTCAAATTGTTTTGGTACAGACCTGGATAGTAAGACAGAACTCTGCAGGCTATCCCTGCAGTAGATTGCAACACCGCCCCCTTTGGCCGTTCTATCTTGTCTGAAAATGTTGTAGTTAGGGATGGAGATTTCAGGGTTTTTGGTGGTCTTCCTAAGCCAGGATTCAGACATGGCTGGACATCCGGGTTTGCAGAGTGTGCTAAAGCAGTGAATAAAACCCAACTTAGGGAGGAGGCTTCTAATGTTAACATGCATGAAACCAAGGTTTTTATGGGTGGCAGAAGTCAACAAATGAGAGCGCCTGGGGAATAGGAGTGGAGCTAGGCACTGCAGGGCCTGGGTTAACCTCTATAACACCAGAGGAACAGAGGAGGAGTAGGATAAGGGTACAGCTAAAGGCTATAAGGACTGGACGTCTAGGACGTCCTGAACAGATAGTAAAAGGAACAGGTTTCAGGGGGCGATAAAAAAGATTCAAGGTATAATGTACAGACAGGTATGGTGGGACGTGAATACAGTGGAGGTAAACCTAGGCATTGAGTGATGATGAAAGATATGTTGTCTCTAGAAACATTTAAACAAGGTGATGTCATCGCATGTGTGGGTGTTGGAAATGAACGGTTGGATAAGGTATATTGAGCAGGGTTAGAGGATCTACAGTGAAATAAGACAATAAACACTAACCAGAACAGCAATGGACAAGGCATATTGACATTGAGGAGAGGCATTCTTAGCCGAGTGATCATAAGGGTCCAGTGAGTAGTGAGGCTGGTTGGGGACACGGCGATTCAGACAGCTAGCCGGGCCAGGGGTAGCAAGCTAGCAGAAGACGGAGGAAGTCTGTTTATAACCTCATCATGCGTTTCCGTCGGTAGACCAGTTGTGATGGATTAGAGGGGTTCCGTGTGGGGACCAGTCCAATTGGCAAAATAGGTATAAGAGTCCAAGAAATTAATTGGTGCTTGCTCCGGGACCAATGTTAGCCAACAGTCACTCGGATAGCAGCTAGCTAGCTGCAAAATCCAGGTGAAAATGTCCAGAGCTTGCGGTAGGAATCTGGGGATATGGAGAGAAAATAGTGAGCTGACTTGCTTCTGGCTAGCTTCTGTTGGGGGATTCCGGATTCAAGGTGGATAAAACTTGAAAAAAAAACTGATCCGCACCACATTGCGTGAGGCAGGTTGCAGGAGAGTGTTTTGAAGTTGAGTTTTAGAAAAAAAGATATAAAAAGATATGTGAAGAAAAGATATAAAAAGATATATACACTGGACACGACAAGACGAGGACAAAAGACGTCTGACTGCTATGCCATCTTGGATAAGAAAAGACTTAAGACAATAAGAAAATCTAGGGGTCCCAGCAAAGAGCACCTAACACACACACACAAAATATACCCCAAAATATACCCCCAAAAATATATATATATATATATATATATATATATATATATTTAGGTGGCCTCTGGTTCATTCGAATGCCTTGATTCCACCCGAAATACACAACGAACAATGTTTGTTCTTCAAATTATGTATTTTATTAAAACAGAAAAATTAAGTAAATAGCCCACGTTATCTTGAAAGATAGACTTAAGTACAATCTCTTTCTGATTTTACAGAAATGTAGGTTACATTATCCTTAATATTTGGACCAGAATGAGGCTCTCTCTCCAGTACCTATTGCTCCTGCAGGGAGATTTCTCCATCTTCATCGACTTTTCATAATTCATCTGCAGATAATCGCTAAAATGCCTACCAGTATGCAAATTAGGGAGTAAAATGAATGTCTCGCTTACCGATGTGATTTGGTAGGTTACAGTACACTGACCAGACAATCACTTTAGTGGCACTGTCTGGGAAGTCCTGACATGGGCTTCACATCCTAGGAGAATCCAAACAAGATCTTTGGTTTACTTGTCTCAGTGCGATATTATGGACATATAACTACGTTGTATGATTTATGAATGGTAAAAGGATATAGGTTATCGACTTTATTCAGTCAGTTCGACACCTTCTATAAATTGGTCAAAACTTCAACACCGATCGTCAATCAAAGCACAGTAAATAGCCTATGCACAACAACTCCGTGGCTGGCTATAGTAGGAAACACAACACGTGGAAGAAAATAAGAGAATGTGTCAGAAAACAATAATTAGGCTAAGTGCATTTCGACTCAACGTTGCCACTCACATTACATGGAATGTGTAGATTCCCTCGCAGAGACGAAGGAACATTATGCTCTGTCCCTCTGTGTAAAAAAAACAACCAACCACAGTGCACACAAATCACACAGGTAGCGGGAGGTGGGACAGACAGCAGACTGTCAAACCAGAAGTGTTACCCTGTCATCGCTTGCTTTGTGACTGATAAGCGCCTGTCCTATCAATAGATGGCTAGAAGATGCATGTCGTTCATTCTTGCCGAAGAGGGCTCAACTGACTTTTCTGAAAAATAAATTGACATTTTTAATTGAAAAGTTTTGAAGTGGAAAAAGTAGCTGGCTGTTACCGACTGTTTAGCCGATGTCCAGCACTTAGGGAAAATACTGGAGGAGGCGTAACCATTCCTGTGATTAAACAGTGTGCGTGTGTGTGTGCTTGTGTATGTCCAAGGCATGAAACATTTTGACAGACCGGATGACAATCAGCTCACCTTTCAAAGTAAAATGCCCCATCGTAAAAAAAAAAAAGAATACACTGAAAAAACGCCTCTCTCTTGGGCTAATTCTTCACACAGAGGATTCTGAAAGCTTCTGAAAGAAAAAACCTGTTTGTCCCAATGGACCTCTCTATGGACTTTCATAATACAATACCGTCTAATTTAGCAGACACTGTTATCGAAAGGGACAATGAACCCATAGTATTGATAATGTGTTGTCCTAACGGGACTTGAACCTATTACCTTTGTGTTGCAAACACTACAAAAATACTGAGGATATACAACCTTGGTGTTGCCAGCACCTTATGGGACTTGAATCTACAACCTTGGTGTTTCCAGCACGTTATGGGACTTGAACCTACAACCTTGGTGTTTCCAGCACCTTATGGGGCTTGAACCTACAACCTTGATGTTGCCAGAGCCTTATATGACTTGAACATTGGTGTTACCAGCACATTGTGGGACTTGTACATACAACATTGGTGTTGCCAGCACGTTGGGCCTTGAACACAGAGCTTTGGTGTTTCCAGCACCTTGTGGGACTTCAACCTACAATCTTGGTGTTGCCAGCAGCTTATTGGACTTGAACCTATAACATTGGTGTGACCAGCACCTTGTGGGACTTAAACCTGCAACTTTGATGTTAGAATCATACAGTGACCCTCTTGTCTCTCCTGTGGTGAATATGACAGACTGACTTAATGAAGCTTGTCAACACGAGCCGACCTGATCCTGCCTGCTTCTCTCAACAGATGCTACCAAAACACACACACACACACACATACAAACACGCACACAGGCATGAATGCACGCACACACAAGCATGCATGCACACACACACACACACACACACACACACACACACACACACACACAGACACATACAGAGGCATGAATGTATGCACACACAAACATACATGCAGACACACATACATACACAGACAAGCATACATATACACACACGGACGTATCCACAGTTGCAAACACACAGACACACACACACACAGGCCACCCAGAAGCCACCAAAGCAACTGCCAGCACACATTATTACCCACATTTAGTGAACGATTAGGACTGGGGAACGGCAGCAGGTGCTGCCTGCTTGCTGTTCTCTGCCTCTTCTCCTCTGACTGCATGCACATAGTCTCTCACTCACACACACCACAGTGAAGACGAAAAAAGTAGGGCCAGTTTAATCATGGGTTAATGTGAACGATCGGCCTTTCACCAAATAGTGGAAATCTATGTTTATAAATCTAGCGGCATAGGGACGAACAAATCCTGTATGTTAGTCCTGACTAATGCAACAACAGCCAAAGTATTCAACTTATCATATACAATTTGATAGCATTAACATTTGTCAGATTTTGTTATAATGCTTAGATTAGTGATTGAATGAACATGTAATTATGTTAATCAATGCAGGGTCTAGTGGTGTGTGGGTCAGCTGTTTGTTCACCCACACCCGCCTGCAATTGCTAATAACCCATCCACAACCACCCGACTATATGTGATAAAGTGAAAATCTGAGGCCCGCACCCGCAAATATAGAAGATGCGCTATAGGCTACAGTCAAAGACTGCAGAGCGATTTTTTGACAAGGGGTGCAGGATATTGTTTTGCCTGATTTAGATATGTTTCTGCTTATAATGTCTGACATTTTGGTAGGCTATTTGTTAGTCAACTTGTCTATAATTAGATTCACGCAGCTTCTCATTTGTCATTATATGTTGCCCTAGAAGACTAAATGAACCTTTGCTCAACAGCATAATGTAAAAGATCGATAGAATGCTTCAATCTAGTTAACATACAGTTCTCTGTGTCATCTTTCGCAGAGCAAAGATGTTTAGGGACTGGGGAGAAAATATAATAAAGCAAAGAAAAGGGAAACCTTTTCTGTGCAAAATGTCCAAATGACATTCAGTTTGATCGGTTGTAAGGAAAAAGCTTTGAAAACGACCCAATGTTTTTCTGATGAGATTTCAGTTTTGCTTCGATGCATTTTTTATGTGGTTGAAATACTATCAGCTTTTATGATGAAGACAGCACCTGTACAGATCGTATCTAACTGAACATTGCGTTCTCTTAACTTCTTAGGGAGCGGCTGCATAGGTGACGGTTTTGGAGAGTCTGGCGTGCCCAAAGTAAAATGCATGCCACTCAGGCTATAGGATATGCACATAATTAGTACTATTGGATAGGAAACACTCTGAAGTTTCTAAGAGTGTTAAAATAATGTATGTGAGTATAACAGAACTGATATAGCATGCAAAAACCCCGAGGAAAATCCATCCGGATTTGCAGTTTTTTTTGTAAATGAGCATTTTCTCCATTGTGCCTATTGCATACAACTTTATGTAGGACTGAGACTGCAGTACCTATGGTTTCTATACAGTCTATACACAAAGTCTGGGAGTTCTAGGAGTGACCAGAACAAATATCAACAGGAAATTGTCAGGCAACCACTTTTGTAAACAAGGTTTGACGCGCGCGAGATTGTGAACGCGCACCACTTTATTTTTCTTTCCTATCGTTCACGTTATCGTCCGGTTGAAATATTACAGGAAATATACCCAAAAGGATACCTAAGGATACATTAAAAAATATGTTTGATTTGTTTGTAGAAAGTGTATAGGTATAATTTGAACATGTTCTCTTCACGGTTCAATGGGCGACTCAAAGGTGGATTTTATGATCATAACGCGCCAACCAAAAGGAGATTTATGGATATAATAAATGACTTTTTCTAACAAAAGAAGCATGGATTGTCTTCGTTGGACACTTGGGAAGCCCTCAGCAGAGGTTCATCAAAGGTAAGCGATTTTATGCGTTTTGTGAGACCCGTGTTGGGTTAGGGATTTATGCTAATGCATAAATATTAGAGGTGCTACCCTCAAACAATCAAATGTTGTGCTTTCGCCGTAAAGCCTTTTTGAAATCTGACAACGCTGTGATATTGCCAAGAATCAGAGCTTTTGATGACTATGCAACACTTGTATATTGATGAATGTTTAATAATTCAACTTTTGGATTTTGAATTTGGCGCCTCACATTTCACCGGGTAGTGGTGTCGGGAGTGGATTTTGAATTTGGCGCCCCACCACTCCGTAAGTAGTTAAGATGCAGAAAGAAAGTCCAAATTTTGCCTAAATTTGGTGTATAATTTTACTGCAAGAAATGCTTAATTCTACAGTTATTATTAAGGCTATAGCCCTATTCACACGGGACCCATATTACTAGAGAACATTGGTTATGTATTTATTACCCCAGAATGTCCATCATTCCAGAGGACGATTTGGAGAGGATACTGTAATTCTTTATTATGAATTGACAGTTATGACTGGTTCAGGCGATAACAGGCTACACTGATAACTTGAGCTTGGTTCCCAAGTTTATAAACCATACCAAACCATCTTTGGTATAGTGTCGCCATAATATTTGAATTGAGGAAGTGTGATCATAATCATTAGGATATTTTAGAAATCCGGAGTAGAAGACATCCTAAACGCCCCCCAGACTTCAGATGTAAGCTAAACAGCTAACTTGCACCTGATATGCGTTTTTAGGCAACGAATGAGAAAGTGAACTTGTTACAAATGTTTAGCTCAGTCGTAAGCTGCTTTGCGATCTATTAAACAGGCCAAATATTTGGATTCATTTGGCGATGTTCAATTCATTTGCACAAAACGCGTAAACAAAAGCATTTACTGTGAAAGTTGATACATGTAGGCCCTTCATATATAGGTTATGCACAGCATTTTATTCAATTCATCGAATCAGTTATTTTTTTCTTGCTCATACCGTGAGCAACAGCTATAAAACTCTGACATTTCTCTGAAAACACAGGGATGTCGATTCGCACGGGACTAGTATTATCAGAGGACTTTGGAGTTTGCCAAAAAGCTGTAGGTTATTCTGATTAGTCGTCCAGATTTCAGTTTCCATTTAACCCATCTAAACAACAGTTCCCTTGACATGCCATGGGCCTATTTGAAGTCCCGTCTTGTGACTGTTGAATTTGTATAGGGCCTCACAATCATCACACATAACATAACCAGCACTGCTATCATCTTCTTTTACCACTTCACCAAATATTTTCCAAACATTACTTTTCTGGCCCTCCTTTCTCTTTATTTTCAACTCTCCTTTTCACAGCTTTTGTCTTATTGAATTAAACTTCGCCAATGTCCTTTTGCCTCCATGGATTGATGTAAACTTTTTCTGCCCCTTTGGCTATTGGCTGTGTAAGCAGATATAACTGCAGGGACTGCGAGTTATGACTCAACCCACGCATCACTAGCGTGGTCACAGAAAATAAATAAGAAGTGGCATCACTAGTCATTTTTACGAGCAAAGCAGGCCCATTAATCAATCATAATCGTGTGTGATTGTGTGTACGTGCACGCATGCGGTGTGTGTGTGAATGTCTATGTGTGTATTCATTACCTGGAAGTAGGTGAACTGGGAGTGGTAGAGGTCAGGGTAGATGTGCAGGGTGGTCCCCACCACCAGCAGCAACTCAAACTTGTGCAGAGAGGAGATGATGTAGCCCGTGAAGCCCAGGCACCAGACCTTAAGCATAGCCTCCAGGTCAAACAGCACTGTAAAGGCAACCTACGAACAGATAGACAGAGATCCCAGGTCACAGTTGGTATTTTATTAATGTTACCCACGGGGGTTCAAAACCAGGTCTCCTGCCCATCACAAGACAGTGTTAGCCAGCTGAGATAATGACTAGGCTTGAGGCGCTAACTCAAGTCTTCAGGTGTCAGTCAAGGTTATTCATCACATGCATGTGTGCACCCTTAAAAACAAAAAAAAAAAGTCAAATTTGCAGCTTCACATGTGAAATAGCCGTTTTCACGTGTTGAGCTTAAACTTCACGTGAAACCATATTTTCACATAAAATTTAACGTTAACACCACATTTTTACATGTGACAAAAAAAAAGTTTTCACCTCACGTGAATGGTAGTTTCTCATGTGAAAAGATCATGTTCACATGTGGAATTGCAAGTTCACATGTCAAAATCAATCACGTGAAAATCAATGTAGAAAAAAAATCCACCTGTGAAAATATCACTTCACTATGTAAAAAACTAATTTGCAGTTTCACATAAGAAAATTCCACATTTACATGTTAGTCATTTAGCAGACGCTCTTATCCAGAGCGACTTACTGGAGCAATTAAGGTTAACTGCCTTATTCAAGGGCACACCGGCAGATTTTTCACCTAGTCGGCTTGAGATTCGATCCAGCGACATTTCGGGTTACAGCCCCAACACTCTTAACCGCTAAGGAAAACTTTCACATGTAGAATTGCAAGTTCACATGAGGTGGTGAAATTGTGTTATTCTCCTCACATGTGAAAAGGTGGTGGTAAAATAACTATTTCTATAATGCACTCTATAAAAAGGTAACAGCCTACCTGAGTATAATAATTACATTTATTGATTATCTTTTTGTATATCTGAGCAATCCATTCGGAGTGTTACTGCTGCAGTTGCACGCTTCTCTTCTTCAAAACGTTGGTCAGTGACCGTTGAAAGAACCCCAGTGAAAAGAACAGAGAAGCTAGCATTTAACAAGTAAACATTAACTAAAGTAAACTTTTTTGCAATTTTGTGCACATTTTTTTTTTCGCGTTGTCTTAAAGCGTTCAAAATACACTGAAAACATCCAAAATACATCATCTATACAGCTAAAAACAATGCTATGTCAAAACAAGTCGACTTTGAGGTTAAAGAAAGTGTTTAACCTGATTTTGCCAACCATTATTTGGAAAAAATTAAGACGTCAATATTGTTGTAATGCTTTTTGTATAGAAAATCTTAAATTACAGCTCAATTTGAGCAAATTATGAATTTGCGATTAATTGTGATTAATCACAGCAAATCCTGTGATAAACTCAATTACATATTGGAATCATTTGACAGCCATAGTTGACATTAAAATGTGAAAATGTACATTTGAAAGTGTAGTGGACATGAGTCAGTTATGGTTACTCATGGTCATGTGATGAGGTAGTCCTGCCTGCGACTTTGAAATTAGTGTTGGCCTTCTTGGTCATATGGCAAGACCCATCATTTACCCAAGTTTAGTCAAAATCGGGCCAGAGGTCTGAGATATTGTGTGGGTTAGCTAGACTCATATCCCTGAGCACGTGAGACAAATTTTCATCTGAATCGTTAGAGCCACCATGTGGTCGATATGAATGTTCTTGCATTTGTTGAGTCTTGACAGTGTTTCGTTACGATACGAATATCCTTGACTGATTTATATGCATTTATGTACCAGATCACACCCATGTGAATGTTTATTGGTCAATATTGTTGTTTTAGGTACTAATCTGAAAAATATTGCATTTAGAGACCTTTGTCTACAGATACCAAATATCAAGTTCCATGCAGATTGGTCATTTGGTGCAATATTATTTTCTTTTTCTTCGTAATGGTGGAAAATCCATCATGGCGGACCTAATGGGTCCCTGAGGCAAACTAGTTCCTTGTGAGGACAGGGACCTATGTACAAAATGTCATGACTTTAGGTCAAACGGGTTGAGGTTCAAAGTCTGCATTTTCAATCTCTTGTCATAGCATCACTATCTGGCCAATCAGTGTAATTATGTAAATGCCAGATCTCTATCGCAAGATCATTCACCCAAGTTTTGTCAAAATTGGGTCAGTGCTGTCTGAAATATCGCATGTGACTAATGTACGAACGAACACACTAACGGACGGGGACAGATCAACAGTCCCCTTCCCGATTTCATTGTGGGGGACAATAAGCTCATGAGGTAATGAGAAGAAAGGAGAGAAAATAAAAAATAAATAGATTGAAAGGAGAACAAGAGATAACGTGATTGCATTCATTCCACGGGGAAGAAAAGGGAGTGGCCGGAAGGGGGAAATAGCTGGAAAAACCAAAACAAGTATTTCCTATATTTTTCCCTTCACCTAGCCCTGACTGGGTGGAAAAACTGTGATCAATGGATGGATGATATAAAGAGAGGGAGCGAAGGGAGAGAATCTTGTGTGTGGTTTCTCCCTTCTCTTATCTTTCCCATTCAGCTGTGTGAGAGAGAGTGGGCCGGGAGGGAGGTATAGAGGGAGACATGCTTCTCCTTCATTGTTCACGCTCTGCCACCTGCATACTGATGGCATCGACAGAGCCGGGAAGATTGAGAGCGGGTGTGTGTGTGTGCGTGTGTGTGTAAAAACACTCCATGATGGCAAGTGCAAACCAACTGTTTCCGTTTACAATCCGATAGTAGCACCATTATTATAATTGCACTAAAAATAACTACAAAATCATATTTTTTACTCCCAGGTTTGAGTGTGATTCAATCGTAGGTACATTTTTCATTTTCTGTTTGTGTGGTAGTGAATATGAAGCCCAATCCTCAATCAATCAATCAATCAATTGTATTTATAAAGCCCTTTTTACCTCAGCAGTTGTCACAAAGTGCTTACAGAAACACAGCCTAACACCCCAAAGTGCAAGCAATGCAGATGTAGAAGCTCTGTGGTTAGGAAAAACTCTGTAGAAAGGGAGGAACATAGGAAAAAACCTAGAGAGGAACCAGGCACTGAGGGGTGGCTAATCCTCTTCTGGCTGTGCCGGGTGGAGATTATAAGAGTACATGGCCAATAACCTTTTGAAGCGTACGTTCAAAATATTAATAGCAGCCTTTACAGGGCGAGTTCTTTTAAAAAACAGTCATTTTTAACCACTGAATCTCTTATCTTTTCTGCCTATAGTAGGAGCAGCGAGTATCTATAGTATTATTGGTAATTATCTAATTATTGTTATCATCTATTTACTTTTATATTATCTGAAAGAGGCTTTGGTATTAGCCTGTCTGAGGGGCTGCGCGTGTGAGACAGGGCGTGAAACCTGAGGTGCTAAGTCCGGTGTATTTGCTAAAATATGAGCATACAGTAGATTCGGAGAGTATTCAGACCCCTTGAATTTTTCCACATTTTGTTACGTTACAGCCTTGTTCTAAAATGGATTAAACGTTTTTTTCCCCTCATCAATCTACACACAACACACCATAATGACAAAGCAAAACGTTTTTAGTATTCAGACCCTTTACGCAGTACTATGTTGAAGCACCTTTGGCAGCAAATACAGCCTTGAGTTTTCTTGGGTATGACACTACAAGCTTGGCACATCTGTATTTCGAGAGTTTCTAGCATTCTTTTCTGCAGATCCTCTCAAGCTCTGTCAGGTTGGATGGGGAGCGTCACTGCACAGCTATTTTCAGGTCTCTCCAGAGATGTTCAATCGGGTTTTAGTCCGGGCTCCGGCTGGGCCACTCAAGGTCAGCAGAGACTTGTCCCAAAGCCATTCCTGCATTGTTTTGGTTATGGGCTTAGGGTTGTTGTCCTGTTGGAAGGTGAACCTTAACCCCAGCCTGAGGTCCGCAGCGCTCTGGAGCAGACTTTTCATCAAGGATCACTGTACTTTAATCAGTTCATCTTTCCCTCGATCCTGATGAGTCTCCCAGTCCCAGTCATAGATTCCTCCAGACATGACGCTTGGCATTCAGACCAAAGAGATCAATCTTGGTTTCATCAGACCAGAGATCATTGTTTCTCATGGTCTGAGAGTCCTTTAGGTGCCTTTTGGCAAACTCCAAGCCGGCTGTCATGTGACTTTTATCAAGGAGTGGCTTCTGTCTGGCCACTCTACCATAAAGGCCTGATTGGTAGAGTCCTGTAGAGATGCTTGTCCTTCTGGAAGGTTCTCCCATCTCCACAGAGGAACTATAGCTCTGTCAGAGTGACCATCAAGTTCTTGGTCACCTCCCTGACCAAGGTCCTTCTCCCCCAATTGCTCAGTATGGCGGGGCGGCCAGCTCTAGTAAGAGTCTTGGTGGTTCCATACTTCTTCCATTTAAGAATGACAGAGGCCACTGTGTTCTTGGGGACCTTCAATGCTGCAGAAATGTTTTGGCACCCTTCCCCAGATCTGTGCATCGACACAATCCTGTATGGGAGCTCTACAGACAATTCCTTCAACTTCATGGCCTGGTTTTTGCCCTGACATGCCCTGTCAACAATGGGACCTTATATAGGCAGGTGTGTGCCTTTCCAAATCATGTCCAATCAGGTAGGCTCCAATCAAGTTGAAGAATCATCTCAAGGATGATCAACGGAAACAGGATGCACCTGAGCTCAATTCCGAGTCTCATAGTAAAGGGTCAGAATACTTACGTACATAATGTATCAGTTTTATTATTATAATTTGCAAACATTTCAAAAAATATTTTTGTCGCTTCGTCATTATGGGGTATTGTGTGTAGATTGATGAGGAAAAATGTTTATTTAATTGATTTTAGAATAAGGCTGTAACACAACAAAATGTGGAAAAAGTGAAGGGGTCTGAATACTTTCCAAATTCACTGTTTATTACATATGCAGACAATGGCAAGGAAAACACTGACAGGCATCTTAAATACTTCTGTACATTTTTTTCATGAATTACATTTATTTTCCCCTGGAAAAATTTGGCTACAGCGGTGGCTACAATTCATCATCATATCAACGTATTATCAACACTGGACATGTAGCCAGATGCCTGCCTCATCGCTAAACGAGGAAGATATTTCAAAATCATCAAATGCGGTGAGTATTATGGCTTGAGTAGGTTTTAGCCTGGTCGGAGTGGAGGAGAGTGAGAGCAGAGTTGATGAAAAAATGTAAGCAACAAAGTGAGGTAGTTTGTGCGGGTGATCAGATTGAATGGCGTATCCATGTAATCAGCTAAATTGAATACAGAGACAGTGGTCTGAGTGGGGCGAGGTTGTAGATATAATGAGTTATCGCAAACTATGAAGTTAGACAGGATTATCAAGGTTTATGCTTGAGTGCCATCGACGGGCTGAATGGTAGACTGACCAGCTATCGCTCTCATTCCAAAACGTGCTTACATTTGTATAAACAAGTATGACTAACTACACAGTTGAAGTCGTAAGTTCACATACACAGTAGCTAAATACATTTAAACAAAAATTCCTGACATTTAATCCTAGTAAAAATGCCCTTTCTTAGGTCAAATAGGATCACCAATATAATGTGAAATGTCAGAATAATAGTAGAGAGTGATTTATTTCAGCTATTATTTCTTTCATCACATTCCCAGTGGGTCAGAAGTTTACATACACTCAATTAGTATTTGGTAGCATTGCCTTTAAATAGTTTAACTTGGGTCAAAGGTTTCGGGTAGCCTTCCACAAGCTTCCCACAATAAGTTGGGTGAATTTTGGCCCATTCCTCCTGACAGAGCTGGTGTAACTGAGTCAGGAATGTAGGCCTCCTTGCTCACACACACTTTTTCAGTTCTGCCCACACATGTTCTATAGGATTGAGGTCAGGGCTTTGTGTTAGCCACTTCAACACCTTGACTTTGTTGTCCTTAAGCCATTTTACCACAACTTTGGAAGTATGCTTGGGGTCATTGTCCATTTGGAAGACCCATTTGCGACCAAGCTATAACTTCCTGACTGATGTCTTGAGATGTTAAAAATATTCAAAATATCCACATAATTTTTCCTTCCACATGATGCCATCTATTCTGTGAAGTGCACCAGTCCCTCCTAAAGCAAAACACCCCCACAACATGATACTTCATGGTTGGGATGGTGTTCTTTGGCTTGCAAGCCTCCCCTTTTTTCCTCCAAACATAACGATGGTCATTATGGCCAAACAGTTCTATTTTTGTTTCATCAGACCAGAGGACATTTGTAAAAAGTATGATCTTTGTCCCCATGTACAGTTGCAAACCGTAGTCTGGCTTTTTTATGGCGGTTTTGGAGCAGTGGCTTCTTCCTTGCTGAGCAGCCTTTCAGGTTATGTTGATATAGGACTTGTTTTACTGTGGATATAGATACTTTTGTACCTGTTTCCTCCAGCATCTTCACAAGGTATTTTGCTGTTGTTCTCGGATTGATTTGCCATTTTCGCACCAAAGTACGTTAATCTCTAGCAGACGCGTCTCTTGCCTGAGCGGTAGGACGGCTGTGTGGTCCCATGGTGTTTATACTTGCGTACTATTGTTTGTACAGATGAACGTGGTACCTTCAGGCGTTTGGAAATTGCTGAACCAGACTTGTGGAGGTCGACAATGTTTTTTCTGGGGTCTTGGCTGGTTTCTTTTCATTTTCCCATTATGTCAAGCAAAGAGGCACTGAGTTTGAAGGTAGGCCTTGAAATACATCCACAGGTACACCTCCTTGACTCAAATGACGTCAATTAGCCTATCAGAAGCTTCTAAAGACATGACATCATTTTCTGGAATTCTCCAAACTGTTTAAAGGCACAGTCAACTTAGTGTATGTAAACGTATGACCGACTGGAAATGTGATACAGTGAATTATAAGTGAAATAATCAATCTTTAAACAATTGTTGAGAAAATTACTTGTGTCATGCACCATGTCCTAATCGACTTGCCAAAACTATAGTTTGTTAACAAGAAATTTGTGGAGTGGTAGAAAAACAGGTTTTAATGATTCCAACCTAAGTGTATGTAAACTTCCGACTTCAACTCGGAAGTTTACATACACACACAAGTATAAAGCCCCCAGATTGTCCTCATTCTACTCCTACCAGTCATTATATACAGGTCATAGGCCAATCAGCTATTCCTGCCAGCCACTATAGGCTTACTTTCCACTCAGTAGTGCTTAAGGGTGTGTTACTCGCCAAAGCAAGAGACTGCACAGAAGGCTGTGTTACAAGGCTCACACATGTACTCATCTTCCTTTGTTTCTGTCGCCAGGTAGATCATAGACAGACCTTGCAATGCCTTCTTGCGCTTGTCCCTTGCAGGGTGGTCTGACGGACGTCCAGTGAGGCGTAAAGGATGGTCAGAGGCAGGCCGGCCCCCATTACGCCCCCTTCCAAATAAGACTGCAGCATGGTGATCACCATTTATCCAGATATGTCAAGACCATCAACATGCATTTTATTGTGGTGGCCCCGTTGTAGATGATCAGGTCCTGTACATATCAAGAAACTTGACTCCAGATCTGTGGCGCTTTGATGGGATGTATGGCGGAATGCAAGGCTACCTTTCCAAGCCAAATCGAGAATCATCAATGCACAAGTCCTTGTCAGGCACAAACACGCTGCCCAGAACATTCCTAATTTTGTGAAAGGGGTCAGCGGGGTGGCAGTGGCGTTGTTCACAAAGTGAAACGCTCTCAGCAAGATAAGGTAGCGCTCCTGGGAGAAAAGGGTTTGAAAAAAAAGGGATCTGCAGCATTGGGGTCAGTGGTTCAGTAGTCCCTCACAAAGCCCTTCTTCACTAGTTCCATCACCAGGGAGGTACAGTGAGGGAAAAAAGTATTTGATCCCCTGCTGATTTTGTAAGTTTGCCCACTGACAAAGAAATGATCAGTCTATAATTTTAATGGTTGGTTTATTTGAACAGTGAGAGACAGAATAACAACAAAAAAATCCAGGAAAAAACGCATGTGAAAAATGTTATAAATTGATTTGCATTTTAATGAGGGAAATAAGTATTTGACCCCCTCTCAATCAGAAAGATTTCTGGCTCCCAGGTGTCTTTTATACAGGTAACGAGCTGAGATTAGGAGCACACTCTTAAAGGGGAGTGCTCCTAATCTCAGAATGTTATCTGTATAAAAGACACCTGTCCACAGAAGCAATCAATCAGATTCCAAACTCTCCACCATGGCCGAGACCAAAGAGCTCTCCAAGGATGTCAGGGACAAGATTGTAGACCGACACAAGGCTGGAATGGGCTACAAGACCATCGCCAAGCAGCTTGGTGAGAAGGTGACAACAGTTGGTGTGATTATTCGCAAATGGAAGAAACACAAAAGAACTGTCTCTATCTCCCTCGGCCTGGGGCTCCATGCAAGATCTCACCTCGTGGAGTTGCAATGATCATGAGAACGGTGAGGAATCAGTCCAGAACTACACGGGAGGATCTTGTCAATGATCTCAAGGCAGCTGCGACCATAGTCACCAAGAAAATAATTGGTAACACACTACGCCGTGAAGGACTGAAATCCTGCAGCGCCCGCAAGGTCCCGCTGCTCAAGAAAGCACATATACATGCCCGTCTAAAGTTTGCCAATGAACATCTGAATGATTCAGAGGACAACTGGGTGAAAGTGTTGTGGTCAGATGAGACCAAAATGGAGCTCTTTGGCATCAACTCAACTCGCTGTGTTTGGAGGAGAAGGAATGCTGCCTATAACCCCAAGAACACCATCCCCACCGTCAAACATGAAGGTGGAAACATTATGCGTTGGGGGTGTTTTTCTGCTAAGGGGACAGGACAACTTCACCGCATCAAAGGGACGATGGACGGGGCCATGTACCATCAAATCTTGGGTGAGAGGGATTTAATCACCTGATTCAGAGTGCTAGATGTTACATTGTTACATTGTGCATCATATGTAGACGTTCTGTTGCAACTGTTCCAATCACATATTTATGTCGGTTCGCTGCTGGGACCACTCAACATTGATCACAAATATCTGATCATAAGAGTCAAGAGGTCAATGTTAGGGTTAGGGAAAATAGGATTTTGTCTCTAACTTCTTGCCCTAGAAGGCTAGCATCCCGGAGTCCCCTCTTCACTGTTGACGTTGAGACTGGTGTTTTACGGGTACTATTTAATGAAGCTGCCAGTTGAGGACTTGTGAGGCATCTGTTTCTCAAACTAAACTCTTGGTCAGTTGTGCACCGGGGCCTCCCACTCCTCTTTCTATTCTGGTTAGAGAGAGTTTATAAACTTGGAGAGTTTGCGCTGTTCTGTGAAGGGAGTAGTACTTAATTTCTGGAATAGCCTTAATTTCTCAGAACAAGAATAGACAGACGAGTTTTAGAAGAATGTGCTTTGTTTCTGGCCATTTTGAGCCTGTAATCGAACCCACAAAATGCTGATGCTCCAGATACTCAACAAGTCTAAAGGCCAGATTTGTTGCTTCTTTATTTAGGACAACAGTTTTCAGCTGTGCTAACATAATTGCAAAAGGGTTTTCTAATGATCAATTAGCCTTTTAAAATGATAAACTTGGATTAGCTAACACAACGTGCCATTGGAACACAGGAGTGATGGTTGCTGATAATTGGCCTCTGTATGCCTATATAGATATTCCATAAAAAAATTGCCTTTTACAGCTACAATAGTCATTTACAACATTAATAATGATCAATTTGATGTTATTTTAATGGAAAAAAATAAGCTTTTCTTTAAAAAACAAGGACATTTCTAAGTGACCCCAAACTTTTGAATGGTAGTGTATATATATATATATATCAAGAGGTCGTTAGGGTTAGGGAAAGTAGGATTTTGAATCGAAATCAATATCAAGTCCAAACAAGGATAGTAAAACATACAGTATGGTGTGTGTGTGTATTGTACAGTATGTTTGTGTTTTGACCCCTTACCTCAGCCAGGTAGAACTCGTCGTAGTGCCTTCGGTGGTTCTCGCCCTTGTAGTAGTTGCTAGCGGCAACGATTACGTCTACGGCAACCATAGTCAGAATAAACATGTGGAAGATGGAGGAGCGCATCAGTTGCTGCGGAAACAGAGACATTCATTTAGAATTCATGTAGAATAAAGACATATTCACATCTATTCTATAACAAACACACACCATCCAGATACTCACGTCCACATATGAGAGCTTTCTCGGGCTGTCCTAAATGACAGCCCATCCCTCATATAGTACACTTCTTTTGACCGGAGCCTTATGTGTATGTCTTTTCAGTTTTGCTCTACAACACTTTTGTCTGGACAAACAGTATGAGTCTTGCAACAATATACACTGAACATAAATATACATGCAACATGTAAAGTGTTGGTCCCATGTTTCATGAGCCAATAGAAAAGATCCCAGAAATGTTCCATAGCTACAAAAAGCTTATTTCTCTAAAATTGTGTGCACGAATGTGTTCACATCCCAGTTGGTGATAATTTCTCCTTTGCCAAGATAATCCATCCACCTAACAGGAGGGGCATATCAATAAGCTGATTAAACAGAATGATCATTACACAGGTGCACCATGTGCTGGGGACAATAAAAGGCCACTCGAAAATGTGCAGTTTTGTAACACAACACAATGCCACAGATTTTGAGGAAGAGTTTTGAGGAAGCGTGCAATTGGCATGCTGACTGCAGGAATGTCCACCAGAGCTGTTGCCAGATATTTGAATGTACATTTCTCTTTTAGAGAATTTGGCAGTATGTCCAACCGCTCTCACAACCGCAGACCACAAGTAAACACACCAGCCCAGGACCTCCACATTTGGCTTCTTCGCCTGCGGGATTGTCTCAGACCAGCCACCCGGACAGCTGATGAAGAATTTCTGCACAAACTGTCAGAAACCGTCAGGGAAGCTCATCTGGGCGCTCGTCATCTCGTAACCAACTTCAGATGGCAAATGCTCACCTTCAATGGCCAATGGCATGCTGGAGAAGTGTGCACTTCACGGATTAATCCCGGGTTTCAACTGCACCAGAAAGATGTCAGACAGCGGGTATGGCGTTGGGCGACAGGTTTGCTGAAGTCAACGTTGTGAACAGAGTGCCCCATGGTGGCAGTGGGGTTATGGTATGGGCAGACATAAGCTACAGGCAATGAACACAATTGCATTTTATTGATGGCAATTTGAATGCACAGAGATACCGTGACGAGATCCTGAGGTCCATAGTTGTGCCATTTATTTGCCACCATTACATCATGTTTCAGCATGATAGTACACGGCCCCATGTCGCAAGGATCTGTACACAATTCCTGGAAGATGAAACTGTCCCAGTTCTTCCACGGCTTGCATGCTCACCAGACATGTCACCCATGTAATGCTAGGTAATTCATGTTCAGATTACCATTTCACATGGAGGCGTGAGGGCTCAGCAACCCTGACCCACTTCGCCTGCTAACAATGTAATGCTAGGTAATTAAGGACTTTGTCCTAGTGTCACAATCCAGATTTAAAACATGCCAAAAGTAATTGAGTTTTTTATATAGGGAAACACAGCAAGCCTTTCTTGGTGGTGGAACTATTCTCAACAACACAAGCACATCATATCCTAGGTTTGGACCAGATCCTACAGCAACAGGACATCCAGATCCTAAAAAAAACTTCCCTGACACTGCAAACATGAGAGGTAACGGTTCCAACTAAAAGAGCCTGGCAGTGAGCGGATCTTCGTCCAGCAGGACCGGCAGCAGCTGAGCTCATCTCCATCCTGCTGCCGAGGTGCCACAGTCAGCCGTGGACGCTCCTGCTACTAGGGAGGCTCTGCAACAGCAGTGGAGGTGGGAACTGAACTCCACAAACAGCATGCCAACAAGAAGGAAGAGATGCAGGAGCTAAACGTCCGCATCGCAGGCTACATCGGAAACGTTCAGAGGCTGGGGCCCCTCACCACAAGAGGGGCCCCAGCGGCATCGGAGCAGAGTATTTACTCTGTGTCTTAGTTTCAACAGGGTACCCTGCACGTTGGCCTCTTTATCGCCATCTCTTTCTCTTCTGAGTGTCTGATGTCCAGAAGCTCTTTTTATTCATAGGAAACTATTCCGGAAACATTATGAAAAAAAATGTTTTAAAATCAGTGAAAAAAAATAGCAGAATTGGTCAGTAAAACGTCCACTATACATTCCAGCGACATTTTCTCAGATGGGCTTTTCACTGCTGGTGAAAATCTCACAGAGTGAAAGTAAAATCAGCCATTACCTCAGTGGATACAAATAAAATAAATGACCTTTAAAAGAATTCTACTCTAAGGGTTAAAAAAAAATATTGTTGTTGAGACAAAATAGTTTGAATTTAAAACACTGTTTAACATAATTTGCTTCTTTATGACGCAGTAACACATTTACTTATGAAAGACCTTAAGCTAGAGTATTACGGTATAAATGGATGCAAAAACATATAATTGATTTTCACGATTGCCAATACAATCAAAAGGATTTGATCAACCCAAATTATACATTTATTCTAATTGTAAAAGCTAAATACGACCTCCCATCATTCTGAGGTAATGATTCATGAGCAAACCATTAAACAAGACAAATGATGTGCCTGGCTGGTGGGGATTTAAATATCCTCTCGTCTCAGTTATAGCAAGATGGAGAATGAGAGAAATTAAGAGAGAAATGGGGGTGAGAGAAAAAGAGATATGTAGACGGAGAGAAGCGGGATATTCAGAGACATGAAAGAGAGAGGAGAGAGGCAGATAGAGGGAGGAAGATATATGAGGTTGAGCCTGCAGGACAGTGGTTCTTATTGGAAATGGCAACAGGCAAACATGGCTGACAGCTAAACTTCAGGGGATGAAAAGCAATCAGGACTATTTCATTAGAGAGAGAGAGAGAGAGAGAGAGAGAGAGAGAGAGAGAGAGAGAGAGAGAGAGAGAGAGAGAGAGAGGGACAGCAAAATCACTATGTATTCAGACATAATAAACAAAATGGAGAGGTAAGTTACTGTTTTATTTCTTGCAGGAGAAGCTACAGTATTGAATGTCTAATACAAGCAGCATGGCCAAAACCAAAATTGGCACACACAAAAATCAGTCCCTGTATCATTACAACAAATGTAGCGAGTACAAGCATTTTCCCTAACCAAACAGAGGGGTTTGATTTCATATTATATTATTCATGCAAGACATTTGTGTTCTTTTCTAACACAGAAACAATATTATTTGTCTGTGGGCCCAGTTTAACCACCATGCAGGCTGAATTGAATTCCCTACAGTCAGAGGGGAGTATCAGATTGTACAGCTTGTGAGTGGGAGGAATAAATCCAAGTATGGAAGACTGTCTAAAAAAGATGGATAGATGGAGAGACGAAAAGAAAGTGAGAGATATACAGTCCCTTCAGAAAGTATTCACACCCCTTGACTTTTCCCACAGTCTGTCATGTTTAAGCCTGTATTTAAAATGAATTAAATGTAGATTTTCTTGTCACTGGCCTATACACAATACCCCATAATGTCAAAGTGGAATAAACAAATTAATAAGAAATTAAAAGCTGAAATGTCTTGAGTCCATAAGTATTCAAACCCTTCGTTATGGCAAGTCTAAATACGTTCAGCAGTAGAAATATGCATAACAAACCACATAATAAGTTGCATGGACTCAATAATGGTGTTTAACATAATTGTTGAATGACTACCTCATCTCTGTATCTCACACATACAATTATACGTAAAGTCACTCAGTCAAAAAGTGAATTTCAAACACTAATTCAACCACAAAGACAAAGGATGTTTTCCAATGCCTCGCAAAGAAGGGCACCATTCTGTAGATGGGTAAAAATACAAAAAAACAGACATTGAACATCCGAATACAAGTTATTAATTACAGTTTGGATGGTGTATAAATTAACGTAGTCACTGCAAAGATACAGGACTCCTTCCTAAATCAGTTGCCGGAGAGAAAGAAAGCCGCACAGGGATTTTTCACCATTGGCATCCACAGGACTTTAAAACAGTTACAGAATTTCATGGCTGTTTAAGGAGAAAACTGAGATGCATCAACAACATTGTTGTTACTCCACAATACTAACCAAATCATGCATCCTGTTTGCAACAAGGCAACAAGGCACAAAGTGTTATGTTTGGGGCAAATCCAATACAACACATTACTGAGTACCACTCTCCATATGCTTGATTTTTATTTATTTTATTTATTTCACCTTTATTTATCTTCTTAGGGAGCGTCAGCTGAGGTGTCGGTTTTGGAGAGTCTGGCATGCCCAAAGTAAAAGGCCTGTCACTCAGGCCCAGAAACTAGGATATGCACATAATTAGTACTATTGGATAGAAAACACTCTGAGGTTTCTAAGCGTGTTAAAATATTGTCTGTGAGTATAACAGAACTGATATAGCAGGCGAAAACCCAAGGAATTTCTGTCCTGGAAAAAGTGTTTTTGACACATTGCCTCATTTTGAACCCCTCCCTATTGAAAAAAGCTATATATGGGAGTAAGATTGCAGTACCTATTGCTTCCACTGGATGTCAACAGTCTCTGGACAGTGTTTGGTGATGTTAGGTTGCTCTGGATGGTAATAGAAGAAGACTTTTGAACTAGTCATCGGATGTAAACAGAAGAGGAAGCGTGTTCACGGGCTCGCGCGCGCTGTGGTTTCTTCCTTTCCTATCGTCCAGTTTATAATCCGGTAGAAATATTATAGTAAATATACATAAAAGTGTTCCTAAGGATACATTATCAATTATGTTTGATTGTTCTTGGACAAGTGTATAGGTATAATGTGAACGCGTTCTCTTCAAGGTTCAATGGGGGACTCAACTGTGGATTTTTTCAACCAAACAGAGTTTTATGGATATAATAAATTACTTTTTCTAACAAAAAAAGCATGGATTGTCTTCGTTGGACACTTGGGAAGCCCTCAGCAGAAGTTCCTCGAAAGGTAAGGGATGTTATATTAGCAATTTTATGTGTTTTTTGAGACCCGTGTTGGGTTATGGATTTATGCTAATGCATAAATATTAGAGGTGCTACCCTCAAACAATCAAATGTTGTGCTTTCGCCGTAAAGCTAGCGCCCCACCACTCCGTAAGTAGTTAATCAGGTAGGCCAGGTGAGAACAAGTTCTCATTTACAACTGCGACCTGGCCAAGATAAAGCAAAGCAGTGCAACAAAAACAACAACACAGAGCTACACATGGGAAAACAAACGTACAGTCAATAACACAATAGAAAAATCTGTATACAGTGTGTGCAAAATGAAGTAAGGAGCTAAGGCAATAAATAGGCCAATAGTGGCAAAGTAATTACAATTAGGAATTTACACTGGAGTGATATATGTGCAGATGAGGATGTGCAAGTAGAAATGCTGGTGTGCAAAATATGGGGATGAGGTAGGTAGTTGGTTGGATGGGCTACTCACAGATGGGCTGTGTACGGCTGCAGCGATTGGTAAGCTGCTCTCACAGCTGACGCTTAAAGTTAGTGAGGGAGATATAAGTCTCCAACTTCAGTGATTTTTGCAATTCGTTCCAGTCACTGGCAGCAGACAACTGGAAGGAAAGGCGGCCAAAGGAGGTGTTGGCTTTGGGGATGACCAGTGAAATATACCTGCTGGAGCGCGTGCTACGGGTGGGTGTTGCTATGGTGACCAGTGAGCTGAGATAAGGCTGAGCTTTACCTAAAGCAAAGACTTATAGATGACCTGGGGCCAGTGGGTTTGGCGATGAATATGTAGCGAGGACCAGCCTACGAGAGCATACAGGTCGCAGTGGTGGGTAGTATATGGGGCTTTGGTGACAAAACGGATGGCACTGTGATAGACTGCATCCAATCTGCTGAGTAGAGAGTTGGAGGCTATTTTGTAAATGACATCGCCAAAGTCAAGGATTGGTAGGATAGTCAGTTATATGAGGGTATGTTTGGCAGCATGAGTGAAGGA
The DNA here is from genome assembly GCA_030435695.1 of Brachymystax lenok tsinlingensis. Classification (NCBI taxonomy): domain Eukaryota; kingdom Metazoa; phylum Chordata; class Actinopteri; order Salmoniformes; family Salmonidae; genus Brachymystax; species Brachymystax lenok. The sequence continues at coordinate 47,706,438 of CM059785.1, read as the reverse complement.
GGCTTTGTTGCAAAATAGGAAGCCGATTCTAGATTTAACTTTAGATTGGAGATGCTTAATGTGAGTCTGGAAGGAGAGTTTACAGTCTAGCCAGACACCTAGGTAGTTATAGTTGTCCACATATTCTAAGTCAGAACCGTCCAGAGTAGTGATGCTAGTCGGGCAATCGGGTGCGAGCAGCGATCGTTTGAAGAGCATGCACTTCGTTTTACTAGCATTTAAGAGCAATTGGAGGCCACGGAAGGAGTGCTGTATGGTGTTGAAGCACGTTTGGAAGTGTGTTAACACAGTGTCCAAAGAAGGGCCAGATGTATACAGAATGGTGTCGTCTGTGTAGAGGTGGATCAAAGAATCGCCCGCAGCAAGAGCGATCATTGATATATACAGAGAAAAGCGTCGGCCCAAGAATTGAACCCTGTGGCACCCCCATAGAGACTGCCAGACGTCTGGACAACAGGCCCTCCGATTTGACACACTGAACTCTATCTGAGAAGTAGTTAGTGAACCAGGCGAGGCAGTCATTAGAGAAACCAATGTTGTTGAGTCTGCCGATAAGAATACGGTGATTGACAGAGTCGAAAGCCTTGGCCAGGTCGATGAAGACGGCTGCACAGTACTGTCTTTTATCAATGGCGGTTATGATATCGTTTAGGACCTTGAGCGTGGCTGAGGTGCACCCGTGACCAGCTCGGAAACCAGATTGCATAGCGGAGAAGGTACGATGGGATTTGAAATGGCCAGTGATCTGTTTGTTCACTTGGCTTTCGAAGACTTTGGAAAGGCAGGGCAGGATTGATACAGTTCTGTAACATTTTGGGTCTAGACTGTCTCTCCCTTTGAAGAGGGGTTGATGTTGAACAGACTAGTAATAGGGGTTGCAACAATGGTGACGGATAGTTTTAGGAAGAGAAGTTCCAGATTGTCTAGCCCAGCGGATTTGTAGGGATCCAGATTTTGCAGCTCTTTCAGAACATCAGCTGTCTGGATTTGGGAGAAGGAGAAGCAGGGAGGGCTTGTAATCATTAAGGACTAGGGAGTTTTTCAGGATAAAAATAAACGGAATGGAGCTAAGCACAGGCAAAATCCTAGAGGAAAACCTGGTTCAATCTGCTTTCCACAAGACACTGGGAGATTAATTCACCTTTCAGCGGGACAATAACCTAAAACACAAGGCCAAATATACACTGGAGTTGCTTTCCAAGAATACAATGAATGTTTCTGAGTGGCCAAGTTACAGCTTTGACCTAAATCTGCTTGAAAATCTATGGGATGACTTGAAAATGGTTGTCTAGCAATGATAAAAAACCAATTTGACAGTTTGAAGAATTTTGAAAAGAATAATGGGCAAATATTGTACACTCCAGGTGTGAAAAGGTCTTAGAGATTTGCCCAGAAAAACTCACAGCTGTAATCGCTGCCATAGGTGATTCTAACATGTATTGACTCAAGGGTCTAAATACTTCTGTAAATTCGATATTTCTGTTTAATTTTTTCAATAAATAACCGAAAATGTCATTATGGGGTATTGTGTGTAGATAGGTGACAAACAAAATCTATTTAATCCATTTTGAATTCAGGCTGGAACAAATGTAGAATAAATCAAGAGGTATGAACACTTTCTGTAAATGGAAAGATAGAAGGAGAGGTCTGGGAGACAGCTGGGGAAAAGTGACTTTTACAGCTCCGTGCTGGAAGGAATCAACTCACTGTGGGTAATTGGGAGTGCTGTGTCAGTGTTTCTCAACCTTTTGAAACAGGGACTGGCAAGCTATAGTTGTTCCTTTTTGGGGGAACACCATAGAACTGACTGAATAAGTGTCAGCTAACCATCTCAGGGACCGGTCAACATCATGTCCTTGATAATGTGAATTGTAACTAGTGCTGAGCGATTAGTGCTTTTTGAGGTCGGTTTGGTTTCGGATCGATTCTTAAAAAATATTCACGGTTTTTGATTTCAAATATATATATATATTTGTTCCCATTAAATCACTATGTGGGTTGAATGTTGTAACAACACGGAATATTTTTTTTAATAAAAAGTCCCATGATGGCAGTGTCTGCCCATTTCTGCTTATCACTTGTTAACAATCATTTATTCACATTACTTGAATAAAATATTTCAGTTGTTGTGTATTTGAAGACGTCATTTTATTCCAAGTCATCATCTCATCTCTATAGAGCTGCTGCCTATGCTCTCTGACAAATTCCCTATTTTAGTAGCTTTTCAAAGTAATAAGGTAGACCTTTATGACTGCTGAATACTTCGATCATGTATTTTTAGATAGATACCTCGAAGCAACTGCTTTCTATCACTCTCCATTGCGTATTCTTCTGTCTCTTTTAGCAGGCATAAAATAAACAGAGATGGACAAGTAGGTGCGCAACTGATTATGGTCATTGCAGTTAACTACCAAGTTTTCTGCACTAAACAAGGTATTTTATTGGAAACTACAAATCCATACGACATCGCACAGTTCGGGCTTGATCTGAATTATCTCTAGACTAAAGAAGCTGCGCAATGTGCGCATTGAGCTCACAGAAGAAAACAAATAATATATGGAATACATTTTTTTTAACCAACATCGGTCAATTAGTTCCAGCTAGGGTCCCATTTTCCCTAATTTTTGCTTGTCTGACGTGCCCAAAGTTAAATGCCTGCCACTCATGGCCAGAAACTAGGATATTCGCATAATTAGTACTATTGGATAGGAAACACTCTGAAGTTTCTAAAACCATTAAGATATAGTCTGTGGGTATACCAGAACAGATATAGCAGGCAAAAACCAGAGGAATTTCTGTCTGGAATTCCTTTTTCTGTTGCCATCCTCTCACTTTGAAGCCCTGGTAATATAAATCAATGGGGAATAGGACACAGGTTGCAGTACCTATGGCTTCCACTGGATGTCAACAGTCTCTGGAAAGTGTCTGGAGGAAAAAGCCCTGAGGAGATCCTTATAGAAGAAGAAAGACTACAGGAAGGGAAAAATGTAAACAACCGTGCACGTTCACGAGAACGTGAGCGCGCCAGCTTTCTTTTCCTTTTATAACGTTTCAGTTACCATCCGTGTAAAATATGATCGCTATTATTCATAAAAAGAATACATAAGGATGCATTATTAATGATATTTGATTTGTTTGTGAAAAGATGGGAGGTATAACTTGAACGCGATCCCTTCACTGTAAAACGGGCGAGTAGACTGACAATGCTTGGTGGAGTAGCTGAACATAACGTGCCAACAAAACGGAGATTTATGGATATAATGAATTACTTTTTCTAACAAAAGACCCATGGATTCTCTTGTTTGGACACTTGGGAAGACCTCAGAAGAAGTTATTTGAAAGGTAAGCGATTTATATTAGCTGTGATATGGACATTTTGAGAACCGAGCTGGATATGAATTTATGCTAATGTGGAAAATATGTGAGGTACTAGCCTCAAACAATCAAATGTAGTGCATTCGCCGTAAAGCCTTTTTAAAATCTGACAACGCAGTGATATTGCCAAGAAGCAGAGCTTTTGATGGCTATGCAACACTTGTATATCGAAGGATGTTAAATATTACGAATTTGTATTTTGAATTTTCCCGCGTTATGTTTGCTCTGAAAACGATCCCGCTAGCGGGATCCGTGCGCAGAGAGGTTAAAAAACGAAAATAACTGACATTTTGGTTAATTGTAACTAATTGTAACTCTATACTCCAGTAAATGTCAAGCTCAAATCCTTCAAATCAGATCCTTATTATATCCATTACTTAAGAAGGATAAGGAAATTAGAACACAAATCCTATGGTTCCCATAGTTAAATAAATATAAAATATTTGTAAACCAGTGTTTCTTTTGCAAAGGTCAAACTTTATTAAAAAAGTGGTCTCTTCTCAATCTGGCAGCTCCCTGTAAGCGATCTCTGTGTCCAGCTTCAGCTTGATGTGAAGCATCTTCTGGTAGTCCTTCAGGAAATTGCTCATCTCTAGCTTGGTCTTGCACAGCTGGTTTTCCAGGTGGGCAATGATGTCCTCTAGCGCGCCAACGTTGCCCAGATGGGCATTCTCCATGTCCTCCAACTGCATCTCCATGGCAGCGTTCTGGGCCCTCAACCCGTCGATCCGGTTCTGGAAGACTGTCACCTGGTTGTGAAAGGTGGTGATCTCCTCCTTCATGCTCTTCTTCTGGTCCTCCTTCTTGCCAGCGAAGTCCTTGAGCTTCTCGAAGTTGCCCTTGTACCACTTCTCCTCCTCCTGGACGTTGCGGGCCATGGCAGCTTCGATCTCCATTCACGTTAGGTACAGGTAGGCAGACAGGGGTTGTCTGATTCCAGCTAGGCAGTCACCATGGAGTCCTCGATCTAATTGAGGAGGTCAGCCGCCTCCTTGTCATGGAGCTTCTTGAGGAACTGCTTCTCTACGTGCCTTTCCAGGTTGGCCCTCTGCAGCGTGGCGTTGTCCACGTTCTTCCGGAACTCCCTCAGGATCATCTCTGCCTCGTCCCGCAGAGCCAGCTCCTCCTCCAGTTTCATCCTCCACACCTCCACCTCCTCCTCAATGTAGCTCCTCTCGATGTCCACCGTCCCCTTCCCCTGGGTCAGCGCCTCAATCAGATCCATATTTCCTTGAGTTTGAGCTTGTACTCTTCCCCGATGCCGCTGGTGCCCCCCTAGTAGCTGCACTTCAGATCGTTCCGCCTGCAGTTGGGCATTCCTCTGCTCCAGTGTCTGAACCTGAACCTGTAGCCCGCGAAGTGCACGCTCAGCTCCTACATCTCGTCAGCATGCTAATTGTTGAATTCAGTTCCCACCTCCACTGCTGTTGCTGAGCCACCCTGGTAGCCGGAGCATCCACGGATGACTGTGGTGCCAAGGCATTGGGATGGAAATAGATTTAAAATGGGTTGCTGCTGGGTCATGCTGGAAGAAGATCCACTCACAGCCAGGGTCTTGGAGTAGGAAACATTACCCCTAATGTTTGCAGTGTGGAGGACAATTGTTGTAGGATCTGGTTCAAACGTAGAATCTGTTTGCTTGTGTGTTGAGAATAGTTCCACCACCGAGGAAGGCTGGTCCCTTTGCTGGTCAACCTTGCACTCTCATATCGACAGGGGGATAGGGTGGGGTCTGAAATTATTGACAACCTGGATAAAGAAGCGCAATAATGACTTTATAAAATAAATTATTCAAATACTGAGCTGTATTGTATACAAAAAATAAATTGGTAAATTATATTTAAACTAATTCAATTGCTCAGAGAAATATATTTTCTCAAAAAAGGTAAGGGTGACAATTACATTGACACCCCTAAATATTGTTCTAAATAAAGTAGTCAAAAGTTTAGTATTTGGTCCCATATTACTAGCATGCAATGACTACATCAAATTTGTATTTCAATTTATTTCGTGCCCAGTAAAAATTCATGGTAAATAATGTATTGTGTAGTTGTACAGTTGAAGTCGGAAGTTTCAGTTTTTCACAATTCATGACACTTAATCCTAGTAAAAATTCCCCGTCTGAGCACACCACTTTATTTTAAGAATGTGAAATGTCAGAATAATAGTAGAGAGAATGATATATTTCAGCTTTTATTTATTTCATCACATTCATCACACCACATTCCAGTGGGTCAGACGTTTACATACACCCAATTAGTATTTGGTAGCATTGCCTTTAAATTGTTTAACTTGGGTCAAACGATTTGGGTAGCCTTCCACAAGCTTCCCACAATAAGTTGGGTGAATTTTGGCCCATTCCTCCTGACAGAGCTGGTGTAACTGAGTCGGGTTTGTAGGCCTCTTTGCTCGCGCACAATCTTTCAGTTCTGCTCACAATTCTTCTATAGGATTAAGGTCAGGGCTTTGTGATGGCAACTCCAATACGTTGACTTTGTTGTCCTTAAGCCATTTTTCCACAACTTTGGAAGTTTGCTTGGGGTCATTGTCCATTTGGAAGACCCATTTGCGACCAAGCTTTAACTTCCTGACTGATGTCTTGAGATGTTGCGTCAATATATCCACATAATTGTCCTCCCTCATGATGCCATCTATTTTGTGCACCAGTCCCTCCTGCAGCAAAGCACCCCCACAACATGATGCTGCCACCCCCGTGCTTCACAGTTGGGATGGTGTTCTTCGGCTTGCAAGCCTCCCCCTTTTTCCTCCAAACATAACGTTGGTAATTATGGCCAAACAGTTCTATTTTTGTTTCATCAGACCAGAGAACATTTCTCCAAAAAGTACGATCTTTGACCCCATGTGCAGTTGCAAACCGTAGTCTGGCTTTTTTATGCCGGTTTTGGAGCAGTGGCTTTTTCCTGGCTGAGCGGCTTTTCAGGTTATGTTGATATAGGACTCGTTTTACTGTGGATATAGATATAGATATGTTTGTACCCGTTTCCTAAAGCATCTTCACAAGGTGTTGTTCTGGGATTGATTTGCACTTTTCGAGACAGAGGAGACAGAACACGTCTCCTTCCTGAGCGGAATGATGGCTGCGTGATCCCATGGTGTTTATACTTGCTTACTATTGTTTGTACAGATGAATGTGGTACCTTCAGGCATTTGGAAATTGCTCCCATGGATGAACCAGACTTTTGGAGGTCTACCATTTTTTGGGGCTAATTTCTTTAGATTTTCCCATGATGTCAAGCAAAGAGGCACTGAGTTTGAAGGTAGGCCTTGAAATACATCCACAGGTACACCTCCAATAGACACAAATCATGTAAATTAGCCTATCAGAAGCTTCTAAAGTGATGACATCATTTTCTAGAATTTTCCAAGCTGTTTAAAGGCAGTCAATTTAGTGTATGTAAACGTCTGACCCACTGGAATTGTGATACAGTGAATTATAAGTGAAATAATCTGTCTGTAAACAATTGTTGGAAAAATTACTTGTGTCATGCACAAAGTAGATGTCCTAACTGACTTGCCAAAACGATAACAAGAAACTTGTGGAGTGGTTGAAAAACAAGTTTTTAATGACTCTAACCTAAGTGTATGTACACTTCCGACTTCAACTGTATATTAATGTCGATGCTACCATGACTATGGATTGTCCTGAATGAATCGTGACTAACGATGAGTGAGAAATTTACAGAGGGTCAAAGATCATACCCCCAAGACATTCTAACCTCCCCTGCTATTGGTAATGGTGAGAGGATAGCATGCCTTGGGGGTATGCTCTTTATGATATGACACACAGACAGAGACGAGAGATAGAGAGAAGGAAGGAAAGAGAGATGGACAGCTCTGTAGCTCCGGAGGGATGAGGAAAAAGTGGAAAGGTTGTCTGTTGATTTTCATCTCCTGGCACCTATACAGCAATATCAAAACAGGCTCCTCCGGGGTTGGCCACGCACGCACACGAACACACACAGTAGTTGGGATTGAACGTGACAACGTAGTTTGACATTTCCAGCTTTCAGACGCTCTCCCCCCACGGATGTTTGGGCTGAAGGGGAGTGTGTGTGTGTACGCGAGTGTAAGTCTTACACTATTAACTGAGGGAGTGAAAGCTCTATTTTTTCCTCTGTAAATCAGTCTGCCGGTCTCCCAAACTTTCACACACACACAGCCTCTAATACCTCTGTCTGCCTGCTCCCTGCCTTCACCAGTCCCCGGATAGAAGAGCTCTATTGTCTATCCCCCTCTCTTTATTTCATCTAAAAAAAGACATACAGAAACACTGTCATACACCGGAGGTGACATGGCCTACTTTGAGAAGCCGTAAGTGTGTGTGTGTGTTCACACTGATGCGTCTGGTATAGCTGGGCAATATGGGAGCGGGATGTCAAAATGAATTTAACAGCCCCAATTGTGAGACATGATAGCTCTTTCACTCCGTTTGATGTTATCTATTTTGCTTCCCAACATGTTGGTGGGTTGCTTATTAGTGCCACTTCTCATGAGTCTTTGAAACGTCAGGTGTACGCCCACACCGACGCCCACACCCATACACAGCTTCTCGTGCCTTGGAAACATCAGGTGCTAAGGCTGACACACAATTAGTGTATGTTTTGGCAGGAAGCCTGGAAAAATGTCACTTTTCAGCCTCGAATCAAACAGCAAAGGAGGACGGCTCCTTAAGACATCTCACATGTAGCCTCGAGCATCTTCACAGCACAATATTTACTTTCAAATCAATGGAACAATTCAAACCTAGTGCGATCCTAGTGCGTTGCCCTTAAGCCCTTGTAAATAAATTGGAAAAAGCAGTGAACTTAACCAATATCAAATACAAAACTGCTATACGACAAAATGTCAATAGTAATGGTTGTACAGCGTAATCGTCTGACATTAGCCACCCGGACAGCTGATAAAACTGTGGGTTTGCACAACCGAAAACGTTCTGCACAACTGTCAGAAACCGTCTCATGGAAGCTCATCTGCATGCTCGTCGTCCTCATCAGGATCTTGACCTGATAGTAGTTCGGCATCGTAATCGCCTTCAGTGCAGAAAATGCTCACCTTCGATGGCCACTGGCACGCTGGAGAAGTGTGCTCTTCACGGTTGAATCCCGGGTTCAACTGTACCGGGCAGATGTCAGACAGTGTGTAGGGCTATGTGTGCGCGAGCGGTTTGCTGATGTAAACATTGTGAACAAAGTGTCCCATGGAGACGGTGGGGTTATGGTATGGGCAGGCATAAGCTACGGACAATGAGTACAATTGCATTTTATCAATGGCAATTTCAATGCAGTGACGAGATCCTGAGTCCCATTGTCGTGCCATTCATCCCCCACCATCACCACGCCATCAGCAGTTCCTGCAATATCCAGCAACTTCGCACAGCCATTGAAGAGGAGTGGGACAACATTCCACAGGCCACAACCAACAGCCTGATCAACTCTACGCCAAGTCGCACTGCATGAGGCAAATGGTGGTCACACCAGATACTGACTGGTTTTCCGATCCACGACCCTACCTTTTTTTTTAAGGTATCTGTGGCCAACAGATGCATATCTGTATTCCCAGTCATGTGAAATCCATAGATTATGGCCAACTGAATTGATTTCAATTGACTGACTTCCGTATATGAACTGTAACTCGGTAACATCTTTAAAATTGTTGCATGTTGCGTTAATATTTTTGTTCAGTGTAATATGTGAATAATATTATTTCATCAGGCCTTAGTTACATATGATTCCTCTTTTATTACAGGTTAGCCTAGTAATTCTCATGTCAGTCAAGAATAATCCCCATGTCTTGCGACAGGTGGTGTCACTCCCATATGAAGCTAATCCCTCAAATGACAGTGCAGAGGTAGTCGTGGTTTTTTAAGTAAGACTATAGAAAAAGCCAGCAGCATCATCAACAAAATGTTGTCCGTGTCTCAAAGCGTTGAGCCCAAACAAAAAAGTGTTCCTCCCTGGCACATTTTTTTGCTGGCACCCGCATTGCCTTCGTTACTAACGATAACTTTGGACATGTGTGCGCTCCTATCGAAGTAAGTGCCTTATTACGTTATTACGCTACTGTAGCATACTGTATGTATATGCACTGATTTATTCAAGTTTTCAAGTACAGGTGACAAATCATGCATTCCAATTCTTACATACAGTTGAAGTCGGAAGTTTACATACACCTTAGCCAAATACATTTAAACTCACAATTTAAACTCACAATTCCTGAAATTTAATCCTATTAGAAATTCCCTGTCTTAGGTCAGTTAGGATCACCACTTTATTTTAAGAATGTGAAACGTCAGAATAATAGTAGAGAGAATGATTTATTTCAGCTTTTATTTCTTTCATCACATTCCCAACGGGTCAGAAGTTTACATACACTCAATTAGTATTTGGTAACAATGCCTTTAAATTGTTTAACTTGGGTCAAACGTAACTGAGTCAGGTTTGTAGGCCTCCTTGCTCACACACGCTTGCAATACATGCAGTTACACCTCCAATTGACTGAAATTATGTCAATTAGCCTATCAGAAGCTTCTAAAGCCATGACATCATTTTCTGGAATTTTCCAAGGCACAGTCAATTTAGTGTATGTAAACTTCTGACTGGAATTGTGATGCAGTGAATTATAAGTGAAATAATCTGTCTGTAAACAATTGTTGGAAAAATTACTTGTCATGCACAAAGTAGATGTCCTAACAACTTGCCAAAACTATAATTTGTTAACAAGAAATTTGTGGAGTAGTTGAAAAACGAGTTTTAAAGATTCCAACCGAAGTGTATGCAAACTTCCGACTTCAACTGTAGATTGCAATGGACACATATGATGAGTGTAAAATACTTTTTTTGGTTGTACTGATTATGATGAGCTAATGCTCAGCTAATTGCAAGCTATGTGTGGTGCCATGTTTATTGACATCATGCATTGCATTCTGGTTGCCAGATAAACGTCTGTCAAACCAAAGATGTTATAACAAAATGAGGTGAAGGGATGGTTCACTCATCTTTCGGGTAAACTTCCAGAAGTTAATGATGGAAGTGAATGATGGTAGAAGACACACTCCCAACATGCATACTATCCAACTCATCTTGTAACCTTACAGCGACGCGCACAAACTATCCATTGTCGGATTACTGAGGTCACCCGTGATGTGATTAGCTAATTCATATTGTAAATGTAAATAGTAAGTAGCTCATTCATATTATGGTTTCTGTCAGCCGTGAGATAGCTAAATATGACCGCTTGTGTTAGGTCACTCTTTCCTCAGTTAGCACATCGACTAATGTAGCTTTCATTTTCTGGTTTGGATGAGAAGTGTGTTATTCTGTCGCTACTTCTGGGAATGTCTGGACATTGAATCCAAAATAAACTGCTCACATTGAGGACATACCGTTGTAAAGACTGTTTGTGCAAAATGTTTCTATGAAAAAACAGTGTGGCCAGCTCAAACGTTGACTCGTGTCAATTGTAACTTGACGTTCAAAAGTGTTCTAATCATACAGGTTGGACCGTACGCTACAGGGACCACTGTGGAATGATCTCACCTGTGTGTTTGTACGTATTAATACGAAACAGACAAACAGAAACTGCCCATTTAAAAAACAAGTTGGTGCAAAAAGATTACAATGAAAGTAATGGCCTTTCCCCTTCAGAATATCTACCCATCCCCATTATAGAACATAGTCTACCCCCATTCTAGAATACAATGCCATTCAAGAAGAGGAACAGCTATATATCCGATGGTGCCGCAATGAAAATTCCCCCTCTGATCCAAAGCAGCAACAGAAAGACATACAGACCATGGTGGCATCTTTTCCTGCTGCTTCTGCTAGCTCAGACTGACAAAATGGAAAACTGGCACACTAGATGGCAAAAATTGGCACTCTAGACTGGCACAGTGAATAGCTAGGCCTACTGTACATTATTGGAACGCAGCATGTGGGAGAGATATGACACAGGAAAGAGAGAGAGAGAGAGAGAGAGAGAGAGAGAGAGAGAGAGAGAGAGAGAGAGAGAGAGAGAGTGCGTCTCTGTTTGATTGCTAATGAGGCAGGGTAATAGAGCTGGTACCAGGGAGAGTTAGGGGTCAGTGTTTCAGGCAGAACAGACTGTACTGAATCAATAACCCCTGGGGCTGTGTTATCCATAGCACTGTACTACATATTTGTTAACGTTTGTTAGATATACAGAGATTCATCAACTTAAACCTCTCTCGATGTCTCTGGGTTAAATGCGGAAGACACATTTCAGTTGAATACATTCAGTTGGACAACTGACTAGGTATCCCCCTTTCCCTTTCCTCTCACATCTCTCTCTCCCTCTCCAACCACCCTCTCTGTGCAGACTCTGTCATAGCTATGCCAATTGTAATTACGGTTTGGGGAAAAGACAGGGGCTAATTAGCATGTACGAGGCCTGTGGAGAGAGAGACAGGAGACCCCATTAACCTCCTGTACCTCATCTCCACTGAGAGACTCGCTGCTGTTAACAACAGCACATTTACAAAACAACAACGTGTTGTAGGAATAGTGGTAGGAATTTGTCCTGACTGCACGGCCTTACCAGGAAAAAATGGACCCTAGAAACTACGAACTAAGTATTTATCCTGGTCAGGCCACGTGGTCAGGTAAAAGCTCCTGCCCCTAAATGTACAATGCCTTCAGAAAGTATTCACACCCTTTCACTTTTTTCTACATTGTGTTGTGTTACAGCCTGAATTTAAAGGTTTGTCACTGGCCTACACACAATAACCCATACATTGAACGTTGAATTATGTTTTTCTAAATTTGTACAAATTAATTAAAAATGAAAAACGGAAATGTCTTGAGTCAATAAGTATTCAACCCCTTTGTTATGGCAAGCCTAAATAAGTTCAGGAGTAAACTTGTGCTTAACAAGTCACATAATACGTTGCATGGACACACACTGTGTGCAATAATAGTGTTTAACATGATTTTTGAATGACAACCTCATCTCTGTAACACACAACATTATCTGTATGGTCCCTCAGTCGAGCAGTGAATTTCAAACACAGATTCAAACACAAAGACCAGGAAGGTTTTCCAATGCCTCGCAAAGATGGGCACCTATTGGTAGAAACAAAGCCGACATAGAATATCCCTTTGAGCATGGTGAAGTTATTAATTACACTTTGGATGTTGTATCAATACACCCAGTCACTGCAAAGATACAGGCGTCCTTCCAAACTCAGTTGCTGGAGAGAAAGGAAGCCGGTCAGGGATTTCACAAAGGAGGCCAATGGTGACATTAAAACAGTTACAGAGTTTAATGGCTGTGATAGGAGAAACCTGAGAATGGTTCAGCAACATTGTAGTTACTCCTAAATACTAACCTAAACATGCATCCTGTTGGCAACAAGGCACTAAATGAATACTGCAAAAAAATTTGGCAAAGCAATTCACTTTTTTTTCCTGAACACAGTGTTATGTTTGAGGCAAATCCAATACAACACATTGCTGAATACCACTCCATATTTTCAAGCATAGTGGTGGCTACATCATGTTATGGGTATGCTTGTAATCGTTAAGGACTGGGGAGTTTTTCAGGATAAAAAAATTATGGAAAGAGCTAAGCACAGGCAAAATCCTAGAGGAAAACATTGTATAACCTAAAACACAAGGCAAAATCTACATTGGAGTTGCTTACCAAGAAGACAGTGAATGTTCCGAAGTGGTTGCAAGATGGCGTCGACAGTGGCAGCTCTGGTTCTAGCTCCTAAGCAACTTTGCAGTATTTAGTTTTTTGGTGTGTTATTTCTTACATTATTAGCCCAGAAGTTTTTTTGTCTTATTACATACAGCCGGAAAAAAACTTTTGGATATGAGAGCAGCGGTAACCAGCATTATGACCAGGAACACGACTTTCCCGAATTGGATCCTTTGTTTGTACCCAACAGGGCAATTTAACTTATCCCAGAGGCTGCTCCAAGACACCGCCAGCGCAGAAGAGGTATTCGGAGTGGACTTCTAGTCTGACTCAGGAGGCGTGCACACCATCCACCGCTTCTGAGTATATTACTCGCTAAAGTTCAGTCTCTGGACAATAAAGTAGACGAGCTCAGGGCGAGGATCTCATTCAAGAGAGAGACATCAGGGACTGTAACATACTCTGTTTCACGAAATCATGGCTCTCTTGGGATACAGTGAGGGAAAAAAGTATTTGATCCCTGCTGATTTTGTGCGTTTGCCCACTGCGTTTGCCCACTTAATTTTAATGGTAGGTTTATTTGAACAGTGAGAGACAGAATAACAACAAAAAAATCCAGAAAAACGCATGTGAAAAATGTTATGAATGGAATTGCATTTTAATGAGGGAAATAAGTATTTGACCCCTCTGCAAAACATGACTTAGTACTTAAACCCTTGTTGGCAATCACAGAGGTCAGACAGTTCTTGTAGTTGGCCACCAGGTTTGCACCCATCTCAGGAGGGATTTTGTCCCACTCCACTTTGCAGATCTTCTCCAAGTCATTAAGGTTTCGAGGCTGACGGGAACTCGAACCTTCAGCTCCCTCCACAGATTTTCTATGGGATTAAGGTCTTGAGACTGGCTAGGCCACTCCAGGACCTTAATGGGCTTCTTCTTGAGCCACTCCTTTGTTGCCTTGGCCGTGTGTTTTGGGTCATTGTCATGCTGGAATACCCATCCATGACCCATTTTCAATGCCCTGGCTGAGGGAAGGAGGTTCTCACCCAAGATTTGACGATACATGGCCCGTCCATCGTCCCTTTGATGCGGTGAAGTTGTCCTGTCCCCTTAGCAGAAAAACACCCCAAAGCATAATGTTTCCATCTCCATGTTTGACGGTGGGGATGGTGTTCTTTGGGTCATAGGCAGCATTCCTCCTCCTCCAAACACGGCAAGTTTGAGTTGATGCCAAAGAGATCCATTTTGGTCTCATCTGACCACAACACTTTCACCCAGATGTCCTCTGAATCCGGGCATGTATATGTGCTTTCTTGAGCAGGGGGACCTTGCAGGCGCTGCAGGACTTCAGTCCTTCACGGCGTAGTGTGTTACCAATTGTTTTCTTGGTGACTATGGTCCCAGCTGCTTTGAGAACATTGACAAGATCCTCCCATGTAGTTCTGGGCTGATTCCTCACCGTTCTCATGATCATTGCAACACCACGAGGTGAGATCTTGCATGGAGTCCCAGGCCGAGGGAGATTGACAGTTCTTTTGTGTTTCTTCCATTTGCGAATAATCGCACCAACTGTTGTCACCTTCTCACCAAGCTGCTTGGCGATGGTCTTGTAGCCCATTCCAGCCTTGTGTAGGTCTACAATCTTGTCCCTGACATCCTTGGAGAGCTCTTTGATCTTGGCCATGGTGGAGAGTTTGGAATCTGATTGATTGATTGCTTCTGTGGACATTTGTCTTTTATACCGTTAACAAGGAGAGATTAGGAGCACTCCCTTTAAGAGTGTGCTCCTAATCTCAGCTCGTTACCTGTATAAAAGACACCTGGGAGCCAGAAATCTTTCTGATTGAGAGGGGGTCAAATACTTATTTTCCTCATTAAAATGCAATTCCATTTATAACATTTTTCATATGCATTTTTCTGGATTTTTTTGTTGTTATTCTGTCTCTCACTGTTCAAATAAACCTACCATTAAAATTATAGACTGATAATTTCTTTGTCAGTGGGCAAACGTACAAAATCAGCAGGGGATCAAATACTTTTTTCGATCACTGTATACTGTCCTCGTCCATACAGCCAGCTGGGTTCTCCGTACATCACACACAGGAATAAATAACTCTCTGGGAAGAAAGGCGGTGGTGTACGTTTCATGATTAACTACACATGGTCTGATGGTGAAAGCATACAGAAACTCAAGTCCTTTGGTTCACTCGACCTAGAATTATCTTTGGTTATAGTCACAGCCGTGTATATTCCACCTCCAGCCAATACCACGACGGCCCTCAAGGAGCTACACTGGACTTCATTCAAACTGGAAACCACATATCCTGAGGCCGCATTTATTGTAGCCGGGGATTTAAAAAAAGCAAATTTGAGGAAAACGCTACTGAAGTTCTACCAACACATTGACAGTAGCACTCACTCTGAGAAAACATAAGACCACTTTTACTCCCCCTTTCAAAATGTCTACAAGGCCCTCCACCACCCTCCATTCAGCAAATCAGATCACAACTCCATTTTGCTCCTCCCTTCCTATAGACAGAAAGTCAAACAGGAAGTACCCGTACTATGGTCTATTCAACGCTGGTCTAACCAATTGAATCCATGCTTCAAGATTGTTTTGATCCCGCAGACTGGGATATGTTCCGGGTAGCCACTGATAATAACATTGACGTATACACGGACACGGTGACTGAGTTCATCAGGAAGTGTATAGGCAATGTTGTTCCCACTGTGACTATTAAAACCTACCCAAACCAGAAACTGTGGATAGGTGGCAGCATTCGCGCAAAACTGAAAGCGCGAACAACCACATTTAACCATGGCAAGGTGACTGGGAATATGGTTGAATACAAACAGTGTAGTTATTCCCTCTGTAAGGCAATCAAACAGGCAAAATGTCAGTACAGCGACAAAGTGGAGTCGCAATTCAACGGCTCAGACATATGTGGCAGGGTCTACACACAACCATGGATTATAAAAGGAAAACAAGCCACATCGCGGACAACGACGTCTTGCTACCGAACAACCTAAACACCTTCTTCGCCCACTTTGAGGATAACACAATGCCACCGACGAGGCCCTTTTCCAAGGACTGTGGGCTCTCAATCTCCGTGACCGAGGTGAGTAAGACATTTAAGCATGTTAACCCTCACAAGGCTGCTGGCCCAGACGGCATCCCTAGCAGCGTCCTCAGAGCATGCGCAGACAAGCTGGCTTGAGTGTTAACAGACATATTCAATCTCTCCCTATCCCAGTCTGCTGTCCCCACTTGCTTGAAGATATCCACCATTGTTCCTGTACCTACATAAGGGATGCGGATGGCATTTGCTGTATGTTTGATGAGAAACTGCATATTGCAAATGTACGCTCCCTTACTAGACGTCCAAAATTGTTTCTAAAATAGGCCGACGCCGTCGGGCCGTGCCCCAGGGCCAAATCTTCCAGGAAGACATCAAACAAACTTTATCGGACATTCGATGTCCGTTTAAGAAAATAA
Organism: Brachymystax lenok tsinlingensis; assembly: GCA_030435695.1. Lineage (NCBI taxonomy): Eukaryota > Metazoa > Chordata > Actinopteri > Salmoniformes > Salmonidae > Brachymystax > Brachymystax lenok. The sequence goes on along the minus strand of CM059785.1, from coordinate 47,689,889 downwards.
ATTCATTTTTGTCATTTTTCCGCCCTTCAGGTTAATCCCACCAGATGGCGAATGCCTTGTTATTGCAAATGTACAAAACATACACCTAATTGACATGGCTTTTTCTCCTAAACGGAAAAGACTTCGAAGACGAAACTTGGTGGGCATGGGTTTGGCCAAATGGGCAGTTGGCCCCGAAACAGGATGGCGTCAGGGACTCACGTTTTTTGAGATAAGGCCCATTTTCTGGGATTAAAGGTGAAAAATGGAAATAGAGAGCTAATTTGACAGCTTTACGTCAAAGTACATGAACCTACGGTGTAAGGAAAAAAAGAACCAGACATTTATCTGTTTTAATTTTCGATAAATTGTCAAATGTCCAATTCGTAATGCTGTGAAAAAAAAAAAAATCCCCAAAAAAGTTATGGATCCAGTTGCGGCGTGTTCAGACGAATCCGTTAAAGTGGGTTTCGGAGCTCTACGTGATTTCTGTGATTTTCTGAAATCACACACACGCACAGTCAATGGGGAATGACACAGTGAGGGGCTTAGACAGACAGACACTGCCTGCAATAATTACTTTTGTTCGAACTATTAAAGAACCGTCAGACCTAGAGCTCTGAAACTTTAGAAACCCATTCTAGACTTTTAGTCGATCGTGCACGGTGAGTTACGGGGCTCTAGAGGGTTTTCAAGCCGAGAAACAGCCTCGTACATTTGCAATATTTTCAATTCATTTTTACATCACGAAAATGACAACATTTCTAAAAGTCCCAGAGTCACAAGGCTAGGTGCATTACAACCGCCTCGGCCCATAGAGACAGACTCTAATGTTTCTGTTTGATAGCTCATTCAAGGACCCTGCAGCAACGCCCGGAAAACATGGATTTTCAGCACCAATTAAGGTCGCTGCTCGGACTCCAAATGACCTATCGAGCCGAAACTCGAGATTCGGGGTCGCCTCAGCTAGGCCTACACATAATGTCGGAACTGGACCCGCAGCTAGAACGTAACTAGGTGTTTCACATTTTTACTATGATTTAAACAGAAGACACTGTGAATTTTGAGCCTGCCCTGATATATGTGATAGTTGGCTTCTAAACGAGTTGGAAAAAGTGGGTTTGGTGTCAGTTTTTATCAGTTTGGTGTCAGAATGATATCTAATTGACTGATGGACGCTGACTTGCTCGCTGACTTTTGTACATTTGCAATAAGATTGAATAGGGCTGAAACATCACCAAAATGACAGACTGAAATCAACACTAAAAAGGGCATCACCATAGTCTCTAGGCCGTGCCGAGTTCAACGAGATACCGTAGCTCACTCGGTCTGACCGCAGCAAACGTGCCAAAAAGTAGGCCCAAAATGAAGCCTGGCCCTAAATTTCAGCTGCTTTTGGGTGACAGCGGCAGACCCGTTTGGGTTAGAAGCCCGATTCGACTTCTGGAACGTTCCTTAGGACCTCCCGATCTGTGCAAGCCTAACTGTGACTGTGTGGCATTAACCCTTAACAGTGAAAACAGGGTATTTACATCAAATCGTTTGCTATGACATCTCTCCCCATAGGAATACGTTGCCTGCTCGCCTAAATTCAACCTGGTGCCTATGTGGTTTATGAATGCCTTATGAGCCTGTCTTTGATGGCAATCCATCAGGCCACTATGAGGTCTACCTGTGTTGATTCTAAGCTTCCTGGAGCAACCGGAAGTGGTTAAATTCACCCTAAAGGTGTTTTACAGTACCCAACCTGCTGTTGGTGAAAAACAGACTTTCAAATCTGTGTGAATCAGTCAGTTCTTAACTTACATACTTAAAACTCAGTATTCTGTAAAAGCCTACCCCAATGAGGATATGTGTCTACCTACAGCTTCCTGTGACAACCGGAAGTGCCTTAAATTGGGGTCACAGTGTCTGTTTCGAAGGGTTAAAAAGGTCACATCTTTCCAAAACTTCACATGTGTGATTAGGCAACCCCAATGAACTGTAAATCAGTCATTTCTCCCATCAGAATCCCTTGAAAAACTCACACATGCACACAGTCCATGGGGAGTGACATAGTGTGGGGCTTACAGACACACACTGCCTGCAATAGTTACCTTCGTTCGAACTATTAAAGAACCGTCAGACCTAGAGCTCTGAAACTTTAGAACCCTTTTCTAGAGCTTATGTCGATAGTGCACGGTGAGTTATGGGGCTCTAGAAGGTTCACAGGCCGAGAAACAGCCTTGTACATTTGCAATATTTTCAATTCATTTTTACATCACGAAAATGACAACATTTCTAAAAGTCCCAGAGACACAAGGTTAGGTGCATTAGAACCGCCTTGGCCCATAGAGACCGACCATAACGTTTCTCTCCGATAGCTCATTCAAGGACCCCATAGCAACGCCCGGAAAACATGGATTTTCAGCACCAATTAAGGTCGCTGCTCGGGCTCCGAATGACCTATCGAGCCGAAACTCGGGATTTGGGGTCACCTCAGATAGGCCGACACATAACGTCGGAACTGGACCCGCAACTAGAACGTAACTAGGTGTTTTACGTTTTCATTATAGTGACTTTATGGCAGACTTTTGTCCATTTGCAATAAGTTAAAACCGTTGAGCCCGGCCATCCCGAGTTCAACGGGCCAGTCATTTTGGGCATTTCTGCAGTATTTTAGAGCTTGTCATATTCGTGATGTTAACAACCCATTGAAACATATTGCAAATGTACTGTACATTTGCAATATGTTTCACTGTACATTTGCAATATGTTTCAATGGGCTTTTAACATGACAAATTTGACATGTTGAAATCAACACCAACGAGCTATGGACAGGTACCACTATCAATCCTGGCCATCCCGAGATCAACGGGCAGTGAATTGGCCATTCCTGCAGGATTTTACAGCTTGTCATATTCGTGATGTTAACAGCCCATTGAAACATATTGCAAATGTACTGTACATTTGCAATATGTTTCACTGTACATTTGCAATATGTTTCAATGGGCTTTTAACATCACAAATTTTACATGCTGAAATCAACACCAACGAGCGATGGAGAGGTACCACTATCAATCCTGGCCATCCTGAGATCAACGGGCAGTCAATTGGGCATTTCTACAGTATTTTAGAGCTTGTCATATTCGTGATGTTAAAAGCCCATTGAAACATATTGCAAATGTACAGTGAAACATATTGCAAATGTACTGTACAAAGCAATGGAAGAGAGTGTGGACTTTTGAAAACCTCCATAAATGAGCAGGGGCTTCTCCCACTGACTTAGGGCCATAGTGGGATGCTCCCATACGGATCCTGGAGGCACTGCACCCCCCTAAATGCATTTTTGACAAAATAAGCTTTCAGGGAAGGTGGCATTAACATAATCTCAGGAGATGATTCACTCTGCCTTTCAACTTTTTTAAAATTGAAAGAACTCCATAAATGAGCAGGGGCTTCTCCCACTGACTTAGGGCCATAGTGGGATACTCCCATAAAGATCCTGGACCAGGAGCAGCCCCCTAAAGTCCTTTAAAACCCTTTTGAAAATATGGACCTGGTAACCCGAGAAAAAAAAACACTAGTTGCACGGCCATTCAAAGCACTATCAATCCTGGCCATCCTGAGACCAACGGGCAGTCAATTGGGCATTTCTACAGTATTTTAGAGCTTGTCATATTCGTGATCTTAAAAGCCCATTGAAACATATTGAAAATGTACTGTACATTTGTAATATGTTTCAATGGGCTTTTAACATCACGAATATGACACGCTGAAATCAACACCAATCAGCGATGGAGAGGTACCACTATCAATCTTGGCCATCCTGAGGTCAACGGGCAGTCAATTGGGCATTTCTACAGTATTTTAGAGCTTGTCATATTCGTGATGTTAACAGCCCATTGAAACTTATTGCAAATGTACTATATGTTTCACTGTACATTTGCAGTATGTTTCAATGGGCTTTTAACATCACGAATTTGACATGTTGAAATCAACACCAACGAGCGATGGAGAGGAACCATGATCACTTCCTGGCCATCCCGAGTTCAATGGGCCAGTCAATTGGGCATTTCTGCAGTATTTCGGAGTCTGTCAAATTTGTGAGGGTAAATGCCAATTGTAAGACATTGCAAATTGACAACCGTGTACCTGGTAATTGAAACGGGTAACCATGAGCATTTTTAAATATTAATGTCTTTAGGAGGGTGCAAGGTATCCCTGGCTGGTTAGGGAGCACCCCCACCTGTGGCCATCCCAATGGGGGCACCCCTGGTCATTTTGGACGTTTTTCAAAAAATAGACCCTATAGGATGATTGAGGGCTTAACATAGTGATATATATCATTTTGTCAGTTTAAATGCCATTTGGACATTGCTCACTGACTTTTGGGTTCGGAAGCCGACTTCCTATGACGATATATGTAAATGGACATAACATCATGATTTGGCACTTTCAACTTTTGTATGGAATCTTATTGCATTTGTACATTTCTTATGCCATTTGGACATGGTTCATTGACTTTTGACTTCCTATGGTAACATATTGCAAATGGACAAAACATATTTCATTTGGACATTGACTTTTGACTTCCTATGGTAACATATTGCAAATGGACAAAACATAGGCCTTATGGACAATAAAGTTAATAAAACTAAATTTATAAAATTAGACAAAGGTATGTTTATACACATCTTATATACGTGTTATTATTAAAAAAATCTAAAGAATCGCGAAAAACGGACCAGAAAGCACTTTTTTAGGAGGCGTAGGTTTTTTGATATTTTTTTTTTAAATGTCCAAATTTGACCCTTGGGTCTTGACTTCATGTACATATGCAATATGATTTGCCCCGTTGGAACGCGCTCGCCACCTATAGTAATTTTGAGTTATTACATTTGGCATTTGCCATATGCCATAAGAAATGATTGATCTGCCGTACATTTGGGCACTCTTTTCCATTGTGTATATGTTTGTTCCAATGGCAATATGTTGCCATTCATTTTTGTCCATTTCATGGGGGTCTTCCCTTACCCAAGAAAGCAAAGGTAACTGAACAAAATGACTATTGCCCCATAGCACATTCTTCTGTAATCATGAAGTGCTTTGAGAGGCTAGTTAACTACTTAGGGAGTGGTGGGGCGCTAGCCGACACTACCCGGTGAAATGCAAGGCGCCAAATTCCAAATCCAAAAGTTGAATTATTAAACATTCATCAATATACAAGTGTTGCATAGTCATCAAAAGCTCTGCTTCTTGGCAATATCACAGCGTTGTCAGATTTCAAAAAGGCTTTAGGGCGAAAGCACTACATTTGATTGTTTGAGGGTAGCACCTCCAATATTTCCCATTAGCATAAATTCATAAACCATCGCGGTTCACACAAAACACATTTCACAGCAAAAACAAATCCCTTACCATTTGAAGAACTTCTGCTGAGGGCTTCCCAAGTGTCCAACGAAGACATCCAATGGTTCTTTTGTTAGAAAAAGTCATTTATTATATCCATAAATCTCAGTTTGGTTGGCACATCATGTTCATAAAATACAGCGTCCACTCACCCATTGAACCGTGAAGAGAACGCGTTCAACCTATACCTATACACTTGTCCAAGAACAATCAAACATCATTGATAATGTATCCTTAGGAACACTTCTATGTATATTTACTATAATATTTCAACCGGATTATAAACTGGGCGATAGGAAAGGAAAAAAACCACAGCGCGTGTTTACATCTGGTGACCAGTTCGAAATTCTTCTTCTATTACCATCCAGAGCAACTAAACATCATCAAACACTGTCTAGAGACTGTTGACATCCAGTGGAAGCAATAGGTACTGCAATCTTACTCCCATATATGTCTGTTTTCAATAGGGAGGGGTTCAAAATGAGGCAATGTGTCAAAAACACTTTTTCCAGGACAGACATTCCTCGGGTTTTCACCTGTTATATCCATTCTGTTATACTCATAGACATTATGTTAACACTTTTAGAAACTTCAGAGTGTTTCCTATACAATAGTATTGTGCATATCCTATTTTCTGGGCCTGAGTGGGAGGCATTTTAAGAAGTTAAGGATCATATCACCTCTACCTTACCTGACACTCTAGACCCACTTCAATTTGCTTACCGCCCCAATAGATCCACAGCAATCGTCATTACACTGCACACTGCCCTATCCCATCTGGACAAGAGGAATACCTACATACGAATGCTGTTCATTGACGATAGCTCAGCATTCAACACCATATTACCCTCCAAGCTCATCATTAAGCTTGGGCCCTGGGTCTGAACACCGCCCTGTTCAACTGGGTCCTGGACTTCTTGCCGTCCAACACCAGGTGGTGAAGGTAAGAAACAACATCTCCACTTCGCTGATTCTCAACACAGGGGCCCCACAATGGTGCATCCTCAGCTCCCTCCTGTACTCCCTTTTCACCCATGACTGTGTGGCCACTCACGCCTCCAACTCAATCATCAAGTTTGCAGACAACACAAAAGTAGTAGGCCTGATTACCAAAAATGACGAGACAGCCTACAGGGAGGAGGTGAGGGCCATGGCAGAGTAGTCCCAGGAAAATAAACTCTCCCTCAAAGTCATCAAAACAAAGGAGCTGATCATGGACTTCAGGAAACAGCAGAGGGAGCACGCACTTATCCATATCGACGGGACCGCAGTAGACATCGACGGGACCTCTGCATACACATCACTGACAATCTGAAATGGTCCACCCACACAGAAATTTGGCTTGGCCCCTAGGACGCTCACAAACTTTTTACATCCTGTCAGGCTGTATCACCACCTGGTACGGCAACTACACTGCCCGCAACCGCAGGGCTCTCCAGAGGGTGGTGCAGTCTGCACAACTCATCACCGGGGGCCCTCCAGGACACCTACAGCACCCAACGTCACAGGAAGGCGCAAAATATCAACAAGGACATCAACCACCCGAGTCACGGCCTGCTCACCCTGCTTTCATCAAGAAGGCGAGGTAAGTACAGGAGCATCAAAGCTGGGACCGAGAGACTGAAAAACAGCTTCTATCTCAAGGCCCTCAGACTGTTAAATAGCCATCACTAGCCAGCTACCGCCCAGTTTCTCAGCCCTGCACCTTAGAGGCTGCTGCCCTATTTACATAGACATGGAATCATTGGCAACTTTAATGTTTACATACTGCTTTACTCATCTCATACATACATACTATATTCTATTCTACTGTATTTTATTCAATGCCACTCCGACATTGCTCGTCCTAATATTTATAGATTTGTGTGTATTGTTGTGAATTGTTAAGATACTACTGCACTGTCGGAGCTAGGAACACAAGCACTTCACTACACCCGCAATAACTGCTAAAAATGTGTATGTGACCAATAAAATTCAATTTGAAGTGGACAAGTTACCGTTTTGACTTAAATGTACTTGAAAATCATTGGCAGACATGAAAATGGTTATGGTTGTCTTGCAATGATCAACAACAAATTTGACAGAGATTTAATAATTATTGGCAAATGTTGCACAATCCAGATGCGAAAAGCTCTTAAGAGACTTACCCAGAAAGGGTGTGAATATTTATATAAATTAGATAAATAAAAATAAATGAGTACAGATATATTTCATTTAACCTTTATTTAACTAGGCAAGTTAAGACGTAATTGTCAATACATTTGCCACATTATCGAAAAACATGTTTTCAATTTGTCATTATGGGGTATAAAATGTTCTGAATTCAGACTGTAACAACTAAATGTGGAATAAATCATGGGGTATGAATACTTTCTGATGACACTCTATTCTCACAGTGTGTGGTTTGTTTGCCAAACAAGAAATATCCACAACACCTACAACCCAAAACAACAAACTATTTTGAGTAGTAAACTAGGTTTGACAGTTCCCCTCTACAGCTTCATGTCAGATTAGGAGTTGTACAGGACAAGTTCACACTTCTTGGGGGCTCATCGGGATCGTATTTACATTGGCATCAACGGCAACCAATCCCATCACTGAGATGATACATGTAATGGCTATTTCTGTTCCAAGCTATTTCTGTAGCCGTCATCACCTCATCAGGGAACTCTATAGTTTCCTGATCTGGATCCAGAATGAGCAGGTGAGCAGCAATTACCTGCTGCATCGCAGTGGGCCAAGAGACGGATGGAAGGACGGACAAGAGTAGAGACAGGTAGATGGACGGACGGACAGTGAGATTGACAGACAGAGAGACAGTCAATCACACATGGCTCGATGAAAAAAAAACAGACAATAAGACAAAAAGGCATACAGACAGACAGAGAGAGTGAGAGAAGGAAGAATGGACAGACTGACAGGCATGCATGCACATGTACAAGCAAGAAAAACAGACAGACAAACTGACACACAAATGCAGACTGACAGAAAAGACAGACAGTGCAGGTAGCGCCCACCTGCCAGCCCTAGAATGTTATAATTGCATGATGACCAATTACTCTAAAGGCTGGCAGAGCGGAAAACAACCCCACACTTCACTTCCCCCGCAAACATACAGAGACAGCACAGCCCAGAGATTGAACTGCACTGTCTGCCTGTCGACTCTCCCCCCGTCTTGTCTGAAAGCAACGCGTGTGATTGCTCTTCAGATGCCAGGTAATTATGCCTGCCCACAAATGGCAGTCTTACACTGAATTTCCCTAAATAGTGCTGTCGATCCATGTGTGATTGACTGTCTCTCCGTCTGTCTGTCAATGTCACTGATCGTCCGTCTACCTGTCTCTACACTTGTCCGTCTTGGTCAAAAGTAGTGCACTAAATAGAGAATAGGTTGCCAGTTAATTGGGAACATTGACCTGTGAGTGGAGTCTACTTGCTACAGTAACTGTAAACTATCCACTACCCAAAAAACATTGTGTGACTCTTTTTGATCTTGAAAGATAAAAGTTGACCCATATTCTCTTTTCGGTCCTATGTTTCTAAAATTTGAACAGTGTTTTTTACATTGAATAAAAGTAGAGACTCATAGCTTCAAAATTGCATATTATACAATGCAGTTGAGGAACAATGGGAAATGAACGCTGCTTTGAAAGTTGACAAACCTTGTAACCCCACTTTTGAGAAAATGGCACTTTTTTGGTACACCTACGAGAGCGCTCTTCTTTGTTTACACCCATTCAGCATTGTTCACACCCTCTTAAGCAGTAGCCCATCCTGTAAACTCAGAGCATTGTCAGATTGTCCGTTCGTAAATTCATAGCGTTTAGCTCTCGGAGCTTTCAAAACGCACACTGGACGCTCTGGCCGAAGAGTAGGATTGATCCGAGCGTTCTGTCCTAACAACAGCAGTCAAGCACCCAAGCTAACTGGCTAACTTTGGCTAGCTTGCAAGCTACTTCCAGACACAAATGAGAAGACAGCTCACTCTGACCATTTTACTCGCCCTAGCAGAGCTGGTTAGGCTGTTTTTATGTTATCCAGAGCGTTGGTGACTGCAACTGTGCTGCTGGCAACAATTCAATTACACTTTTGCCAACGTTTTTGCCAACGTTTACTGACACCGGCCATATTCAACGGGTGATAAGCGTTCGTAAATGTGTCAGTTATTATGCGCTCTGGCACACTCTACGAGTGTGCTCTGAAATCGGCGTAGATAGCTAGAGCGAAATTACCAGTTACATCTATCAACAGTTGTCGCAGTAACATCATGAACATTCTACTGAAATGGTTACTTGCATAGTGGAGTCTTTTGTATAGGCTGAACAATGAACCATAATGCCAACTCATGACGTTACTACCCTGCATTAATCTGCAGGTAGCTAGCCAACCAGGTTAAATGTTAGCTAGCTAACATTAGGCTATAAATAGCAAAGCAAATGGCTCTGAGATATTTATTTATTTTTATTATTTATTTAACAAGTCTGTTAAGAAGAAAATATTATTTACAATGACGGCCTACCAAAAGGCAAAAGGCCTCCTGCGGGGATGGGGGCCGGGATTAAAAAATAAAATAAAGAATATATATAGGACAAAACACACATCACAACAAGAGAGACAACACAACACTACATAAAGAGAGACCTAAGACAACAACATAGCAAGGCAGCAACACATGACAAGACAGCATGGTAGCAACACAACATGACAACAACATGGTAGCAACACAACATGGTAGCAGCACAAAACATGGTACAAACATTATTGGGCACAGACAACAGCACAAAGGGCAAGAAGGTAAAGACAACAATACATCATGAAAAGCAGCCACAACTGTCAGTAAGAGTGTCCATGAGTCTTTGAATGAAGAGATGGAGATAAAACTGTCCAATTTGAGTTTTTATTGCAGCTTGTTCCAGTCGCTAGCTGCAGCGAACTGAAAAGACGCGCAACCCAGGGATGTGTGTGCTTTGGGGACCTTTAACAGAATGTGACTGGCAGAACGGGTGTTGTATGTGGAGGATGAGGGCTGCAGTAGATATCTCAGATAAGGGGGAGTGAGGCCTAAGAGGGTTTTATAAATAAGCATCAACTAGTGGGTCTTGCGATGGGTATACCGAGATAATCAGTTTACAGAGGAGTATAGAGTGCAGTGATGTGTCCAATAAGGAGCATTGGTGGCAAATCTGATGGCCAAATGGTAAAGAACATCTAGCCGCTCGAGAGCACCCTTACCTGACAATCTATACATTATGTCTCCGTAATCTAGCATGGGTAGGATGGTCATCTGAATCAGGGTTAGTTTGGCAGCTGGGGTGAAAGAGGAGTGATTATGATAGAGGAAACCAAGTCTAGATTTAACTTTAGCCTGCAGCTTTGATATGTGCTGAGAGAAGGACAATGTACCGTACTTGTATGAGGTGACTACCTCAAGCTCTTAACCCTCAGAGGTAGTAATCACACCTGTGGGGAGAGGGGCATTCTTCTTACCAAACCAGATGACCTTCGTTTTTTCGAGGTGTTCAGAACAAGGTTAAGGGTAGAGAAAGCTTGTTGGACACTAAGAAAGCTTTGTTGTAGTGCATTTAACTCAAAATACGGGGAGGGGCCAGCTGAGTATAAGACTGTATCATCTGCATATAAATGGATGAGAGAGCTTCCTACTGCCTGAGCTATGTTGTTGATGTAAATCGGGAAGAGCGTGGGGCCTAGGATTGAGCCTTGGGGTACTTCCTTGGTGACAGGCAGTGGATGAGACAGCAGATTTTCTGACTTTATACACTGAGAGGTAGTTAGCAAACCAGCCCAAAGACCCCTCAGAGACACCAATACTCCTTAGCCGGCCCACAAGAATGGATGGCCTACCGTATCAAAAGCTTTGGCCAAGTCAATAAAAATAGCAGCACAACATTGCTTAGAATCAAGGGCAATGGCGACATCATTGAGGACCTTTAACCCTTTGACACGTACTATCACAAGAGTGTGATCGTTCTATAGTGGTCCCTGAAGAGTACAATCACACCAGTGTGATTAGAACGCTTATTTAGAACGGCCAGTTTCGAATGCTGCAACAATCAGCAATTGAGCTGGCCACACTTTTTTTCAGAAACTATTTACACAAACACAGTCCTTACAAAGTTATGTCCAGAATGTGAGCAGTTTATTTTTGGATGCAATGTTCAGATATTCACAGAAGTATCTATAGCATAACACAATCATCCAATCATACATTTGTCCTAGCGCTAACTGAGGAAAGACTGACGCAACACAAGCGGTCATATTTTCTAACTCTCAGATGACATAAGCTGTAATATGAATTAGCTAATAGCAATTACTATTTATAATGAATCACATCACGGGTGAGCTCACCATTGATTGAAATAAATGAGTAAAACACTTTCTAGAAATCGAAAGTATTCCGACAATGGGTAGTTTCAGCGCACAGCCATTCTTTTTTTCCTCACAGAAACCAAAGATAAGAGAAGACAAGATGAATTTGGTCTGTTTATAGTATGCATGTTGAAGGGGTGTGTCGTCTGTCATCGTTCACATCCCACTATTCATTTCCTGAAGTTCTCAAAAAATGTGTAAACCCTTACTCACCTCATTTTGTTATAGTATCTTTGGCCCGACAAGACGACTACGTGAAACCCAGAATGCATTGTATGTCAACAAACATGGCTCCACACACAGCTGGAATTAGCTTAGCTCATCATAATCAGTACAGCCTTCAAAAAAGTATTTTACACACATAATATGTGCCCATTACAATCTATGCAAGAATCAAAATGCATGATTTATCACCGGAACTTGAAAAACATGTGAAAAAAAACAATAAATATATCAATAATTACCACACCAAACATTTTCTGATAGTGATTTATTGATACAAATGGCGTGTGCAGGCAGTCAATCACGTAACCTCTCACTCCCACTCTGAGCCATTCAGTGTTGTTGTTTATGTATGTAGCAAATGAGATAAGCTGTAGCATTAGCAATGTCTTTCAAAAGGAGACAACTCACAAATGCGGAAATTCTGGATATTTTATAAAAAATTCGGACAATGAGTCTGAAAGTCAGGAATCAGATTCTGACAGTGACAGTGAGGAGCTGCCCCCCAGCCATTGAGAACCCTGAATCTGAGGACCCCTTGTCCACTGGCAAAGTCCCAGTTCCCTTTGAAGATGCTGGTGGTGATGGAGGTAGACCGACAGTGGATGAAGTACAGGAGTTCTGTGGTAGCTGGAAGGCTGCCAGCCATCTCACCCCTCCTGACCCTGCTGTTTGCTTTGATGAGTCCCAGTCTGGAGTGCAACGCCCCTTGCCATCTCCCTCTGAGGCATAGTGCTTCAAGTTGTATCTGACAGAGTAGCTGGTGGGAGACATAGCAGAGACCAATCGTTATGCCTTGGAGCTACAGGAGAAAAGAGAGCCAGGAGTGGGGGGGACAACCACAATTTGTGAAATGTATACCTTCCCGGGGACAGTCCTTCTCATGGGGATAGTAAAGAACTCCCTAAGAGTATACTGGAGCACAGATCCTATGTTTGCAACTCCCTTCTTTGCCACCCTCTTTTCCCAAGAATGCTTCCTAGTTCTGCTGCGATGACAGCATTTCATAAACTATGCTACTGCCATCCTAAATGACCCGTCATACAAAAATAAGAAAAGTCAACAGCTGGCAGTAAAGTGGCATGACAAACGAGAAATCCATGTCCTCTCCACTGTCCATACAGCAACCATGTCGGCCACAGGGAAGGTGGACCACCTGACGGGAGAGAGAAAAATCTAACCAGACTGAATGCTTGACTATAACCTCAAAATGGGGGCAGTGGATATGGACGTCTTGTTTGTCATGCCACATTACTGCCAGCTGTTGACCGTTCTCCTTGAACTCCACCTCCCCTCTCTGCATATTCCTGCATCCCAATGCCGGCTTCCCTTTCGTGTTTGACCTGACTGTGCCACAGGCCCCTGTGCTGTTGGATAGCAGATGCTGGAAGAGTGTGGGACTGCTGTAAGAGTTGTCCACATACAAAGTGTGTCCATTGCTGAGATGAGGAGCCAACATGGTCATCAGGACGGACCCGGACACCCCAAGTCCTTCATAATGTTGTATGTCAGTTGTAGACCCTGTGTAAACTATAAGTCCTGGACAAATCCTGTCTTCATGTCGCACATGACAAAGACCTTCACCCCAAACCTGTGCGTTTTGTAGTGAATAAATTGACGGAACCCCAAGCTTACCTTTCCATAACATCAGGAACTCATCAATGCATAGGTCCTTGTATGGCACAAAGACCCAACCAAATGCTGATGTCAGGCTGGTAAGAACATTTCTTATTTTGTATAACGGGTCATTTAGGATGGCAGTAGCATTGTTGACAAAATGCAGGCATCGCAGCAGAACTAGGAAGCGGTCGTTGGGAAAAGAAGGTGGCAAAGGAGGGAGTTGCAAACATAGGATCTGTGCTTCAGTATACTCTTAGGGAGTTCTTCTTTACTATCCCCATGAGGAGGACTGTCACCAGGAAGGTATATATTTCAGTAATTGTGGTTGTCACCCATTTAGCGAGTTTCCCCCTCACTCCTGGCTCTCTCTTCTCCTGTAGCTCCAAGGCATAGTGATTGGTCTCCTCTACTATGTCTCCCACCAGCTCCTCTGTCAGAAACAACTTGAAGCACTCTGCCTAAGATGGAAATGGCAAGGGGCTTTGCACTCCAGTCTGGGACTCATCAAAGCAAACAGCAGAGCCAGGAGGGGTGAAATGGCTGGCGGCCTTCCAGCTAACACAAACCTCCTGTACTTCATACACTGTCGGTCTGCCTCCATCACCACCAGCATCTTCAAAGGGAACTGGGACTTTGTCAGTGGACAAGGGGTCCTCAGATTTAGGGTTCTCAATGGCTACAAGGTTGGGTGGCAGCTACTCACTGTCAGAATATGATTCCTAACTTTCAGACTCATTGTCAGAATTAAACAAATCTGTGACATTTGTGACTTGTCTCCTTTTGAAAGATATTGCTAATGCTACAGCTTATCTCACGCGCTACATACATAAACAATAACACTGAATGGCTCAGAGTGGGAGTGAGAGGTTCTTGCATAGATTGTAATGGGCACATATGTGTGTAAAAAACCTTTTTGAAGGTTGTACTGATTAGCTAAGCTAATTCCAGCTATGTGTGGAGCCATGTTTGTTGACATACAATGCATTCTGGGTGTCACGAAATCGTCTGTCGGACCAAAGATGTTATAACAAAATGAGGTGAGTAAGGGTTCACTCATTTTTATTTTTTTTCTGGAAGTGAATGGTGGGGTGTGAACGATGGTAGACGACACACCCCCTTCAACATGCATACCATAAACAGACCAAACTCATCTTGTCTTATTATCTTTGGTTTATGTGAAAGAAAAAAGCAGAAACTACCCATCGTCGGATTACTTTAGATTTCTAGAATGGTGAGCTCACCTGTGATGGGATTAGTTATAATAGTAATTGCTATTAGCTAATTGATATTGTAGTTTATGTCATCCGATAGTTACAAAAATATGACAGCTTGTGTTACGTCAATTTTTCCTCAGTTAGCGCTAGGACAAATGTAGACTATATTTTTTGGGTTTGGATTACTGTGTTATAAATAAAATGTGAAGAAATCCAAGGGGGTGAATACTTATGACACCCCTGTACATTCCAAATGACACCCTATATGGTGCACTATGGGCTGTGGTCAAAAGTAGTGCACTTTATAGGGAATAGGGTACCATGTGGGATGCAGTGTTTATATTCTTATTCGGATCCGGATGCAAACTACAGTTTATTAACATACCGTTCAGTATTGCAATTACCAAGTTGGTGCATTACTGCATCCCTATGTATCTATCTACCCCAGCATCCTGATCACTGAGGACCTAGAATATTCCACACGCTCTCTCTAGCCCCTGGAAAATGCTTGAGGTAAACACCAGTGTTTTGTTCGAGACCACCTAAAGTGAGACGATTCAAGACCAAGACTGGAGAGGGGGTGAGACCAAGTTAAGACGGTGAACAGGAGGGGAACAAAGGTCCGAGTCAAGACCAGAAATATTTGATTCCAATTCAAGACCATGATTATAATTTAGTCAAATCACCACCAAGAGTTCAAAATGTCAATTATTTTTTTGTTCATATTTCAGAACAACATATGAATTCTTTAGACATTTGGAATAGTGAAAAAAATGCATGCTGAAGGAAAATAGAGTCACTCTACAAATTATTACTAACCCACACACTGTGGGGAACAATGGGCCTTCTACGCCTTCAGAGAAGGGCTAAGGATTAATAAAATAATTATAATAATAATTCAAATTGTATTATTTTCAACGATGTTCCGATTTAATCTCTTCAGCTTTTGTTGGAAAGTAAGGGTTAACACTGAAGAGGAAAAAAAGATCCAATCAGGATTTTTCTTTGCTAGTACCTTGGCTAGGCCATCAGAAGCTAGATATAAGGCATCTGCCATTCAACTGTGTATGGGGCAACATGTTGGAGTGACAGTGGAATCAAGCAATCACATTTTGACTTAATGGGTCCATTTTTACAAAAACGTATGGAAACTGTTGACAGGTCACTGTGCAATAGTGAGCAGTAGTTTTCCCACGGTTTAGCTAGCTTTTGTTGTCAGCTAGTTTGCAGTGGCTGCATCAGGAGTTATCAAAGAGGATGTAATTTGTTAGCTTCTCTCATTTCAAGACTAACTTTCAACAAGAAGTTGTGTTTCAAATTATCATCATCTGGTGAGTGGAACTGTGTATATTTTTGCAGCATGCTTGCTGTTGTTAGTCATCTCTTTGAAAATAAATTGTGTGTGAAACTTGTTGCATTTAAACTTTAGGTCACCGGTTACTTTGTGTGCTAAACGTGAAATGTTTTTTGCAATGGTAAGTAATAGTTATACATTTTGATTGGGAAATGCTACATGTTTTTGTTTTGTTATTATTGGGACCTACTGGCTTATTATGTCCGAGTGAATGGACTGCTAATCCTTTAAAGGCAACCTGAGTGAAAAATCCAACGTTTTCCTATGTTTTTTTTATGAATTTTCATACAGATTCTTTGGATTTTCACTCTAAAAATCATACTTTTCTTTATAGAACCTCACATTTTTGTCTGCTTAGAATGGCGCCGGAGGGGATGGCTTCCGTTTTACGGGCTCCTAACCAACTGCTATTGTGTGTGTTTTTTTGCTCCATACCACAACCAGTTGAGAGCTGCACACACTTGCTGCCTGCAGATGACATTCAGTTGAAACTAACTATGTGTGCGGCGTGCTTTGTGTATATTTTTCACGTGCTTGTGTAGGCTACTTTGTGCATGATTTCTCTATTGTACTACGTCGTATAACTCCATTAACTACTTTGATACACATCAATAGGGATTAAGAAGTGTGAATACGCAATGCCCACTGAAAAAAAGTCGGTATACGGCTTATATCTGCGTATATCCTCCACTACACCACTGGCCCTTTGTGTTTTACAAAAAGTACACTCTCCTACATGAGTGCGCTGGTATTACGGTTGCTGTCTTTTCAGATAGACAAACATGTCACACCCTTAAGGCCTATAGGTTTGCCACTGCGCAAACATGTCTATAACAAATATAAAGACTGTTAAGATATTCATGTGTATTTGGCCTGGCGAAGCAGTTTTATGCGCTGAGTGAATGGAAGCTATCAACAAGGCAAAGGGTGGCTACTTTAAAGAATCTCAAATATAAAATATATTTGGATTTGTTTAACACTGTTTTGGTTACTACATGATTCCATATGTGCTATTTCATAGTTTTGATGTCTTCACGATTATTCTACAATGTAGAAAATAGTAAATATAAAGAAAAAACCCTGGAATGAGTAGGTGTGTCTAAACTTTCGACTGGTATTGTATGTATATGTGTGTGCACTTGTGCGTGTGTGTCTGCCAGTGAGTATGTGTGTTTGGATCGTGGTACTCAATCATCATGGGGAGTTTCCATCAGAGCTACTTCCTCTGTCAGAGCCACAGGAGCTCTGTTGGCAGCCTCTTGAGGAATCAAATCAAATCAAATGTTATTGGTCACATGCACCGAATTAAACAGGTGTATACTTTACAGTGAAATGGTTACTTACTAGCCCCTTTCAAACAATGAAGAGTTCAAAAGTAAGAAAATTAGCAAACGAAAATAGTAACACAATAAATAACAATAACAATATATATAAGGACTCCCGGTACCGAGTCAATGTGCAGGGGTACGAGGTAGTTGAGGTAATATGTACATGTAGACAGGGGAAAAAGTGACTAGGCAATCAGGATAGATGATAAACAGAGTAGCAGCAGTGTATGTGGAGAGTGTGAAAGTGTGTGTATGTTTGTCTATGTGTGTCTGTGCCGTCAATATGAATGTGTGTGTTTTGCGTGTGTAAGCGTACGTAGTGTATGTGTGTGTGTGTGTGTGTGTTGGAGTGTCTGTGTAAGTACAGTTGAAGTTGGAAGTTTACATACACTTAGGTTGGAGTCATTAAAACTCGTTTTTCAACCACTCCACACATTTCCTGTTAACAAACTACAGTTTTGGCAAGTCGGTTAGGACATCTACTTTGTGCATGACACAAGTAATTTGTCCAACAATTGTTTACAGACAGATTATTTCACTTATAATTCACCCCATTCCAGTGGGTCAGAAGTTTACATACATTAAGTTGACTGTGCCTTTAAACAGCTTGGAAAATTCCAGAAAATGATGTCATGACTTTAGAAGCTTCTTAGGCTAATTGACATAATTTGAGTCAATTGGAGGTGTACCTGTGGATGTATTTCAAGGCCTACCTTCAAACTCAGTGCCTCTGCTTGACATCATGGGAAATCCAAAGAAATCAGCCAAGACCTCAGAAACAAAATTGTAGACCTCCACAAGTCTGGTTCATCCTTGGGAGCAATTTTCAAACGCCTGAAGGTACCACGTTCATCTGTACAAACAATAGTACGCAAGTATAAACACCATGGGACCACGCAGCCGTCATACCGCTCAGGAAGGAGATGTGTTCTGTCTCCTAGAGATTAACGTACTTTGGTGCAAAAAGTGTAAATCAATCCCAGAACAACAGCAAAGGACATTGTGAAGATGCTGGAAGAAACAGGTACAAAATTATCTATATCCACAGTAAAACGAGTCATATATCGACAAAACTTGAAAGGCCGCTCAGCAAGGAAGAAGCCACAGCTCCAAAAAAAGCCAGACTACGGTTTGCAACTGCACATGGGGACAAAGATTGTACTTTTTGGAGAAATGTCCTCTGGTCTGTTGAAACAAAATTAGAACTGTGTGGCCATAATGACCATCGTTATGTTAGGAGGAAAAAGGAGGAGGCTTGCAAGCTGATGAACACCAGCCCAATCGTGAAGCACGGGGGTGGCAGCATCATGGTGTGGGAGTGCTTTGTTGCAGGAAGGACTGGTGCACTTCACAAAATAGATGGCATCATGAGGGAGGAAAATGATGTGGATATATTGAAGCAACATCTCAAGACATCAGTCAGGAAGTTAAAGCTTGGTCGCAAATGGGTCTTCCAAATGGACAATGACCCCAAGCATACTTCCAAAGTTGTGGCAAAATGGCTTAAGGACAACAAAGTCAAGGTATTGGAGTGGCCATCACGAAGCCCTGACCTCAATCCTATTGATTTGGGAAATTTGTGGGCAGAACTGAAAATGCGTGTGTGAGCAAGGAGGCCTACAAACCTGACTCAGTTACACCAACTCTGTCAGGAGGAATGGGCCAAAATCCACCCAACTTATTCTGGGAAGCTTGTGGAAGGCTACCCAAAACATTTGACCCAAGTTAAACAATTTAAAGGCAATGCTACCAAATACTAATAGAGTGTGTGCAAACTTCTAACCCACTGGGAATGTGATGAAAGAAATAAAAGCTGAAATAAATCAATCAATCTATACTATTATTTCACATTCTTAAAATAAATTGGTGATCCTAATTGACATAAGACAGGGAATTTTTACTAGGATTAAAAAAATGTCAGGAATTGTGAAAAGTTGTGTTTAAATGTATTTGGCTAAGGTGTATGTAAACTTCTGACTTCAACTGTATGTGTGAGTGTCCAGTGAGTGTGCATAGAGTCAGTGTAAGAGAGTCAGTGCAAAACAGGGTCAATGCAATTGTCCGGTTAGTCATTTCATTAACTGTTCAGCAGTGTTATGGCTTGGGGAAAGAATCTGTAGAACAGCTTGGGAATAGAACTTGGTTGGCCTTTCATTCCAGTGTGTGTGTGTGTGTGTGTGTGTATTTTTGTATGTAGGTCGATGCATAAAAAGAGTGCTTTTTGTGTGCCTTTGATATTTTGAGTAGAAATTGTGCAACAATATATAATTTTATTTTCTATTACTGTTATATACAAAAAATGTGCACTTTAATATAAACCACATACTGTAGAGAATTCAATCAGATTTGTTATATGAATAAAGACTTGCTAAAGTGCATGAATACACCATTTTTACATGTCCCTCCATCAACCCTGTGTCACTGTAAGATTTGAACGTACTTGACCTACTTAGTTCCCTCTTCTTTGTAAAGCCCTAGTTATTTTGTTGCTTTGACAAAGTCATTACTGATTATTATTATTTAGTGATTCATTTAAGTATGTCCCTCATTTTAAGGTCACCCCTATTACGTGAACTGAACTCTCATTTTAAAATGGTGAAACATTTCTGTTTAAAATATTTTTTTTCAAAAGGCAAATTTAACATTGAATAGTCATATTATAATGTAAAAGCAGGTGAGCTGGTTCTACTCTTTTTGTACATTTTGTAGTGAAAAAAATGAGTTTTTTTGTGAAGTTTGCATTCAATTGCCACTCCCTGTTGCACACACAAAGCTTATAGCAAGGGAATTTATGGCTTACTTAAGAAGAAAATGTCAACCCTGCTACGGTCAACCGTTACTTTTTTTGGCACTTAATAGGCACTTAGTATGGGCCTATTCATTTTTTTATTTAACCTCTTGAGATGGGAAAACATGCTTTTTATTAGTTTGAACGTGAACATTTATGAGAAAATGTAAAAATGTGGTGAAATCGAACTAAAAATTACACTTCTCAAAAGGCACCAAACTGATGGAACGTGTGTGCATGCATGGGCTTTGCATAGGTACTTGTGTGTATGTGTGTGTAAGTGTGCGTTTTTGTCTGCTTGCTTATCTTTGTGACGTGGGGATCATTTTTACATTATAAAACATCATCATTGGGAGGTTCTCCTCCAGCTATTCGCTCTATCCCCTCTCTATCTGCCCCGTCCCTCTAGTTGTGTCTCCCCTCGCTCTTTTTCCTCTTACCTGCCCCCTCTCTCTCGCTGTTGGCAGTCACTCACAGCAAGTGCTTGGCCTTTCCTGCCTCAACATTGAGACTAGCTGTAAGCGATGCCTGCTGCTTTCCCCTTATCTTTAAAGCCCGACCATTCTGATCGGTCCGACCAGGAGGCGATGACAACACTTTAAATTAATTTAAAACTCATCTGTCATCACAAGCCTTGCCATTAGAGCCACATCTACGCATTAAAACACTGGCAGGGCTCGTCTCATTTAAAAATCACATTATTAAGTCGTTTCAACGTGCCTGTTGAAGTCACACAGGGAAATGTAGCCACAATGAGGTGACAAGCTGTGTTTGTGTGTGTCGGAGAGACCTGTTGGGGGGGGTTGTGTGTGTGTGTTTGTCATCTATTGTGCCAGTTTGAAGAAACGTTTGTCCTTTCTGGCAGTCTGAACTAGAAGCAGGACAAGATACCACCATGGTCTGTGTGTCTCTGTCACTGGTCTGATTTTGAAGGAGAACTTACATTGAGGCACCATTGGAAATCGAGCTGTTCTTCCTCTAGAATGGGATTGTAGTCCAGAATGGAAGTATACTATGTTCTATGGGGAGCGGTACATTTTCCAAAGGGGAAAGGCCATTGCCTTAACTGTGATTAATTTTGAACCAACATTATTATTTTTAAATAGGTTGTTTCTGTCTGTCTGTTTCATGTTAAGCAGACTGGGAATGTCTGACGGGAATGTGACCAGAAAACAAAAACCTTTTTTTCTTATTCTAGCTGGTTTACATAACCCACCACTGAAACAGAGAGAAGGTGTGTGTGTGTGTGTGTGTGTGTGAGAGTGAGTGAGTGAGTGAGTGTTCTCCTTCAAAATCAGACTAGCGAGAGACAGACAGACAGACAGACAGACACAGACCACGGTAGCGTCTTGTCCTGCTGCTTCTGCTAGCTCAGACTGCCAAAAAGGACAAATGTTTCTTCAAACTGGCACAGTGAATAGCACATTACTGGCACAGTGAATAGCTAGGCCTACTGTACATTACTGGCACACTATATGGGGGAGAGAAATCACACAGAAACTGTCACAAACAGCCGAGGTGCCACATTCTTTTCACTTAACTCACTTCTCTTTTCATTTTGTATCATACCTCCATCCCCCGTCCTCCTCTCTCTCCCCATAGAGGCAAACTGATCTAAACCTGTGTTGTGTGTGTGTGTGTGTGTGTGTGTGTATAGAGATGGGCAACATTACAAAGTTACAAAATACATTAAAGATGTATCAAAATGAAAGTGTTTGTATTTTTAAAACATTCTAAAATGTTTTATTGCTATGACTGTGATATGTGGTTGTTTATCTGCTAAGTTGAATGAACGGACTATAAAAGCCAATTTATGTTTGATCCGAAAATGCCATATTGAGGCTCCTTACAGAGGGTGTGACGCAACTGCGGATCCTCTGCAGGCTCACAGAGGCCAAATCGAGCCCCGTACGGCGATGCCGTGCACCTCCCAAATGTTGTAACAATGCGGAGCGCTCCGCATTGACATGATTGGTTGATGGTAGATGGGGGCGGTACATCCTGTATAAACACAAATTCACTTCCTTGACAACAAACATGGAGAACTTTGATGAAAGGCTAATCAGGATACCTTGTGTAGGGATTTCAAAGACACAAACATTTGTTTGAAATCCTGGAAAAGATTTGGGATAGTGATAGATGCGGTAAAGAGGTTAATGGAATGCAGACCGTAGCGGATAGAAAGACGTTGAATTGGCGCACATTCAACAAATCTGATCTAACAAAGTGGATATTTGTGATGTATTGTAACAGGCCCACAATGTAGTTACTAACATCTAATTTGTATATATTTGGCTATTTTCACTGCATAACATTTATAAGTTGTCCCTTTTCAGGTTTAGAAAAAGTGACTGCTAAATGCTAACTACCGTTCGTATAAGCTGGTAGCATAGCTAACATACAGAAATCAGTGGTGGTAGTCAAAGTCGTTTTTAACTGTAATGCAGCTGACTGATGACATGAACATGTGTTGGGGTTTGACCTCCACACAAGCATTATAATCCTTTACCTCAACATAGTGTGAAATACACATAGAAACAATAGCCTAAATGTAGGCTAATTATGCTGACGGCAATAGGGAGATTCGGGATGGAGATGCAGGTGGACAAACAGTGCAGCCTTTTTACTTCATGCAATCTTGGCTGAGCTCCTATGTCAAGCACCGGGAAACAGACTCCAACGTCTTGTCCAACATCTTGTCTTTCTGTTTAGACAGTTGCTTGTAATTAGCTGGATGGCTATAGCGATTAGCCCTGAATCACTATGAGTGGTGCGGTGCAGACCAATTTACTGGTTGCGTATGACAGCTCCTCGAAGCGCAAGTATGAAATCCTCTTACTTCTGCGGAGGCCACATCGCAGTAAATGCTGTACGGCCACTGCAGACCCTCGGATTGACCATGAAGAGCCTTTAACTCGCTATGGATAAGAGCATCTGCTGAATTACTCAAATGTGAACATAAAAATGAACACTTGCAAAGCACAATGGGTTTTATTCGAATGACCTCCGCCCCAAACAATTTGTATTTTAATAGAATTTGGCCTTGTTTGGGGACGTGCGGGCGTGTCTCTGTGTTCATGTGATATGTACAGGAGTGATGACAGTGGTGTTGCTATTATCTCAGATGTCTGTACCTGGAGGCAGGCTGGTGCGCGGCCATGTGGTTTGTTGACGTCCACAGCAACAAGCTGCCATCCTCCAGCCGAGTCCTCGTGGAACATCTGCGACCACAAACACAAGACGTTAGACACATACGTACACAAAAGCTGTCATGCACACACACAACTGTCAGAATAAGCATGTACACACATTTTTTAACACACACACCCTACGGCAGTCCTAATGGAACATCTGTGACCAGTAAGACACAACATGAGGGACCACACACATAGCCACAGGCTCTAACACACACACACACACACACATCTAAGGACCTCAAACACACCAGGCAGCTGGATTGTGGAGTTGCATCAATCACAAATACATGCACGCATGATTACACACACACACACACCCTTTCACACACATACTGCTTTTGGAAACGGAGACTGAGGATGGTGAGTTCTGTTCCCATCCTTGTCAAACAAACATACGTGTCTGTTTGTGTGTCTGTCCATGTGCATGCACACGTGTGTACGTGTGCATACTGTATTCTGACAGTTGTATGGACAGCCTGTCTGGCTGCCTGACCATCACTGCATTCAACAATGCTACATTGCCCCCCAAAACAAGGACAGGTTGGCTACAAGCACAAACAGACTAGCATCCAGGCTTGTGGACAGGAGGAGAGGAGTACCAGTCTTGCCAGTTTGGGCTAAACTGAAAAGATACACATTCAACCTACACATTCATCTTAAAATGGGGCGGCAAGTAGCCTAGTGGTTAGAGTGTTGGACTAGTAACCGAAAGGTTGTAAGATCGAATCCCCGAGCTGACAAGGTAAGAATCTGTCGTTCTGCCCCTAAACAAGGCAATTAACCCACTGTTCCTAGGCCGTCATTGAAAATAAGAATTTGTTCTTAATTGACTTGCCTAGTTAAATAAAGGTTTTAAAAAAAGAAAATGCACCATTGACTTTGCTGTGCGTATGTTCAAAAACAAACACAGCTTTTGTCAGCAGCAAAAACTCTGAAAGATCATTGAAAACCCAGGTCCTTTCCCCTCAAATGTGTCCCATCAGTCACTCAGTGGTTTAGGGCATACACTGCTGTACTCAAACACAATGGAATGATGGATGTGTAATCTCAAATGACACCCAATTCCCCATGTAGTGCACAATTTTTGAGCCGGTGGTCAATAGGGTGTCTTTTGAAAAGCTCTGTTCAAAAGAAGTGGCCTTTATGGAAAATAGGGTGTCAGTTGAAGTCCCCTATACAGAAAATAGGGTGTCACTTGAAACGGTCTGGGAAAAATATATTTTGGGAATAGGGTGTAATTTGACACATGCTCTATGATTGCTAAGTTATACATCCTCCCAGTCCTCAAGGACCCCCCATTTATTAGTGGAATATCAGTCTTCTTTTCACTCGAGTCAAACGAAAACAGTAAAAGACGTATTGCGCTAGCCCCCGTGACTGACAGCTTGTAGTATTGCTCTGACTAATTGGCTTTTTTGTCTCTAAATAAATAAAAGACTGGGGCGTGACGCCATGAATATAATTACATTTGATAGCGACAGAAAATATGAATTGTTTTCAAGGTCGTAGAACTCTCCGTCTTGACGCCAGGGGCATTTACCAGGACGTAAACAAATCACTCACTGAGGAACATATGACAACAAGCTATTTTGGGGGGGTATTTTTACCCCTTTTTTTCTCCCCAATTATAATATCTTGGCTCATCGCTACAGCTCCCCAACGGGTTTGGGAGAGGCGAAGGTGGAGTCATGCGTCCTCTGAAACATGACCCGCCTAACCGTCCTCCTTAACACCCG
This sequence comes from Brachymystax lenok tsinlingensis, assembly GCA_030435695.1. Classification (NCBI taxonomy): domain Eukaryota; kingdom Metazoa; phylum Chordata; class Actinopteri; order Salmoniformes; family Salmonidae; genus Brachymystax; species Brachymystax lenok. The sequence continues at coordinate 47,664,673 of CM059785.1, read as the reverse complement.
CCAGCTTAACCCGGAAGCCAGCTGCACCAATGTGTCGGGGGAAACACCACTCAACTGGCATCCGGGGTCAGCCCGCAGGCACCTGACCCACCACAAGGAGTTGCTAGAGCGCAATGAATCAAGTAAAGCCCCACCAGCCAAACCCTCCCCTGACCATAGTAACGCCTCTAGCACTACTGCATGCAATGCAATGCCTTATGAAAACCATTATGGAGAGATTTCAGTACCAAGAGAAATTGTATTTAAATTCCATCATTTTTACTTTGTATTAGGATGTTGAATTTGAATGTAATTTTTGAATTTGTAATGTGCAAATTAAATCATTGAATTAATAAATTGAACTTGTATTTCATGATTTGAAACTGAAATGAATTGCATTAAGTTAACATGTTTTATTTCAATGTTATTTAATATTCAAATTCAATATTTACAGTGCCTTCGGACAATATTCAGCCCCCTTGACTTTTTCCACTTTGTTACGTTACAGCCTTATTCTAAAATTGTTTAATACATTTTTTTTATCAGCAATCAACACACAATAACCCATAATGACAAAGCCAAAACAGGTTTTTAGAAATGTTTCCAAATGCATTAAAAATAAAAAACAGATACATTATTTACATAAGTATTCAGCCCCTTTGCTATGAGACATGAAATTGAGCTCAGGTGCATCCTGTTTCCATTGATCATCCTTGTGATGTTTCTACAACTTGATTGGAGTCCACCTGTGGTCAATTCAATTGATTGGACATGATTTGGAAAGGCACACACCTGCCTATATAAGGTAGTTTTGACATTGCATGTCAGAGAAAAAAAAAACAAAAAAAAAAAACAAGCCATGAAGTCGAAGGAATTGTCCGTAGAGCTCAGAGACAGGATTGTGTCAAAGTATGGCCCTTGCACAATTGAAGAAGGCCTTTTTCAATAACACCGTGGATTGGAACGCTTCAGGAGGGCGGTCACATGCATTTGCGAGGCAGCGGTCCTGAGTTCACGTATCGGTATTAGTTGAATCAGGGGAAGAGGTACTTGTCAAGTAAGCAGCATGTTGTCCTTTACACGAACTTCCTGAACTTATCCCTATAGGCTGTTTGACTGTTTGAGGTTGTGGACAGGTGTCTTTTATACTGATAACAAGTTCAAACAGGTGCCATTAATACAGGTAATGAGTGGAGGACAGAGGAGCCTCTTAAAGAAGAAGTTACAGGTCTGTGAGAGCCAGAAATCTTGCTTGTTTGTATGTGACCAAATACTTATTTTCCACCATAATTTGCAAATAAATTCATAAAAAAATCCTACAATGTGATTTTCTGGATTTTTTTTCCTCATTTTGTCTGTCATAGTTGAAGTGTACCTTTGATGAAAATTACAGGCCTCTTTCATCTTTTTAAGTGAGAGAACTTGCACAATTGGTGGCTGACTAAATACTTTTTTTCCCCACTGTATCCAGGAGACCTGGTTCAAACCAAAATGGTTCAAATGCTAGAGCCAAATTCATAGGAAGAAAAATATAACATGCCACATTGGTTTACTATAGAGAGCGTTTGATTCTATCTGTTCTCCTCTATCTTTCCTGGCTGGCAAAGTACCAGGATGTTGTCTCTGGTTTTGAATCTGAATGTGATAACTGAATTTGAAAACTGAATGAATGCAATATTCATTAAAATCAGTTTCAAATCATGAAATACAAGTTCAATTTATGAATGCAGTATAAATAAAAAAAATATAAAATTCCATATCCTAATTCGAAGTAAAAATTATTGAATTAAAATAAAATTTCAGTTGGCACTGAAATCGCTCTAAACTCGATGTGGTAAATATTTGAGAGGAAATGGTAAATGTGTTGAAACCAAACTTGAAATGTTACACAAACAAGAATTTCCTTGAATTTGTATTATTTTGATGGCGGAGGCTAAAGAAATAATATACTTCTAACCTCCAATGATCTGTCCGTCTTATGATGCAGAGGGACAAAGGCGCCATTAAAAAGCACTGCTATAATGTGGGTGTCAACCCAACACTAATACACAACAAGAACCCATTAAAGTGGAGAAAGGCTACAGAAGACTTTGTTGCTTTGTAGAGATTTCTACTTTCGGGTTAACTTTTTGGTAAAGAGAGATTAGACAACCATTTTCCAGTTCAACCTTTTCTCGTGAGAACTGGGAAAAGGTAAGAAAACAAATCAGTGCTGTTCACTCTTTGAAAAGGGTGAGTTCAATTTAGAACAGAAAAAATGCACTTGTTATTCCCTGACCCGATTCACTGTGTCTTGATTCCTGCTGTGAAAACTGTACATTCTAAAATAAGGAGTCGTATAGTCGAGAATGGTTATTTCTCTCATATACCTACACCTCGTCCATCCTATTTCTTCTCCTTCTCCTATCCCGGTTTCAATTACTCCTCCTTCCACTCATCTCTCATCTACCCTCCTCCCTATCTTTTCCTCCTTTCTTGATTCTCCACCTGTCCTATGCCTCCTCTCCCCTTTCCTCCTTCTCCCCTACCTACACCCCTTAGTCTTTGTATTCCATTTAGGTAGTTTAATACAAACTTTTATTCTGAGCCAACAATGGGTGCAGTTAACTGAAGTATAGGTGATACATGGTTGTATCACAAGCATAGCAATTCTCTCCCTTTCCAATCCACTTCACCCTCCTCGGGCTCTATTGGCATCCCCAAGGGAACACCAAATGGAACTCTAGAAGCCCATAGGGCTGTATTGCCAAGTCAACTGCGCAATTTTACATCTAGCTAAGATGTTTGGTGCAGTATTTTTCAAGTAAAAAAAATGTGTGATGTGTTGTCTTACGTCAACAAAGTCAGATCCGCTGCGCTGACGGGCAGGTCTGTCTCACTTTCTGTCTGTGTGTGTGTTTTGGGGTGTGTATATGTTTTTTGGTGGATGTGAGGGTGTATGGACCTGGCAGAGAGAGTGAAGCAGTATGCCAGTGTTCTCACCTTCTCCCTCCCCTCACACGCTCACTCTTGGTATTTTATTAGGATCCCCATTAGCTGTTATAGGGGCATAATATAGGGACATTTCAAACGTCATTATGTATATATACAGTGTTGTAATGATGTGCTAATAGTGAAACCACAAAAGGAAAAATAAATAAACATAAATATGGGTTATATTTACAATGGTGTTTGTTCTTCACTGGTTGCTTTTTTCGTGTGTGTGTGTGTAAGAGAGTGTGTGAGATGGTGTGTGAGGGGAGGGAGACTGTGTGAACACTGACATACTGCTCTACTCTTTGCCAGGCCCATACAACAATACACATCCACCTACCCACCCAAAAACACGCACACACACACACTCTCTCCCTCTCTCAGTATGACTCATGTGTATGTCTGTCATTTGCCCTATCTCCTGTAGGCTGTGTCTGGCTCTGTGCTGACAGCCGGCCAAATGTCTGGAAGAGCTGTGTGTATGAACACTTGGAGTCTGTTTGAACACTGGCATACCGCTCCACTCTCTCTGCCAGGCCATACACCCATACACACACACCCTACCAAAAACACATACACACACTCAAAAACACACAGGCCTATATAGAGCACTTGAGACACTCAGTTTTGTCACACAACACAATGCCACAGATGTCTCAAGTTTTGAGGGAGTGTGCACTTGGCATGCTGACTGCAGGAATGTCCACCAGAGCTATTGCCAGAGAATGTAATGTTCATTCTCTACCATAAGCAGTCTCCAACGTCGTTTTAGAGAATTTGGCAGTACTTCCAACTGGCATCACAACCGCAGACCACGTGTAACTACGCCAGCCCAGGACCTCCACATCAGGCAACTGAGGAGTATTTCTGTCTGTAATAAAGCCCTTTCGTTGGGAAAAACCTATTCTGATTGGCTGGGCCTGGCTCCCCAGAGTGCCCCTGCCCAGTCACGTGAAATCCATAGATTAGGACCAAATGAATTTATTTCAATTGACTGATTTCCTTATATGAATTGTAACTCTGTAAAATCGTTGAAATTGTTGCATGTTGTGTTTTATTTTTTATTCAGTATAAATATGATATACATATACATTGACTGGAAATAAACATTGATAGCCTACGATAATTTGTTTCGGCCTGCGAATCGTACTGCTCCTAAAGGACATTTTTCAGACAGGCTATATGCATACATTTGGAATTCAATTGGAAAAGAGGAACGTGACTGAGGAATGATATTGCCCAATGAAGGTAGGACAAACCGATGAAACAGGCTTACAACAATGGAATCGCGCTCCAATTCAGTAGTTGTGTGTAAAACCAGTAATCAGGGTTTGCGAACTGAAATCAGATTGATGGCAGGATCCGAGAGTAAGCTGGTCCGCAGTGGTCGGCGAACCAACAACCTTCAGGCCCACAGCCCTGTGCGCTATCATAATCAGAATGCTGACACATAATGCCTCGAGGTGAAAAACAGTTAGCCAAACTACAAATCTAAGGCTCTGGTCTGTCCAAGGAGTGAGATCAAACTGTAGGCATGCTCCCTGCTATCTACTTTATGTTTTTATCATTATTCTGGTAGAGAGAGGGTCACTTTTCCAAGCGTTTAGGGAGGGCCGTGTGAAAAAATATTCTGCTCAAAACTAAAATCGCTGGGCCTCGATGGACCCCCTTCAAGCTAATGAGTAGTCATTCTGACTGCAACATTCATACTGTAATTCATACTCTTTGCTTGACATCAGGTGAAAATCCAAAGAAATCAGCCAAGATCTCAGAAACAAAACTGTAGACCTCCACAAGTCTGGTTCAACCTTGGGAGCAATTTTCAAACGCCTGAAGGTACCACGTTCATCTGTACAAACAATAGTATGCAAGGATAAACACCATGGGACCACGCAGCCATCATACCGCTCAGGAAGGAGACGCGTTCTGTGTCCTAGAATGGAACGTACTTCAGTGCGAAAAGTGCAAATCAATCCCAAAACAACAGCAAAGGACAAGGTGAAGAAGCTGAAGGAAACAGTTACAAAAGTATCTATATCCACAGTAAAACGAGTCCTATATTGACAACCTGAAAGGCCGCTCAGAAAGGAGGAAGCCACTGCTCCAAAACCGCCATTAAAAAAGCCAGACTACGGTTTGCAACTGCACATGGGGACAAATATTGTACTTTTTGGAGAAATGTCCTCTGGTCTGTTGAAACAAAATTAGAACTGTTTGGCCATAATGAACATCGTTATGTTTGGAGGAAAAAGGGGGAGGCTTGCAAGCCGAAGAATACCATCCCAACTTTGAAGCACGGGGGTGGCAGCATCATGTTGTGGGGGTGCTTTGCTGCAGGAGGGACTGGTGCACAAAATAGATGGCATCATGAGGGAGGAAAATTATGTGGATATATTGAAGCAACATCTCAAGACATCAGTCAGGAAGTTAAAGCTTGGTCGCAAATGGGTCTTCCAAATGGACAATACCCCAAGCATACTTCCAAAGTTGTGGCAAAATGGCTTAAGGACAACAAAGTCAAGGTATTGGAGTGGCCATCACGAAGCCCTGACCTCAAGCCTATAGAAAGTGTGTGGGCAGAACTGAAAAAGCGGGTGCGAGCAAGGAGGCCTACAAACCCGACTCAGTTACACCAGCTCTGTCAGGAGGAATGGGCCAAAATTCACCCAACTTATTGTGGGAAGCTTGTGGAAGGCTACCCAATACGTTTGACCAAAGTTAAACAATTTAAAGGAAATGCTACCAAATACTAATTGAGTGTATGTAAACTTCTGACCCACTGGGAATGTGATGAAAGAAATAAAAGCTGAAATAAATTTCTCTACTATTATTCTGACATTTCACATTCTTAAAATAAAGTGGTGATCCTAACTGACCTAATACAGGGAATTTTTACTAGGATTCACTGTCAGGAATTGTGAAAAACTGAGTTTAAATGTATTTGGCTAAGGTGTATGTAAATTTCCAACTTCAACTGTATATGCTGTCACAGAAATAATCATTTGGTTGTGTTTATGAACATTAGAATTTGATTTGCATTTCATTTCATATAACACAATATGATTTTCTTTAGTTTATGTTACTGTAGCCTATATGTAAAAAAGCTCAAATTCAAGTAGGCACTCAATTTTATTAGTGGAGTGCCTCGGCACAAAAGCTATAATGGTATTATAATGAATACAAGTGCAGATATGACAGCAGTCAAAAATAGTACATGTTTTAAATGCAATGGCATTAGTTGGATTTCATTTAACTGTTTTCGTAACTTTCACTTGCGTGACACACTTAGACATAACTTTGTTTGGTTGTAGTGCAAATTAGTCTCCGGTTTTCTCTTAATTGTGTTCCCTTTATTGTGTTCCCATTGTCTTGTCATTCTTCAGCACCTTTTTGGAGTACAACGGCTGTGCAGGTGCCTTATTTTGCACAGAGAGAGGGATCTCCCATCTCACATTGTTCATAGACTTGTTTTCTTTGCAAGAAACTTGTTCTCAACGACAGTGAGGTGTATAACTTGTCCATGGTGACATTTCTACAATTTTCTCCCCATTTCTACAATTTTCTCCCCTGCTGCCCGATAAGGATATTTTCCCATATATTGAAAACCGTTCAGCATGTACAATTACGCACGCCCTCACTGTGTTGCCTACTCCAAGTAGGCCAGAGTAGACAGAGAAGACTGCTTTGATTCGGTGGACTGATATAGGGTATATACCATTTTAAGATTATGATTAGAATGGATGAATAGAATAGTATGGCCCTCTCTGTTCTTACTTCACAATTGGTGATTACATAATTATGCATCGTTCGCTTCCCCTTGCTCATCAACTCACCCATTCTCCCCCATCATACCTTACTTCATTTATTTCATCTGTTATATGTGTGAAAATAGATTCGGTAGAGTTCAGGTTCAGTCTCGAGGCAATTATCTGGATGATTATCAGCTGGGCTCTGCACTTTCAACTGTCGGAAGAAGGAGCAAAGCAGGCCCTACTGCTGGTAGAAGGAGGGGCAATGGGTGAAAACCATTCAAAAAAAATGTCATGCCCTCCTAAAGGTCATGACAGAACTCCTGTTCTGTTTGTGATATTAAGATTCCAACACCTACAGTGTGTAATATAGACGTGTTTAGTAAAAGTCAAGGACGGAGGGGGAATGAAGAAACGAAAAATGGCAGCGCAAAAAACAAAAGACAGCTTTAGCGGTTCAAGTGTTAAGGGAGGGTCATGCATTTCAATTTCAGAAAGGGATGATTTTCAACATGTACCGCATGTTATAAATAAAATGCAGTCCCTTTCCCAAAGCAATGTTAAAAGTTAACGAAAGTAGAAATCTCTACAAAGCAGTTTTTTTTGAAAGTGTGTGTGTGTATACGTATGTGTGTTGGCATGCATGTGTGTATTATGCCATTCCTGCCCTTTCCCGTCCTCTAACCATCGCTCCATATGATGTCACATTCCGCCCCAAACCTGTTCATTTGCATATCTAATCATCATTATATTTGAGAGTCATAATAATAGTATGGACGAGAGAAAGGCCATTTTCACATTAAATATGCATTTTCAAACACTGGGCATATGCACTGAGCCCCAGAGGGTAGGACAGTGCATTTGCTGAATTAAATCTGATTGCGATGCCCTTATTTCAATATGCCAGGAGAGAAAGGGAAATAGAAAATGTCCTCTCTCCTTGCCATGATATTGTTCAGGCAGCTGGGATACCAATGAAGAGTGGGCGGATGAACCAGTTACATTGAGACTGGAGGAGCAGATTGAATCAAACCTGCCATAGCAATGTTTCTGCCCTGGCTTTGTTTGCTCAACCCAGTGAGGAAGTCTTACTCTGAACAACCGGAAGTCACCTACCTGTGATGTTATTTGATAATTTGACAAAAGTGTTATGGCTTTATAAATAAATACTCTAATGTGGCTCTGATTGAAGTGTGTGTATGTGTGTGTAACAGTACCTGTGTGGTAGCAGTAGAGGTGGTGCTGCTTCGGGACCCCCCACATCTGCTGGAACTGAACTCTGATCTCAGCAAATGTTTCAATGATGACAGCAATGAAAACATTCTGAGAGAGAGAACGAGAGACAGAGAGAGAGGGAGGGGGGGGAGGTGGAAAGAAATGAGGAGATACACAGAGGGATAAAGGGCAATAAATAAATAGAAAGAGAAACGGTGAAGGAGACAGTGAGAGAGAAAGAGTGACATAGAGACAGCAAGCAAACAATGAAGAGGGGAAGAGATGAGAGAGAAGATCATAACGAAAATTTGACAATTTCTTCAGGTCTCTGAGCTGCTCTCGCTGTTAGTCATTAGTCCAATTAGAAAGCACACTGATGTTCTCACTAAAGAGGAGCAATAGGTGACATCTAACTAGGCAGGTAGAGTAGCTCTACTTGACCTGTCTCATAGAATTAAACCGAACTTGAATCTATCACTATGACCTGTTTCTCCTTGACAGTTCACTTGTCTAATAACTACACCTCCATCTAACTCTGGAGGGAATGGACGTGAGCAAACGACACAGGTGTGAATGTCTTTTCTAGACTGGAGGAATCTACTGTACCACACACCCGACAAAAGAGATCACGTTCAGAAAGATGTAGAAAATAATACATGAAATACATACAGTGAGGTCCAAAAGTATTTGGACAGTGACACATTTTTGGATGTTTTGGCTCTGTACTTTGGCACTTTGGATCAGAAATGATACAATGACTATGAGGTGAAAGTTACAGAGACATAAATATCATATCCCCCAGAAAATTCTAACCTCCCCTGTTATTGGTAATGGTGAGAGGTTAGAATGTCTTGGGTGTATGATATTTGTGTCTCACTCATCATTATTCACGATGCATTCATGATTATCCATAGCCATTGTAGCATGTAGAAGTATTTAGACAAATATTATATTCTTATTTACAATACAAGTGAATTCAAAATGAAAAAAGACATTATTTACCATTCATTTCTATTGGCCACAAAATAATCTAAAACACAACCAAAACATTGACAATTGTTGTCACAAACTTGATGTAGTCATTGTGTGTTGGGATGAGGGGACCTTTAATACACATAAGTGAATTTGTCCAAATACTTTTGGTTCCTTAAAATGGGGGGAATATGTACAAAAGTGCTGTAATTTTTTAAATGTTCACCCGATATGGATGAAAATACCCTCAAATGACTTTAACCATCATAGAAATTGCATCATTTTAAATCCAAAGTGCTGGAGTACAGAGCCAAAACAAACCAAAAATGTGTCATTGTCCAAATACCTGTATTTGACCTGTATATTCCATTTACCAGACACTTGTATACAAAGTGTCTGGTAACGGTGAGTGCGTATGTTTTTGTAGGTGGTCCAGCGGGAAATGGAACCCCATGACCTTGGCGTTGCTAACGCCATGCTCTTACCAACTGTTCCCAACAGGACGATACAGGAGAAGAGTCTCCTCACACAAGATACGAGTGACACTTTTATCTGGCCTGCTACGGTCCATTCTCTTTTACCAGACAAACTGTATACTTCCATAGGAATTTAGTGAGTATAACTGTATCTGCCCAGTCAAAAGGGACTGGATCGTAGCAAGCCAGGTAAATCTGTCTCTTGTACCTTGACAAGCCAGGCGAGGAAGAAGATGAGCGTGATGAAGTAGAAGTAGGAGCGCCAGCGAGGGAAACTGTCGATGGCTCTGTACATAAGGAACACCCAGCCCTCCTGAGAGGCTGCCTCGTACACGGTGAAGATACTGGTACCTGGAGAGAGGTAGAGAGTGAGATCAAATAGTTGATTCAATTTGTAGTTGTTAAATTGCTTCTTTCTGAAGAAAGATTCAGTCTCTTATGACCCTTTGAGTTGTTTTGGCAATAAGAGTAATTCTGTAATGCATAATGAAGCATTTTTCTATTAAAATGTATATAATTGAGAGGGGAGAGGGAGCGAGAAAGAAAGAGCGAGAGAAAAAGAGCGAGAAAGATGGAGATAGACTCAGAGACGAGAGAGTGAGAGAGAAAGAAATAAAGTTAGGTGGTCCCATGTTGAGCTACACGCATACTACACGCACATGTTTAAATCAACTATTTGCGTTATACAAAGGCCTCTGTGTAACTAATTAAAAAGTATCCTTCAGATCCTCCCTTTCAGCCCAAAGACAATACCTTGAGATTCCCGTGTCATTTATATGAAAGACATTCCCTGGAGCTTACAAGGAGCCATAAAACAGTCATCCCTTTTGAGGATGATACCTATACATGACTTCCCAATAGAGAAGCTTGAAGACTGTTTAATTACATAGGGACATACAATTTAAACATCGACAGATACATTCCACCATCCAACCTTATTTTACACTCATTTCCAGGGCTTAGTTGTAGTAAATCAGAGCATTTCACAGTAGATACTGTGGCCTTGTTCAATGAACATTACCAAATGCAATCACTGAATTAGATATTGGGCACATTCCTTTACATTGGTCTGTTTATGTTGACATGTAAGCATGTACAGTAATAATGAAAACTGGATATTGTCACGATCGTCGACAGAATTGGACCAAGGCGCAGCGTGCAGGGTTGAGTGAAACATATTTATTTAAATGCAACTCACCAAAACAAAAGAAAGAACACAACGACCGTAACACAACGACCAAAAGTCACTGGGGGGGGGTCTCTCGGGTAGGTCCTCGCCTTCGGCGGCGGCTCCGGTGCGGGCCGTACCGGCCCGAGAAGGCGCACTGGAGGCCCGGCACGTGGAGAAAGAATAGTGCGTACCAGGCTGGGACGACACCCTAGAGGCCTGGTGCCTGAAGCAGGAACAGTCCGTGCCGGTCTCTCGATGCGCACGGGGGGCCTGGTGCGCGGAGCAGGGACAGGACGTGCCGGGCTCTCGATGCACACAGGGGACCTGATGCGCGGAGCAGGGACAGGACGTGCCGGGCTCTCGATGTGCACAGGGGACCTGATGCGTGGAGCGGGAACAGGCCGTGCCGGGCTCTGAAGACGCACAGGGAGCCTGGTGCGGGAAGCAGGAACAGACTGTGCTGGGCTCGCGATGCGCACTGGGAACCTGGTGCGGGGAGCAGGAACAGGCCATGCTGGGCTCGCGATGCGCACCGGGATTCTAGTTCGTGGAGCAGGAACAGACTGTGCTGGGCTCTGAAGACGCACAGGGAGCCTGGTGCGGGAAGCAGGAACAGGCTGTGCTGGGCTCGCGATGCGCACTGGGAACTTGGTGCGGGGAGCAGGAACAGGCCGTGCTGGGCTCGCGATGCGCACTGGGATTCTAGTGTGTGGAGCAGGAACAGGCCGTGCTGGGCTCACAATGCGCACTGGGAACCTGGTGCGGGGGAGCAGGAACAGGCCGTGCTGGGCTCGCGATGCGCACAGGGGGCCTGATGCGTGGAACAGGGACAGTCCGTACCGGTCTCTGAACGAGCACTGGAGACACCGTGCGCTTCACTACATGACCCGGTGCCTGACCAGTGCCACGCTCACTCCGGTAAGCACGGCGAGTTGGCTCAGGTCTCCAACCTGAACCAGCCAACCTCCCCGTGTGCCCCCCCAAAAAATTATTTGGGGGGCTGCCCCTCGGGCTTCCCCGCCAGCCGTGTTCCCGCATACTTCTCCTCATAGAAGCACCGCTCTGCCGTCGCTGCTTCCATCTCCTCCCTGGGACGGCGATACTCCCCAGCCTTCCTCCAGGGTCCATCTCCAGCCAGGATTTCCTCCCATGTCCAGCACTCCCGGTTATCTCGCTGCTTGGTCCTTGTTTGGTGGGATATTCTGTCACGATCGTCGACAGAATTGGACCAAGGCGCAGCGTGCAGGGTTGAGTGAAACATATTTATTTAAATGCAACTCACCAAAACAAAAGAAAGAACACAACGACCATAACGCAGGTATGGCGCGCACACACAGGTGCGCACACACAACTACAAACCTAAGTATAATATCCCACAACAAGGTGGGGGACTAGACAACCTAAATAGGATTCCCAATTAGAGACAACGACTAACAGCTGCCTCTAATTGGGAACCCAAACCAACCAACATAGAAATACAAAACATAGACCAAAACACCCCTGATCACGTCCTGACCAAAACACAAACGAGCAGCCAAAAGGGCTACCTATGGCCAGGAGATTACAGATATTGACAGGATCACTTTCTGGTCTATAGTTTCCTTCTGATCTAATGGAATGTCCATTGCATGATGTACATTTTTCAAATGTTTCTATAAAACCTCCTTGCATCCCTTGTCTCATGTGGCTTACTGTGGGGTGCTGCCATTGTCCCGGGAAACAAGTCACCATGTCACTCACACACACCAAAAAAAAATTACATTATCTCACTACAGTTAAGGGTAGATTCAGCTTCAGTTAAAACTGTATCTCAAACTTTCTTGATGCAGTCAAGACAAGGACTTGGAGGTAGAAGGCAAGAGGACCTCTGCACGCTGGGAGTGATCACACACACACAAACATAAATTCACACACTCTCTCTCTCTCTATTTGTTGTCTATAATTTGTACTCGTGTTGCTGTTAAATGTGAAATGCATTGTTTTCTAACGCCAAACGCCACACCTAATTCCCATTGGAAAATAACATGATTAAATTCACAAAGTCAAAAGTATGTGTGGTTTCTTTGGTTCCTGGACAACGTCTTCTGGGCTGGTAAAATTGTTTCTCTAACAAAGTAATGACAGCATTGGGAGTAATAACCTGTGTCTAAAAACTTGGTCATGTTTATTGGGCACCAATTAAAGAAAACAGACTTAAACTGGGAGGGAATTGTCTAATAAGAAACTTTCATTTACATTTTCAGTGAATCAAAACATCCCCACTGCACAGACTTCCATCGCACCCAGACAGCTCATAATTATCTCCATGCATCGGTGTCAGACCGATACAGTGCATTCGGAAAGTATTCATACCCCTTCCCTTTTTCCACATTTTGTTACGTTACAGCCTTATTCTAAAATGCATTAAATAAAAAAATGTCCTCATCAATCTACACACACTACCCCATAATGACAAAGCTAAAACAGGTTTTTAGAAGTTTTTGCACATTTACTAAAAATAAAAAAAAACAGAAATACCTTATTTACAAAAGTATTCAAACACTTTGCTATGAGACTTGAAATTGAGCTCAGGTGCATCCTGTTTCCATTGATCATCCTTGAGATGTTTCTACAACTTGATTGGAGTCCACCTGTGGTAAATTCAATTGATTGGACATGATTTGGAATGGCACACACATTTCTATATAAAGGTCCCACAGTTGACAGTGCATTTCAGAGCAAAAACTAAGCCATGATGTTGAAGGAATTGTCCGAAGAGCTCAGAGACAGGATTGTGCTGAGGCACAGATCTGGGGAAGGGTACCAAAGCATTTCTGCAGCATTAAAAGTCCCCAAGTACACAGTGGCCTCCATCATTCTTAAATGGAAGAAGTTTGGAACCACCAAGACTCTTCCTAGAGCTGGCCGCCCAGCCAAACTGAGCAATCGGGGGAAGAGGGCCTTGGTCAGGGAGGTGACCCAGAACTCAATGGTCACTCTGATAGAGCTCCAGAGTTCCTCTGTGGAGATGAGCGAACCTTCCAGGACAGCCATTTCTGCCGCACTCCACCAATCATGTCTTGAAGGTAGAGTGGCCAGACGAAAGCCACTCCTCAGTAAAAGGCACATGACGGCCCACTTGGAGTTTGCCAAAAGGCACCTAAAGACTCTCAGACCATGAGAAACACGATTCTCAGGTCTGATAAAACCAAATTTGAACTCTATGGCCTGAATGCCAATTGTCACGTCCGGAGGAAAATAGCTGTGCAGCGACACTCCCCAACCAACCTGACAGAGCTTGAGAGGATCTGCAGAGAAGAATGGGAGAAACTCCACAAATACAGGTGTGCCAAGCTTGTAGCGTCATACCCAAGAAGACTCGAGGCCGTAATCGCTGCCAAAGGTGCTTCAACAAAGTACTGAGTTAAGGGTCTGAATACTTATGTAAATGTAATATTTCACTTGTTATAGATTTAATACATTTGCACAAATTTCTAAAAACTTGTTTTTGCTTTGTCATTATGGGATATTGTGTGTAGATTGATGAGGGGAAAAACACAATTTAATACATTTTAGAATAAGGCTGTAACTTAACAAAATGTGGAAAAAGTCAAGGGGTCTGAATACTTTCCGAATGCACTGTATGTAGGCTATGTAAGTGCTATAATAACAAGGCTATGCAACACACTTGTCTTCATTGCATGGCTATGCAACATGATTGAATAACATGGTCAGTAATACATAAACAGAAAGCCAGAAAGAGAGGGAAAGAGAGGGGAATAGCTCCAACTACCCAAAGAGCAGTGTGTTTGTGGTCACTACAATACGTGAAGTAGACACACAGGTAGATGCACTTCTTCCTCCATAGCAAAAAATACTACTTATCAAGAGGGATTGAGAAAGGGAGAAATAGAGAGAGGGAAAGAGAGACAAAAGAGTGAACAGAGAGAGAAGTAAAGCCTTAACAGAATCCAGGCCTTCCGTGCATGCCCACTCTGTCAAGGTGTGCCTCTGTCTCTGTTAAGCTCTCTCTCTCTCTCTACTCTGTCTCTATCCATCTCTCCATCCCTATCTCTCTTTTTGTCCTTCAGCTATTTAGAGATTAGAGCCACTGCTCAGTGTATCCGACACTGGATTTGGGCTCCGCTCAGGTGATAAGAATGAATCACGCCTCTAAGATGGCCAGAACCCCAGACCAAGGCTCATGTAGAAGCATTTTTTATTTTGTAGCTTTTTCTGCTTCTGAGAAAATAACCCAGGAAAGACCAGCTACAATACACTACAGTCCTGTCCATAGAAATGCTAAGAAATAGAATCCCTATTTATATTTCTATGGTACCGACCCACCTTTTTGGCAAACACCATGATAATCCTCAACATTTTTGGTCTGATTAATTTGTGCAGGGATGTAAACCAACAAAGGTGTTCCAGCAGAGGTGTAATCTGTATATTAGGTTGATGATGCCACTGTAACACAGCTTTAACACACAGATACCAGCCTTGGCATTTTCTAATCTAAATTGGTAGTTGTACAAATATAACTCAAAGCTGGTTATTCAGACAGCAGTTAATAAGCTAAAAATGCTGTGTGCGTGCATGTGCGTGTGGGGGTACACCCATGTGCATATGTGTGTGTATGTACCGAGCTCGTTGAAGCCGCTGTAGCCCAGCTCCTGTCTGCTGAGCCCCAGGTCTTCCAAGTCCACACACTTAAAGCCCAAAGGACACAGGTAGCCCTCCCCGTCTGGCGAACAGTGGGTGTCAGGGATGGCCAGGCTGTTCCATGTCACATTACTGACAAACACAGAAACACAGAAACACAAACACATTAAATACACATTTTAGATCTTACTTATGTTTGCCAACTGCATTGATCATTGAAACTTGAGAAAGACCTTGGAGCTTGAAACATCAACATTTAACAATCTCAACTATATACTGAACAAAAATATAAATGCAACATGTAACAATTTCAAAGATTTTACTGAGTTACAGTTCCTAAAACGAAATCAGTCAATTTAAATACATTTAATAGGCCCTAATCTTTGGGGCGGCAGGTAGCCTAGTGGTTAGAGTGTTGGACTAGTAAGGTTGCAAGATCGAATCCCCGAGCTGACAAGGTAAAATCTGTCGTTCTACCCCTGAACAAGGCAGTTAACCCACTGTTCCTAGGCCGTCATTGAAAATAAGAATTTGTTCTTAACTGACTTGCCTAGTTAAATAGGCAAGTCTCCCACTGGGGGAGCCAGGCCCAGCCAATCAGAATTAGTTTTTCCCCACAAAAAAAACCATATAAATAAATACTCCTCAGCACCCCCCCACACCCTCCCCCCTCCTCAGACGATCCCGCAGGTGAAGAAGCCGGATGTGGAGGTCCTGGGCTGGCGTGGTTATGAGGCCGGTTGGATGTACTACCAAATTCTCTAAAATGGAGTAGGAGGCAGCTTATGGTAGTTAATGAACACTCAATTATCTGGCAACAGCTCTGTTAGACATTCCTGCAGTCAGCATGCCAATTGCCCTGCTCCCTCAAAACTTGAGACATCTGTGGCATTGTGTTGTGTGACAAAAGTTCACATTTTTGAGTGGCCTTTTACTGACCCCAGCACAAGGTGCATCTGTGTAATAATCATGTGTAATAATCATGCAGCTTCTTGATATGTTACACCTGTCAGGTGGATGGATTATCTTCGCAAAAAAAAAATGCTCACTAACCGGGATGTAAAAAATGTGTGCACAAAATGTGTGCACAAAATGTATTCTAAATTATTTTTGGTGCATACAGTATGGACAATAAATAAATAAAAATATAAAACAGAAAAGTGGTGCGTGCATATGTATTCACCCCGTTCGCTATGAAGCCCCTAAATAAAATCTAGTGCAACCAATTGCCTTCAGAAGTCACATAATTAGTTAAATAAAGTCCACCTGTGTGCAATCTAAGTGGAACATGATCCGTCACATGATCTCAGTATATATACACTTGTTCTGAAAGGCCCCAGAGTCTGCAACACCATTAAGCAATGGGCACCACCAAGCAAGCAGCACCATGAAGACCAAGAAGCTCTCCAAACAGGTCAGGGACAAAGTTGTGGAGAAGTACAGATCAGGGTTGGGTTATAAAGAAATATCCGAAACTTTGAACATCCCACGGAGCACCATTAAATCTATTATAAAACAAATGGAAAGAATATGGCACCACAACACACCTGCCAAGTGAGGGTCACCCACCAAAACTCACGGACCAGGCAACAAATCAGAGAGGCAACAAAGAGACCAAAGACAAGCCTGAAAGAGCTGCAAAGCTCCACAGAGATTGGAGTATCTGTCCATAGGACCACTTTAAGCCGTACACTTCACAGAGCTGGGCTTTACGGAAGAGTGGCCAGAAAAAAAGCAATTTCTTAAAGAAAAAAATAAGCAAACATGTTTGGTGTTCGCCAAAAGGCAGACTCTCCAAACATATGGAAGAAGGTACTCTGGTCAGAGGAAACTAAAATTAGGCTTTCTGGCCATCAAGGAAACACTATGTCTGGCACAAACCCAACACCTTTCATCACCCCGAGAACGTCATCCCCACAGTGAAGCATGGTGGTGGCAGCATTATGCTGTGGGAATGTTTTTCAATGGCAGGGACTGGGAACTGGTCAGAATTGAAGGAATGATTGATGGCGCTAAATACAGGGAAATTCTGGAGGGAAACCAGTTTCAGTCTTCCAGAGATTTGAGACTGGGACGGAGGTTCACCTTCCAGCAGGACAATGACCCTGAGCATACTGCTAAAGCAACACTTGAGTGGTTTAAATGTTGAAACATTTAAATGTCTTGAAATGGCCTAGTCAAAGTCCAGACCTCAATCCAATTGAGAATCTGTGGTATGACTTAAAGATTGCTATACACCAGCGGAACCCATCCAACAAGGCAGTTTTGCCTTGAAGAATGGGCAAAAATCCCAGTGGTTAGATGTTGCCAAGCTTATAGAGACATACCCCAAGAGACTTGCAGCTGTAATTGCTGCAAAAGGTGGCTCTACAAAGTATTGACTTTGGGGGGGTGAAAAGTTTGGCACGCTCAAGTTTTCTTTTTCTTTGTCTTATTTCTTGCTTGTTTCACAATACAACATATTTTTCATCTTGTAGGCATGTGATAGGCATGTTGTGTAAATCAAATGATACAAACCCCTCAAAAAATCCATTGTAATTCCAGGTTGTAAAGCAACAAAATACGAAAAACGGTGAATACTTTCTCAAGGTTTTAATAGTCACAGTGGGAACAACATACCCTATACACTTCCTGATGAACTCAGTCATGTATACGTCAATGTTATTGTCAGAGGCAACCTAGAACATATCCCAGTCCACGTGATAAAAACAATCTTGAAACATGGATTCCGATTGGTCAGACCAGCGTTGAATAGACCTTAGCAAGGGTACCTCCTGTTTGAGTTCATGCCTATAGGAAGAGAGGAGCAGGATGGAGTTGTGATCTGATTTGCCGAAGGGAGGGCAGGGGAGGGCATTGGAGCCATTCCAGAAGGTGGAGTAACTATGGTTGAGAGTTTTTGAAGCGTGAGTACTACAGGCAATGTGTTGATAGAGATAAGATTTTCAAATTTGCTTTTTTAAAACCGCCATAAACAATAAATGCGGCATCAGGATATGTGATTTCCAGTTTGCACAAAGTCCAGTGTAGTTCGTTGAGGGCTGTCATGGTATCGGCTTGAGGGGGAATATACACGGCTGTGACTATAAAAATGTCTCGAGACATTTATAAGTTATAGTATTTAAAGGTTCAATCTGAGATTGCGTCACACATGTTCTACTTTAGGCTATAGGATTCGTAGCTCTCAGACTTTGTGAGATGAATTTGCCAGCTACAAAACAAAAGGCATAAATACTTTGAAAACTGCTACTGCAGCATTAATTTAGCGATAAATGTGATCATACTTGACTGTTTTATTCACAAATGTGAGTACAATGCTCGCACTATGCAGCCCTGACCACCCGCCAACGTGGCTGGTGAAATAGACATCTTACCCGCCAATGCCAAAATTGTCCCACATTTGGCATGTGGAGGGTGTTAATTTTAGGCCTTGTTTGCAAACAATATAATTTTAAACAAGTCCTGCCACCAAACAGTATTACTCTGTATTATAACTATTTGGAATGGCATAAAACAACATGGCTATCAATGGCAGCCTAAAGTGGTCAATTTTCAACAGCAGAAAATTCAACCAGAGAGCGCCCATAGATCATGGGAAAAGCCTACACTTGACCGTTGGACTTGAATCATTCCCATGGTGAACGGCTAAGCCCGCTACGCTATGAAACCACACACTATTGCAGAGACTATGATCTTATCGGCCGCAATTGATACTGTGAAAGCAATGTGTGGGGAGGCAGAAGCACAGACACTCACATCAATACCTTTGTCAGTTAACTCTGTGAAACTAAGAATTGATGCTATAGCTAGAAAATCAAGAGGAAACTGACTGAACAACTCAAAAACTCTCCACCTCATGCTCTCCAAATGGACGTTAGCTGTGAGGGCTAAGATGCATTGACTTTTGATCGCTACATGTCAGGGAATGCTATTCACGAGGACATATTGTTCTGTCTCACGATTCCCGAGAAAGAAACAGCAAAGGGGATGTTCAGTGTGCTGCGTGGCTATATTGACGAAAATCAGATTCCATTGGATCGAATGGTGGGCTTTTGCACAGATTGTGCTCCATCTATCACGGGACGGTGGGCAGGCCTCTGCACTCCAGGTTATGAATGTGTCTCCCTCTGCCATATGGATGCATTGTATGATACACCCACTGAGCTATAATGGATACACAGAGAGAAACTGGCAGCAAAAGCGCTGAGCGTGGAGATATGCAGCAGGTAATTTTGATCGTAAACTACATTGTGCATGCCAGTTCACAAAACTATGTGGAGCTATAGGAAAAGAGCCTGACCAAAACATTTAAAAAAAAAAATCTAATTGAGAGAGGAACTGTTGTCATTCGCAATGCATGTAAAAAAACGGACTATATTGACTTCCTGTTTAACAGACATATTTGGGAAACTGAATGCAAGCATGCAGGGGAAATACAAAAACATTCTACAGATGAGTGACCGAATCAGCTAAATCCATGTGACTGTGATCCTGGCTCAGTTGACATGCCGGTAAGTGAAATCGCACAGCTGATCGAGCTGTCCCGTGGCCGAATGCTGCAGACAACTCATTCACGGGTTACTATAGAGAAATGTTGGTTCCTGACTCAAAGAGAATACTGTGCCGTCTCCCTCCGAGCATTAAAACTCATGGTACGCTGATTCAGTGCTCTCGTTTGCATTAAAAACAAATTTAGATCCAGGTTGGATCAGACAGGAAAGATGTGGTGCGCACTGTCGACCACACCCCCTGACTTTGAGATGCTACAATGCGACATGCATCAAGCACACCCATCTCATTAGTGAGATAAGATTAATTAAGTCAGACTAATTTGCAATTGACTGTCATAGCCCCACATTAAAAGTATATGATGGTGAGTTGAGAAAACAATCAGAAAAACTGGTAGAATGTTTCGCAATTGACTGCCATAGCCCCAATTAAAACAGTAAACATTGGCTGTTAATTACATAATTTATTTTCACATGGTTGGGTTCGCAAGAATATTCAGATATTATATATTTGTTTTTGAATTAACCTTTAACTAGGAAAGTCAGTTAAGAACAAATTCTTATTTACAATGATGGCCTACACCAGGCAAAATCGGACGACGCTGGGCCAATTGTGCCCCGCCCTATGGGACTCCCAATCACAGCCGGTTGTGATACAGTCTGGATTCAAACCAGGTTGTCTGTACTGAGATGCAGTGTCTTAGATCACTGCGCCACTTGGAAGACCCAATATCAAAATGGGGTCGTGGTCCAAAAAGGTTTGTGAACCCCTGCACTAGACCAACTGTAAAAAGGTCTTACAATTACATAACTAATTAATGACCTGTCACTTGCAGGATTGTAGCTCGAACAAGTGGTCACTCTGAACCAATCAATGGTTGTGGCCTGTCAAATAAATGCTTATAAATTGTAAACTAATTGGTGTATCACCACATAATTTGGTATGTAGATGCAGGTCTATTTCAGGTGTCAACCCCTACAGCCTTACCAATATCCACCACATTGTGTTGTTATCAGCATATGCCTGTCTCTTGACCTGTTTCACTCGGGGTTAAGAAAGTTAGAGCACTTAGTCAGTGGTATAAGAAAATGTACCAAAGGTAGAATATGGTTCTGATTGTCAGAGGAGGGGGAGCAACCATGTCCATGAACCCAATGAGGGCCAGGTAAATGTGTGGTTAATATATAAATATGTCAAACGAATTCCTAAAATGAACCCAAAATTCTGCCTGAAAAATCTGGGGATGAACTTGGTATAGCTTCGTTGTCAGAGACATGTTGCAAGGGAGTGAGTGATTTCTTCCGGCGACCGACAACAATATACAGTTGAAGTCGGAAGTTTACATACACTTAGGTTGGAGTCATTAAAACTAATTTTTCAACAACTCCACAAATGTCTTGTTAGCAAACTATAGTTTTGGCAAGACGGTTAGGACATCTACTTTGTGCACGACACAAATAATTTTTACAACAATTGTTTACAGACAGATTATTTCACTTATAATTCACTGTATCACAATTCCAGTGGGTCAGAAGTTTACATACACTAAGTTGACTGTGCCTTTAAACAGCTTGGAAAATTCCAGAAAATTATGTCATAGCTTTAGAAGCTTAAGATAGGCTAATTGACATAATTTGAGTCAATTGGAAGTGTACCTGTGGATGTATTTCAAGGCTTACCTTCAAACTCAGTGCCTCTTTGCTTGACATCATGGGAAAATCAAAAGAAATCAGCGAAGACCTCAGAAAAAATTGTTGACCTCCACAAGTCTGGTTCATCATTGGGAGCAATTTCCAAACGCCTGAAGGTACCATGTTCATCTGTACAAACAATAGTACGCAAGTATAAACACCATGGGACCACGCAGCCGTCATACCGCTCAGGAAGGAGACGCGTTCTGTGTCCTAGAATGGAACGTACTTCAGTGCGAAAAGTGCAAATCAATCCCAAAACAACAGCAAAGTACCTTCTGAAGATGCTGGAGGAAGCAGGTACAAAAGTATCTAAATCCACAATAAAACGAGTCCTATATCAACATAACCTGAAAGGCCGCTCAGCAAGGAAGAAGCCACTGCTCCAAAACCGCTAAAAAAAATGCCAGACTATGGTTTGCATCTGCACATGGGGACAAAGATTGTACATTTTGAATAAATGTCCTCTGGTCTGATGAAACAAAAATAGAACTGTTTGCTCATGATGACCATCGTTATGTTTGGAGGAAAAAATGGGAGGCTTGCAAGCCAAAGAACACCATCCCAAACGTGAAGCACGGGGGTGGCAGCATCATGTTGTGGGGGTGCTTTGCTGCAGGAGGGACTGGTGCACATCAAAAAATAGATGGCATCATGAGGAGGGAAAAGTATGTGGATATATTGAAGCAACATCTCAAGACATCAGTCAGGAAGTTAAAGCTTGGTCACAAATAGGTCTTCCAAATGGACAATGGCCCCAAGCATACTTCCAAAGTTGTGGCAAAATGGCTTAAGGACAACAACGTCAAGGTATTGGAGTGGCCATCACGAAGCCCATACCTCAACCATTTAGAAAATTTGTGGGCAGAACTGAAAAAGTGTGTGCGAGCAAGGAGGCCTACAAACCTGACTCAGTTACACCAGCTCTGTCAGGAGGAATGGGCAAAAATTCACCCAATTTATTGTGGGAAGCTTGTGGATGGCTACCCAATACGTTTGACCCAAGTTAAACAATTTAAAGGCAATGCTACCAAATACAAATTGAGTGTATGTTAATTTCTGACCCACTGGGAATGTGATGAATGAAATAAAAGCTGAAATATATCATTCTCTCTATTATTATTCTGACATTTCACATTCTTAAAATGAAGTGCTGATCCTAACTGACCTAAGACAGGGCATTTTTACTAGGATAAAATGCCAGGAATTGTGAAAAACTGAGTTTAAATTTATTTGGCTAAGGTGTATGTAAACTTCCGACTTCAACTGTACATAAAAAATGTTTGGTTATTGGGATCAGAAACCCAATCGGGTTTCTCGAAAATGCCAAAGGACATCTAGCTGGAGGCTGATCTTAACCAGGTCCGACATATCAGTGCTAACCAGAGAAAAGTGCCAGCGCGTGTTCGTGGTTGGTCTCAACCAAGTCCGCATCGCAGTTTCTTATGAAGGTACAGTGACGGCCAATACAACACGGATTGGAATACTGCTCATCCAATCAGCATCCAGGATTTAAACGGTTGCGCCTGGGACATTGAACTCATCATTACATCTGGTTGGCAAGCATGTGAATGGTTTGTGTACGGAGTATGGTTGATGAAACAGTAAAGCATGTGTTGATGTATTGTTGTAAGTACCGGTATGTGGAAGAGAGGGAAAGGTTGATGTGTAGGGTTATTGAAGTTTGACGGGGATGGGGAAGTTGGATGGGATTTGGGGGATGGGTAATGGTTTGTTAAAAGTTAGTATGGCTCTTCTAGACCAAATTAGGTTAGTTAGCTAATAGACTTTGTTTGCCTTGTTCTACATATCATTGTATGCATCGTTCTGTTGGTGTCTAGCTATCAATGTTTAAACGTTATCTAACCTAGCTAGCTAACGTTAGCTAACCTGTGTTCAAAGTATAACGTTGTTATACTTTGTATTTCTAAAGGTGTTAAAATAATGTATGTGAGTATAACAGAACTTATAAAGCAGGAGAAACCCTGAGGAAAATCCAGCTAGCTAGCTAGCTAGCAAACTATTTCAGAAGATATATATTTCATGATCTTATGAAATAAACTCAGCAAAAAAAGAAACGTCCCCTTTTCAGGACCCTGTCTTTCAAAGATAATTCGTAAAAATCCAAATAACTTCACAGATCTTCATTGTAAAGGGTTGTTCAGCAAACCTTAAACAATTAATGAACATGCACCTGTGGAACGGTGGTTAACTTCTTAGGGAGCGGCAGCAGAGGTAAAGGTTTTGGAGAGTCTGGCGTGCCCAAAGTAAAATGCCTGCCAGTCAGGCCCAGAAATTAGGATATGCACATAATTAGTACTATTGGATAGGAAACACTCTGAAGTTTCTAAAGGTGTTAAAATAATGTATGTGAGTATAACAGAACTGATAAAGCAGGAGAAAACCTGAGGAAAATCCACCTGGATTTGCAATTTTATTTGTACATGACCTTTTTGTCCAGGCTGCCTATTGATTTCTATGTTAACTAGGACTGAGACTGCAGTACCTATGGCTTCCACTAGATGGCAACAGTCTTTATACAGTGTCTGGAGGCTCTAACACTAAGCAGAACAGATAGGAAGAGGAAGTAGTGAAGGGACCACATTTGTCAACAACGTTTCACATGTGCGAGATTGTGAGCGCGCCCCATTTTATTTTCCTTTCCTATCGTTATCGTCCGGTTGAAATATTACAGTAAATATACATAAAAGGATACCTAAGGATACATTAAAAAATTATGTTTGTTTCTTTGGAGAAAGTGTATAGATATAATTTGAACGTGTTCTCTTCACAGTTCAATGGGCGACTCGACGGTGGATTTTATGATCATAACGCGCCAACCAAACTGAGATTTATGGATATAATAAATGACTTTTTCTAACAAAAGAACCATTGGATGTCTTCGTTGGACACTTGGGAAGCCCTCAGCAGAAGTTCTTCGAAAGGTAAGTGATTCATTTTAGCTCTTATATGGGTTTTGTGTGACCCGCACTGGATATGAATTTATGCTAATGTGGAAAATAGGAGAGGTGATATCCTCAAACAATCAAATGTTGTGCTTTCGCCGTGAAGCCTTTTTGAAATCTGACAATCTGACACTGTGATATTGCCAAGAATCAGAGCTTCTGATGACTATGCAACACTTGTATATTGCTGAATGTTTAATAATTCAACTTTTGGATTTTGAATTTGGCGCCTTACATTTCACCGGGTAGTGTCGGGAGCGGCGCGCCGCTACTCCCTAAGTTGTTAAGACGCTAACAGCTTACAGACGGTAGGCAATTAAGGTCACAGTTATGAAAACTTAGGACACTAAAGAGGCCTTTCTACTGACTCTGAAAAACAACAAAAGAAAGATGCCCAGGGTCCCTGCTCATCTGCATGAACGTGCCTTAGGCATGCTGCAAGAAGCATGAGGACTGCACATGTGGCCAGGGCAATACATTGCAATGTCCGTACTGTGAGACGCTTACGACAGCACTACAGGGAGACAGGACGGACAGCTGATCGTCCTCGCAGTGGCAAACCACGTGTAACAACACCTGCACAGGATCGGTATATCTGAACATCACACCTGCGGGACAGGTACAGGATGGCAACAACAACTGCCCGAGTTACACCAGGAACGCACAATCCCTCCATCAGTGCTCAGGCTGTGCGCAATAGGCTGAGAGAGGCTGGATTGAGGGCTTGTAGGCCTGTTGAAAGGAAGGTCCTCACCAGACATCACCAGCAATGTCGCTGCCTATGGGCACAAACCCACCATCGCTGGACCAGACAGGACTGGCAAAAAGTGCTCTTCACTGACGAGTCGCGGTTTTGTATTACCAGGGGCGATGGTCGGATTTGCGTTTATCGTCGAAGGAATGAGCGTTATACCGAGGCCTGTACTCTGGAGCGGGATCGATTTGGAGGTGGAGGGTCTGTCATGGTCTGGGGCGGTGTGTCACAGCATCATCGAACTGAGCTTGTTGTCATTGCAACGCTGTGAGTTACAGGGAAGACATTCTCCTCCCTCATGTGGTATCCTTCCTGCAGGCTCATCCTGACATGACCCTCCAGCATGACAACGCTACCAGCCATACTGCTCGTTTTGTGTGTGATTTCCTGCAAGACAGGAATGTCAGTGTTCTGCCATAGCCAGCAAAGAGCCCGGATCTCAATCCCATTGAGCACATCTGGGACCTGTTGGATCGGAGGGTGAGGGCTAGTGCCAATCCCCCCAGAAATGTCTGGGAACTTGCAGGTGCCTTGGTGGTAGAGTGGGGTAACATCTCACAGCAAGAACTGGCAAATCTGGTGCAGTCCATGAGGAGATGCACTGCAGTACTTAATGCAGCTGGTGGCCACACAATATATTGACTGTTACTTTTGATTTTGACCCCCCCTTTGTTCAGGGATAATTCTTACCTCCCTAATCTTACCTCATTTGCAAACACTGTATATAGATTTTTTCTATTGTGTTATTGACTGTACGTTTGTTTATTCCATGTGTAACTCTGTGTTGTTGTTTGTGTTGCACTGCTTTGCTTTATCTTGGCCAGGTCGCAGTTGTAAATGAGAACTTGTTCTCAACTGGCCTACCTGGTTAAATAAAGGTGAAATAAAAATAAATAAAAGGGACACATTATTCCATTTCTGTAAGTCACATGTCTGTGGAACTTGTTCAGTTTGTCTCAGTTGTTGAATCATGTTATGTTCATACAAATATTTAAATAAAGGCAGTTGACAGTGAGAGGACGTTTCTTATTTTGCTGAGTTTAGTTAGCTAGCTAGCCTCTGTTTTCTCATATCACAACCATTAAACTCTGTAACTGTTTTAAAATCCCTGAGGAGTTTCCTTCCTTTCCGGCAACTGAGTTAGGAAGGACACCTGTACCAATCGGTTCACTTCTTTGTGAGGCATTGAAAAACCTTCCTGGTGTTTGTGGTTTAATCTGTGCTTGAACGTTACTACTCAAATGAGAGACCTTACAGATACTTGTATGTGTGGGGTAATTAGATGTGGTAATCATTCAAAAATCATTTTAACCACTATTATTGAACACAGAATGAGTCCATGCAGCTTATTATGTGATTTGTTTAGCAAATGTGTAGTCCAGAACGTATTTAGGCTTGCCATAACAAAGGGGTTGAATAGACATTTCAGATTTTCATATGTTATTAATTTAGAGCATTTTCTTCAAACAAAATTCTACTTTGACATTATGGGGTTTGTGTGTCGATCAGTGACACAAAATCTAAATGTAATCCATTTTAAATTCAGGCTGTAACACAACAAAATGTAAAAAAGTAAAAGGGTGTGAATACTTTCCGAAAGCACTGTATTTAAATCTTTCTCTGACATCCGAGTGTCCCCCCACAACCTTTCTCTTTAGCCACAGGTGTTATTCCAGGAGCTGCTTGACGTCTCTAATGAAAATTAATGCCTTCAAATTGGCCCGCCAGACATTCATCCACATTGTTTATTAGGGCTAAGGGATGAGAAAGGATAATTTATTGCCATATCACAAAAGTGGCAATCAAAGGCCTAGCGGTGAATCCAGATACAGCTAATTATAGAGACTCAGATAATGGCTAACACGTTATAAAATAAATCACCTTTCTTCACAACACAGACATGATAAATTAAGCCTCAAACGGTGGGTTGAAGGTCTAGTAATAGTGTGTCACAGAACATTTACTGAGTTAAAAGTAAAACCAGATCTGGGATTAATCGTGATTAGTTTCACAAAATCTGTAACAAAAAATAACTTTAACTTCATGGAGATTTAAAATGGCTACTGTAGAGTGAAGAGTCATGTCAAGTCTATGCATGGTATTTGTATCTTCAACGTTACGTGTGTTGGGCACCTGAATGTAACTTGGGGTTGATTTGATTCCAGCATGGACCACATACTGAATATGTGTTAACTGTGGATTGTTTTAAATAAACATCTGCTATATGACCATAATGTAGGGATATGAGGTAAAAATGTATACAGTTCCAACTCAACTACACTGCTCAAAAAAATAAAGGGAACACTTAAACAACACAATGTAACTCCAAGTCAATCACACTTCTGTGAAATCAAACTGTCCACTTAGGAAGCAACACTGATTGACAATAAATTTCACATGCTGTTGTGCAAATGGAATAGACAACAGGTGGAAATTATAGGCAATTAGCAAGACACCCCCAATAAAGGAGTGGTTCTGAAGGTGGTGACCACAGACCACTTCTCAGTTCCTATGCTTCCTGGCTGATGTTTTGGTCACTTTTGAATGCTGGCAGTGCTTTCACTCTAGTGGTAGCATGAGACGGAGTCTACAACCCACACAAGTGGCTCAGGTAGTGCAGCTCATCCAGGATGGCACATCAATGTGAGCTGTGGCAAGAAGGTTTGCTGTGTCTGTCAGCGTAGTGTCCAGAGCATGGAGGCGCTACCAGGAGACAGGCCAGTACATCAGGAGACGTGGAGGAGGCCGTGGGAGGGCAACAACCCAGCAGCAGGACCACTACCTCCGCCTTTGTGCAAGGAGGAGCACTGCCAGAGCCCTGCAAAATGACCTCCAGCAGGCCACAAATGTGCATGTGTCTGCTCAAACGGTCAGAAACAGACTCCATGAGGGTGATATGAGGGCCCAACGTCCACAGGTGGGGGTTGTGCTTACAGCCCAACACCGTGCAGGACGTTTGGCATTTGCCAGAGAACACCAAGATTGGCAAATTCGCCACTGGCGCCCTGTGCTCTTCACAGATGAAAGCAGGTTCACACTGAGCACGTGACAGAGTCTGGGAGACGCCGTGGAGAACGTTCTGCTGCCTGCAACATCCTCCAGCATGACCGGTTTGGCGGTGGGTCAGTCATGGTGTGGGGTGGCATTTCTTTGGGGGGGCCGCACAGCCCTCCATGTGCTCGCCAGAGGTAGCCTGAATGCCGTTAGGTACCGAGATGAGATCCTCAGACCCCTTGTGAGACCATATGCTGGTGCGGTTGGCCCTGGGTTCCTCCTAATGCAAGACCTCATGTGGCTGGAGTGTGTCAGCAGTTCCTGCAAGAGGAAGGCATTGATGCTAAGGACTGGCCCGCCCGTTCCCCAGACCTCAATCCAATTGAGCACATCTGGGACATCATGTCTCGCTCCATCCACCAACGCCACGTTGCACCACAGACTGTCCAGGAGTTGGCGGATGCTTTAGTCCAGGTCTGGGAGGAGATCCCTCAGGAGACCATCCGCCACCTCATCAGGAGCATGCCCAGGCGTTGTAGGGAGGTCATTCAGGCACTTGGAGGCCACACACACTACTGAGCCTCATTTTGACTTGTTTTAAGGACATTGGATGTTGGACCAGCCTGTAGTGTGGTTGTCCACTTTAATTTTGAGTGTGACTCCAAATCCAGACCTCCATGGGTTGTTAAATTTGATTTCTATTGATAATTTTTGTGTGATTTTGTTGTCAGCACATTCAACTATGTAAAGAAAAAAGTATTTAATAAGATTATTTAATTCATTCAGATCTATGAAGTGTTATTTTAGTGTTCCCTTAATTTTTTGGGCAGTGTATATTATATTGATACTTTGACTCCAACTACCGATTAGTAAAAAAACATATACAGTATATATTTTTGTTGCTAGGTAGCGTAAACTGGTGCTAGTCGGCTGTACCTGCGCCAAAACTCTGGTATTTTTATTTCCATGACTGATCAAAACTCACTGTCTCATGCTCACTCGTGTCTCTCTGCACTAGACATATAGCGAGCAATATATTTGGAACATCAAATCACAATAAAATTCCAGTATCTAATCGCAATACATAGAAAATTGTGAAAATCGCAATACATGTCATATCGGCACCTAAGTATTGTGATAATATCGTATCGTGAGGTCCCTGGTAGGTCATGATATTTTGTCAGCCAGTTATTGTCAAGCAAAGGCCTGCCGGTCTCACGGTAATTGACCGTTAATTAACTTACACGTTTAGCATCTCCAGGTCTCCACATACAAGCTGCTGATGTGTGCCTTTGGAACATCTACATTTGAAGTCTAATAAATCAATTTAATACACACCATAATAAATCCATGATTTATTTTAGGTCGGTCTAAAGAAACATTATGATATGAAGAAAATGTATTTCAGATTAACAGAATATGAGTTGGCCTATTACTGTATGTGATATGGCTATGTGGCATGCCATATAGGCTGTAGGCTTGTTAATTTAGCAGACAAGATATGCTTATACAGTGAGGGGAAAAAAGTATTTGATCCCCTGCTGATTTTGTACGTTTGCCCACTGACAAAGAAATTATCAGTCTATAATTTTAATGGTAGGTTTATTTGAACAGTTAGAGACAGAAAAACAACAAAAAAATCCAGAAAAATGCATGTGAAAAATGTTATAAATGGAATTGCATTTTAATGAAACATAAACCTTTTACCTTATCATAAGTAGACATAATTGAAAATGATTAACTTGTTAGGGAGTGGCAGCTGAGGGGTCGGTTTTGGAGAGCCTGGCGTGCCCAAAGTAAAATGCCTCCCATTCAGGCCCAGAAAATAGGATATGCACATCATTTGTACTATTGGATAGGAAACACTCTGAGGTTTCTAAAAGTGTTAACATAATGTCTGTGAGTATAACAGAACTCATTTAGCAGGCGTTTCTGGTGACCTATTGCTCTGTTTGACACACTCCCTATTGAATCCATTTGTAACCAGGACTGAGACTGCAGTACCTATGGCTTCCACTAGATGTCAACAGTCTATATACAAAGACTCAGAGAGATTGGAGTAAACAGAACGAATAGGTACAGGAAATGGCCAAGGTAGCTCAGATGTCAACAAGTTTTCTCGGGCGCGAGTCTGGCTGCGCGCCCCACTTTATTTTACTTGTATAAGGTATAGGTGACCATCCGAGTGAAATATTATCGCTAATATTCATAAAAGGATAGCTAAGGATGCATTTTAACCTCTTCCAGCTAGGGTCCCATTTTCCAAATTTTCGCCTGTCTGACGTGCCCAAAGTTAAATGCCTACCACTCATGGCCAGAAACTAGGATATTTACATATTTAGTACTATTGGATAGGAAACACTCTGAAGTTTATAAAACCATTAAGATATAGTCTGTGGCTATTCCAGAACAGATTTAGCAGGCAAAAACCAGAGAGATTTCTGTCCGGAATTTATTTTTTTGTTGCTCTCCTCTCATTTTGAAGCCCATGTAATATTTTTCTATGGGGAATAGGACCGAGGTTGCAGTACTTATGGCTTCCACTAGATGTCAACAGTCTCTGGAAAGGGTATGGAGGAAAAAGCTCTGACCAGATCCTTAGAGAGAGAATTACTACGGTAGGGAAAAAGGTAAACAGACGCGTGCACGTTCACGAACGTGAACGCCGCCAGCGACCAACTTTCTTTTCGCTTTTAACGTTTCACTTACCGTTCTTGTAAAATATGATCGCTATTATTCATAAAAGAATACATAAGGATGCATTATTAATGATATTTGATTTGTTTGTGAAAAGATGAGAGGTATAATTTGAACGCGATCCCTTCACTGTAAAACGGGCGAGTAGACTGACAATGCTTGGTGGAGTAGCTGAACGTAACGTGCCAAAAACAACGGATATTTATGGATATAATTATTTACTTTTTCTAACAAAAGAACCATGGATTATCTTGTTTGGACACTTGGAAGACCTCAGAAGAAGTTATTTGAAAGGTAAGCGATTTATATTAGCTGTGATATGGATATTTTGAGAACCGAGCTGGATATGAATTTATGCTAATGTGGAAAATATGTGAGGTACTAGCCTCAAACAATCAAATGTAGTGCTTTCGCCGTAAAGCCTTTTTAAAATCTGACAACGCAGTGATATTGCCAAGAAGCAGAGCTTTTGATGGCTATGCAACACTATGCAACACTTGTATATCGAAGTTAAATATTACGAATATGTATTACGAATATGTATTTTGAATTTGGCGCGTTATGTTTGCTCTGAAAACGATCCCGCTAAAGGGATCGGCGCGCGCTAAGAGGTTAACTGGAAAGTTTATAGGTATATTTGAACGTGTTCTCTTCACGGTTCAATGGGCGATTCGACGTTGGATCCAAACAAACTGAGATTTATGGATATAAAAAAATGACTTTTTCTAACAAAAGAACAATTTGGATATCTTCGTTGGACTCTTGGGATGCCCTCAGCAGAAGTTCTTCAAAAGGTAAGGGATTTGTTTTCGCTGTGAAATTTGTTTTGTGTGAACTGCGATGGTTTATGAATTTATGCAAATGCAGAAATATTGGAGGTGCTACCCTCAAACAATCAAATGTTGTGCTTTCGCCGTAAAGCCTTTTTGAAATCTGACAACGCTGTGATATTGCCAAGAAGCAGAGCTTTTTGATAACTATGCAACACTTGTATATTGATGAATGTTTAATAATTAAACTTTTGGATTTTGAATTTGGCGCCTTGCATTTCACCGGGTAGTGTCGGTGGACCCCACCACTCCGTAGGTAGTTAAGGACAACAAAGTCAAGGTATTGGAGTGGCCATCACAAAGCCCATACCTCAACCCTATAGAAAATTTGTGGACAGAACTGAAAAAGTGTGTGCGAGCAAGGAGGCCTAAAAACCTGACTCAGTTACACCAGCTTTGTCAGGAGGAATGGGCCAGAATTCACCCAACTTATTGTGGGAAGCTTGTGGAAGGCTACCGGAAACGTTTGACCCAAGTTAAACAATTTAAAGGCAATGCTACCAAATACTAATTGAGTCTATGCAAACGTCTGACCCACTGGGAATGTGATGAAAGAAATAAAAGCTGAAATAAATCATTACTATTATTCTGACATTTCACATTCTTAAAATAAAGTGGTGATCCTAACTGACCTAAGACAGGGATTTTTTACTAGGATTAAATGTCAGGAATTGTGAAAAACTGAGTTTAAGGTGTTTGTAAACTTCCGACTTCAACTGTACTGTCCCTTCTATACAGCCAGACAGGAATAAAGAACTCTCTGGGAAGAAGAAAGGTGGTGATGTATGTTTCACGATTAACTACTCATGGTGTGATTGTCATAACGTAGCGAAACTTAAGTATTTTTGTTCACCCAACCTAGAATAGCTCACAATCAAATGCAGACAGTATTACCTCCCACTTATTATAGATGGGGATCTTAACTAAGCAAAAGCAAAATGCTACCGAGGTTTTATCAACACATAGACTGTAGTACACGCGCTGCTAAAAGTGCTACTCCCACTTCCGGGATTCCTAAGGCCCTCCCTTAGGCAAATCAGATCACGACTCCATTTTGCTCCTCCCTTCCTAAACTACCCGTGCTAAGGTCTATTCAATGCTGGTCTAACCAATCGGAATCCATGGTTACATTTTTTTTTATCACGTGGAGCGGGATATGGTCCGGGTAGCCTCTGATAATAACATTGACGTATACACGGACGCGGTGACTGAGTTCATCAGGAAGTGTATAGGCAATGTTGTTCCCACTGTGACTATTAAAACCTACCCAAAACAGAAACCGTGGATAGAAGGCAGCATTCGCACAAAACTGAAAGCGCAAACCACTGCATTTAACCATGGCAAGGTGACTGGGAATATGGTTGAATACAAACAGTGTAGTTATTCCCTCCTTAAGGCAATCAAACAGGCAAAATGTCAGAACAGAGAAAGTGGAGTCGCAATTAAAGAGCTCAGACATGAGACGAATGTGGCAGGGTCTACAGACAATCACAGACTACAAAGGGAAAACCAGCCACGTCTTGCTCCCGGGCAAGCTAAACACCTTCTTCGCCCGCTTTGAGGATAACACAGTGCCACCGACGCGGTCAGAACCCAAGGACTGTGGGCTCTTGTTCTCCGTGGCCGACGTGAGTAAGACATTTAAGCGTGTTAATCCTCACAAGGCTGCCAGACGGCATCCCTGCCCGCGTCCTCAGAGCAATGCGAAGACCAGCTGGCTGTGGTGTTTACGGACATAATCAATCTCTCCCTATCCCAGTCTGCTCTCCCCACTTGCTTCAAGATGTCCACGATTGTTCCTGTACCCAAGAAAGCAAAGGTAACTTATCTCAATGACTATCGCCCCCAGTAACACTCATCTCTGTTATCATGAAGTACTTTGAGAGGCTTGTTAAGGATCACCTCTACCTTACCTGACACTCTAGACCCACTTCAACTTGCATACCCCACCAATAGAGCCACAAACGATGCAATCACCATCGCACTGCACACTGCCCCCCATTTGGACAAGAGGAATACCTATGTAAGAATGCTGTTCATTGACTAAGCCTTCAAACCCATAGTACCCTCTAAGCTCATAATTAAGCTTGGGGCCCTGGGTCCTGGACTTCCTGATCGGCCGCCCCCAGGTGGTGAAAGTAGGAAACAACACCTCCACTTTGCTGATCCTCAACACAGGGGCCCTACAAGGGTGCGTGCGCAGCCCCCTCCTGCACTCCCAGTTCACCCATGACTGCGTGGCAACGCAGGCCTCCAACTCAATCATCAAATTTGCAGACCACACAACAGTAGTAGACTTGATTACCAAGAATGACGAGACAGCCTACAGGGAGGAGGTGAGGTTCCTGGCGGAGAGGTGACAGGAAAATAACCTCTTCCTCAACGTCAACAAAACGAAGGAGCTGATCGTGGACTTCAGGAAACAGCCCCTATCCACTTCGACAGGACCGCATTGGAGAAGGTGAAAAGCTTCAAGTTCCTCTGTGTCGGCCTCCCGAGTGGAGCAGTGGGCTAAGGCACTGCATTGCAGTGCTAGCTGTGCCACTAGAGATTCTGGGTTTGAGTCCAGGCTCTGTCGCAGCCGGCCGCGACCGGGATACCTATGGGGCAGCGCACAATTGGCCCAGCGTCGTCCGGGTTAGGGGAGGGTTTGGCCAGCAGGGATGTCCTTGTCCCATTGCGTATTAGTGACTCCTGTGGCGGACCGGTGTACGGCGTTCCCTCCGACACATTGGTGTGGCTGGCTTCCGGGTTAAGTGGGCATTGTGTCAAGAAGCAGAGCGGCTGGTTGTGTTTCGGAGGATGCACTGCTCTTGACCTTCGCCTCTCCCGAGACCGTACGGGAGTTACAGCGATGAGACAAGACTGTAACTAAAAAAACGGGTAAAAAAAATAGGGGGATTTCTTTTGATAAAAAATAAATACAATGAAAATAATAAAATGAAACAAACACTTTTTTTTTTTCTCGGTGTACACATCACTGACAATCTGAAATGGTCCACCCACACAGACAGTGTGGTGAAGAAAGCGCAACAGCGCCTGTTAGGCTGTATCCCCGCCTGGTACTGCACCGCCCGCAACCGCAGGGCTCTACAGAGGGTGTTGCGGTCTGCCCAACGGATCACCGGGGACACACTAGGACACCTACAGCACCCGATGTCACAGGAAGGTAAAAAAAAGAT
Organism: Brachymystax lenok tsinlingensis; assembly: GCA_030435695.1. Lineage (NCBI taxonomy): Eukaryota > Metazoa > Chordata > Actinopteri > Salmoniformes > Salmonidae > Brachymystax > Brachymystax lenok. The sequence goes on along the minus strand of CM059785.1, from coordinate 47,629,874 downwards.
CATCAAGGACATCAACCACCACAGCCACGGCCTGTTCACCCGGCTACCATCCAGAAGGGGAGGTCAGTTCAGGTGCATCAAAGCTGGCTAGCCGGCTACCACCCTGTTACTCAACCCTGCACCTTAGAAGCTGCTGCCCTATATACATAGACATGGATTCATTCACTGGTCACTTCAATAAGGGGGATACCTAGTCAGTTGTACAACTGAATGCCTTCAACTTAAATGTGTCTTCCGCATTTAACCCAACCCCTCACAAGTACTTTAATAATGTTTACATACTGCTTTACTAATTTCATATGTATAAACTGTATTATATTCTACTGTATTTTAGTCTATGCCACTCCGACATTTCTCGTCCTAATATTTATATATTTCTAAATTCCATTCTTTTACTTTTAAATTCATGTGCATTGTTGTGAATTGTTAGATACTACTGCAATGTTGGAGCTAGGAACACAAGCATTTCTCGACACCCGTAATAACATCTGGTAAATATGTGTAAGTGACCAATACAAATGTATTTGATTGTATTTGATTTCCCGCCTGTTTGTTCGTTGGTTATTTCACCCCATGCATCAACAACTGTTTGAAAAGTATGCAGCCTCTCAATGCACGACAGGTGATATTCCCGCCCAAACTCTGTATGCCATGGGCTCCCCAACCCTGCAGGAACAGGCTTAATTTGGGAAAGCAAGTGAAATCTGTCCGGGAACATCGAAAGTAACATGTTTTCACAACGAAACATATTTCATTAAACTGTTGACAGCTCCTTTCTCTGCATGCTTGAGAAAGTAATGAAGGAGAGAGGGGAGGAGATGGAAACGCACAGTGGTGAGATATTCTGTAGCTTAAGGTAGTCTAATGTGTCACCCTATTAATTATGAAATAACAACAACAAAAAACTACTACTAGGCTATTCAAAATCAAATACAAATGCACTATTGTAGGCTAACTACAATCAGTTTTCAAAATATATTTTTATAATTATTTTTATTTCGTTTTTTTAGGCTTGGTGTCACATCCTGGCCATAGAGAGCCCTCGGGGTTCTCTATGGTGTTTTAGGTCAGGATGTGACTAAGGGGGGTGTTCTAGTTGTTTTGTTTCTATGTTGGTTTTGTGTATGGTTCCCAATTAGAGGCAGCTGTTATTCGTTACCTCTAATTGGGGATCATATTTAGTGTGTTCCTTTCCCACCTGTGTTGTGGGATATTGTTTTGGTTAGTGCTGTTGAGTGCGACGTATTGGCCGAGTCAGTTATTGCTTTGTTGTTTTTGTATGTGTCACATTTATTAAATATGTGGAACTCTACGCATGCTGCGCATTGGTCCATTTATTATAACAACGATCGTGACACTTGGGCTCATATATAGGCCTATGCATATGTATAAGCTCTAATATGTGTATGGGTGTTTTTGAATTAATCATCACCTTAGTAAGCCTGTCCATTTAGTTGTTAGGCTTTGAAACAACATCCACAATGACCATATTTTCCACTCAGTGTCAAGCTGTTTTTGGATCTTCTTTCTTCAAATTGATCAAACACAGGGACAATACTGTTTTGATGATAAGTGATTGATGTGATTTTTGATTGTGTTGATGTCAGAGTGGTTAGAAGGACAATAGAACCCTGAGTACCAGGCCATTAGTGAGTTGGATACTGCCAACGCATGTCCTGGGTGCATAAGAGGAGATTACCGTGACTCAGCACTCACGTGAAATGTTATTGCGGTCATGACTCATGGCTGCCGGTGTGGCGGTAAAACGGTCCCCGCACAGCCCTAGTCCCTGGCAATTCCAATATTAACTTTAACCAGACATAACTGCTCTTCCCAAAGATCCTGAGATACCAACAAGGGCTAATTGACATATTTCACAAGATGTTTCATTCAATTCACCAAAAGGCCAAGGTTAATGTGAATAATCTCTCATATGGAATAGGTGAAGAAACCCATTTTGTCTGCACATCCAGGAACCCTTTTTCATCCACACACAAATACCCACCCCAGTGAAATTCCTCCTGCCCATTTCACTTTCAATCTCAATACAAATCCCCTCTGCTCTGTGTGAATGACTGGAGAGGGAGTCTGTGACTTTGTGCCAAGGGCATATGGCCTGTTAGAGATTAGACTAACCTGCGTACGACATGTCTAAAGGTTTTATAGTCGCCATGGCGCCTAGTGGCAGCCTAGGCAGAGAGCTCATGTCAATTCTGTACAAGTTTAATCAAATGCAATCGTTTTAGCTAATAGCTAAATGAGTGCAGAGCAAGTCTTGACATCATGAATTAGACTCCTGCCCATAAATGGATGAAAATCAGCGTTGTCAACAAGTTAACTAATGCTAGCTAGCCGCTGTGTGTTTTCATTTGAATTACACCTACTGACTTTGGGTTGGTTTCCACCGACGGTGATCCAAGAGGAGGCTATGCATGCAGAGTTGGTACTCAGGAGGATACTTCTGAAGTAAGGAGTGGGCTGTACTCTGTGGGGAGCTTAAACTTAATCACAGAGTCCAAATACAGAGAATCTGCAGATGGCGGAGATGTCTTGATGACATCGAGCTGCCTGCCTACCTGGTTGCCCTTGGACATGCTGACCTGTCCATGACCATCACCTCCACTAACCATCTAGCTTCCAGATCCTCTCATGACTGCGTCTGCCCATCTGGAGGCTTCAAGAAGCACTCAAACAGACTTGATCTAGCTACTGTTGTAGCCTATATTAACAAGCACTTAGAGATTCTGTCTGTAATGAAAAGCACTATAAAAGTTGTATTATTATTATTATTATTATTATTATTATTATTATTAAAGCACCCCACTTAAACACACACATCAGGGGGATTGACAAAAACTAGCCCAATAATAACCAAATCACAAATATACCGGCTAAACCACTTCTGAATTGTGAATTCTGTTCTCTACCTCTGCCTTCTATTTAATCTGAAAGTAGTCAATGTATGCAGTGTCCCCTGGGGCAGGAGAGCACTTGTCAACAAGCGGAGATGGACAGATCGATGGCAGAGTAGAGGCTTTAAATATAAATCCCAGACAATACAGGACGTTAATGATTATGATTAGGGCTCGCTCTCTCTCGCAGCTCTAACTGTGATGGTGATGGCTTCTTTTGTTCCCCCACTGGGGTTTCTGTTCTCCTCACCACTTATTCATCATCTGTATCCAAATATTAAACACCTACACACACACCATGCACACAGCACATATAAACTCACATGGATGCATACAAACTCACACTTACACAGACGCATACAACATGAGCAACGCCATTAAGAGCTATCTCCATTTGTCAATTTCTTGTCCTATGAGTGTATTGGCAGATCATAAATGAACTGAAAAGGAGCATACCACCACCTACTGCGCTGGAGTGTGTATAGTCTGAACAGGTATAAAGCCAAGGTTGATGATTTACTGCCACCTGTGGTTATGTAATGATCTTCCAGCTGACCTGGATGGAATTCTATGATCCTTTCTTAACCAATAGCATGTCCCACCCAGTTGACTACTTCAATGGAGCTGCCCATGCTAAAAACGTCTTTGGGCCAAGTGCGCCCTTAATCCAACTCCATGGTTTAGACTGATGGACTACTGATGCAAGGCATTCATCACCTAATAGTTTAATTAACTTCCACCCTTTCCCCAAACCAAAACTCTTGAACAAAAAGCCAATGCCAACCAGAGTGTCAATGAAACATAAGTTTAAAGATCTGGACGAGCTGACTGGCTCTGGGTACAACAGACACGCACCATGACATATTTCACCACCAAATTGACAGACACACTGTCACAAGTTGCATACACACAGTCAGGTTAGCCTACAGTATGTTTATCCCACTGATATCATTGATACCGTAGATAAAAATGTCTCATACCCCAATCATTTTGTAAATGGAGGCCCTTACCCAATCGTTGTGTCATTGGTAACACAGTGATGATTGAACGTTCCGAACATCTGAACTCCCAGGATCCCATACAGAAGGAGGAAGAAGAGCAAGAATATCGACACACTCCAGATCTGTTCCCCTGATCGCCTAAACAGAGAGAATATTTGACATTAACCATGAACCAAGTATAGAGTTCCAATTCAAATTATATTTCATAAACCTACGCAGGTAACGTTACGTCCGAATAAAAAACCCTACGTACTTGAGGATGTTGGTGATGCGTGAGCGTGGCAGCTCGAAGCGGAAGTAGATCCTGAAGGCTCGGATCATGATGAGGGCTCTGGGGATTCTCAGCATGCCCCAGGGAGACATCTGGTCAACAACATCCCCTATCTCAAACACCTGGGTGAGAGAGGGAAGGCTGTGAACTGAGACAGGTGCTGAACCTGGAAGAACACTGTGCAAACGCACACATACATGCACACAAATGCACACATGTACTAACGCACCAGACCCGGGTTAAATAAATACGGATTTTGTTTTCTTTCAAATATGTTACGTGCACTTCATTTAGTCTGATCAGAATTATGGAACCAATACAATAGTCCCAAAAGTGCAAACTCCGCCCACACAGGGTACAAACTACTTTAAAGAAAACAAAGATGTATTTCTCCAAGGTCTTGGACACACACAGCGTGAGGTGTAACATTTGTACCTGAAGCACCAGAGACACCCAGAGGAAGAAGACCATGAAGCCGTCAAACATACACCAGCGATCCTTGACGTACGAGTTATCCCTGGATGGGGGGACAGGCGGAGGAAACAGAGAGAGATAGAGTGAGATCAATAGCATTTAAATGTTTCGGTCACGCTTTACATTACATTCAGCTTATGAAGGCTTCAGAATGCCTTCATAGGGTACAACCCTAAATCTGTAAACACGGGCACCCTCATTAGATATCATCCTGACCAACCTGCACTCTAAATACACCTCTGCTGTATTCAACCAGGATCTCTGCGATCGCTGCCACATTGTCTGCGTGGTCAAACGACCACCACTCTTCACTGTCAAACGCTCCCTAAAACACTTCAGCGAGCAGGCCTTTCTAACCGACCTGGCCCGGGTATCCTGGGAGGATATTGACCTCATTCCGTCAGTAGAGAATGCCTGGTTATTCTTTATTAAAAGTGCTTTCCTCACCATCTTAAATGTAGAACTAAGAACAGATATAGCCCTTGGTTCACTCCAGACCTGACTGCCCTTGACCAGCATGATATGCAACCTTTCGAGGAAGTTAGGAACCAATATACACAGGCAGTTATGAAAGCAAAGGCTAGCTTTTTCAAACAGAAATTTGCATCCTGTAGCACAAAGTCCAAAAAGTTCTGGGACACTGTAAAGTCCATGGAGAATAAGAGCACCTCCTCCCATCTGATCACTGCACTGAGGCTAGGAAACACTGTCAATAAGCATTTTTATTCGGCTGGCCATGCTTTCCACCTGGCTACCCCTACCCCGGTCAACAGCTCTGAACCCCCCACAGTAACTTGCCCAAGCCTCCCCCATTTCTCCTTCACCCAAATACAGATAACTGATGTTCTGAAAGAGCTGCAAAATCTGGACCCCTACAAATCAGCTGGGCTAGACAATCTGGACCCTCTCTTTCTAAAATGATCTGCCGCAATTGTTGCAACCCCTATTACTAGCCTGTTCAACCTCGCTTTCGTATTGTCTGAGATCCATAAAGATTGGAAAGCTGCCGCAGCCATCCCACTCGTCCAAGGGGGAGACACTCTAGACACAAACTGTTACAGACCTATATCAATCCTACCCTGCCTTTCGAAAGTCTTCAAAAGCCAAGTTAACAAACAGATCACCAACCATTTCTAATCCCACTGTACCTTCTTTGCTATGCAATCTGGTTTCCGAGCTGGTCATCGGTGCACCTCAGCCACGCTCAAGGTCCTAAACGATATCATAACCGCCATCGATAAAAGACTATACTGTGCAGCCGTATTCATCGACCTGGTCAAGGCTTTCGACTCTGTCAATCACCGCATTCTTATCGGCAGACTCAACAGCCTTGGTTTCTCAAATGACTGCCTCGCCTGGTTCACCAACTACTTCTCACTACTCTGGACGGTTCTGACTTAGAATATGTGGACAACTACAAATACCTAGGTGTCTGGTTAGACTGTAAACTCTCCTTCCAGACAAATTAAATCTAGAATCGGCTTCCTATTTCGCAACAAAGCCTCCTTCACTCATGCTGCCAAACATACCGTCGTAAAACTCACTATCCTACTGATCCTTGACTTTAGCGATGTAATTTACAAAATAGCCTCCAAAACTCTACTCAGCAAACTGGACGTAGTCTATCACAGTGCCATCCGTTTTGTCACCAAAGCCCCATATACTACCGACCACTGCGACATGTACGCTCTCGTCGGCTGGCCCTCGCTTCATATTCGTCGCCAAACCCACTGGCTCCAGGTCATCTATAAGTCTTTGCTAGGTAAAGCCCCGCCTTATCTCAGCTCACTGGTCACCATAGCAGCACCCACCTGTAGCACGCGCTCCAGCAGGTATATATTTCACTGGTCACCCCCAAAGCCAACTCCTCGTTTGGCTGCCTTTCCTTCCAGTTCTCTGCTGCCAATGACTGGAACGAATTGCAAAAAACACTGAAGCTGGAGACTTATATCTCCCTCACTAACCTTAAGCATCAGCTGTCAGAGCAGCTTATCGATGATTGTACCTGAACATAGCCCATCTGTAAATAGCCCACCCAACTACCTCATCCCCATGTTGTTATAAATTTTTTTGCTCTTTTGCACACCAGTATCTCTACTTGCACATTCATCTTCTGCACATCCACCACTCCAGTGTTTAATTGCTAAATTGTAATTATTTCACCACTATGGCCTATTTATTGCCTCCCTAATCTTGCTACATTTGCACACACTGTATATAGACTTTTCTATTGTGTTATTGACTGTACGTTTGTTTATCCAATGTGTAACTCTGTGTTGTTTGAGTCGCACAGCTTTGCTCTATCGTGGCCAGGTCGCAGTTGTAAATGAGAACTTGTTCTCAACTGACCTACCTGGTTAAAAAAAGGTGAATTCAAAAAATAAAGTAAATAAAATAGGTACTACATAAATGTGTTAGAAAGCATATATAACTGTATGGCTCATAATTGTGGCATAACAGTGTGACATCAAATGTGACATAACCCACTATGCTGAATATTATATAAACATGTGCTTTATTAACGGTGACATACTGTGGTGAAGGACGGCTCACGCTCTTAAGTGAAGTCATGTTGGTCACATTACACCACTTCTCGTTCGCAGACACTTCCGCACAAATGCGCGGAAGGTCTGGTGGACCAACCATCAAACTTGGCCTTTGCTAGCAAATACAGAGTCCTGGGATAATCTCCCGGCGCATTACTCATTGGCTTAATCTACCAACCAACCATCTCCCACATCATTTCCCCCCACGTGTCTTGTGCACCTGTCTTACGCATAGTTTTCCCAGAAGCGCGACACACATTAACCACAGATTTAAAGGGTGTAGTGTTTCTTCTTCTCGGTGGAGCCATTAGCTAGTTAGCTATGTCCTTTGCTAATTAGCTAGCTGGAAGGTAGGGACTGTTTTTATTTTGACACATTCACCCACTCACCCGCTGAAAGATTAGCCACAAAATGTTGGCGCCATTGTAACAGGTTGTAATCAAACCCTGGTCTCCAGCATGGGAACAGAAGAGGAATACCTGGTGCGGTAGTCTAAGGAAGGACTGCTCCAAATCATCTTGTCTCTGACAAACACACACACACACAGGTCCATCAACCCATCTAAATATCTCTCACACCCTAATGTAACCTGTAGATCATGAGAGAGGGGTGGCAGGGTAGCCTAGTGGTTAGAGCATTGGACTAGTAACTGAAAGGTTGCAAGTTCAAATCCCTGAGCTGACAAGGAACAAATCTGTTGTTCTGCCCCTGAAGACTGTATATCATGGGTATGACAAAAAAAAAGAAGTACTGGTCTAATTACATTGGCAACCAGTTTATAATAGCAATTAGGCAGCTCAGGGGTTTGTGGTATATTTCCAATATGCTAAGGGCTGTATCCAGGTCATACACCATACCTCCTCGGGCCTTATTGCTTAATTATAACACATCCATAAAGACTCTTTATACCATGGTATTATTGAATACTTGTTTCTGATTGCCTTGAAGAGCATTCTAGAGCGTGCATCATTTAAGTGATAATGCCCGAGAAGCCGGGGTTTGGAGGATTGGCACGGGTGTTGTTAGGCCGGCAGACCGTGCCAATATATCCTCAAAACACTGGCTTTTATTGAGTGTGCAAAGCTGTCATCAAAGGGTGGCTATTTGAAGAATCTGAAATATAAAATCTATTTTGATTTGTTTAACACTTTTTTGGTTACTACATGATTCCATGTGTTATTTCATAGTTTTGATGTCGTCACTATTATTCTACAATGTAGAAAATAGTAAAAATAAAGAAAAACCCTTGAATGAGTAGGTGTTCTAAAACTTTTACTGGTAGTGTAACTCAACACTCGACTACAACAAATAAAAAATTACAATAAATAAAGGTTAACTTACTAATTTTTTGCTGTCCAATGGCACCACAAGTGGGCATTTGATTTGCGAACTCCCTCCCATGTGCGCTTACTGCGCTGCAGAAACACCGCTAACCAAACTACAGTTCATGGGCACTGAATTAAAAGGGTAACTGTATTCAAAAAATCAAATTTTCTTTGATTTTTCCTAGACCTCAAAAGTGGTCCCCAGATGCGGTTTAAGCATTGTTGTAAAAACAGAAAAATCTAATTTTGTTGTTTTTCTTCTCAAAAAAGTGTGAAAAATATGTGGGGAAAAATTGGAAGAAAAAAAATGGAGGAAACCCGAAACCTGAAAAAACAAAAATCAAAACAATTAAGCAAATATGCCATTTAGCTGACGCTTTTATCCAAAATTACTTACATACATTTTTTTACGTAGGGTGGTCCTGGAATCTAACCCACTATTCTGGCACTGCAATGATCTACCAAGATTCATGTCAAGGTTATAAATGCTTTGTGTAGCATCAATTTAATATAATTGATAGAGCCTTTACTAAGCAGTGCTTATTCCACCTTTTATAAAGCTCAGGTTTACGTCATATTTGACATAGTGGGTTATGTCACATTTGGCATTGGTTGTTATGTCACACAGAAATGCCACATTTATGAACCCTTTATTGTGCATGACAGACATAAAGTTATAAATTATTTGACACATTTATGTAGTGTTTATGAAGGCTTTTTGAAGCCCTTACAAGCTGCATGTCATTTAAAGCGGGCCTTATTCAATACAAAGTAGGCCTTATCAATTCAGAGTTGCAGAGCTCCAAAAAAACTAGAATGGCCCACTGATGTAGTTGGAAGTTGGAGTATTTGTGAGTTGTTATAGACATATCTTCTGACTGAATGGGACCCTGTGATAACAAAGCAATATGGCTATCAAATACACAATATATACAGTTGAAGTCGGAAGTTTACATACACCTAAGCCAAATACATTTAAACTCAGTTTTTCACAATTCCTGACATTTAATCCTAGTAAAAATTCCCTGTCTTAGGTCAGTTAGCATCACCACTTTATTTTAAGAATGTGAAATGTCAGAATAATAGTAGAGAGAATGATTTATTTATTTCAGCTTTTATTTCTTTCATCACATTCCCAGTGGGTCAGAAGTTTACATACACTCAATTAGTATTTGGTAGCATTGCCTTTACATTGTTTAACTTGGGTCAAACGTTTTTCGGGTAGCCTTCCACAAGCTTCCCACAATAAATTGGGTGAATTTTGGCCCATTCCTCCTGACAGAGCTGGTGTAACTGAGTCGGGTTTGTAGGCCTCCTTGCTCGCACACGCTTTTTCAGTTCTGCCCACAAATTTTCTATAGCATTGAGGTCTCATCACCTGCCATCACATGGTTGGAGAGTTATTTATCTAATAGAACCTAAAGAGTGTTCTTCAACTGAGATTTTTCTAACATCAGATATGCAGAGTGCGGTGTCCCTCGGGGCAGTTACCTTTAGCCGTTACTCTTCTCTATTTAAAAAAATTATTTGCCACTGGTCTTACACAAAACAAGAATGACTAGGTATGCGGATGATTCCATACATAACATGTCAGCCCCCAAAGCCAGTGAGCTCACTGAAATTCTAAATAAGCAGTTACAGTCTGAATCAGAATTGGTGATTAATATAAAAACTGGTCTTAAATGCACCTAAAACTAGAAGATCAAATCAAATCAAAGCTTATTTGTCACGTGCGCCGAATACAACAGGTGTAGACCTTACAGTGAAATGCTTACTTACAGGCTCTAACCAATAGTGCAAAAAAAGGTATGTGTGTGTGTGTGCGTGTAGGTAAGTAAAGAGATAAAACAACAGTAAACAGACATTTGAAGCTAAACTCCAAGGTATAACATTGGATTGTCAATTATCATGATGAAGTCATATTGACAAAGTTGTTGTGAAGATGGGGAGGGGTATGTCTGTTATTAAAATTTTTACTCAAAAATCAACTGTACTAGTTGTTCAGTCTCTGGTCTTGTCCAAAGTACTGTCCGGTAAAATGGTCAAGTACAGCAAAAAAAGACCTAGCAAAGCTGCAGCTAAGCTCAAAACAGAGCAGCACACTTTTCCCTTAACTGCACAAACAGAACTAACATCAACAACATGCATGCCAGTCTTTCCTGGTTGAGGGTTTGTTCAGTTTTTATGAGAAGCATTACTGTAATGAAACTTCCAGATTGTCTGCATAATTAAATAACATTCAGCTCAGACACCCAGACATACCCCACAAGACATGCCACTAGCTGACTCTTCACAGTCCCCAAGTCCAAAACAAATCCACGGCAATGCACAGTATTATACAGAGCCATGACCGCATGGAACTGCCGCATGGAACTCATCTCCAATTACTCAAGCAAACAGCAAAATTACCTAAAAAAAAAGATGAAACAACATCTTATAGAACGTCAGAGATCGTGAGGGGACACACACACAAACATTTTTTTTTTTAAGCTGTCTTGTTTGTATTATTTCTAAATTTGTGTGTGACTGTCCATGTCTATCAGTGTTCTGTTACTTGTCATGTTTTGTGTTTTTGTGGACACCAGGAAGAACAGCTGCTGCCTCTGCAAAAGCTAAAGGGGATCCAAATAAACAAGCACCTAACTGCAGCCAAGAAGAAAAACACTAAACAAATGACTGTGCTCCCTCAGGGAAACTGACCACAAGCCTCCTTTAGGATAATTTTGCATCATGATAAACAAGATAAATGGTTGATTAGACAATTCAACTGGGAGCCCACTAAAAGGCCATGAGGCCAGACAAACATGGCCATATCTAATTACCACTGAAGTGGGTGAGCACTTCATGCTCTCAATGGGTCACACCTAGCCCGGTTGAAAGACAGCAAGCACATAGGAGAATGTTCTATGGACGGGAAACTCCTTTTAAAAGGATAGTTCATTGAAATCACGTATTCATATTTTTGTTTCCCAACTTTCCTTACCTTGAAACCAGTGTATGGAGAAAGGGCGTGCATAGTGTGCAAACCACACATTGGTTTTGTCAAACTAGCCACTGCCAAACAAATGCTAATATGAGCATTTACTGCAACAAAAAAAAGCATCTCCCCCGTTTAGCAGGTTTTAAATTAGGTGCTCAAATCATCTCTTAAAATGGCAATTCCACCACTTTTCAACCTCATTTTCATTATCTGGAGCTAGGGTTGCAAAGCTGCTGGTAATTGACCAAAGTAATTTTGGTGTAATGAAGGTAATCTAATCTAATATAACACAATCTATGGTAACTTTGGTAATTTAAACCTGAATAACTTTTTTTTGAAATGCATTCATACATAGTATACATTTTTTTTTATCTGTGTCCATATTGTCCATGAGGTTATAGTGGATAGACCATATGGTTCAAGAGAATATAGTCATAAAATGTATAATAATATTTCATGCTGAATCCCTCATATAAAACACAGACGGTATCACTACGTTGATTGTTTATATTTAGGATAATGTTTTACAGCTTTGTCATTCTTTTTCTTTTTTAAAAATAATCTTATTTGAGGCCACACAGAGGGCCAAAGATAATTACAGACAATTGTGATAAACTGAAGTACCCAAAAAGGCTACTAGATGTCATCTGACAAAATTCCATATATTCCTTAAAAGTTAAACAAATTCTGGTAGTTTAATGGTAAACTTACAACGTTTCCAGTAATATACCCTCCCTTTGCAACCAATCTCCAGCACAATACCAGTGCCTACATATGTGATTTCTTTGTTTTTTGTTCTACCCAATGACATTTTAAAGATACTAACCCAAATCATATCACTTTTTATAGGTCACATACACATGGTTAGCAGATGTTAATGCGAGCGTAGCGAAATGCTTGTCCATAAGGACCTGAAGCGAGGCGACCATCTCTGTCGGCGCCATGACTTATGTACTATTTATGACGTGAATTGAGTATATAGTATGCTTAGTGGTCATAGTATTGATATAGTTAGTATCCCAAAAGGTCCCGGATGTTGTATTGAATTCGCAAAAATACGAAGTTTACACGCAGAGGACACTATTTCCGTACTTTTAGGGCCGATAATGCAATTCTTCAGAAAACGTTAGTTTGATACTAATACATTGAACTTGCCAGGCAGTATATTAACTATCTGCCATCTAACTAACTTTTATTGACTTGATTATTCACATCATTCTTAGCTAAGTGGTATAGTCGTTGTGCGTTTCAATGGACATTGTTAATTCTGGCTATCTACTCCGATTTCAGAGCACTCTCGCGCACCGTTGAATATGACTGGTGTCAGTAAACGTAGACAAAAAAAGCTTAATAAATTGTTGCCAGCAGCAGTTAGTCACCAACGCTCTGAATGACATGAAAACAGCCTAACCAGCTCTGCTACGGCGAGTAAAATGGTCAGAGTGAGGTGTTCTCTCATTTGTGTCTGGAAGTAGCTAGCCAACGTTAGCCAGATATCTTGGGTGCTTGACTGCTGTTGAACGCTCGGATCAACCCTACTCCTAGGCCAGAGCGTCCAGTGTGTGCTCTGAACGCTCCGAGAGCGAAATGCTCAGAATTTACAATCTGACAATTCTGTGGATTTACGAACGCCCAGAGCGCACTCTGGCATTGCAGATTGAATGTACGAACATACCCGAAATTGTAAAATGTTTAGCTAGTCATTTGTTCTACTAACTAGCTAGCAAGACGTTGCATAACAACAGTATCAACTTCCGGTAGACAGGCGAAAATCAGGCCTCCCGAGTGGCGCAGTGGTCTAAGGCACTGCATCGCAGTGCTAGCTGTGCCACTAGAGACTCTGGGTTCGAGTCCAGGCTCACACATTTTCTATAGGATTGAGGTCAGGGCTTCGTGACTCCAATACCTTGACTTTGTTATCCTTAAGCCATTTTGCCACAACTTTGGAAATATGCTTTGGGTCATTGTCCATTTGTAAGACCAATTTGCGACCAAGCTTTAACTTCCTGACTGATGTCTTGAGATGTTGCTTCAATATATCCACATAATTTTCCTTCCTCACGATGCCATCTATTTTGTGAAGTACACCAGTCCCTCCTGAAGCAAAGCACACCCACAACATGATGCTGCCACAACCTGTGCTTCACGGTTCAGATGGTGTTCTTCGGCTTGCAAGCCTCCCCCTTTCTCCTCTCAACATAACAATGGTCATTATGGCCAAACGGTTCTATTTTTGTTTCATCAGACCAGAGGACATCTCTCCAAAAAGTACGATCTTTGTCCCCATGTGCAGTTGCAAACCGTAGTCTGGCTTTTTTATGGCGGTTTTAACACGGTTTTAACGGTTCTAACACGTCTCCTTCCGGAGCAGGATGACAAACCATTGCAAACCGTAGTCTGGCTTTTTTATGGCAGTTTTGGAGCAGTGGCTTCTTCCTTGCTGAGCGGCCTTTCAGGTTATGTCAATATACAGTGGGACAAAAAGTATTTAGCCAGCCACCAATTGTGCAAGTTCTCTCACTTAAAAAGATGAGAGAGGTACACCTCAACTATGACAGACAAAATGAGGAAAAAACATCCTGAAAATCACATTGTAGGATTTTTAATGAATTTATTTGCAAATTATGGTGGAAAATAAGTATTTGGTCACATACAAACAAGCAAGATTTCTGGCTCTCACAGACCTGTAACTTCTTTAAGAGGCTCCTCTTTCCTCCACTCGTTACCTGTATTAATGGCACCTGTTTGAACTTGTTATCAGTATAAAAGACACCTGTCCACAACCTCAAACAGTCACACTCCAAACTCCACTATGGCCAAGACCAAAGAGCTGTCAAAGGACACCAGAAACAAAATTGTAGACCTGCACCAGGTTGGGAAGACTGAATCTGCAATAGGTAAGCAGCTTGGTTTGAAGAAATCAACTGTGGGAGCAATTATTAGGAAATGGAAGACATACAAGACCACTGATAATCTTCCTCGATCTGGGGCTCCACGCAAGATCTCACCCGTGGGGTCAAAATGATCACAAGAACGGTGAGCAGAAATCCCAGAACCACACGGGGACCTAGTGAATGACCTGCAGAGAGCTGGGACCAAAGTAACAAAGCCTACCATCAGTAACACACTACGCCGCCAGGGACTCAAATCCTGCAGTGACAGACGTGTCCCCTGCTTAAGCCAGTACATGTTCAGGCCCGTCTGAAGTTTGCTAGAGAGCATTTGGATGATCCAGATGAGGATTGGGAGAATGTCATATGGTCAGATGAAACCAAAATAGAACTTTTTGGTAAAAACTCAACTCGTCGTGTTTGGAGGACAAAGAATGCTGAGTTGCATCCAAAGAACATCATACCTACTGTGAAGCATGGGGGTGGAAACATCATGCTTTGGGGCTGTTTTTCTGCAAAGGGACCAGGACGACTGATCCGTGTAAAGGAAAGAATGAATGGGGCCATGTATCGTGAGATTTTGAGTGAAAACCTCCTTCCATCAGCAAGGGCATTGAAGATGAAACGTGGCTGGGTCTTTCAGCATGACAATGATCCCAAACACACCGCCCGGCAACGAAGGAGTGGCTTCAGAAGAAGCATTTCAAGGTCCTGGAGTGGCCTAGCCAGTCTCCAGATCTCAACCCCATAGAAAATCTTTGGAGGGAGTTGAAAGTCCGTGTTACCCAGCGACAGCCCCAAAACATCACTGCTCTAGAGGAGATCTGCATGGAGGAATGGGCCAAAATACCAGCAAGTGTGTGAAAACCTTGTGAAGACTTACAGAAAACGTTTGACCTCTGTCATTGCCAACAAAGGGTATATAACAAAGTATTGAGATAAACTTTTGTTATTGACCAAATACTTATTTTCCACCATAATTTGCAAATAAATAAATTAAAAATCCTACAATGTGATTTTCTGGATTTCTTTTTCTCATTTCGTCTGTCATAGTTGAAGTGTACCTATGATGAAAATTACAGGCCTCTCTCATCTTTTTAAGTTGGAGAACTTGCACAATTGGTGGCTGACTAAATACTTTTTTGCCCCACTGTAGGACTCGTTTTACTGTGGATATAGATACTTTTGTACCCGTTTCCTCCAGAATCTTCACAGGGTCCTTTTGCTGCTGTTCTGGGAATGATTTGCACTTTTCGCACCAAAGTACGTTCATCTCTAGGAGACAGAACGCGTCTCCTTCCTGAGCGGTATGACGGCTGCGTGGTCCCATGGTGTTTAAACTTGCGTACTATTGTTTGTACAGATGAACGTGGTACCTTCAGGCATTTGGAAATTGCTCCCAGGGATGAACCAGACTTGTGGAGGTCTACCATTTTTTTCTAAGGTCATGGCTGATTTCTTTTGATTTTCCCATGATGTCAAGCAAAGAGGCACTGAGTTTGAAGGTAGGCCTTAAGCTAAAGTGTAGTGTTGGCTAGCTAGCTAACGTTAGCTGGCTGGCTACCTAGCGGACGTTATTATTTGTTTCCCAGAGAAATTGCAAAAAACTCAATTTCACATTTTGCTACATAAGACCGAATCCAGATAGTGAGTCACATATACAGGGTCATTGCCAATACCATATTTACAATGTGCAGGGATACTGGAGTGGTAGGGTTAGATGTAATAAACAGAGTAGCAGCAATAATAATTGTATGTGATTGTGTGTGTGTAGTCAGTATAAATGTGTGTGCGTGTTATGCGTGTGTGAGCAAATTAAGTGTGTGTGTATGTGTGTAGAATGTGCATAGTGTTCATAGACAGTGCCTAAATATAAATAAAATAGTCAGTCTTATGGCTTAGGGATAGAAGCTGTTCAGGAGCCTGTTGGTGTCCGACTTGATTCTCTGGTACCGCTTTCTGGACCTTCCTTTCACAAGTGATACACTGGGCTGTCTGCGCCACCCTCTGCAGCGCCATGCAATTGAGGGCGGTGTAGTTGCCATACCAAGCAGTGACGCAGCCAGTCAAGATGCTCTCAATGGTGCAGCTGGAGAACCTTTTGAGAATTTAAGGACCCACGCCAAATATTTTCAACCTCCTGAGGGTGAAGAGGCGCTGTCACGCTCTCTTCCCGACTGTTTTGCGTGTGTGTGGACAATTTGAAGTCCTTAGTGATTTGGACACAGAGGAACTTGAAGCTCTTTACCTGCTCTACTGCAGCCCCCCCACCCCCACCCCTTATTTGCTGTAGTCCACGATCAGCTCCTTGGTCTTACTGACGTTGAGGGAGAGGTTGCAGTCCTGCTAACTTATGTTGTTTCACCGTCGCCGGTGATCAATCCTACTACCATCATGTCATCAGAAAACTTGATGGTGTTGGAAACAATCACAGTAAGGTACCTAACTGTAACCTAGAAATGTTTGATATTGAAAGAAAAACGGCTGCATTGGACTTTTAATATCCAATTCACAAGCGTAAGTGTTGCAAGCACAAGATTCCAAATATGTGAGACATCAAAACCACACTAACAGAGTCTTATTTCTAGGAAGGGGGGAAAGGGACAATGAGCAATAACTCATAGAATCTGTGACAGAATAATAATAATAAATAGACTGTCTAAATGAGTAAAACTGTGTGAAACATCATACCATATTTTGGAAAAGAATAAAGGGACTTTATAATGGAAACATTGGGCTTTCACTCGCTTGGTATTGATTCACACATATCACACAATCATCAATATCATCCATCATCTTGATGGTCAACTTGACATGTTGCTATTGATACGGACAACATTCTATTTTTACTTTGATGAGAACTCAGTGATGACAGACAGACACGCTCACACACACACAATACAAAATAATTATCCCTCATCCCTTTAAACCCTGGGATGGCAAATGTTAAGAGGCGGTATTGACCTGTCCACACTGACAGAAACATTACCCAAATGACTCGGCTGTTTTCCGCTTTTGCGTGAACAGTGTTTCAGTGTCCGTCCGATGACTTCCTGCCAGTGTGCTTGTTATCCTTGATTTGCCAATTAAGCTGTCTACACTTTCCACCACAGTAATTTAAGCCTTTCATCTGCCAGATTTCTTGTTTCCGGATGCTTCTGTAGCACACCATCTATTTCCCTGGATCTGTCTGACCCTATCAGACCTGGGTTCAAATCGAATTTTGATTTCTTTCAAATATTATGAACATTTGATTGATCCTGCATGGAGTGCTAGGTAGGTGGGAAGGGTTTGCACTATTGGGGCGGCAGGTAGCCTAGTGGTTAGAGCGTTGGACTAGTAACCGAAAGGTTGCAAGATCAAATCCCCAAGCTGAGAAGGTAAAAATCTGTCGTTCTGCCCCTGAACAGGTAGTTAACCCACTGTTCCTAGGCCGTCATTGTAAATAAGAATTTGTTCTTAACTGACTTGCCTAGTTAAATAAAGGTCAAATAAATAAATAAATTGGGACTACCCATTGGTTCCATTGAACCAGGCAAACTCAACCGCAGCCATAGTATTTGAAACAATGTGAATACTAATACAGATCCATATTAATGGGGTATTGTTGGACAGAAACATCTGAGTAGTGTCAAAGGGTCATAATTTAAAGGACAGCAAACTGGCACTTATTCTTTAGCACAACATTCATTCTGATTGATAGTTGTCAAACACATCCATATAATCAGCAGATCAAATACTTAGTGGCTAAGCAGGAGCCATCATTCAAAAGTTAGAGAACACCCAAGGACACTATTATCTAAATAGAGGGCATATGATGGGAAAGTGAGGCGTCACACCCCTCTACCACAACGGATTTCGGATCCACTCTTCCCCGAATTTCAATGGAGTTCTGTAAACTACGCAGCATCTTCGTTACAATCGACTATCAGATTGGATCCGAAATGGCCTTTGTTTACAGCATTGC
Organism: Brachymystax lenok tsinlingensis; assembly: GCA_030435695.1. NCBI lineage: Eukaryota > Metazoa > Chordata > Actinopteri > Salmoniformes > Salmonidae > Brachymystax > Brachymystax lenok. Next base: position 47,611,507 of record CM059785.1, on the reverse strand, counting down.
TAGGGCACACTACAGATCATTTGTCTCTGGTGGTGCTCTTGAGCTAAAAAGGGTCCTCCCTAAATGACCAGAAACATGAATAGTCTCACTATCTTTTATTGTGGCAGTTTTTCTGTCAAATGTGTTGTGATGTTTAAATGCACATAAAAACCATTTACACTCTGGGGACTTGACTTATAAGGACAGGTCCAAGTTGAAATGTTTCTAAGAGAAAAAAATATGAGAAGCGTATGCATAATCATGGCAGCAATTGAAAGGGAACACTTTGGAGATTATGGGGAATTTATCAGAAAAGGTCAAGCAAACAACAGTTCACCTGACACACAACCAACACACTGCTGATTTTCTGTGCATTGGATCTTTACTGTACTTCCTTTTTGAAGGGATTTGTTGAGAATGAAATCTGGAAATACACTGGATATATTCAGAAACATAACAAGAATATGCAGTAGAAGACAAGGACAAGGGTTTAAGTGAGAGGTCTAACTGATGTCTCCAAGTGGCCGTACACCTTTCTGAAGTGTGCACAGTTCCTAAGTCATTTAAATACACTTCTATGACTCAGAGAAAGAGCTTTCAACTTGTAGGTACTTGTTGGAGCTCTCCTGGCTGTGGCTTTGGAGGAACTGAAGCAAGCACACTTGTAGTTTTTAGTTTGGAACGCTGCCCTGCATCCCCACCATTACGCAATTATACAATCCAAAAATGTTTCATTACAAATCGCAATGTGGGTCAGATGGTCATCATTTAAAAGCTTATTATATTGCCAACAACACTAGCTAATTTATAAAATACCATCTTCCAGTGTTAGGCTTTCATAGGGCACTTTAGAGAAACAATTATTTATTTTGGTGCACAAAGAATAGAGTTATGAGTGCATAAAGGTGTGACTCATGTGGGTGATTTTCTTCACAATACGGTTCACAATAATGAGCTCTGGCGTAATGTATAGCATGTTACTGTACAGCCAGTGCGTTACAATTTATGCGCTTATCAGTGACCAAATCTGCCATTTTCATACAGTATACGGGATGTGAGTGTAAAGAGCTATGTAAAGTTAGATTTGAAAGCTTGGGCATAAAATGTACATAGTTGTATTTTTTGTGCAGAATGTTTTTTTTATTATTACCTTGATGATTCCTCTGATGTGCATCTTGGCGATCATCTCAGCGGTGTAGAGGAACATGAGCAGCGTGTCCAGGGTAAAGGTCACGTACTGCAGCGGGGGGTAGTGCTCGAACGTCTTGGGTGTGTTCATACACACGCTGATGACACTGATGATGGCACAGGCTCGCAGCAGAGAGTGCACCCACTGGAGAGGAGGAGGAAGGGGACAGACAAGGAAAGGTGAGAATCCACTCGTACTTGGGTCAAATACATATTGTATGTCAGTTACTATTTGAGTTGCGCTTGATTTGGGGAGGCAGGTAGCCTAGTGGTTAGAGCGTTGGACTCTCTGTTGCAAGGTCAAATCCCAGAGCTGACAAGGTAAAAATCTGTCGTTCTGCCCCTGAACAAGGTAGTTAACCCACTGTTCCTAGGCCGTCAGTGAAAATAAGAATTTGTTCTTAACTGACTTGCCTAGTTAAATAAAGGTAAAATAAAGATAATTAAAAAATATATATATTTATTAACTTGGGAGTTTGCAGTTTTGGGACTAGTCCATTGGTAAAAAACAAACTATTTGAACGTAGTTTACATTTTAATTGGATATTGAAACAAACCACACAGCTGTAAAATACAGCCTAAACAGTCTGAGTGACCCCACAGTGTACCTTTACTTTATTTGCAATTAATTGAATTTGAGTCTAAATGTGCCAATTTTCTATTTCAAATATGGCCCAGTCCCATGTGACTGAAATAGTCACCCACTCACTGGTTTGTTGATCCAGAAGATGTCGGCGCTGTCGGCGAGGGTTTCGTCGGGCCCAAAGTCAGTCATGGGCTGGGCCTCAACCCTCGAGCTCTGCTTCCTCTTCAGCATGCTGGGGCTGGCCGTACTATACAGAGAGTGGATCTGATACACACACACAGGAAGTAAGTGACCAGGGCAAAGTCTCAGAGTTGCAGAGTTATCTGGCTGCATCCAAGTCTGAACATCTTGAGAATTGTTTCAATTGTATCATAAATATTAAAGAGTTAAATCCATAGAATTATACTCAGTCAAGTTCTAGTATTTCAAACTGCAGATTTTATCCTCTTTGTTGGCATGGAATGTTCATAGAGTGGAACTGTCTTGAAAATGTTGTGCCAACTCGGCGGCCTTCGAGATGTCCAATCTAAAATGGAGTTTGCAGAACTGTTGTTTATCTATCCTTCTGATCAGAGTTATGTGGGGAGATGCTGTTATGGTGTAACACTGGTACTGGTTATACATACAGTAGCTCTTCAAAGATGACAATGCAATCCTTGGCGTAATCAAGTCTTGACAACTGGCTTTCAGGTAAACATAATGGGGAATATCCACTTACAATTACACTATGTCAAACTAGAAATTATTACCTCCATGAGACGAGAGTATAAAAAAGAATGTAGAAACTGTGCACAATTCTTTTATTTTAGGAATTAAAATAGCACATGGCTTGCTTCATTAATACCAATCAGTCTGAAAGCTTTCCGATATCAAAATACAAAAAAAGTCTGCCCAGATTTGGAGTTCTTGCCCAGATTCTATTCATAACATAATAGACAACAGGTGTATGCTTTAATATCAAACAACAATGTTGTGTTGTTGAATGGCCACTGTGATAAACAACAGAGCACACATGTGAACACAGAACAAGTGTATTCACATTGGAACAACAGCTTCAGTAACTTACTTACCGGGACGCAAAGATCATACTCGATCTTCCCCATGTGTAATAAACATCAAAGGCTAGTAGGCTACAGGTTAGGCTTACAAGCTACAGCACAGTGACTGAGAGAGGGATGTGTGTGAGAGTCTGTGTGTGTGTGTGTGGTACGCAAGGGCCGATTGAATTGGAACAGAAGTACACATACAGGGGGATATGACGCCCTCAATGGAGACAAAGCACACATACCAAAGGGAAAAGTAAAGCTGAAATTGCTCCAGCACTGCACATAACATGCGATCAGGCATACCCTGTAAATAACACATAACAGTTAGTCAACCTCATGGCATATATGGTATACAATGTACATGTACAATACCAACATCTACAGTACGATCAAAGGGAGACAAGAAAACGCCCACCAACATCTGACAGAGGCATATATGCAAGCAACACACTCAGTGGAGAGAGGTGTTGTGGGATAGGATGGGAGTGGGACAGTGGTGAGGGGTCACGTGACTCACTGTGAGCTGGCTCCTCATTGGTGCGTTCATCCCCAGGTCAGAGGGCGGCAGAGAGACCAGCCAGAGATAGACAGGGGGAGCGTGATGCTGTATCAGTACCTTAGCTTTACCTGTTGTAAAATAGATAGAATACAACAGCAGTCAAATGACTGGAAGAGAGAGAGATAACATTCAACAGCCAAAACAGTCCACAAGTCAGGACCATGTGCACATAGACCAAGTATCAGTGTTCATTTCAATAAGTGTTAAGCCTGTCAATTCCCTTTCAATTAATGTCACCCTAACTAGGTACCTTGATCAAATTAACAGTTATCCTGAACAAGCAAACTGCTTTCCAGTTGGACAGAAATGAAAGTAAAATCCAAATTATTCCATCCATTTGTTCACGACTCTGCCAAGACTCTCTGCACATCACATAAGCACAATATAATTAACCTAGTCCATGGACCATTATCAGTGACAATAAGTAGACTATAATTCCACCCTGTCTTATTCCAATAGCCAGAGGGAAACAGCCTTCTCCAATTGCACTTAACGAAATACTTTAACGTCAATGTCCATGATTCGAAAATGGTCAAGGCATGGGGAAATTACATTAGACACAGAGAGGACAGTATAATGCCTATGCCCACGGTGTCTCTTTCGCCTCGTGGCCCCCAAAAAAATAAATGTGTCCTCTAAACGCATCATGCTGTCAGAAGCAATTTGCAATGTAATTGCTACACTTAGCATATTATGTTGGTACAGATTTGAAGAAGAGTGAAAACTAAATTACAGGGTGTAAGTGCTATAATGTAGGAGTAAAGTTGCCAGAGACTACAATTAGCCTCCCATTTCAAGAGAGGGACATTTTCTCTCACAAGCAGGATGCAATCACCGGGCACATTAATTGTAGCTGTGCGTATCTATTAGCTTCAACAAACTTAGGCCTACTTTCTAAGAGTTTGTTTTAAACTTGAGGAGTGCACTCAGTGCACTCTGAAATAGGCCTGTACATTGCTATTGTAACTATAGAAAGAAAAATAAGTGTGACGGTAGAGGTGACAAAATACACTAACCTTTTCCTTAAAGGGGCAATTCCACGGTAACAGAGAAGCTAAAGCTCACCTTTTCTCTTTAAAATGTATACCAAGCTAAAACCATTGATTTAAACTTTAACAAATCATACACCTATATGCAGAAGTCTACTTCTCAATTGACACTGAACATTTCACTAATATGCATTTTACTTGAGGAACAGTGCAGATGCAAAGTTTGGTAACAGAATGACAAAAATCTCCCTTCGTTTTTTATGTGACCACGTTTTTCCATAGACTCTTAAATATCTAGTCCGAATTCAGATTCAAATATGTCTGTAGAAATAATGGGATGTCAGCTATCATATGACACCTTGAGTTTGAAAAAAATCAATTTTGTTTTTTCAACTACAGTAAGTGAAGTGGATCAACACCTGGTAATAGAACGATGGTAACAGAATGACATCATGGGTCCTCAATCTATACTATACAGAAATGCATAATTATCGATGTCATTCAGTAGAGCAGTGGTTCCTAAACTGGTCGGGGGGCACGCTTTAAACTTACTCTTGAAAGTTATAATAGTGCAATGCACAAAGTGAAATTCAGTGGTGGAAAAAGTACCCAACTGTCATACTTGAGTAAAAGTAAAGATACCTTAATAGAAAATGACTCAAGTAAAAGTCAGCCAGTAAAATTCTACTTGAGTAAAAGTCTAAAAGTATTTGGATTTAAAGATACTTAAGCATCAAAAGTAAAAGTATAAATCATTTCAAATTCCTATTAAGCAAACCAGATGGCACCATTTTCTTGTTTTTTTTTATTTACGGAAAGCCAAGGGCCCACTCCAACACTCAGACATCATTTAGAAACAAATGATTTGTGTTTAGTGAGTCCGTCAGATCAGAGGCAGTAGGGACGACCAGGGATGTTCGGTTGACAAGTGTGTGAATTTGACTATTTTCCCGTCCTGCTAAACATTCAACATGTAACAAGTACTTTTGGGTGTCAAGGAAAATGTATGGAGTAAAAAGTAAAATATTTTCTTAAGGAATGTAGTGAAGTAAAAGTAGTCAAAAATATAAATAGTACAGTAAAGTACAGATAACAAAAAAAAACTACTTAAGTAGTATTTTAAAGTATTTTTACTTAAGTACTTTACACTACTGGTGAAATTTCGAAATTGGGTAGTGCATCATCAGTTCCTCTTGTAATGTTAGTCACTGTATACTTTAGAGAGCTACTTATAACTTGTCAGAAATGTCCAGATCATCTAGCCTATGTCAGCTAACGTTTTTTTAGTCATTGTTTTTTGCCCATAGATATTGTTGTAACTTCTTTGTCACTCAAATATCACATGAATACACATTAGACATGGACAAAATATAGAATAGCAAGAAAATTATCTTTAAGCCTGCAAAATTCTCTCCACCAACAAGATGGGTGTGAACAGTGCTTGTGCACATAGAAATAGAACTGGCGCGTGCTTTACTGTACTGTGCTCTACTGCAATTGTGGTTTGTGACTGGTCCGTGTTAAGCTTATCAGTCTAACGATCGAATACACTCATTAAAATTGAATAACAGAATATTAGTTTCAGTGGTGGCCGGTGCTGTTTAAGATGAGGGAGAATTATTACAAAAATTATAAGCATGGCCTTATTTCTATTACAGCATATTGGATGACTGTCATTCATATTCCATTCACCCAGCTCAATGTAACATTGATAGGTTTAGGCTACTACATATCATTTTCCCTGTACCCATCATGAGGTTGCTATAACCTAGCCTATGAATGAAAGTTTACAACGTACTGCAGGTTGAGAGAATTTTGAGTAATCAAGGTGACAGACAGTGAAACATTCAATAACACCTTGTACACTTTTGCCTGCATCTAGCTGATCTAGGATGTAATCATTAGTCCAACAGTTTCACCAGAATCAATAAACCCCTGATCACCTGCACACACAGTTCACTTTCATAGTAGCCACATACAAAACAGCATGATCACTTTGCTCGTTGTATATATAATTCCTTCTCGCAACTATCTACTCGCTCCCCTCCTCTCACCTATTCCCTTCGCTTGTGACTTCAGTGCACAACACATCAGCTGTCTGTGGCCAGGCAAAAAAAAAACTTTACAAGCCAAACCTTCATATCATAACCACTAACCACTACACCCAGCCTATATCGTTGTCACGTCATAGTCAACATATAGTAGCAACTAGAACTTACACGTTAGTAAACCTGCTACAGTTATGCAGCACAGTGAACAGACAGAAAGCAGTTTAGCAGTTACACCGGCGGGCCACTCTGATCCACTCGTTTAAATTTCTTGCATCATTTCCAGGAAGTAAAACGGTGCATGCACAGGTTATGGCCTTCATTCCAAACCTCCCTTTTTATTAGGAGGACATTATTCTTCTTCATGTTTGAGAAGCATAACATATTGGAACACAACATATTGGATATAATACGTCATTATGCATGTGTTATTTTTGATGTAGCTTGGTTCCTATCAGTTTCCATAGTAACCTTGGTGAAGAAGCAGATGTCATTCGGTCAATGTCTGGGGATTTTCAGTCTCAATATGGGCATGCATTACCAAATGAAAAATCGCCAACATAATCTCTGTAATAGATTAAATACCTGCTACATTTGATGTAACCAATGCCAGCCAGGTTGCACTTTGAAGACGGATGCTGACACGATTGGAGTTAACTTGCTTGGCACTGTCACTGACTGCGAAGACATGGCGTTGTGTGCATCAGTCCTTGCAGTCTGCCCTTCAAATTCGCTACTATGTTATCCTCAATCCCCTGCGTATGCCAACACCTTGCATAGATATGGAACGCCATTTGGGACTTTGCTTGCCAAAAAAAGATACACGTCAAATAGTGTTATTTCAAATAAGCTTGTTAACCAATCAGGACCCAAATGACTGCACGTCACATAATTAACACGTTCATACATTTTTTACGTAGTTATTACACATTGATACCACTATCACTCGTATTTCATGTCACAACGATTCAACGCTAAGTATGCTATGATGCTGGTAATAGTTTTGTCTGGGGCCGGTGCTGCACGAGCGCAGACACACTTCCCTATACTCTGGACAGTGCTGGTCATAAAAAAGATAGCTAGCTGATGGATGCAAACAATGTTCTTCTCAAAAACATAGCAAAACAACATAAACTGTTTCAGTAGCTATAGTTAGCTAGCTAACTATCTAGCTAGGTGTCATCATCTAAAATACAGATAATTTATAACAGTTCTAATTTGATTAATGGTGGTCGGACCCACCTACGTGAAGCTAGCCACAATAAGGATTAGCCACATAAGCTAGCGGATTTTGCGTTTTGCCTTCAAAATAAAGGGATCTCAATGAAAGTCATTGCATCTCCCGGCGCCGACAGAGATGGCAGCCTCGCTTCACGTTCTCAGGAAACCATGCAGTATTTTGTTTTTTTTCTGTATTACTTCTTACATTATTACCCCGGGAAATATAAAGTTTTATTACATACAACCGGGAGGAACTATTGGATATCAAATCAAATCAAATTTATTTATAAAGCCCCCCTTACATCAGCTGATGTCACAGAGTGCTGTACAGAAACCCAGCCTAAAACCCCAAACAGCAAGCAATGCAGGTGTAAAAGCACGGTGGCTAGGAAAAACTCCCTATAAGAGCAACGTCAACTTACCAACATTACAACCAGGAATACGACTTTCCCAAAGAGGATTCTCGGTTTGCTAACCCAAACACAACAATAGACTGGATAGCACCCGGCTACTCAAAGCAACGGCGGCGCCGGAGAAGAGGGAAACGCGCCGGTCTTTTGGTCAAGCTACGTCGACGGGCGCATCGTGCACCTCTCCCGAGTATTTTAATCGCCAATGTACAGTCTCTTGACAACAAAGTAGACGAAATCCGATCGAGGGTTGCCTTTCAGAGAGACATCCGAGACTGCAACGTTCTTTGCTTCACGGAAACATGGCTCACTCAGGACACGTTATCTGAGTCGGTACAGCCACCTGGTTTCTCCACGCATCGCGCCGACAGAAACAAACTTCTATCTGGTAAGAAGAAGGGTGGGGGTGTGTGTCTTATGATTAACGAGACGTGGTGTGATCATAACAACATACAGGAACTCAAGTCCTTTTGTTCACCTGACATAGAATTCATTACAATCAAATGCAGACCGCATTATCTACCAAGAGAATTCTCCTCGATTATAATCACAGCCGTGTACATCCCCCCTCAAGCTGATACATCGACGGCACTGAAAGAAATTCATCGGACTCTATGTAAACTGGAAACCACATATCCTGAGGCTGCATTTATTGTGGCTGGGGATTTTAATAAGGCTAATTTAAGAACAAGGCTCCCGAAATTTTACCAGCATATCGAATGTGCCACCCGGGCTGGTAAAATCCTGGACCACTGTTATTCCAACTTCCGTGATGCATACAAGGCTATTCTCCGCCCTCCTTTCGGCAAGTCTGACCATGACTCCATTTTGTTGCTCCCAGCCTACAAACAGAAACTAAAACAGGAAACGCTCGTTCTCAGGTCTGTTCAACGCTGGTCCGACCAATCTGATTCCATGCTGCAAGATTGCTTCGAGCACGTGGACTGGGATATGTTCCGGATAGCATCTGACAACAACATTGATGTATCACGCTGATTCGGTGAGCGAGTTTATTAGCAAGTGCATTGGTGATGTTGTACCCATAGCAAATATTAAAACCTTCCCCAACCAGAAACCGTGGATTGATGGCAGCATTCGCGCAAAACTGAAAGCGCAAACCACTGCTTTTAACCAGGCTAAGGCTACCGGAAACATGACTGAATACAAACAGTGTAGCTATTCCCTCCGCAAGGCAATCAAACAAGCTAAGCGTCAATATAGAGACAAAGTAGAGTCACAATTCAACGGCTCAGACACAAGAGGAAAGTGGCAGGGTCTACAGTCAATCACGGACTACAAAAAGAAAACCAGCCCCGTCGCGGACCATGACGTCCTGCTCCCAGACCAACTAAACAACTTCTTTGCTCGCTTTGAGGACAATGCAGTGCCACCGACACGGCCCGCTACCAAAACCTGCGGGCTCACCTTCACCGCAGCCAATGTGAGAAAACATTTAAATGTGTTAACCCTCGCAAGGCTGCCGCCCAGATGGCATCCTGGCCGTGTCCTCAGAGCATGCGCAGACCAGCTGGCTGGTGTGTTCACGGACATATTCAATCAGTCCCTATCCCAGTCTGCTGTTCCCACATGCTTCAAGAGGGCCACCATTGTTCCTGTTCCCAAGAAAGCTAAGGTGACTGAGCTAAATGACTATCGCCCCGTAGCACTCACTTCTGTCATCATGAAGTGCTTTGAGAGATTAGTCAAGGATCATATCACCTCCATCCTGCCAGACACCCTGGACCCACTCCAATTTGCTTACCGTCCCAATAGGTCCACAGACGACGCAATCGCAATCACACTGCATACTGCCCTAACCCATCTGGACAAGAGGAATACTTATGTAAGAATGCTGTTCATCTACTACAGCTCAGCATTTAACACCATAGTTCCCTCCAAGCTCGTCATTAAGCTCGAGACCCTGGGTCTCGACCCAGCCCTGTGCGACTGGGTCCTGGACTTCCTGACGGGCCGGTCCCAGGTGGTGAGGGTAGGAAACAACATCTCCACTCCGCTGATCCTCAACACTGGGGCCCCACAAGGGTGCGTTCTCAGCCCTCTCCTGTACTCCCTGTTTACCCATGACTGCGTGGCCAAGCACACATCCAACTCAATCATCAAGTTTGCTGACGACACTACAGTGGTAGGCTTGATTATCAACAACGCAGGCGGCCTACAGAGAGGAGGTGAGGGCCCTCGGAGTGTGGTGTCAGGAAATAACCTCTCACCAATGTCAGCAAAACAAAGGAGATGATCGTGGACTTCAGGAAACAGGAGAGGGAGCACCCCTATCCACATCGAGGGACAGTAGTGGAGAGGGTGGAAAGTTTTAAGTTCCTCGGTGTACACATCACGGACAAACTGAATTGGTCCACCCACACAGACAGCGTGGTGAAGAAGGCGCACAGCGCCTCTTCAACCTCAGGAGGCTGAAGAAATTCGGCTTGTCACCTAAATCACTCACAAACTTTTACAGATGCACTATCGAGAGCATCCTGTCGGGCTGTATCACCGCCTGGTACGGCAACTGCTCTGCCCACAACCGTAAGGCTCTCCAGAGGGTAGTGAGGACTGCACAGCGCATCACCGGGGGAAACCTACCTGCCCTCCAGGACACCTACACCACCCGATGTCACAGGAAGGCCAAAAAGATCATCAAGGACAACAACCACCCGAGCCACTGCCTGTTCACCCCGCTATCATCCAGAAGGCGAGGTCAGTACAGGTGCATCAAAGCTGGGACCGAGAGACTGAAAAACAGCTTCTACCTCAAGGCCATCAGACTGTTAAACAGCCATCACTAACATTGAGTGGCTGCTGCCAACATACTGACTTAAATCTCTAGCCACTTTAAACATTACGTATCCGACATACTCATATCAAATGTATACACTGTACTCTAAACCATCTACTGTATCTTGCCTATGCCGTTCGGCCATCGACCCAAATCTCTAGCCACTTTAATAATTATAACTTTAATAATTATAACTGGATGAAATAATGTATCACTAGCCACTTTAAACAATGCCATTTATATAATGTTTACATATCCTACATTACTCATCTCATATATATGTGTATATACTGTACTCCATACCATCTACTGCATCTTGCCTATGCCGGTCAGCCATCGCTCATCCATATATTTATATGTACATACTCGTATTCATTCCTTTACTCTTGTGTGTATAAGGTAGTTGTTGTGAATTTGTTAGATTACTTGTTAGATACTACTGCATGGTCGGAACTAGAAGCACAAGCATTTCGCTACACTCGCATTAACGTCTGCTAACCATGTGTATGTGACAAATAAAATTTGATTTGATTTGAAATAATACAAATAATGGAATCATGCCATAATGGAATAGATCATGCTAAACGAGGTTGGAAGTATCTGTTGAAATCTGTTGAAATCGCACTGGATGTATTAGACTTTAGAATTGCATTGGGGGCATACTGTACAGCCTTCCCTATGGATAGTGGATCAATGACATTGGGTTACAGTCTACTCATTGAGGTGATTTCCCAGTCAAAGTCCCGCAATAAGAGCTAGGACGCTAATATTTCCGTAAAATCAGTCAATGTGGAACATTTCAAGAACTTTAAAAGTTTATTCAAATCAACAAAACAAAATCGCAATCTAGACACTCTAATGTACTTGTGCACCGTGGCCTTCCCACTCCTCTTTCTATTCTGGTTAGAGACAGATTGCGCTGTTCTGTGAAGGGAGTAGTACACAGCGTTGTACGAGATCCTCAGTTTCTTGGAAATCTCTCGCAAGGAACAGCCTTCATTTCTCAGAACAAGAATAGACCGACGAGATTCAGAAGAAAGGTCTTTGTTTCTGGCCAATTTGAGCCTGTAATTGAACCCACAAATGCTGATGCTCCAGATACTCAACTAGTCTAAAGAAGGCCAGTTTAATGCTTCTTTAAATCAGAACAACAGTTTTCAGCTGTGCTAACATAATTGCAAAAGGGTTTTCTAATGATCAATTAGACTTTGAAAAAATTATGAACTTGGATTAGCTAACACAACGTGCCATTGGAACACAGGAGTGATGGTTGCTGATAATGGGCCTCTGTACGCCTATGTAGATATTCCATAAAAAAAATCTGCCGTTTCCAGCTACAACAGTCATTTACAACATTAACAATGTCTACACTATATTTCTGATCAATTTTATGTTATTTTAATGGACAAAAAGCTGTCCTTTAAAAAACAAGGACATTTCTCAGTGACCCCAAACTTTTGAGCGGTATTGTAGGTCCTGGATGTCAGGAAGCTTGGCCCCAGTGATGTACTGGGCCGTATGTGCTACCCTCTGTAGCGCCTTATGGTCAGAAGCCGAGCAGTTGCCATACCAGGTGGTGATGCAACTGGTCAGGATGCTTTCAATGGTGCAGCTGTAGAGCTTTTTGAGGATCTGGCGACCCATGCGACCCATGTTGTCGTGCCCTCTTTACAACTGTCTTGGTGTGTTTGGACCATGATAGTTTGTTGGTGATGTGGACACCAAGGAACTTGAAACTCTCAACCCGCTCCACTTCAGTCTCATCGACTCCTTTTCCTATAGTCTGTGATGAGCTCTTTTGTCTTGTTCACATTCAGAGAGAGGTTGTTGTCTCTGACCTCCTCCCTATAGGCTGTCTCATCGTTGTCAGTGATCAGGCCTACCACTGTTGTGTCTTCAGCAAACTTAATGGTGGTGTTGGAGTCGTGCTTGGCCATGCAGTCGTGGGTGAACAGGGAGTACAGGGACTAAGCACGCACCCCTGAGGGGCCCCAGTGTTGAGGATCAGCGTGGAATATGTGTCGTTGCCCACCCTGGGGGCGGCCCGTCAGGAAGTCCAGGATCCAGTTGCAGAGGGAGGTGTTTAGTCCCAGGGTCCTTAGCTTAGTGATGAGCTTTGTGGGTACTATGGTGTTGAACGCTGAGCTGTAGTCAATGAACAGCATTCTCACATAGGTGTTCCTTTTGTCCAGGTGGGAAAGGGCAGTGTGGAGTGCGATTGAGATTGAGTCATCTGTGAATCTGTTGGGGCGGTATGCAAATTGGAGTGGGTCTAGGGATACTAGCATGATGGTGTTGATGTGAGCCATCACCAGCCTTTCAAAGCACGTCTTGGCTACTGACATGAGTGCTACGGGGTGGTAATCATTTAGGCAGGTTACCTTTGCTTTCCTGGGCACAGAAACTATGGTGGTCTGTTTGAAACATGTAGGTATTACAGACTCAGTCAGGGACAGGTTAAAAATGTCAGTGAAGACACTTGCCAGTTGGTCCACACATGCTTTGAGTATGCGTCCCTGACCTGTTTAAAGGTCTTGCTCACATCGGCTATGGAGTGCGTGATCACAACGTCGTCTGGAACAGCTGGTGCTCTCATGCATGCTTCAGTGTTGCTAGCCTCGAAGCGAGCATAAAAAGGCATTTAGCTCGTCTGGTAGGCTCACGTCACTGGACAACTCGCAGCCTGGGTTTCCCTTTGCAGTCCATAATAGTTTTCAAGAACCGTCACATCCGACGAGTGTCAGAGCCGGTGTAGTAGGATTCAATCTTAGTCCTTTACTGACGTTTTGCCTGTTTGATGGTTTGTCTGAGGGCATAGCGGGATTTCTTATAAGCGTCCGGATTAGTGTCCCGCTCCTTGAAAGCGGCAGCTCAAGTCTTTAGCTCGGTACGGATGTTGCCTGTAATCCTTGGCTTCTGGTTGGAAAATGTACGTATGGTCACTGTGGGGAACGACATCGTCGATGCACTTATTGATGCAGCCGGTATCCTCCTCAATGCCATTGGATAAATCCCGGAACATATTCCAGTCTATGCTAGCAAAACACTCCTGTAGCGTCGCATCTGAGTCATCTGACCACTTCCGTATTGAGCGAATCACTGGTACTTCCTGTTTTAGTTTTTTCTTGTAAGCAGGAATCAGGATAGAACTATGGTCAGTTTTGCCAAATGGAGGGTGAGGGAGAGCTTTGTATGCCTCTGTGTGTGGAGTAAAGGTGGTCTAGAGTTTCTTTCCTCTGGTTGCACATGTGACATGCTGGTAGAAATCAGGTAAAAACAGATTGAAGTTTGCCTGCCTTAAAGTCCCCAGCCATTATGAGCGCCGCTTCTGGAAGAGCATTTTCTTGTTTGTTTATGGCCATATAAAGCTTGTTGAGTGCGGTCTTAGTGCCAGCATCAGATTGTCCTGGTAAATACATGGCTACGAATAATATAGATGAGTGTGGTCTACAGCTTATCATGAGGTATTCTACTATTCTAAAGCCAGCCAGCTCTACATTATCCGTGTCATCGTTCAGCCAAGTCTCTGTGAAACATAAGATATTACAGTTTTTAATGTCCCGTTAGGACATTAAAAGGATAGTCTTAATCGTAGATCTTCCAGTTTGTTTTTCAATGATTGCACATTGGTCAATAATACAGAGGGAATTTTTTATTTATTTAACCTTTATTTCATTATATTATTTATTTAACCTTTATTTAACTAGGCAAGTCAGTTAAGAACAAATTCTTATTTACAATTACGGCCTACCCCAGAAAACGCTGGGCCAATTGTGCGCCGCCCTATGGGACTCCCAATCACGGCCCGGATGGATTTGAACCGGGGACTGTAGTGAAGCCTATTGCACTGAGATGCTGTGCTTTAGACAGCTGCGCCACTCGGGAACCCATGTGGAAGTGGTGGTTTACCGACTAGTCTGCTACATTAATTAAAGGCACCGCACCCTCCTCCCCCTTTTTCTCTGTCTTTTCTTCATGCTGATGAAGGGGATTTGGGCCTTGTCTCGACAAAGCTGTATATCCTTTGCGTCGGACTCATTAGATTAAGTTTGAGGTGAGTAATCGCTGTTCTGATGTCCAGAAGCTCTTTTCGGTCATAAGAGATGGTAGCAGCGACATTATGTACAACATTAGTTACAAACAATACGAAAAAAACTAACAAAAAAGCACAGTTGGCTAGGGGCCATTATCATAGCGCAGTCTCAAAGACCATCAAGCACTATGATGAAACTGGCTCTCAAGAGGACCGCCACAGGAAAGGAAGACCCAGAGTTACATTTGCTGCAGAGGATAAGTTCATTAGAGTTACCACCCTCAGAAATTGCAGTCTAAATAAAGGCTTCACAGAGTTCAAGTAACAGACACATCAACATAAACTGTTCAGAGGAGACTGTGAATCAGGCCTTCATGGTCGAATTGCTGCAAAGAAACCACTAAAGGACACCAATAAGAAGAAGAGACTTGCTTGGGCCAAGAAACACAAGCAATGGACATTAGACCGGTGAAATCTGTCCTTTGGTCTGATGAGTCCAAATTTGAGATTTTTGGTTCTAGCCGCTGTGTCTTTGTGAGACACAGAGTAGGTGAACGGATGATCTCCGCATGTGTGGTTCCCAATGTGTAGCATGGAGGAGGAGGTGTGATGGTGCTTTGCTGGTGACACTGTCAGTGATTTACTTAGAATTCTAGGCACACTTAACCAGCATGGCTACCACAGCATTCTGCAGCAATACGCCATCCCATCTGGTTTGCGCTAAGTGGGACTATCATTTGTTTTTCAACAGGACAATGACCCAACACACCTCCAGGCTGTGTAAGGGCTATTTGACCAAGAAGGAGAGTGATGGAGTGCTGCATCAGATGTTTTATATCATAGGTTTGATGTCTTCACTATTATTCTACAATGTAGAAAATAGTAAAAATAAAGAAAAACTCTTGAATTAGTAGGTGTGTCGAAACCTTTGACTGGTACTGTATATTTATCTTTAACTTTTCACCCCTTCTTCTCCCCAATTTTGTGATATCCAATTGGTAGTTACAGTCTTGTCCCATCGCTGCAACTCCCTTACTGACTCGGGAGAGGTGAAGGTTGAAACACAACCCTGCCGAGCCGCGCTGCTTCTTGACACTGCTTTAAATAGAAATGATAATATTAGCCTTTGTAATATTGTTGTATATATTTTCATTTATTTATATACAGTACCAGTCAACATTTTGGACAAACCTACTCATTCAAGGGTTTTTCTTTATTTTTACAATTTTATACAATGTAGAATAATAGTGAAGACATTAAAACTATGAAATAACACATAGGTAATCATGTAGTACCCCCAAAAAAGTGTTATATTTTAGATTCTTCAAAGTTGCCATCCTTTGCCTTGATGACAGCTTTTCACACTTTTGGCATTCTCTCAACCAGCTTCACCTGGAATGCTTTTCCAACAGTCTTGAAGGAGTTCCCACATATGCTGAGCACTTATTGGCTGCTTTTAAAATTGTTATTTTACCAGCTAAGTTGTGAGAGAACACATTCTCATTTACAGCAATGACCTGGGGAATAGTTACAGGGGAGGGGCGGGGGACTGAATGAGCTAATTGTAAGCTGGGGATGATTAGGTGACCATGATGATGAGGGCCAGATTGGGAATTTAGCCAGGACACTGGGGTTAACACCCCTACTCTTACGATAAGTGCCATGGCATCTTTAGTGGCCACAGAGAGTCAGGACACCCGTTTAACGTCCCATTCAAAAGACAGCACCCTACACAGGGCAACGTCCCCAATCACTGCCCTGGGGCATTGGGATATTGTTTTTTAGACTAGAGGAAAGGGTGCCTCATACTGGCCCTCCAACACCACTTCTAGCAGCATCTGGTCTCCCATCCAGGGACCGACCAGGACCAACCCTGCTTAGCTTCAAAAGCAAGCCAGCAGTCCTATATCAACAAAAGCAAGCCACGAGTCCTATATCAACATAACCTGAAAGGTCGCTCAGCAAGGAAGAAGCCACTTCTCCAAAACCGCCATAAAAAAGCCAGACTACGGTTTGCAACTGCACATGGGGACAAAGATCGTGCTTTTTGGAGAAATGTCCTCTGAAACAAAAAGAAAACAGACCATCATTATTTTTGGAGGAAAAAGGGGGAGGCTTGCAAGCCGAAGAACACCATCCCAAACGTGAAACAGGGGGGTGGTAGCATCATGTTGTGGGGGTGCTTTGCTGCAGGAGGGACTGTTGCACTTCACAAAATAGATGGCATCATGCAGAAGAACATTTATGTGGATATATTGAAGCAACATCTCAAGACAGTCAGGAAGTTAAAGCTTGGTCACAAATGGGTCTTCCAAATGGACAATGACCCCAAGCATACTTCCAAAGTTGTGGCAAAATGGCTTAAGGACAACAAAGTCAAGGTATTGGAGTGGCCATCACAAAGCCCTGACCTCAATCCCATAGACAATTTGTGGGAATAACTGAAAACGTGTGTGTGAGCAAGGAGGCCTACAAACCTGACTCAGTTACACCAGCTTTGTCAGGAGGAATGGCCCAAAATTCACCCAATTTATTGTGGGAAGCTTGTGGAAGGCTACCCGAAACGTTTGACCCAAGTTAAACAATTTAAAGGCAATGCTACCAAATACTAATTGAGTGCATGTAAACTTCTGACTCACTGGGAATGTGATGAAATAAATAAAAGCTGTAATAAATCATTCTCTCTACTATTATTCTGACATTTCACATTCTTAAAATAAATTGGTGATCCTAACTGACCTAAGACAGGGAACTTTTACTAGGATTAAATGTCAGGAATTATGAAAAACTCAGTTTAAATGTATTTGGCTAAGGTGTATGTAAACTTCCGACTTCAACTGTATATACTGTATTCTATTCTACTGTATCTTCGTCTATGCCGCTCTGACATTGCTCGTCCATATATTTATATATTCTTAATTCCATTCCTTTACTTAGATTTGTGTGTATTGGGTATATGTTGCTAGAAGCTAGAAACACAAGCATTTCGCTACACCCGCAATAACATCTGCTAAACACGTGTATGTGACCAATACAATTTGATTTGTTTTGTTAAGAGCCGTGACGCTCGGTCAGAACATTAACATGCGTCACTTGAGGTATGATTTTGGAAGCATAAGGACCTTATCTTCCCAATAATAATAAAAAAAATGAAAGGCTAAATTGATATACACCTTTATAGGGTTTCCACACGGCCATATTTCCATGTAACGGCGGTTGTTTACAGAAAACAAACGAAAGACAGAGTGGACTACCTGTGCTAATTAGCTATCTGCGTCACTGAACTTTCACAAATACTGTAGGCTGCAACTGTGTTAAAACCAGTTAAAACAGTGCACAGTAAGTGTGTATTTTTCATTTGTGAAATTATTCTGATGTGATATGAAAGTAGAGGGATTTCTGTTTCTAGAACCGTACCACAATTGTGAATCAATTCACGTTTAGATGGAGTATTTGTCTGTTTTGGCTTCCAGCGCCAATTCGCCCTTTAAACAGAGCATGTAAGGTCCTTGGACTAAGGAGTGACATTACGCTCCTTTAGTCCAATATTGGGCTATGCATGCCCATCCTTAGAGCTTTCCTGCACTGGGAGAGAGAGACTGTTTGGCCGAAAGTAGAATAACTAAAGGCAACCTAAAGTGTTGCCAACCACTTTCCAAAGTTAATTTCAAATGCAATCAATTAAATCCATTGTCTAAGAAAGTTTTTTGATGTGACTGACTTGCATCAAGGACCTATTTCGTTCATTGGAAAATGACAAAAGGAATTCAAACCACAAGATCTGTGGTGGTGCCATAGAAAAGGTTGTGCAATCAAAATCAGCCATTTATGACTTTGAGGCCCAAAAAAACTTTTCAAACAAACATGCAAGCACAAAGTATACATTTGATATGGCATTCCATTAACTTCTGAAGGCAATGGGGAATAGCGGGGAACTGAAGATAACAGTTGCAGAACAGAGGCCTAGCGACTAGAATAACGGTATTTCTACACTGTGTTAAAACAGCTTCCAACATGCTTATCCGTTCCAGACACCATGCCACTATTATAAAGAATGTCCAGTGTATGGTTTCCTTCCATGACTGATAAAACAATATAATATCAATCAAACGTACATACATAACAATAACAGTGTCAGCATCCATCTTCAATGCAAGTGCAACCTGGCTGGCATTGGTTACATCAAATGTAGCAGGTATTTAATCCATTACGGGATTATGTAGGCAATTTTGCATTTGGTAATGCATGCCCTTATTGAGAATGAAAATCCTCAGACATTGACCGAATGACATCTGCTTCTTCACCAAGGTTACTATGGAAACGGAAAAGAGCCAAGCTACATAAAACATTTTTTTTTAAATGCAAAATCACGGTATATTGTATCCAAAATGTTATGTTGTAATGTGTTTTTGTTCGAAGCGAATTGAGCGCTTGTCGAAACGTGAAGAATAAGAATGTCCATCTAATAAAAATGCGGGTTTGGAAGGAAGGACTGGCCATAACCTGTGCATACACCGTTTCACTTCCTGGAGATGATACACGCAAACACAGATTCAACGCAGTCCTTCGTCCACACTCACACCCTCCACGTTCTCATTCGATCGCTTCAAGGTAATGAAGCATCAAATCAGAGAAATGTTTAATCACTTACGCGATAAGTGTGTATATTCCCGGTTATCGGTGGTAGTGTGTCGTTCTCTCAATGACATCAGCTGTTTTCCGGTGTTGTGACGATGGAGCGTGCGTGCGTGCGGGCGGGCGCGCGCACGGAGCTGCAATCACCTCCAATAGTATCCATCTGCAGCCCCCGCAGCGTAGCCTGTGACTCAAACTAGCCTGTCACTAAACCAATACCATCACCATCAACGGCTATGTATGTATGTGGTAGGGATTATGATGATTTTACATTTAATTAGGGTTTCAAGCAGCGAAGCTGCTGAAGCCAGTATTGTATTTGTTCCAGTTCATTATTGTTATTATTATTATTATTATGTTCCTTTTTCTGCCATTTTGGTGAAAAAATTCCCATATACGATGGCTAAGGGCTGTTCTCTGCACGCCGCAACGCGGAGTGCCTGGATACAGCCCTTAGCCGTGGTATATTGGCCATATACCACAAACCCCAGAGATTACTTATTGCTATTATAAACGGGTTACTAACGTAACTAGAGCAGTGAAAATACATGTTTTGTCATACCCGTGGTATACGGTTTGATATACCACAGTTGTCAGCCAATCAGCATTCAGGGCTCAACCACCCAGTTTATAACAAGCAATTGAAAATGCAAACTTTGTAAGGTCAGCCCCCTTTCCCTACACCCTGTGTGACCTAGAGTCCTGAAATGAATCAAGTCATTAGGAATCTGAGCATGGTACTTTCAAAGTTAGGCCTACCTTTCCACCCCAGACAGAGTAGATTTACCAACGCAGAAACATTACATTTTTAACTGCTGGCTACTCTTCTTCCATGGCTTAACCTAACGAGAGATGGTCACAAGTGTTTCCCTAAAAGCTGTCTGGGTTTAAACATCTTCTATTGTGCAGAAAGTGAATAGCTTAATCAATTGATAGTGACAAGGAAAGTCAATTTTTTTGTCTCCTCTGCTATAGAAGGTTGTTGCTCAGCATCTGAATGTCAAAGAAACTAAACAATGATATCCCCATATGCATCGGAGTGGAAAGGTAGGCCTAACTTTTGAAAGTACCAGATTCCTAATGACGTCTCAGATTGAATTATTTGCAAACAGGGACAGTTTTGTTTTAAACAAGCCACACTTATTTGGCATTGGGAAATTATGATAAGATGAACACATAGGCCTATCTCTTTATCCATTCTTAGCCTGCAATATCGGTAATTTGTGTGGTGTAAAAAGTAGATTCCTCTAATATGTAAAATGACGTAGATTTGCATGAAATGTTTATAAAAGTCAATTTCTTCTTGGACTTGCGAATATGATGATCAATTCATGAATGCTTTTACTGTAAAGGAGATCTTTCCACCTCTACTCTTATCCACAGTGGTTTACGAACCCACAACCTTCTGGCACGCAGCCCTGTACACTATCAAAATTCCTGCATTGCCATTTAATGCTTACAGGACGAATAACAGTTTCTTAAACTGCATATCTAAGGCTCTGGACTGTCCAAGAACTGAGGGTAAACGGTAGACATGTTCTCTGCTATCCACTTTGTTTTAATTATTATTTTGGTTATAGGGGAGAGTCACTTGTTGTTGTTTTTTAAGCAATCAGGGAGGTTTTGCTGAAGGGAGGGCCATCCATTTTAATTTCATTTTATTATTCTGTTTTACTGTTACTCCTGAATCACTATGATAAATATAATAGTTTTTCTTCAGTGTATTTTTAACAGAGCTGAGATTTACTTTGAAGTGAAATGTGCAGGTGAAATAAGTCATTGATACAGACACAGTAGCAGGAAGATTTGAATGCCTTCAACCAAGAGGTTGTGGGTTGAAATTCTAGTTGAGGAAATGTTAAATAATAATTACTGTATGAATAAATATCAAAATGTAATGATGAATGTCAAAGTGTGTCAAATATGTAAGTTAACTCCAGGGGACCATGATACAACGTCCCGAGAACGTTCAGGGGACCTTCAGGGGACCATGACACAACATCCCACGAAAGTCCTAAAAACATCCTCAGGGATGTCCCCGGAACATACTAGACTAACCCTCCAGGGGACCATGACACAATATCCCAAGAACCTCCTAAAAACATCCTTGGGGACGTATCCAGTACCAACCGAGAAGTAGACAAAACCTCTGGCCGACCATGACACAACATCCTGGCGACCATTCCGTGACATCCCAGGGACGTCCCAATGACTCATTATTGTTTGCAGGGATAGCGTTTTAGGTTAACATAATATTCCATTGATGCTCACGCAATATACATTTTACCTTGTCTTAAAGGTCCTCAGAACATTTCAAGAATATTTAGAAAATGTTATATTTAAGTTTTACCTAATATTATCAAAATATTCTCAGCAAGCAAATTTGTAGCTCCTTAATAAAGCAGGTCGGAATACATCCCCATTATGTTTCTCCATATTTAATGGGAATTCGCATTTGATGTCTGTATTGTAGGCCTAATACAAGGTGATATTTGAACAGCATGTAGTCATACAACATTTTTTACACTTTATATGTTGATAGTCTGCACATGTCAGCTTTGAACCTGCAATGTTTAGTTCCCAAGCCAGGTCTATTATCCTCTGCCTTCTTAGACATAACTAACCCAGGGAAATACTGGTAACTGGCTTATTCACCATCATTTCACCAATCCTCTTTATATGCTGTGTACTGTACTTCTGGGCCCATATTAACAAGGTATCGATGCCTATGAGTACTGAAAAAAATAATAAGACAGGAGGAAGGGAGCATATCAAGCATCTCAAAGAAGGAAAAAAGCTGAACAGTAGATTTTTCCACAAAATGTACACCTTTTTCATGATATCCAATTGGTAGTTATAGTCTTGTCCTATCGGTGCAACTACCATACGGACTCAGGAGAGGCGAAGGTCAAGAGCCATGCGTCCTCTGAAACACGACCCAACCAAGCCGCATTGCTGACACAATGCTTGCTTAACCCGGAAGCCAGCCGCACCAACGTGTTGGAGGAAACACTGTACACCTGGCTACCGTGTCAGCGTGCATTACGCCCGGCCCACCACAGGAGTCACTAGGGCACGATGGGACAAAGACAACCTGCCCGGCCAAACCCTCCCCTAACTCAGACTACGCTCAGCCAATTGTGTTCTGCCTCATGGGTCTCCCGGTCGCGGCCGGCTGCGACACAGCCTGGGATCGAACCAGGATCTGTAGTGACAATGCAGTTCCTTAGACCGGTGCCCCTCGGGAGGCCCCCACAATGTTTTATTTTTTACAGATTGAGTGAAGGGATGGTGAATAACCCAGCTACCAGCATTTCCCTGGGTTAGCTATGTCTAAGAAGGCTAAAAAGGAAACATGGAATTCCTAATTGATCACAAAGCTTTGAGAGAGCTTTCTTGGTGGTGCAGAGGATAAAAGACCTGGCTTGGGAATCCAAACATTGCAGGTTCAAACCCCACTTGTGCAGATTGCCACATCTGAAATGTAAAAACAGTATAGATGTGTTTGTATGATTAAATGCTGTTCATACGTCTTATGAATAAAATTATAAGTGTGCCTATATCACCTTGTAGTGAGCCTACAATACAGTCCTCAAATGCGAATTTCCATTAAATCTGGAAAGAAACATAATGGGTATGTATTCGAATCTACCTTAAAGAGCCACACATTTCCATGCTGAGAATGTTGTGGTACTATTAGGTCAAACTAAAATATAACATTTTCTAAATGTTCTTGAAATGTTCTGAGGACCTCCAAGACCAAATAAAATGTATGCATATTGCGTAAACATAAATTGAATATTATGCTAAATCTAAAACAAATATGCCATAAATGTCATAAAAAGTAACTTATTTGGAAACTGTTGAACATGTTCTCTGAGAATGTTCCTGTAACATCAGGAAATGTTTTTTGCACCCTAAAAGAGACATTGTATAATCATCAGCACAACAGTTTTTGTGTTTTGGCAACATATATTTTATGATGTCCCCACAATGTTCCCACCAGACTGTTCCCATAACCTCATGAAACATTCTGGGAACCTTTAGAGAACAGACAGTGTGCTTTGGGAAAGTTCTTGTAACATCAGGTGAATGTTTTTTTGCAACCTAAAATAAACATTGTAGAATCAACCGCACAACTGGACATTTTTTGTGTTGTGGGAACATATATTTTGTGATGTATATTGTTCCCACAACCTACTGAAACATTCTGGGAACCTTTAAAGAACAGATTAAATGTATTCTAGGAACGTTGTTCCAACATCAGGTGAATGTTTCATACAAACATTCTATAACCATAAGCACAACTGGACATTTTATTTTATGAGAACATTTGCTACGAGCAGAAGAATGTTCTGGGGATTTTTTTGGAACCAATTTCAGTTTTGATAGGGTTCATTGAAGTTGTGTAGCCAATCTGTGTAAACTTGGTAGTGATAGTTTTTAACCACACTCACTGCACTTCTTGCAGAATGTTGATACAAAACAAAAAAAGTGCCAGAATTAATAAGTAACTGCTTTCATTTTTCCCATAACTTCAACAAGTGGCAGTACATAGTTAAGATTAGAAAACAAAAATGAACATACCAAATTATTGCTTTGGAGGTGAGTTTTGACTTGGCAGAATGCATAGAACATCTCGTTGGGAATTAGAAGTTTGTAAAATGCATTCTCATGCACTGACACCGAAGATCCCGTGGAAGTATGGCTTGGAGCTTCTTCTGGTGATACAGGTACTGTATGCTACCGTTCTTTTCAGCATCTCTCCATTTGGATTGAATGTGTGTCCTGATAGATCTTCATTGCGGTCTGCGACAGACCCCTAATCTATGGAAATATCTGTGGTCTTCCCAGCTTTTGAACATTTCATGGTATTTCTGGAATAAGTGAAACTTGGCGACATACTTAAGCGCTAAGGAATGCCATATAGAAATACAAGGACAATGCCAAGAGTTTGTTTTAGTGTTGTATGTAAACATTATTTAAACATGATTAAAGTGACTAGTGTTCCATTATTAAAGTGACCAATGATTCCAAGTCTATGTATATAGGGCAGCAGCCTCTAGGGTGCAGGGTTGCGTAACCGGGTGGAAGCCGGCTAGTGATGGCTATTTAACAGTCTGATGGCCTTGAGATAGAAGCTGTTTTTCAGTCTCTCTGTCCCAGCTTTGATGCACCTGTACTGACCTCGCCATCTGGATGATATCGGGTTGAACAGACTGTGGCTCAAGTAGTTGATGTCCTTGATGATATTTTTGGTCTTCCTGTGACATCAGGTGCTGTAGGTGTCCTGGAGGGCAGGTAGTTTGTCCCCGGTGATGCATTGGGCAGACTACACCACCCTCTGTGGTTGCGGGCGGTGCAGTTGCCGTACCTGGCATTGATACATGCCGACAGTAAGCTCTAAATTATGCATCTGTTAAAGGTTTGTGAGGGTTTTAGGGGCCAAACCAAATTTATTCAGCCTCACTGTCTGTGTGGGTGGAACATTTCAGATCGTCAGTGATGTGTATGCCGAGGACCTTTCCACCTTCTCCACTGCGGTCCCGTCAATGTGGATAGAAGTATACTCCCTCTGCTGTTTCCTGAAGTCCACGATCATCTCCTTTGTTTTGTTGACGTGGAGTGAGAGGTTATTTTCCTGGCACCACTCTCCCAGGGCCCTCACCTCCTCCCTGTAGGCTGTCTCATCATTGTTGGTAATCAGGCCTACTACTGTTGTGTCATCTGTAAACTTGATGATTGAGTTGGAGGCGTGTGTGGCCACGCAGTCATTGGTGAACAGAGAGTACAGAAGGAGCTGAGCACACACCCTTGTGGGGCCCCTGTGTTGAGGATCAGCGAAGTACCTTCACCACCTGGGGGTGGCCAAACAGGAAATCCAGCACCCAGGTGCACAGGGCAGGGTTCAGACCCAGAGCCACGAGCCCAATGATGAGCTTGGAGGGTACTATGGTTGAAGGCTGAGCTATACCCAATGAACAGCATTCTTACATAGGTATTCCTCTTGTCCAGATGGGATAGGGCAGTGTGCAGTGTGATGGCGATTGCATCGTCTGTGGGTCTATTGGGCGGTGTCACGATCTCCTGAAGGGACAGACTTAAGGCGCAGCGAGGCATCCAGTATACATTTTTATTCACGCAACGTAACTGGGAAAAATAACAAAAACAAACAAAGATCGTAACATGAAACATAACATGTAAACACCAACAAAGCTATGCACAAACAATAACCCACAAACACCTAGTGAAAACTACAAACATATATGGTTCCCAATTAGAGGTAACGACACTCAGCTACCTCTAATTGGGAACCATTACCCCAACATAGAAATAGATCACCTAGAACAAAAAACCCTACACCAAAACGAAACACGCCAGCCTATAAATATCAGGCCTGAACGTGACAGTACCCCCCTTCCCCTAAAGGCGTGGACTCCGACCGCGCCAAATGTCTGTTGGGGGGGTCTTCTGGTGGGCCTCCTTGTCCCAGGTGGCGGCTCCGGTGCCGGCCGAGCTGGCTCGGGGTCCCACACCGGAGGCCCTGGGCTATTTGCCGGAACAGTTTGTTTTGGACTGGGGACCTTCTCTGGAGGTTCGGGACTGGGGACCTTCTCTGGAGGTTCCGGACTGGGGACCTTCTCTGGAGGCTCCGGACTGGGGACCTTCTCTGGAGGTTCCCGACTGGGGACCTTCTCTGGAGGCTCCGGACTGGGGACCTTCTCTGGAGGCTCCGGACTGGGGACCTTCTCTGGAGGTTCCGGACTGGGGACCTTCTCTGGAGGTTCCGGACTGGGGACGCGCACTGGGACTCTGGTGCGGGGAGCAGGAACGGGCTGTACTGGGCTCATAACGCGCACTGGGACTCTGGTGCGGGGAGCAGGAATGGGCCGTACTGGGCTCATAACGCCGCGACTGGGACTCTGGTGCGGGAGCAGGAGCGGGCCGCACTGGGCTCATGACGCCGCACTGGGACTCTGGTGCGGGAGCAGGAGCGGGCCGTACTGGGCTCATGACGCCGCACTGGGACTCTGGTGCGGGGAGCAGGAACGGGCCGTGCTGGGTTCACGGCGCGCACAGGGATCCTGGAACGTGGAACAGGGACAGGACGTGCTGAGTCCACGACGGGCACAGGGATCCTGGAGCGTGGAACAGGGACAGGACGTGCTGAGTCCACGACGGGCACAGGGATCCTGGAGCGTGGAGCAGGGACAGGACGTGCTGGGTCCACGACGGTCACAGGGATCCTGGAGCGTGGAACAGGGACAGGACGTGCTGGACTCTCTAAGTGCACAGGAGCCCTGGTGCGCGGAGCCAGAACAGGACGTGCTGGACTCTCTAAGCGCACAGGAGGCCTGGTGCACGGAGCAGGGACTGGACGTACTGGGCTATCTAAACATACAGGGGACCTGGTGCGTGGAGCCGGTACTTCTCTCCCCGGCTGTTCACTCACCCCTTGCCTCACGGATGATGGGAGCTGGAATGTCACGCACTGGGCTGTGGATGCCAACCGGAGACCCCACACGCAGAACCGGTGCAGGATATCTCGGTCCCAGAAGGTGTACTGGAGACCTAGCGCGCAGAGCCGGCACCACTCCTCCAGGCTGCACACTCACTCTCCCCTGACAGATGAGTGGAGCTGGAATCTCGCGCACCGGCCTATGAATGCACACTGGAGACACCGTGCGCAAAACCGCATAGCACGGCGTCTTTCCAGTGCGACGCTCCCTCCAACGCTCCCTCCAAAGAGCACGAGGAGTTGGCTCAGGAGTCCATCCTGAACTGCCAAACTCCCCGTGTGCCCCCCCCCAAAAAAATGTTTGGGGGTGCCTCTCGGGTTTCCGCGCCAGGCGAGTCCCAACATATCTCTCCCTCTCCGGGTTCCACGGTCCATATAAATCCTCATAACTCCCTCGCTCAGTCTTCGCCGCTTCCATCTCCTTCTTGGGGTGACGATGCTCCGTCGTTTTCCTCCAAGGCCCCTTAACAGCCAATATCTCCTCCCAATATCTCCTCCCGGGTCTCTCGCTGCTTGGTGTTTTTATGGTGGGTTATTCTGTCACGATCTTCTGAAGGGACAGACCAAGGCGCAGCGAAGCATCCAGTATACATTTTTATTCACGCAACGTAACTGGGAAAAATAACAAAAATGAACGAAGATCGTAACATGAAACATAACATGTAAACACCAACAAAGCTATGCACAAACAATAACCCACAAACACCTAGTGAAAAACTACAAACATATATATGGTTCCCAATTAGAGGTAACGACACTCAGCTGCCTCTAATTGGGAACCATTACCCCAACATAGAAATAGATCACCTAGAACAAAAAAAACGTACACCAAAATGGAACTAAACACGCCAGCCTATAAATATCAGGCCTGAACGTGACAGGCGTTAAGCAAATTGAAGTGGGTCTAGGGTGTCAGGTATGTAAGGTATGACCCTTGACTAGCCTCTCAAAGCACTTTGTGATGACAGAAGTGAGTGCTACGGGGCAATAGTCATTTAATTCAGTTACCTTTGCTTTCTTGGGTACAAGAACAGTGGTGGACATCTTGAAGCAAGTGGGGACAGCAGACTGGGATAGGAAGATATTGAATATGTTCGTAGACACTCCAGCCAGCTGGCCTGCGCATACTCTAAGGAAGCGGCTAGGTTTGCCGTCTGGGCCGGCAGCCTTGTGAGGGTTAACGCTTAAATGTCAACTGAGAAGGAGAGCCCACAGTCCTTGGTAGAGTGCCACATTGTTGGCACTGTGTTATCCTCAAAGCAGGCGAAGAAGGTGTTTAGCTTGTCTGGAAGCAAGATGTCGGTGTCTGTGACGTGGCTGGTTTTCTGGTGTAGTCCGTGATTTTCTATAGACCCTGCCACATACAGTACCAGTCAAAATTTGGAAACACCTACTCATTCCAGGATTTTTATTTATTTTTACTATTTTCTACATTGTAGAATAATAGTGCAGACATCAAAACTATGAAATAAAATGGAATCATGTAATGAAAAAATCAAAACATATTTTATGTTTGAGATTCTTCAAAGTAGACACCCTTTGCCTTGATGACAGCTTTGCACACTCTTGGCATTCTCTCCACCAGCTTCATGGGGTAGCCACCTGGACCGCATTACAATTAACAGGTGTGCCTTGTTAAAGGTTAATTTGTGAAATTTCTGTCCTTCTTAATGCGTTTGAGCCAATCAGATGTGTTGTGACAACGACGATAGCCCTATTTGGTAAAAGACCAAGTCAAATAAGAAAGTTTCTTCAAGTGCAACGCATAAACCATCAAGCACTATGATGTAACTGGCTCTCATGAGGACTGCCACAGGAAAGGAAGACCCAGAGTTACTTCTGCTGCAGAGGATACATTCATGAATGCTACCAGCCTCAGAAATTGCATCCCAAATAAATGCTTCACAGAGTTCAAGAAACAGACACATCTCGACATCAATTGTTCGGAGAAGACTGCGTGAATCCGGCCTTCATGGTTGAATTGCTGCAAAGAAACCACTACTAAAGGACACCAATAATAAGAAGATAATTGCTTGTGCCAAGAAACACGAGCAATGGACCGGTGGAAATCTGTCCTTTGAGTCCAAATTTGAGTTTTTTTGGTTCCAACCACCGTGTCTTTGTGAGACACAGAGTAGGTGAATGGATGATCTCCGCATGTGTGGTTCCCACAATGAAGCATGGAGGAGGAGGTGTAATGGTGTGGGGGTGCTTTGATTTATTTAGAATTCTAGGCACACTTAACCAGCATGGCTACCACAGCATTCTGCAGCGATTTGCCATTCTATCTGGTTTGGGCTTAGTGGGACTATTATTTGTATTTCAACAGGACAATGACCCAACACACCTCCAGGCTGTGTAAGGGCTATTTGACCAAGAAGAAGAGTGATGGAGTCCCCTTGCCATGGTTAAATGCAGTGGTTTGCACTCTCAGTTTTGCGTGAATGCTGCCATCTACCCACGGTTTCTGGTTTGTGTAGGTTTAAATTGCTACAGTGGGTACAACATCTCCTATACACTTCCTGATGAACGCAGTCATCATATCCATGTATTCATCGATGTTATTCTCAGATGCTACCCAGAACATATCCCAGTCCGTGTGATCAAACAATCTTGAAGCATGGATTCCAATTGGTCAGACCAGCATTGAATAGACCTTAGCATGGGTACTTCCTTTTTGAGTTTCTGCTTTTAGGAAGGGAGGAGCAAAATGGAATCATGATCAGATTTGCCAAAGGGAGAGCGGGGAAGGGCCTTGTAGGCATTTCGAAAAGTTGAGTAGCAGTGATCCAATGTTTTTCCGGCGTGAGTTCTACAGTCAATGTGTTGGTCGAACTTCGGTAGCATTTTCCTCAAATTTGAGGAAAAAATCCCCAGCTACAATAAATGCTGCCTCAGGATATATGGTTTCCAGTTTGTATAAAGTTCGGTGTAGTTCTTTGAGGGCCGTCGTGGTATCGGCTTGAGATATACACATCTGTGACTATAACTGAAGAGAATTATCTTGGGAGGTAATACTTTCGGCATTTGATGGTGAGGTATTCTAGGATGGGTGAACAAAAGGACTTGAGTTTCTGTATGTTATCACAATTACACCATGAGTAGTTAATCATGAAACATACACCCCGGCCTTTCTTCTTCCCAGAGAGTCCTTTATTCCTCTCTGTGCGATGTACTCAGGAAATTAATTGGCTGTATGGACGGGGACAGTATCTCCCGAGAGAATCATGTTTCTGTGGAACAGAGTATGCTACAATCCCTGATGTCTCTCTGGAAGGAGATCCTCTCCTGAGCTCATCAGGGGGTACCGGTACCGAATCAATGTGCGGGGGTACAGGTTAGTCTAGGCAATTGAGGTAAAATGTCCATGAAGGTGGGGGTAAAGTGACTATGCATAGATAATAAACAGTGAGTAGCAGCAGCGTAAAAAAAATGGGACGGGGGGGGCAATGCAAATAGTCCAGGTAGCCATTTGATTAGCTGTTCATCAGTCTTATGGCTTGGTGTTGAGCTGTTGAGAAACCTTTTGGACCTAGACTTAGAGCTCCGGTACTGCTAACCTTGCGGTAGCAGAGAGAATAGTCTATGACTAGGGTGGCTGGAGCTTTTGGCCATTTTTAGAGTCTTCCTCTGACACCGCCTGGTATAGAGGTCCTGGATGGCAGGAAGCTTGGCCCCAGTGATGTACTGTGCTGTACGCACTACCCTCTATAGCGCCTTGTGGTCGGAGACCGAGCAATTGCCATACCAGGAGGTGATGAACACATGGGAAGAAAAAGTCATTTATTATATCCATAAATCTCTGTTTGGTTGGCGCGTTATGATCATAAAATCCACCGAATCGCCCATTGAACCGTGAAGAGAACACGTTCAAATTATACCTAATACACTTTCTACAAACAAATCAAACATCATTTTTAATGTATCCTTAGGTATCCTTTTATGTATATTTACTGTAATATTTCAACCGGACAATAACGTGAACAATAGGAAAGGAAAATAAAGTGGTGCGCTGTTCACAATCTCGCCCACAAACGTTGTAAACAAAAGTGGTCCCCTGACTACTTCCTCTTCCTATCCGTTCTGCTTACTGCTAGAGCTTCCAGGCTTTGTATAAAGACTGTTGACATCTAGTGGAAGCCATAGGTACTGCAGTCTCAGTCCTACATAACATTGTATGCAATAGGCAACTTGGAGAAAAAGGTCATTTACAAAAGAAACTGCAAATCCGAATGGATTTTCCTTCACCTGCCATATCAGTTCTGTTATACTCACATACATGATTGTAACACTTTTATAAACTTCAGAGTGTTTCCTATCAAATAGTACTAATTATGTGCATATCCTATTTTCTGGGCCTGAGTGGCAGGCAATTTACTTTCGGCACGCTAGACTCTCCAAAACCGTCACCTATGCTGCCGCTCCCTAAGAAGTTAATGATGGTGTTGGAGTCGTGCGTGGCCACGCAGTCGTGAGTGAACAGGGAGTACAGGAGGGGACTAAGCACTGGAGAGGGGCCCCTGTGTTGACGGCCGATTAGGAAGTCCAGGATCCAGTTGCATAGGGAGGTGTTCAGTCCCATGTTCCTGAGCTTAGTGATGAGCTTGGAGGGCACTATGGTGTTGAATGCTGAGCTATAGTCAATGAACAGCGCAGATTGGAGTGGGTCCAGGGTGTCTGGGATGGTGGTGTTGATGTGGGCCATGACCAGCCTTTCAAAGCATTTTATGACTACAGATGTGAGTGCTACGGGGGGATAGTCATTTAGACAAGTTACCTTGGCGTTCTTGGGCACAGGGACTATGGTGGTCTGTTTGAAACTTATGTATGCTATGAGTACGTGTCCTGGTAATCCGTCTGGCCCCGCGGCCTTGTTAATGTTAACCTGTTTCAAGGTTGGCTTCGGAGAGCACAGTTGGTGCTCTCATGCATGGTTCAGTGTTGCTTGCCAGGAAGCGAGCATAGAATGAATTTAGCTTGTCTGGTAGGCTCTTGTTCAGCTACGACACTGAGAAACTTTTACAGTTCTTCAGGTCCCGTTGATAGGAAAGTCTCGAACAGCGCTTGTCCAGTCTGTCCATAATAAAGCGCTGCTCTACCTTCTTAACAACACTATCAACAAGGCAGGTCCTACAGGCCCTAGTTTTGTTGCACCTGGACTACTGTTCAGTCGTGGGGTCAGGTTCCACAAAAAGGGACTTAGGAAAATTGCAGTGTGCTCAGAACAGGGCAGCACAGCTGGCCCTTGGATGTACTCAGAAAGATAATATTAATAATATGCATGTAAATCTCTTCTGACTCAAAGTGGAGTAGAGATTGACTTCATTACTACTTGTATTTATGAGAGGTATTGACATGTTGAATGCACCGAGCTGTCTGTCTAAACCATTGGCACACAGCTCTGACACCCATGTATACCCCACAAGACATGCCACAAGAGGTCTCTTCACAGTCCAGCAACAGTAGGTAGGCTACTGGGGCAAGCTGAAACAGGCACTGGCAGACCACAGGCTTCAAATGGAAATCCTAAATAGTGAAAATATACCACCAAAATTGTTCAACGTTCCAGAAAGGTTTACAATAGGATTTTTCCTGACAATAGCATGCAGCATCAGTTGGTTAGCAATGCATTTGTGGCTTAAGTCAGTGTTGATTATTGGTTTAGACTAATCCATAATCCTTTAAAACCCAACAGTCAGTGCAATCATGACATGGAAATTCAATATATGACAATTATGTAGGTAAATGTATTGCAAAAGTAAAAATAAATGGGCCCCACAATTAACTAATTGCAGGATTGTGGGAATCAGTCATTTGTCAGGTGTTGTTCTTCCAATAATCACAAAATAAAACAATCTAAATAGGCCTATAATTATATATTTTTTAAAAAGCTAATAAAATATTTTCATTTTTTAATGAATACTGCTTTGCAAACTTTGTCCATTAGTTTGACCATGGTCAGGTATAGTACCTATTAGGGTACTTTTGATTCAATACTAGTCTTTGATCAAGAAACTCAGGACTCAGGAGAGAAAGAGAAAAAAACGAAGAATAATCATATGTATGAAAGACTGTTTCTAATTACATAACTGTGACTGAACCTTTCTTTTCTTTTTTGGCAGGTTCCCCCTCTCCAACTCCTGCCCAGGACTCAGCCTGAGAGAGTCACAACTAATCAAAGGCACTTGTATGGAGAGAGAGAGAGCTATTGGCCTCTGAAGGGTTGACCAGTTCTGTCCAGCCCGCTGCTCTCTCTCCCTCTCTCTCTCCTTCTCTTCCTCACTCCTTCTCTTCCTCGCTCCCTCTAGCTCTCCCTCTATTTGGGAAAAAGGGGGTAAATTCTTGTAGGCGACTTCACTCCAGGTTTCTGTGGGATTTAAACATGCGTGCGGAGGCTTTGGTGAACTGTACGTTAGTTCCCTTGCTTCTTATTCTGCTCACGGCTGTCGAGCTAAGTTTGTTACAATCGCTGGGGTGAGTTTTGGAGTTTCACCATGGCTTTCTTTTTCAGTTAGTTTGGGGGTTTGAGAGAGAGAGAGAGAGAGAGAGAGAGAGAGAGAGAGAGAGAGAGAGAGAGAGAGAGAGAGAGAGAGAGAGAGAGAGAGAGAGAGAGAGAGAGAGAGAGAGAGAGAGAGAGAGAGAGAGAGAGAGAGAGAGAGAGAGAGAGAGAGAGAGAGAGAGAGAGAGAGAGAGAGAGAGAGAGAGAGAGAGAGAGAGAGAGAGAGAGAGAGAGAGAGAGAGAGAGAGAGGAGAGATCTGCTGACTGGGTGAACGTTTAGAAGTAGAGTAAAAGGTGCTGTTACAGTAGTGTCCGTAAATTTGGTTGGTAAAGTTAGTATTGTCAGATTCTCTATTATGGAGTACAAGTTTTTTATTTTATTGACACATAAGAAAGTTGCTACCTCTGCACTGGATAGGTGTTTCAAAGGACATTATGTGACTGTATCTGTACAGAATGTTGATTCAGAGATCAAGCTGCATTTGCAGGATGTGAAACCATTCCCTTTAAAATGTTCTGTTTTTTTTTCTTCCGTCATGAGTGCTTGTTTTGTGTTGTGTTGTATCATGCATCTGCATTTCTTATGATACTACACAAAACTAAACAAAAATAGACAATGAAATAGTTGTCTGTTGTGAATGTGGGATACCACATCTTCCTTTGCCTTGGCCTTAAAGGGGAGCCTGCAGTAAGTATTGCCACATGACATTGCAGGGCATAGTCTGTAAACTTGACTCAGCTGAGGAGAGGAGAGGGGTATTTACTCAAAATAGGTGCACCAGGGGGCTATGTGTGTGTGCGCGAGCGCGTGTGCATGTGGCCAATGTTGAGGCTGTGTAGGGTGTTTGTTGTTATGTTATGTGATTGGGTGGTAGGCCCCAAAATCCACAGCACATGTTAATTGGGAAATATAGAGGCTTTCTGTACCATTACTGTAAATGTGACAGCTACTGTGAGGTCAAGGAGTAATAGCAGTATGTTGTGGTAGCCCATAGCTCAAATGCAGGGTTTAGTTTTTTCTCCCTTGTTCGTTTGTGTTTGTTAATGTGCCACCATTTTTTTTAGATAAGGTATGCATGCATGAGTCCATAAAGAGTGTAATAAGCTGTTCCTTTATCAAATTGGGAGTGGCAGGAATACTTGATATTTGGAATATTTGTGCTGTACCTGAACAGGAAAGGCCTTAGCATGTGAGGGCAGGAATAGAAAAGAATGTCAGAAACCTAGACCAAAAGAAACATATCTCACTGAGAAATATCTGAGTGAGTGGGACAACAAAACAAAAGCTTTGAAAGATCGCACGTCTGGAGTTGCAGTCCAAGCGGATTG
The DNA here is from genome assembly GCA_030435695.1 of Brachymystax lenok tsinlingensis. Lineage (NCBI taxonomy): Eukaryota > Metazoa > Chordata > Actinopteri > Salmoniformes > Salmonidae > Brachymystax > Brachymystax lenok. The sequence continues at coordinate 47,576,672 of CM059785.1, read as the reverse complement.
ACTGTACAGCCTGTTTGCTACAGCAGGAAAATAATCCTGCAGCAAGAGGAAATGTGAATTATTATGTGAATTATAATTAATGGACATTTTTGTAGGGGTTGATACATTTTTTGTAAGGGCAAATCAAGTCTGAAATTTCAAAGTAGAAATTGCTAACTTTAGAATCCTTTGAAAAACTCAAATACACTACAAGTTTGCATTTCCTGCTTAGCAGGAATATTCTCAGCAACAAAAGAGTGATCAAATTGAGATCCTATACTGTATCTGTACAGTATGTTATTTTCTTTGTTCTCATTCTCCATTCCAACCTGGGTTAAATGCGGAAGACACATTTCAGTTGACTGCATTCAGTTGTACAACTGACTAGTTATCCCCATTTCCCTTTAACCTATTTGAAATGACTAGGAACTCTGTCTCTCTTTCCTGAACATTGAACATTGACATACCTGTGTTGGTAGCCTGTAGGTTTCTACCTCCGCTCTAACCTTGGCCATTATCAGTTGAATTACATAACACAGTGAAACATTATGGCTATTGTCAAATTACTGTTTTCTTATATTGCACTGATTAGCTGTTGTCATACAGTAGCTCACAAGCCATAGGAGGTATTCTCACCTTTAGAGTACATTAGGTATTGATTAGTCAATAGGTATTGGTAGTTCACATTATGCTTAAAATAGGACGTGAATGGTAATAGAAATTACATTACAATATGAGAGAATCCATTCAGTTGTGAGATACTCCTACAGCATTTGCAGAGCTGAACTTTCAGGAGCCACAAACGATTTACAGTCAGAGAGAGAGGGAGAAGGTGGGAGAGAGAGGGGGAACGAGAGGAAAAACAAGAGAGTGGCATGGAGAGAGAGGAGGAGAGGAGAGGAAGAGAGAGATAGTGAGAGAAACAGTCAGAAAGAAAGGGAAAGTGAGTACGGTTACAATTAAAGTTGTACAACTTCACACAGTCACCTTGCACCTATAGACAAATGACTTTTTCACAGGAAATAAAATACAGTGAGAAAGTGAGGGAAGAGAGAACAGAGGGATTCTTGACTCTTGAGATGGGGATTGTTACCAGAGACCAGCACTGTTTACAAAAGGAAACACTATGCACATTACTATTCCCAAAAAGAAAATGGAAAAAGCTAAAAGAAGGGATGAGGAAAGGTATAGCATTGATATAGAATGTAGAGTGCCTTCAGCTAAAATTCACACCCCTTGACTTTTTACGGATTTTGTTGTGTTACAGGCTGAATTTTACATTGATTCAATTGAGACTATTTGGCACTGGCCTACACACAACACCCCATAATGTCATAGAGGAATGTTTTTCTATGTTTTTTTTATTAAAAATGAAAAGCTGAAATGTCTTGAGTCAATAAGTATTGAACCCCGTTGTTATGGCAAGCCTAAATAAGTTCAGGAGTAAAAATGAGCTTAACAAGACAGATAATAAGTTGCATGGACTCACTCTGTGTGAAATAAGTGTTTAACATAATTGTTTTATGACTACCTCATCTCTCTACCCCACATATACAATTATCTGTAAGGTTGTGTTATGGGTATGCTTGTAATCGTTAAGGACTGGGGAGTAAAAAAAAAAAAAACGAAATGGAGCTAAGCACAGGCAAAATCCTAGAGGAAAATCTGTTTCAGTCTGCTTTCCACCAGACACTGGGAGATGAATTCACCTTTCTGCAGGATAACAACCTAAGACACAAGGCCAAATCTACACTGGAGTTGCTTACCAAGAATGTTCCTGAGTGGCCGAGTTACAGTTTTCACTTAAATCTAGTTGAAAATCTAAAGCAAGACCGGAAAATGGTTGTCTAGGAATGATCAACAACCCATTTGACAGAGCTTGAAGATTTTTTTAAATAATAATGGGCAAATGTTGCTCAATCCAGGTGTGGAAAGTTCTTAGAGACTTACCCAGAAAGACTCACAGCTGTAATCGCTGCAAAACTTGCTTCTATAAAGTATTGACTCAGGGGTGTGAATACTTTCGTAAATTATATATTTATGCATTTCATTTTCAATAAATTAGCAACAATGTCTAAAAACATGTTTTCACCATGTCATTATGGGGTATTGTGTGTCGATGTTTGTGAAAAAAAATCTATTTAATCAATTCTGAATTCAGACTGTAACACAACAAAATGCGGAAAAAGTCAAGAGGTATGAATACTTTCTGAAGGCACTCTACCTAGAACACATACGAATAAAGGCCAAGATGAGAAATCTAATTGACAGACATCCCTAATACATATATACAACAAATGTATTATAGACATACTGTATGTAGAAAAGTCCACCTCTCCTCCTCCCTTATTTTCTATTTGCTGAGTTGTCCCAACCCCAGTGCATACAGTGCCTTTGGAAAGTATTCAGAGCCCTTGTATCACGTCCAGGCCTGAGTTGACAGGCTGGCGTGTTTAGTTTAGTTTTTGGTGTAGGATTTTTTCTGTTCTAGGTTGTGTATTTCTAGGTTGGGTTAATGGTTCCCAATTAGAGGCAGCTGAGTGTCGTTACCTCTAATTGGGAACCATATATATGTTTGTAGTTTTCACTAGGGTTTTGTGGGTTATTGTTTGTTCATAGCTTAAGTGTGTTTCTAAGTTATTGTCTTATGTTACGATCTTCGTTCGTTTCGTTTATTGTTTTCCCAGTTACGTTTAATAAATAAATATGTATACTGGAAGCATTGCTGCGTCTTGGTCCGTCACTCGTGAAGATCGTGACAGAATAACCCACCAGAAAAGGACCAAGCAGCGAGAGAACCGGGAGTTCTGGACCTGGGAAGAGGAACTGTTTGGAGAGGGACCCTGGACCCAGCCTGGGGAGTATCGCGGTCCAAGAGAGGAGCTGGAAGCAACGGCGGCGGAGCGGCGATATTACGAGGAGAAGTACGGAGCATGGAGCGTTAATAAGGAGAGATATGCTGGAACACGCCTGGCTAGAAATCCCGAGAGGCAGCTGGTTCAGTGTGGACTCCTGAGCCAACTCCTCGTGCTCTTTGGAGGGGAGCGTTGGAGGGAGCGTCGCACTGGTAAGATGCCGTGCAATGCAGTATTGCGCACGGTGTCTCCAGTGCGCGTTCATAGGCCGGTGTGCGACATTCCAGCTCCACTCACTCATCTGTCAGGGTGAGTGTGCAGCCTGGAAGAGTGGTGCCGGCTCTGCGTGCGAAGTCTCCCGTGCACCTTCTTGGACCAGGATATCCTGCACCGGTTCTGCGTGCAGTGTCTCCGGTGCGTGTCCACAGCCCGGTGCGCGACATTCCAGCTCCACTCATCTGTCAGGCTAGGGTGAGTGTGCTGCCTGGTAGAGTGGTGCCGGCTCTGCGCGCTAAATCTCCAGTGCACCTTCTTGGATCGAGATATCCTGCGCCGGCTCTGCGTACGGTGTCTCCGGTTCGCGCCCCCACAGCCCGGTGCGTGACATTCCAGATCCCACCATCAGTGAGGCGAGGGTGAATGAACAGCCGGGGAGAAGGGTGTCGGCTCCGAGCACCAGGCCCCCTGTACGCGTAGAGAGCCCAGTACGTCCTGTTCCACGCTCCAGGATCCCTGTGCGAGTCGTGGACCCAGCACGTCCTGTCCCTGTTCCACACTCCAGGATCCCTGTGCGCGTCGTGGACTCAGCACGTCCTGTTCCACGCTCCAGGATCCCTGTGCGCGTCGTGGACCCAGCACGTCCTGTCCCTGTTCCACGCTCCAGGATCCCTGTGCGCGTCGTGAACCCAGCACGGCCCGTTCCTGCGCCCCCGCACCAGAGTCCCAGTGCGCATCGCGAGTCCAGCACAGCCTGTTCCTGCTCCCCGCACCAGGTCCCCTGTGCGCATCGCGAGTCCAGCACAGCCTGCTCCTACTCCCCTCACCAGGTCTCCTGTGCACATCGTGTGTCCAGCACAGCCTGCTCCTACTCCCCCGCACCAGGTCTCCTGTGCACATCGTGTGTCCAGCACAGCCTGCTTCTGCTTCATGCACCAGGTCCCCTGTGCGCTTCGTGAGTCTAGCACGAACTGTTCCGGCTGCTAGCCCAGGGCCTCCGGTGTGTGACCTCGGTCCAGCACGGCCGGCACCGGAGCCGCCACCTTGAACAAAAGAGACCCACCCGAAGACCACCCCATGGACTTTTGGCGCGGTCGGAGTCCGCGCCTTTGGGGGGGGGCGTACTGTCACGTCCAGGCCTGAGTTGACAGGCTGGCGTGTTTAGTTTCGTTTTTGGTGTACGGTTTTTTCTGTTCTAGGTTGTGTATTTCTAGGTTGGGTTGATGGTTCCCAATTAGAGGCAGCTGAGTGTCGTTACCTCTAATTGGGAACCATATATGTTTGTAGTTTTCACTAGGGTTTTGTGGGTTATTGTTTGGTCATAGCTTAAGTGTGTTTCTAAGTTATTGTCTTATGTTACGATCTTCGTTCGGTTCGTTTATTGTTTTCCCAGTTACGTTTAATGAATAAATATGTATACTGGAAGCATCGCTGCGTCTTGGTCCGTCACTCGTGAAGATCGTGACACCTTGACTTTTTTCACATTTTGTAAGGTTACAGCCTTATTTTAACATTGATGAAATAGTTTTTTCCACTCATCAATCTACACACAATACCCCATAATGACAAAGCAAATACGGGTTTTTAGAAATGTTTTCAAATGTATTACAAAAAAAAATGAAGAATCTAATTTACATAAGTATTCAGACCCTTTACTCAGTACTTTGTTGAAGCAAGTTTGGCAGTGATTACGGCCTCGAGTCTCCTTGGGTATGATGCTACAAGCTTGGCACATCAGTATTTGTGGAGTTTCTCCCATTCTTCTCTGCAGATCCTCTCAAGCTCTGTCAGGTTGGATGGGGAGCGTTGCTGCACAGCTATTTTCAGGTCTTTCCCGAGATGTTCGATCGGGTTCAAGTCCATCTCTGGCTGGGCCACGTTCAGAGACTTGTCCCAAAGCCACTCCTGCATTCTGTTGGCTGTGTGCTTAGGGTTGTTGTCCTGTTGGAAGGTGAACCTTCGCCCCACTCTGAGGTCCTGAGCACTCTGGAGCAGGTTTTCATCAAGGATCTCTCTGTACTTTACTCCGTTCATCTTTGCCTCGATCCTGACTAGTCTGTCAGTCCCTGTCGCTGAAAAACATTCCCATAGCATGATATTGCTGCCACCACCATGATTCACCGTAGGGATGGTGCCATGTTTCCTCCAGATGTGATGCTTGGCATTCAGGCCAAAGACTTCAATTTTATTTTCATCAGACCAGAGAATCTTGTTTCTCATGGTTAGTCATTTAGGTGCCTTTTGGCAAACCCCAAGAGGGCTGTCATGTGCCTTTTACTGAGGAGTTGCTTCCGTCTGGCCACTCTGCCATGAAGGCCTGATCAGTGGAGTGCTGCAGAGATGGTTGTCCTTCTAGAAGTTTGTCCCATCAAGTGTTCAGCATATGTGGGAACTCCTTTAAGACTGTTGGAAAAGCATTCCAGGTGAAGCTGGTTGGGAGAACACAAAGAGTGTGCAAAGCTGTCATCAAAGCAAAGGGTGGCTACTTTGAAAAATCTCAAATATAAAATATACAACGTTTTTGATTACTACATGATTCCATATGTGTTATTTCATAGTTTTGATGTCTTCACTATTATTCTACAATGTAGAAAATGGTCAAAATAAAGACAAAATCCTTGAATGAGTAGGTGTGTCCAAACCTTTGACTGGTACTGTGTGTATGTATGTATGTATGTGTGTATATATATATATATATATATATATATATATATATATACACACAGTACCAGTATATATATATAACATAGGAAAATCAAGTGTATGACTGCACTGGGCCTTTTTTGCATTCAGATGATCCAAGCCAATAAGTATAGGCTATGACTTTTAAAAGTCAAAGAAGTACACTATATGCCATGATGTTTTGTAGATTTAATGTTTGTAAAATAGTTGTACAGCCTGGGGACATTTAGTAAGATGGCATTCATGGCACTCAGGGGCCAAATCTGTGGTGGCTCCATATCTAAATCTTTTCAGGGTACCTAAATCTACCTGTGCCTATTTTGGTGTTTGTCTCAAAATAGGCCTTGTGAAATGTAAAATTGCATTACCATCTATGGCCATTTTGTAAGATGACTACCAAGGCCTCCAGTGGCCAAATCTGTGGTGGCTCAATATCTAAATCTATTCAGGGTAAATTAATCTACCTCAATGCAAATTTGGTGCGTTTGTCTTGAAAAAGTCCTTCTGAACAGATAAATAGTGCTAATGTCAGCAGCCATTTTGTAAGATGGTCGCCACGGACGCCAGGGGTTAAATCTGAGGTGGCTTCATATCTAAATATTTTCAGGGTACATGAATCTACATCTCTTTCAAATGTGGTGCTTTTATCAAAAAGTGAACGATTTATCAGCTTAACTGGGCATTGGGGATGGGGTTAAGGATGATCTCCTAGGTTCAATCCCAGTTGTACGCAATAATTTTGTTCTTTAATTTTTTCTGTTTCTAACCCTATCCCAAACCTAAACCCTAACCTTAACGGCAACACATTCCACAATCAATGGACGGCTCCACAGACTGCCCCATACACCGTAAATAAAAGGGCCAGCCATGCCATCTCTCTGTTGCTGCAGTTATGGCCAGTTATGGCTTTTTCTTTGAAGATTGTGTTGATAATAATATACTTAATATATACATCAAATATGTGATCTATAGGCTATAGAAATATAGAAGCTAATCCTCTTGTTTTCCCAGGCAGGTATGTACGCTGTCTGCTGAGTCGTCCCAGCGGCGGTGCAAGACCCCTGAAGGGCTTATCTGCAGTGGTAGGGGAGAGTGTGACTGCGGGGCTTGCATATGCCAGGTTGCAGAGCCAGGGAACTACTATGGGCCACGCTGTGAATGTCATGACTGGGTCTGTGCTACATATGACGGGAAGACATGTGGAGGTAAGGGATAGAGCGATACAGAAACACTCACTTAGTCTGCAGGGTGTATGGTTCCTCTCAAGGGTTCTTTCCCCTACAGTTGTTCTTGTGACTGTTGCTCCCTCTTTTGGTTGATTGATTGAATTGTAAAGCATTTTATTTCATAAAAAAAATGCTGTAGGTAACCATAGTATGCACAGTACAAGGACATGTACTCTCACGGTTTGAAAAAGTGGAGCAGACCAGTAACGGTTTTAACATGTCAGTGGACGCATGGTGCAACACGTTTTGACCCAGCTCGGTCTTCCATAGATAAGTGATAAAGCAGACATCTTCTCTCTCAGACTGCAAACATTCTGGAAAGCTCTTGGTTTGACTCAGCCAGACTGACGTTATCATCGGGTCAGTAGCCAATGCCAAGTGTGTGAGAAGAATTGCTAGGCCTCATCATGGATTCACACAAAAAATACTCCTCCAGGTTTTATTAAGGCCTTTGATGTTCCCACAGCCTTTCATTGTAGGGAAGAGTTTTGCCATTTTTTACATTCAGCATCACTCTGTCAAGGGAATTATTTCAGGATGTTGAAAATCCCAGGAAATAATCAGAATTAATATAAAAATGACAGTTTTGAAAACATTCACTACATGACATGCTCGTCGAACATCATTCCATTCAGCCACAAGAGCATTAGTGAGGTCGGGCACTGATATTGGGCGATTAGGCCTGGATCGCAGTCGGCGTTCCGATTCATCCCAATGGTGTTCAATGGAGTTGAGGTCAGGGCTCTGTGGAGGCCAGTCAAGTTTTTCCACAACGATCTCGACAAACCATTTCTGTACGGACCTCGCTTTGTGCACAGGGACATTGTCATACTGAAACAGGAAAGGGCCTTCCCCAAACTGTTGCCACAAAGTTGGAAGCACAGAATCGTCTAGAATCTCATTGTATGCCATAGCGTTAGGATTTCCCTTCACTGGAACTAAGGGGCCTTGCCCAAAACATTATTCCTCGTCCACCAAACTTTACAGTTGGCACTATGCATTGGGGCAGGTAGCATTCTTCTGGCATCCGCCAAACCCAGATTTGTCCATCGGACTGCCAGATGGTGAAGCGTGATTCATCACTCCAGAGAACGCATTTCCACTGCTCCAGAGTCCAATGGCGGAAAGCTTTACAAAATTCCAGCCGACGCTTGGCATTGCACATGGTGATCTTAGGTTTGTGTGCGGCTGCTCGGCCATGGAAACCCATTTAATGAAACTGCTAACAAACAATTATTGTGCTGAAGTTGCGTCCAGAGGCAGTTTGGAATTCGGTAGTGAGTGTTGCAACCAAGGACAGACCATTTCTTTCCACACTGCGAGCTTCAGCACTCAGCAGTCCCATTCTGTGAGCTTGTGTGGCCTACCACTTCACAGCTGAGCCGTTGTTGCTCCTAGATGTTTCCACTTCAAAATTACAGTGCTTACAGTTGACCAGGGCAGCTCTATAGCAGGGCAGACATTTGATGAACTGACTTGTTGGAAAGGTGGCATCCTATGATGGTGCCACATTGAAAGTCAAAGAGAGTAAGGCTATTCTACTGCCAATGTTTGTCTATGGAGATGACATGGCTGTGTGCTCAATTTTATACACCTGTCAGCAATTGATGTGGCTTAAATAGCCAAATCCAATCATTTGAAGGGGTGTCCACCAGTGGTGTAAAGTATATAAGTAAAAATACTTTTAAGTACTTTACTATTTATATTTTGGACAAGTTTTACTTTTACTAGAAAATAATGTACTTTTTACTCCATACACTTTCCCTGACACCCAAAAGTACTAGTTACATTTTGAATGCTTAGCAGGACAGGAAAATGGTCCAATTCACACACTTATCAAGAGAACATCCCCTATCATCCCTACTGCCTCTTATCTGGCGGAGTCACTAAACACAAATGCTTTGTTTGTAAATTATGTCTGTTGGAGTGTGCCCCTGCATATCTGTAAAAAAGAAAAAAAAGAAAATGTTGCTGTCTGATTTGCTTAATATAAGGAATTTGAAATTATTTATACTTTTACTTTTGATACTTAAGTATATTTTAGCAATTACATTTACTTTTCATACTTAAGCATATGTAAAACCAAATACTTTTAAACTTTCACTCAAGTAGTATTTTACTGGGTGACTTTCACTCTTGAGTCATTTCCTATTAAGGTATCTTTACTTCTAACAAACACTTTTTGTTTTTTTTGCATTTTTAACAGGCCCTGTTGTTACCTTACATCCCAGCTATAATGCCTTGCATTACGCTTGGGAAGAAAACACTTACCCCAGGGCAAACATTTTGACTATATTAGCCCGCACACTAAATATTTGGATCAAATTATACATTTGGGTATGGCTTCTTAGAAACAAGGTTAGCTCACACTACCCCTTTGGCTCAACTTACCCTACTCTCCCCTTTCATCGGTGTCTGGAAGCTCATTTAAATTTGACAGCCATTCATTTCAATAGAGATCGAAAAGTACATTTTCAAAGTGTAGTCATTTGGTCTTACTGGTCGTTGCTTTATCGGTACAGAATCAGAATGCTCTGGCCTTATTAGTTCTAGAACACACATCAGAGAAATCATACATTTTGGAATAGACAGCTGTCCATCCACTTGCGTCATGGTGGCATTAGCTTCTGTTAGATAGCCAGTCTGTTTTTGAAGTTGGGCGGCCATTCAGTTGACATTTCGGTAATTGTTCTCAGAGAGGAGATGTTCTCAGAGAGGAGGAAATCCATGGAGTTGGTTTGAGCTTGAGTGCACACCTCTCGGGCATCAAATATGTCCAGTCTTTCCCTCATCCTCTTCAGTCTCTTCAGTCTCTAAATACATTTGGAGTGCTGACATCCAGTCATGGACTACAGGGATCATGGCTCTGGGAAATGTTTTAAAATAATAGTTTTGTCTTTGCAGGGGAATTGATGTTAAGCGACTGTCAATCAAATTTTTTTTTTTTAGCTATATTGGGGTTCATATTTATTACTGTTTCCTCTTATTAATTGGGAAGCACTTTATGCATTGTTTGTTAACATTTCTACAGGCCCTTCAAGCATCTGAACGTTTAACTTGTTATATTACCAGATTGCAACTGCTGTGCAGTCGCCAAACATTCCATATCCTGAACACCTGATACAAATTATCCTGAAACATGCTGCAATCGTTCTTCTTTGAAATCAGTAGAACTACATCAAAGCATTCACACTGATGAATACCATCGTAACAGCTACTTTCCTATCCAATTTCATGAACTTGAAAGTAATAAATATGTTTTTGGTGAAGATTTCCAGTCTAGTCAGAGTCTTGAACAGGCCTAAAGGCGTGTGTGTGTTTATGTGTGTGCATACATGTGGGTGTGCAAGTGAGCTCCTTCAAGAGAGTGTGTGTTAGTGTACGTGTGCACCAATGGAGGCTCCTCAGAGGAGGAAGGGGAGGACCATCCTCCTCAGTGATTTTTTATTTTTTTTTAAATAGTAAACATAAAAAAAAAATGCTTTTTAAATAAAACTATACTAAATATATTCACCAGTGGAGGCTGCCGAGGGGAGGATGGCTCATAATAATGGCTGAAACCAAGCTAATGGAATGGCATGAAACACATGTTTGATGTATTTGATATCATTTCACTTATTCCACTCCAGCTCTTACCACGAGCCCGTCCTTCCCAATCAAGGTGCCACCAACCTCCTGTGATATTCACGTCACCAAATAATTGATTAAAACACACTGTTTTAAAATTAAGGTATACAGTAGCCTCAACAGCACTCTCTGGGGTAGAACTATGGTGTAGCCAGAGGACAGCTAGTTTCCTTCCTCCTCTGGGTACATTGACTTCAATACAAAACCTAGAATGCTCATGGTTCTCACCCCCTTCCATAGACTTACACAGTAATTATGATAACCTCCGGAGGATGTCCTCCAACCTATCAAAGCTCTTGCAGCATGAACTGACATGTTGTCGAGCCAATCAAAGGATCAGATAATGAATCTAATACTGAAAGCACAAGCTACATTTAGCTAGCACTGCAGTGCATGAAATGTGGTGAGTAGCTGACTCAAAGAGACAGAAAGACAATAGTTTATCAGTTTTGAACACATTCATTTCTTCAAAAATGAAGGAGAAGCAAGAGAGAGTGAGAGAGAGAGAGAGCTATATTTTGTATTTTTCTCACTTTCACTTACTTAGCTAGCGGATGTTTGAGTAGGCTAGCTAGTTTAGCCTACTCAAACACCCGGCTTAAACAGAGAGGGATTCTATGTTAGCTAGCTGGCTAAGGCTATCCAACATTGGAACTCATGGTAAGCTTTTAATGCCACCAGGGCCCGCCCGGTGTAACTGCTAAACTGCTTGCTGTACACTGTACTGCATGATTGTTGTGGGTTTACTAACACGTTAGTTCTAGTAGCTATGTTGACTAAGATGCTTGCTAATATGGTGACAATGATGTAGGTTGTGTGTATCGATTAGCAGTTTGGCTTGGAAAGTTTTTTTCGCCTGGTCACAGACAGCTGTTGTGTTGTGCACTGAAGTCCACAAGTGAAGGGAAAATGTGAGAAGAGGAGGGTGTGTAGATGCGAGCAGGAATTATACAACGAGCAAAGTGATCATGCTGTTTGTTTGTGGTTTCTATGATAGTGAACTGTGTGCGAGTGATCAGGGGTGTATTGATTCTGCTGATTCCGTTGAAAAAACGTTTCTTAAACGGAAGCAAACGGAACAAAATTGGGATAGACATACCTGAATTTGTCCAATAGAAACTCTCAATTGCAACTGTTTGGACTAATGATTACACCCTAGATCAGCTACATGCAGGCAAGAGTGTGCGGTATTGAAAGTGTCACTGTCTGTCACCCTGATTACTCAAATTTGTCTCTCGTACTGTGCACCAGCGTTGTAAACTTAAGTTCGTAGTCTAGGTAGTAGCAACCTCATGAGGGACATTTTGAGTATCATGTAGTAGCCTAAACCTATCGATGTTACATTGAACTGGGTGAATGGAATATGAATGACAGTCATCCAATACGCTGAAATAAAAATAAGGTCATGCTCCTAAAAAAAAAAAGTGTCCTCCCTAATCTTAAATGGCACCAACCGCCACTGGTGTGCACCTGCATGCTTGCCTGTGTGTGAGGGGGAGAGTGATTTATTTGGGCAGACAGGTTGGGAGCTGGTAAGGAGCTCATTATGGTTCACGGGTCCGGAGAGTGAAGGTTCTGCCTCAGCCTGATAATGGGGTTTCACTCACCCATACACACTGCAAAATGGGCCAATGTCTGGAGTTAGACTTTTTCACACACACACACACACACACACACACACACACACACACACACACACACACACACACACACACACACACACTTGCCTATTCATCCACATGTGTGTAACTGCCTACAACCACACTCACATGTCAATATTATTCAAAACAGTAAGAAGACGACCAAGTGGAGCATTTCTCTCTCTCACTGCATTTGCCATGTTCTCTCTCCGCTGTCCTGTGCCCAGCATCCATGCTCTTCCTGTGGCTCACTTATCTCTGCCTCTCCCAACTGCCCCCAGATAAGATTCCATGGATTTTCCTTAGGGCTAAACTATGGGTTTTCCTCCCTCCTCCAAACACATTAGCTGGGCTGACATTGAACTTGAGCTTTTCCTTTGGATGCTGTTCATCAGTGACACATGGCCTAGATGTAACAGCGACTCGCTGTTATCTGAGAACGGATTGGCTTAAATCTGCAAGAGATGTTCATTGGCAAGATACGTGTATGTTTTGCATGTTGAATTAGCTGTTTGTCACTACAAAATGTCTGATCATGTGACATTTCTTAAAAGATTGAGAGACAATATACTATTGTATCTCGTTTGCAATCTCAATCCGCCTGGAGGTTTGATTCGCATTAAGTCCCGTCCATCTGTTGTGCAAATAGAAAGACACAATGTGCATAGTTTTTGTTGATAACAGTAAGGCATGGCATGCTTTTGAATAGTATGACGGTAGTCGTATTTAATATCAAAATTGCAAAGAGGTAACAGAGTTCACTCAGGGGTTGCGGATTCCTAATTTTGCCCGGGCGACATAATTCTGTATGCAAAAAGGGCCCATTTAAATCTGGTGGGCACCCTGCCGAGCGCTCCCAGGATCATGTCTAAACACCCTATTCCCTCTAAATTGCCATTACTGGGGGGAAATATGCTACTACAGTCCTGTGCAGGACTTACCTGTTATCTGTTTTGTTTTTGTCTTGGCTTGTCCCTGATCAACCTTGTATATTTCTGTCTATTGGCTTAATATAATAACGAAAGATAAACAACAGCATAAAACAACATAAAATAAGAGAGGATCCTAGGAATGAAGTCATATTTAGTGATGTATTGTATGTAAAACAGCCTTGATTAATTAAACTTTCCCCATTGTTGGTGTAGTAACCTTTAATTGGTGCACAATTAAAGATTTTATTCCTTTGGTATAATGTGTTTTTGTTCTGAACGTGGTCCTCCCAGACTTATGGCGACTCGACGTGGCAATGTTTCCATCCCTTTCACAGTGTGATTTTTTTTTCTCTCTTTCTCTCTCTCTCTCTCTCTCTCTCTCTCTCTCTCTGTCTCTCTCTCTCTCTCTCTGTCTCTGTCTCTGTCCTCTGTGATGCCTAATCTTTTCCACTGTCAGACACACTAAGTAAGACCCGGGGCGCAACAGGTTACTAGCAGCCTGTTCAAGGTGATCTGAATGTGAATTATGTGCAACGCTCATTCTTGAAGTAATCATCGGATGAGGCTAGCGAGTAAAATGTTGTTCAAAGATGTAAAAAAAAAAAAAGATCAAGGTGTTCTGCAATACTGCATAAACGGATGCAGTGAGTGAACTCCATGTCTTCCTTACTGAAGAAAGGTATTCACATTCGCAGATGATAATGGTACTTCGGTCTTGCAAGTAATGATATATTGCCAAATGGGTTATAATTACACTTTTATTTGGTTTATTCATTGAAGACTAATTAAAGGCCCAGTGCAATCAAAAATGTGATTGCTTGTGTTGTGTATATATATTTCCACACTATGAGGTTGGAATAATATTGTGAAATGTAAAAAGATTATGATAATAGACTTTTAGTGTAAGAGCTGTTTGAAAAGACCGCCTGAAATTAGTTGAGTTAATAGACCAATAAGAGAGTTCCAAACCTCTCTGCCTATAACAGCTAGTTTTCAGTTTTCCCCTTCCCAGTCCTAATATAGTTATTGCTTGAGATATTGCTCTTGCTAAGAAGCTATTTTTGGTTCTTTTTGACAATTTTAAATGAAAACAATCACGGTAAGCTAATTACCCAGTAATTGTTTCCCAGAAATGAATTGATATTGAGATAAAAACGTCTGCATTGGGCCTTTGAGCAACTTATTTTGCATGGGTCAGATGCTCTCAACCCTTTTGGTACGCCAACTCTCCTTCACTCCCCCCAGAGGACCTTCAGCAAAAAGCTAAATGTCTCTCCAGTCTGGAAGAATCTGTAACTTTATGATTTGTGAGGATTTTATCATCTCTCCGTGCTCTCCTCTATCTCTGAGGGGCGTTTGGTTGAATGGGGAAAGTGAGAAAACGGGCAAGAGAAAATCCCTTTTCTGCTGATTGACTGCCCTAGCTGTGCTCTGTCAGAACGATCTTTAGATGTGTGTTCAGTTCTCTCTCTCTCTCTCTCTCTCTCTCTCTCTCTCTCTCTCTCTCTCTCTCTCTCTCTCTTGGGGGTTCAGTCTCTTTCTCTCACTCTCTTGGGGGTTCAGTCTCTTTCACTGTTCTGTTCCAGGCAGTCCTGCCTCCAGTCAGCCCTGCCACAGCACAAGGCGATCCCACCCCAGGGGAGTTTACGTAGATCTGGCCTTGGCTTAATCTGAAATCCCCCTGCCTGCCTTTGAATAGTTCACACTCCTTTGGACACAACAGTTGTGGGTGTCTGGCAGATGCATCATCTTCGTCAAGTTGAGTACACGTCAGTGTGCTGTAAGAGAAAGGTTTCCCTACATTCCCTGAATGCAGGAAAGAGAGAGTTTCCATGGCTCATGATCCACAGCATTATGATCCACAACCCAAACGTCACAGGAAAGACATAATATTCTGGTTGTTGTCTGGTTAGATTACAACCACATAAAGACTTCTCTTATTTGTTGCAGGGGATTTTTTTTTTTTTTCAACCAGTATACAACCTGACCGAGACGTCATAAGGATGCCATTGCAACCAGTTTGCCCCCCTGGGAATGCTCTCCTCTGGCATTTGATTTCCTCTTCGCAATTGTTGATGTTATTGAAAATGTCCAGTCCCTTCGTCCACCAATAGAACAACACCCTTTGTCGACCAGATTTACTGGTCTCTGAATTTGCAGCAAGGTGTAGGGGTTGCGTAACTGGTTGCAGAGAAGTCAGGCGCAGGAGAGCAAAACTGTGTAATAAACTTTAATAAACAACCCAACGTTTCAAACAACACGAGAGTACATGGGCACAAAATAGCCCGGAACGCACCAGTAAATAATGTGCACAAGCACAACAAAGAACAATTCCACACAAAGACATGGGGGGGGGAATAGAGGGTTATATACAAAACATGTAATTGAGGGAATTGAAACCAGGTGTGGAAAACACAGACAAAACAAATGGAAAATGAAAAGTGGATCGGTGATGGCTAGAAGACGGCAGGGTAGGGGCGGCAGGGTAGCCTAGTGGTTAGAGTGTTGGACTAGTAACCGAAAGGTTGCAAGTTCAAATCCCTGAGCTGACAAGGTACATATCTGTCGTTCTGCCCCTGAACAGGCAGTTAACCCACTGTTCCTAGGCTGTCATTGAAAATAAGAATGTGTTCTTAACTGACTTGCCTAGTAAAAAAAAAGATGACGTTGACTGCCAAACACCACCCGAACAAGGAGTCATGACAGAAGGATTCTACAGTGCTGTACTTATTATTATACCTTATTACCCTGTCCCTCATTCTCCATTTCTTTCCTTCCTGGTGTATATTTTGATGTGCTCTAATACAGATGTGATGCACTGCACTGTGTGCTTGTACGATGACTCACCTAATGGGTCCAGTGCGGCTATGAAGGAGAGGTTGAGAGCTGGTCTCTGATGTATGTTCAGGTTTCTCAGGGAGTCACATTAGACTGTTTCATGCTTGGAACACTGCAGCAATGTGCCAGCGCAATGATCATGAATAATACTGTGGTATTTTTGGGAACCCTTTTAACTTTTTAGCACTACTGTCAGAATTATTGGCTGAATTATTTTTAATTTTTTTACTCTGCTTAATCTCTTTAACTGTACCTGGCTGTTATCCTTCCATTATGTACTTTCCAGCAGTTAAGATTCGCAACTTGGTGTACAGTTCTGGAAAATCAGTGGACAGTTATTGTCCATCGCTTCTATGAAGAAGAAACAAACATCACAATGCGTTTTGGTCTCATAGAATGAAAATGACTAATTTACTGTTCTTGTCATTCTATTTCGTGGTCTATCTATGGCTCTGGACTCTTTCTCAGTCTTCTGCGGCTCTATAAGGATACATTATTACTTGAGACATGTGACTCCTTCCTCTCTCCTTCCTCTCTCGCTTAAGACGTGACCTGACGTGCAGCCATTTCACGCACCGCATCACAGAAGAAAAGAGAGCAAGGATGGAATAATTACTTACCTACATTTTTCTGTGTTTATTAGAGAAAGTGAATGGAAAAATGCCACCAGACTATACAAATCGGGAACCAAGCAGTAAATGAACACAGAAGACAATCAAAGTTTTTTTCCTAATTTGCTCATTACAGAACCAGGTTTTCAGCTAGGGGTCCTCTTCGTTTTTGTATTATAGTCTTGAATTAAATCAAATTGTATTTGTCACATGCTTCGTAAACAACAGGTGTAGACTAACAGTGAAATGCTTACTTGTGGAGGTTGTATTAACATAAACTAGTTTGAGATTCTTAATTACAGTCCTGTTCTCTCTTTTTAGCTAATTTCATGAGTAATTTAAAAGTTATATATCCCTGTGTTATATATTGTTGAAATACACTCCTTATGCAGCTGGATGTGTCATGGTAAAGTCTAATGAGTAGCTCATAACAAGAATGACACATCACCATCTTTGTCCATTTTTAGCTGAACAGTCAGGGTAGGTTATATCACTCAAGATTGCTTCATTATTATCTTAAACTGTGTTTCAAACTAGCCCACTTTGTTGTTCACCTCTATCTAAATGATATATCCACCATTTATCAGTGGACAGGAAAGACGTGACTGGAATAAAAACACTCAAATTAGCCTCCTGAATGAGTCATTGCTTCTCTCCCCATCAACAGTTTATCTGACGGTGACGGTGCATCACCTATCTTTAACTCCCAGAGCTGCTAAGCTTGATAAAGTCTTTCCCAAGGCCTTATTGGCTGAATCTGTCTGTCTGCCTCAGCATCATTGGCTGAGTCAATCTGTCAGAGCGTGTTATTGGCTAAATCTGTCTGTCAATCAGTAAAGAAGGATCTGGGCATCCTATGGCTAAGGGAATTTGCTACCAAGGAGACAGGTCTTGATAAACTGAGGAGGGACAGCAAGCCCTGCTATCTCCTAGGCACTGGCCACACAGGGCCTGATGAAATGCACAAAGACCTCACCATGCATCTGTTCATCCATCAAAAGTTAAACTAATTTCAAGTTTTGACACTTCAAGTTTCCTCTGTCCTCCATCAACATATGGGCCCCATAGAAAAAAACATTTACACTTTTGGCTTGACAATGACAGCAACGGAGTTTTCAAGAGCACAAAAAGATGTGGGAGCGGGCGAGTAGTCATTAAGTTGTTCTAACACTTCAACATACTATAGTAACATGTACAGCTGTGATGGTGGAACCCTCAGCCTGCCTGGGCTTGGCTATGTGTCTTTCAGTTGAAGGTTATTCAGATGGACGCCATATTCTGGGGCTGGGTTTGGTCTGTGATGCGCTGACAGCTTTGATGATAGCTTTAACACTCAGAGAAGCTAGTATTGATGAGAATACAGCTGCTCTGAAGCTACCCACAGGATACATTCTGTCCACAGCTAGCCACCATTGTTGTACTTCATAGTAATAATAACAATACAGATCTAGTTTACATCTAGATAACAAATACTTCTCCATAGTTTCGGGTTGTTTTTCAGTTGTTTGAGTAAATTACATATTTTTGATTGCTACATTGGCAAAATGCATTGGCATTTTTCCCTTTCTTCTAAGAAGGATAGAATAAAATACACGAGCACCAAATCAGTAAATACTTGAGCTTGAAACCTTCACTTGAGTTATGTACTCAAACAAAAGGAACAGGGGGATAGAATGGAGACATTTGATTGTGGGCATTTCCACTTTTTGCAAGGCATCAGTGTTTTGGATAGAACAACACTACATGATATGAAATAACCTGGGTATTAAAAAAACTCCCCTGCAGTCTGGTGGGAGAGATCAGTAATGAGAGGAGCGTGATGAGGACAAGGCCTATTTTTATGACCTGATGAATAGCCCTTGAAGAGGACATCACATTTCCATGATGGACGAGGCAGACGAATGATGGAGTAAGACATGCAAGGCCCCAGCAAAACGCGACTAGAGCAACATTTATAATAACTTGTCAACAGACCTCATTTGCATTGTATGAATTCCCCCGTGTTCAACATTGCTCACTTCAGCTATTAGAATTATGAGTAATGGTACACAGACAAAGCAGTTTCACAAACCCTCAGAATACCTAAATGTGGTTTTGGCCCTCAATTTCAGAGACGGAAAACAGATATACTTGATTATAGTAAACAACCGCTAATCTTCACCACTGAAATGTGTTATACAGAAGATTAAAGTGATTCAAACAAATATGGCTGGGAAACCACACAACAAATAGGGTTTCTTACGCATTTATGGGAAAATGTGTTTTAACATAATGTACCCAGCTAGCATATTTAGCTCCTTGGAAGTTGTGGAAACATATGTTTTTGGTTTCCCATTGGTTCTGGGAACGAAGCCATACGTTTCCTGACCGGTAAAACTGAGTGTTTTTCTTTTTTACGTTATGAGAACTGATGTGGAAATTTTGTATGTTTTGGGAATGCATATTTTTAGGTTAAATGGAGGTTTTGAGACCTTTTTACTATGGTTCCCTGGAGGTTTTATTAATGTTCTGAGAATGGAAATTAGAGGTTATTTGAAGGTAATAAAATAACATTCAGAGAACATGTTGCAATAAGACTTTTAATGCTAGCATGCCATGTTTTTTTTTACTCATACAAAGCTGTTCATTTTAGTCTATTCAAATAGACCCTGTTTCAAAGGAAACAAGCACTCATTAAGATCAGGTGTGGCCAATACACCTGACAGACTTAATTAACAAAATAGAGCAGGGATCTCCAACTCTGTTGCTGGAGAGCTACCATCCTGTAGGTTTTCACTCCAACCCTAATTTAGACCACCTAATTCTAATTATTAGTTACAACTGGGGTTGGAGCAAAACATTACAAGAGGGTAGCTCTCCAAGAACAGGGTTGGAGAGCCCTGAGATAGAGGATATAGAGAGTTTTGTTGATGCTGAGAACGGAATGTGTATGTTTTTAAATAACATTCTTAGAGCGTTCTCTGAATGTTACTAAAGTTTTTATGAACATTTTTCTTAATGTTCTCTGAAAACAATTAGAGAAAATTTCTTTAAAGAGAACCACGAGAAAACCTGTGGGAAACGTTATGCTGAAGTACTGAAATTCCCACAGAAGAACGTTGTTTCTTAACATTCTCTGAACTATTTCAGAACATTCCCAATGTCAAACCAGTTGGAGAATGTTACTACTACAACACCACCAAAATTGACATTATATGTAACCATGTTTGAACTTTTAGAACTTAAAGTAATGAAAAGTAATGAACTTAAAGTAATGAAATACCAATAAAATAATGTTTTTTTTGGGTCAAGTTCCTTAAATGTGCGTAGACTGTTTCAAAGCCAACTATCCTGTACCATTCCCATAAAGTTGTGGCAAGGTTGTATACAAAATAACCAAAGGACAACGAATCTCACCAAGCTCGCCAAACTCTAAGAAGCATTTTGTTCTCAGAACGTTATGTGCTATCTGGGTATTTTATTCCCTTTTCAAAGTTGTCATGTTTCACCTGCTGAAACAGGGAGAGAGAATGGGGAAGAGATAGGGAAAGAGTGTGAGAGAAACAGAGTAAAAGAGTGAGATCAGAGAGAGAGAGAGAGAGAGAGGGAGAGAGAGAGAGATCGATGAGAGGGAGAAAGTATGTGTGAGAGAGACGACCTTAAGGCAGCAGAACCCTTTTTGATTAGAAAGAATTAAAATCCTTATTTTTGTCTATCAATCATGTCGGTAATGGTGTCAGAGGCAGTTAAGCCTATTATCCTGCTGGCCTTATTACAACAGTTATGCAATCTAATGTAGGTCTGCCTTCAGAGCAAGACAGCCTAGACCTGGGAGCCTCTTTAAAATGTGTCATTCTACCTAAACCCTCTTCTCTCCCCACACTTTGTTTTAAGATGTGATATTTGAATAACATTACAATAGGAGGGAATACTCTGTAGTATAAATCCTAATTGTCATGGCTTACTTGTGTAATGTAAGGGGCGGCAGGTAGCCTAGTGGTTAGAGCATTGGGCCAATAACTGAAAGGTTGCTAGATCGATTCCCCGAACTGGTAAAGATCTGTCGTTCTACCCCTGAACAAGGCAGTTAACCCAATGTTCCTAGGTTGTAATTGTACATAAGAATTTGGTCTTAACTGACTTGCCTAGTTAAATAAAGGGTAAAAAGAATATATATATTAATTGGATTGGAGGACCATTGCATAATCTGGTTAGACTGAAGAGCTTTAGCATCTTAGCAGAACTGAGGGGATGCCAAGTGTCTCCCTTTCAGTTAACTGGCTAATGCAAGGTTGTGTGTGTGTGTGTGTATCAAATCAAATGTTATTTGTCACATACACATGGTTAGCAGATGTTAATGCGAGTGTAGCGAAATGCTTGTGCTTCTAGTTCTGACCATGCAGTAGTATCTAACAAGTAATCTAACAAATTCACAACAACTACCTTATACACACAAGAGTAAAGGAATTAATACGAGTATGTACATATCAATATATGGATGAGCAAGATGCAGTAGATGGTATATAGTACAGTATATACATATGAGATGAGTAATGTAGGATATGTAAACATTATATAAATGGCATTGTTTAAAGTGGCTAGTGATACATTTATTTCATCCGATTATAATTATTAAAGTGGTTAGAGATTTGAGTCGATGGCCGAACGGCATAGGCAAGATTCAGTAGATGGTTTAGAGTACAGTGTATACATTTGATATGAGTAATGTCGAATATGTAAACATTATATACAAAATTGTTTAAAGTGGCTAGTGATACATTTGTTACATCCAATTCCTATTTTTAAAGTGGCTAGAGATTTAAGTCAGTATATTGGCAGCAGCCACTCAATGCTGTTTAACAGTCTGATGGCCTTGAGGTAGAAGCTGTTTTTCAGTCTCTCGGTCCCAGCTTTGATGCACCTTTACTGACCTCGCCTTCTGGATGATAGCGGGGTGAACAGGCAGTGGCTCGGGTGGTTGTTGTCCTTGATTATCTTTTTGGCCTTCCTGTGACATCGGGTACCCCCGGTGATGCTCTGGAGAGCCTTACGGTTGTGGGCGTACGGTTGTGGGCGTACCAGGCGGTGATACAGCCCGACAGGATGCTCTCGATTGTGCATCTGTAGAAGTTTGTGAGTGATTTTGGTGACAAGCCGAATTTCTTCAGCCTCCTGAGGTTGAAGAGGCGCTGTTGCGCCTTCTTCACCACGCTGTGAGTGTGTGTGTGTGTGTGTTTGCGCATATACATGTGAAATGTATGATTATGTGTGTGTGCAGGTGAGTGTCTGTGTGTTAGCAATACAATGTGTGTCTGCGTGTGAGAACTTCAATGTGCGCGTTATGCACTATGCCTTCACCATCAGCTGATCAAAATACTCCATTGTCTCTAAATGCTATAGCTAGGTCTACACCTCTCACAGCGTTCGATCTGACTCTGCCATCTCCCACCCCCTGTAGGCCATGGTGTGTGTCACTGTGGGAAGTGTGAGTGTGATGAGGACTGGTTCGGGGAGGCCTGCCAGTACCAGGAAGACTGTAACCTGACCAACAAGAAGAGCAAGGAGCTGTGCAGAAACCCACAGGGAGTAGTGTGCTCCAACGCAGGTATACGGTACTATGCCGTCGCACCTCAGCCTCTTTTGTATAGACACAGGTATCTCACCTCGCTCTTTCTCGCTAACAAAGGTATGACACATGCTTGATTATCCCTGTGTTGTCTCTATTATTCCCTCTCTCTTATGTGAGCACAGGTACACAACTAAAATCACACAGACACAGGAGAAGTAGCTGTGGCTTCGTCCTTAATTGCACCCTATTCGCTACATGGTGCACGACTTTTGAGCAGAGCCCTATGGGCGTGCTTGCACATCTGAAGGCACAAGCTTATTACTTCAGACACAGCATACCCACCTGTTGATAACCCTAACGATCGTGCCTGTGACCGTGTGTGTGTCTGTGTGTCTGTGTTTTTGTGAGTACGTGTGCGGCCTGATTGCAAGACCAGTCAGCATGTGTGCATGCAAATCCGGTCACAGCATGCTGTCACCCTGCCTTACGGACCTAAAGCAGATGCACACACAAACACTGCACAGGCTTCCCAGCCTGAGCCCCCAACACACACGCGGAGACACACAACCCCTCCCAAAGCACATCTGCAAACCAGCTGTGTCCTTCCTCACCCCTTAATGTGCATCACATCAAGACAGGCAGACAGATGAGACACACACACACTCACACCACAGACACACACACACAGACGTTTGTGTCTCTGACAGGCTCCTGTCACTGCGGCAGCTGCATGTGTCACAACCCCGATGGCAGGGGTCTGGTAACAGGACGTTTCTGTGAGTGTGACGACAGCGAATGTCTGGACGAGGACACCGGAGAGGTGTGTGGAGGTACGCCCCTGAGCCTGTGTGTGGTGTGTGTGTAGGTAGCCACTAGAATGTGTCCTCCAACATCAAAACAGGCCATGGTTTCCACTGAGACAGACTGTGTTATCATCAAAATGTTTTCTCTGACCTGGTTTTGAATATCATTTAAAGAAATAGCTGTACTGTTATAGACCTAATTTGGGAATTTTGTATTTGATGGAAACTGTCTTCAATACTGGCTGTGGTATGCTATCTTACTCCCACCCTGGTCGTGTTATTCTAGCTGGGATTCAGTCAATTGCAGCTAGTGGCTTAGCATTGCATGTTCAGAAGAGGCAGCATCTCCCCTATATAGAGGGAGTTGACACTAGATTTAGGAACTGGCAGTCCTGTGGCATCACCCGTTTAGTTCTGACAGAAAACCTGGCTGAAAAGTAATCCAATGTATGCAACCAGTAGCAAGTGTCAAACTCCCTCTATCTGGGACATGCTGTTTTTGTGCAAATCAAACACACTTCTTTTTTCAAAGATAGTGGAATTCCATATTCTCCTTTCAGACAGGTTAGAAATAGAGTAGGAGACACGGGGATAGACACAGGGATTGAACCATAGTCTCCGGTGGGGAGGCATACATACAGTACGTTCTAGCAGCCGGGTAGCTTACCACAAGACCACATGCTTTGCACAATCAAATGCACTTCTGACAGTGCAATCTGTGAAGCTTCTGTGAACAGGAAAAACATTCCACAGTTCAATTTGTGAAAAGGTTAATTGGAAGTTAATTAAAGATAGACCTAATGTTTTCTGAATCACTTAGAGGTGTTATTATACTTATCCTAACGGTTCCTGAAGGTTTGGGATCCCCTGGTTGTCAACTTCAATTAACCATTTGCTAATTTAATTTGAAATAAAACACGTTATGTTCTCTCCCCATCAGTCCATTATGAGAGACAAAGTCATTACATTTTTTCCATGGGGATTCAAAGCACAGATTGACAGTTGTCGCGTCCCAAATGGCACCCTATTCATGATTTATTTATGTATATATAGGTGATATGGTGCCATTTGGGGACAACCCGTGTCTGTAATAACTGTAATTAAAGGTGAACCTAATTACCAGAATATGCAGTGCCTTCAGCAAGTACTTCACCCCTTGACTTTTTCTCACATTTTGTTGTGTTAGTCTGAATTTAAAATTGATTCAATTTACATTTTTGTGAATGACCTACACACAATACCCCGTAATGTCAAAACGGAATTCAGTTTCAAGTTACTTAAAAATGAAAAGCTGAAATGTCTTGAGTCAATAAGTATTCAACCCCTTTGTTATGGCAAGCCTAAATAAGTTCAGGAATAAACAAGTCACATAGTAAGTTGCATGGACTCACTGTGTGCAGTAATAGTGATTTTTGGATGACTACCTCATCTCTGTACCCCACACATACAATTATCTGTAAGGTCCCTCAGTCAAGCAGTGAATATCACAGATTCAAACACAAAGACCAGGGAGGTTATCCATTCCCTCGCTAAGAAGGTCACCTATTGGTAGATGGGTAAAAAAAAGCAGACACTGAATATCCCTTTGAGCATGGTGAAGTTATTAGTTACACTTTGGATGGCGTATCAATACACCCAGTCACTACAAAGATATAGGCGCCCTTCCTAACTCAGTTGGAAGGAGGAAGGAAACCGCTCATGGATTTCACCATGAGGCCAATGGTGACTTTAAAATACTAACAGAGTTTAATGATCGTGATAGGAGAAAACTGAGGATGGATCAACAACATTGTAGTTACTCCACAATACTAACCTAATTGACAGAGTGAAAAGATGCATCCTGTTTGCAATGTTTGGGGCAAATGACTGAGTACCATATTTTCAAGCATAGTGGTGGCTTCATCATGCTATGGGTACATAGCCGTGGGAAGAAAGACTCACAGCTGTAATCGCTGCCAAAGGTGCTTTTACAAAGTAGACTCAGGGGTGCGAATACTTATCTAAATGGGAAACAGTATATCTGTATTTCATTTTCAATACATTTGCAAACATCATTATTGGTATTTATGAATATGAATATTTTCTTAAGGCACCATAAAAGGGGACTACTTTCCTTAATGTATGTGGCAGTAAAAGTACCTTGTGTTATTATCCTCTGTGATAAACCTACATTGACAGAAATGTTGATTCGTTAACACTTTATAATAGTCCAGTAATAAATATTTATAAGGCATATATATACATGTCCCCATCATATATACATTATCAAATGAAATAATTAATAGATAATTATATTCAAAAGGCAGAAAATATTTACCCAAAGTGACACCCAACGATTCAGAAATGATAACAGGTTTCTTGTTGTATGCTATGTAAAGATGAAGGCGTGTGACTGTTGCATTCTGTTCTGCTTCCAGGCCACGGCCAGTGTTACTGTGGCAACTGTTACTGCGCGGCCGGTTGGCATGGAGACAAATGTGAATTACAGTGTGACATCAGCCCGTGGGAGAGCAAGCGGAGATGTACGTCTCCGGATGGCAAGATCTGCAGCAACAGAGGTCAGTCCCACTGAGTGGAGAGAGAGAGAGAGAGAGAGAGAGAGAGAGAGAGAGAGAGAGAGAGAGAGAGAGAGAGAGAGAGAGAGAGAGAGAGAGAGAGAGAGAGAGAGAGAGAGAGAGAGAGAGAGAGAGAGAGAGAGAGAGAGAGAGAGAGAGAGAGAGAGAGAGAGAGAGAGAGAGAGAGAGAGAGAGAGAGAGAGAGAACTGAACACACATCTAAAGATCGTTCTGACAGAGCACAGCTAGGGCAGTCAATCAGCAGAAAAGGGATTTTCTCTTGCCCGTTTTCTCACTTTCCCCATTCAACCAAACGCCCCTCAGAGATAGAGGAGAGCACGGAGAGATGATAAAATCCTCACAAATCATAAAGTTACAGATTCTTCCAGACTGGAGAGACATTTAGCTTTTTGAGAGAGAGAGAGACTGACTGAACATTGAAACTCAAAGAGGAAGTGTACATTTTGGTAGGTGCAACTGATAGAGCAATGCAGAAATAAAACCTACAGTTGGGTTGCCTTACTAGAAGCCTAAAGTTTCCCTCAGTCCAAAATCAGGCGTTGTGTTTGGTTTACACAGTGACTGTGGCGCCTGACTAATCAGTGAGATTGTGTTCAACTGGAGAAAGAAGAGCTGCAGGTGTCCCTGACTGCAGTAGTTGCTCTGTGAAAGTAAATAGACACACTCAGTGTGTGTGTATGTTACTTTCCACTTACCATTTAATTTCCTTACTTCAGTATAAAACTTCATTCTAAACTGACATAGAAACAAGCCATTAGTAATAGGAACATTTGCGTCGCCATAGTGGGGCCTTTTTAAGATGGCACACAATCATCATCAGAAAGGGATCAAGGTAAATAAGTGGTCAAAGCGGGTGCTCGTGAAAAATGATCATCCCCCTCTAGTATTCTCTCATCTCCCGTGCTCACTCAGGGATTTGACTGTGGAAATTCTCAACATCAGAAATACCGCTGGGTTAAGTGTGAACATTCATCAGAGAAATGCACGCACAAAATGATTTGATCCTGATGGTTATGTTGAAATTCAGATCAATGACAGCATGTGCACGTACCGTGGTTCTTAAAGAAGAGGGGATATAGGAATGCTACATATCTTCTCTTGGTGGGAGGAAGACACAGATGGTATTCTTTGAAAACAATGTAAAAAGAGGCAAACACTTAAGATCTTTGCTGGATAACTATGTACTGTATAAGCCTATAATAATATAGATATATTTTTAATGAGCAGCCTCAATTCATCTGGGCATGGACTACAAGGGTGTCAAAAGCATTCCACATGAATGCTGGTCCATGTTGACTCCAGTGCTTCCCACAGTGTAAAGTTGTCTGGATGTCTTTTGGGTGGTGGACTATGATTGATACACACAGGAAACTGTTGCGTGTGAAAAACCCAACAGCGTTGCAGTTCTTGACACAAAACGATGCGCCTGGCACCTACTACCATAGACCGTTCGAAGGCACTTACAATTTGTGTCTTGCCCATTCACCCTCTGAATGGCACACATACACAATCCATGTCTCAGTTGTCTCAAGGCATAAAATCCTTCTTTAACCTGTCTCCTCCCCTTCATCTACACGGATTGAAGTGTATTTAACAAGTGACATCAATAAGGGATCACAGCTTTCACCTGGATTCACCTGGTCAGTCTATGTCATGGAAAGAGCAGGTGTTCTTAATGTTTGTTACACTCAGTGTATATCTCAGAGATATACAGGTCCAGGTGCAAAAGTCAGGACTCGTGGTTTGTATTCATGTTTTTAGAACAGTGACATTGTTAGTGGCATGAAACAGCATGGCTCTACAGCCAGGGACGCCTGAGCTCCAGGGTTCCCAGTAGGGGTAGAAGATCCAGGGCCAGAGGCCAAGTCTGCCATGTGTCTGCCCTAGCCAAGAGGCCTGCCAACTGACCTGGCTCCCCCAGGGCTCCCCTGTCCTGCCCTGTCCTGTCGCGCCTGATAAGAGAAAATGGGATTTCCACTGGCAACTGCTCAACCGGCACCCTGGCTTAGACTCATCAGGGGGAAAAGAATGAAAGAGAGAGTTGGAGGTACTTGAGGTAGGAAATTAGAAGAGAGTGGGAAGGAGGATAGAGAAAGGGCATGGGAGGAGATGGAGAGAAAAAGGGAAATGGAAAAATAGTAAAGTGGACCATGGTTGTTCCACTATCACAGATTACTTCCAGACCTGACCATGCTTGACCATACATCTGCCTATACTGAACTTAATCTTATTCTCCTCCCCCTGCCTGGGATCCTGCTTCCTGACATTGCTCATTGTCGTGCCCCTACCTTGGCTCCTGCTTTTGCTCCTGCCATTGCCCAGTGCCTAACCCCTAGGCTCCTGCCATTGGCTTTTGCTGTGCCCCTACCTAGGCTCCTGTCTTTCCTTCTGACATTGCCCCTGCTATTGCCCATTGCTGTGCCCCTACAGGCTCCTGCCATTTACCCTGCCGTTGCCCATTGCCTTACCCAAACATAGGCTCCTGCCATTATCCCGTGCTATGCCCACTAAGGCTACTGTCATGCTCTTGCTCAAACCCAGTCCCTCCTATCTTATAGCGGTGGGCTTTTCTTGTCAATAGTCTGCACTCTGGGGTCACTGCCAAGGATTTGAGAGAGACTCAGGGGGAATCAGTCTGCCTTCCCTCTCAGCCAGACTTTGATTGTGTTACTGTCACTAACTGAAACTGTCTCAGCAAACCTCCTAATCCTTAAACTCAAGAGGCATAGGCAGGATGGCTCATTTGTGTTCAATAAGGTTTCCCTGCCTGAAATATTCCATACAACAAAAGAATGTTTGTAGTCTCTGACTTTCTTTGAGTTCCCATAGGTCCTCTATTGTTTGATATCTGTGGTGCATAAACATTAATTTAGTTAAAAAAGGATTCGACTGGGTTTTCTCTGGGAATGTGTTGAAAGCAGAATCAACTCCAAATTCTGAAAGTATTGTGCGTGTGTTTGTGTGCATTCTTTCTTTTCTGTGTGGGTTTCTGTGTGTATAGGGACCTGCATATGTGGGGAGTGTACATGCTATGATGTGGATCCATCAGGGGACTGGGGTGACGTTCACGGGGACACCTGCGAGTGTGACGAGAGGAGCTGTCATGCAACCTACGACAGATACTCTGACGACTTCTGTTCAGGTGAGACAGGATGGCAACTGGCTGTGTTTGCTTCGGTCTGAAACACTCAGAATGTAATGCATTCTATATGTCACTTTAATACAATGTTAATGCAATGTTAACATGTACTAACATAGGGCAACTATAAGGGCAAGCTAATCTCGGTTACCCAGAAGTAAAATTATCTTGAGAAAATTTTTCATTTCCTGTTTTACTTCTGTGGGGAATGCCGTTAACAATTGTGATTACCTTTGTGCAAAGGAAGGAAGTGAAGTCTCCAAACAGAAACTCTTGGACAAACACCTCCCTTCCACTAATTTCACCCGTGTTAATCATGCATCAGACACTCAATCAGTCCCCACTTGTACTCCCTGTTCACTCATCACTGCACGGCAAGGCACGATTCCAACACCATCATTAAGTTTGCCGATGACACAACAGTGGTAGGCCTGATCACAGACAACGATGAGACAGCCTATAGGGAGGAGGTCAGAGACTTGACCGTGTGGTGCCAGGACAACAACCTCTCCCTCAACGTGATCAAGACAAAGGAGATGATTGTGGACTACAGGAAAAAGAGTGACTGAGCACGCCCCCATTCTCATGTTGAGCATGTTGAGAGTTCCTTGGCGTCCACATCACCAACAACTAATATGTTCCAATTACTTTCGTGAAGAGGGCACAACAAAACATATTCGCCCTCAGGAGTCTGAAAAGATTTGGCATGGGTCCCCCGATCCTCAAAAGGTTTTACAACTGCACCATCAAGAGCATCTTAACGGGTTGCAACACTGCCTGGCCCTAAGAATTGTCAAAGACTCCAGCCACCCATTTCTGTGCCCCTACAGGCTCCTGCCATTATCCCTTGCTATGCCCACTAAGGCTACTGCCATGCTCCTGCCCAAACCCAGTCCCTCCTATCTTATAGCGCCTTTTCTTGCTACTGCACGGCAAGCGGTACCGGAGCGCCAAGTCTAGATCCAAGAAGGATCTAAACAGCATCTACCCCCAAGCCATAAGACTCCTGAACACCTAATCAAATGGCTACCCAGACTATTTGCATTGCCCCCCACTACTATGCTGCTGCTACTCTCTGTTATTATCTATGCATAGTCACTTTAATACCTCTACCTACATGTACGTATTACCTCAATTACCTCGACACCGGTGCCGCCGCACATTGGCTCTGTACCAGTACCCACTGTATATAGCCCCGCTATTGTTATTTACTGCTGCTCTTTAATTATTTGTTATTCTTATCTCTTACTTTTTTAGGTATTTTCTTAAAACTGCATTGTTTCTTAAGGCTAGGTGTCTCGCTAGTGGGAGGGCACGCAATTCAAGTAAATAATCATACAAATTATGGATATTAAACATTTACGTACATACAACTGTCTTATATCGGTTAAAAGCTTAAATTGTTGTTAATCTAACTGCACTGTCTGATTTACAGTAGGCTTTACAGTGATAGGAAAACGATATTAGCAGGTGCGTGTCCTCTTCATCGCGCGCGCATACAATTTCAAAGGCTGTGTCCCTGAAGTAAAATTCATATTTCTTACTCGTTTTGGAAGAAACAAGCCTGAAACCTTGAACAAAAGACTACTGACACCCAGTAGAAGCCACATGACTTTCATACTGGGAGCTAGATTTAATGATTTCCCTATTCCTTCCATTGTAAGCATGGGCTCTCAAAAATTCTGGTTGGTTTTTCTTTGGATTTTCTCCTACCATATCTATTGTGTTATAGTCTCCTACATTATTTTAACATTTCTACAAACATTTTTACAAAGTGTCTTCTTTCCAATGGTACCAATTATATGCATATCCTGGCTTCAGGGCCTGAGCAACAGGCAGTTTACTTTGGGCACGTCAGTCAGGCAGAAATTGAGAAAAAAGGACCCTAGCCTGAAGAAGTGAGGTTGTAAGTAAGCATTTCACTGCAAGGTCTACACCTGTTGTATTTGGCGCATGTGACAAATACAATTTGATTTGATTGTACTTGAAAACACAAGAGAGAAGAGATTTGCAAACAATAGAATCATAGCAATGTTTAGTTTGTAAGGTGATTATGAACAAAATGTAACATCAACTGACAACATAGGACACAAAATAGACCATTATATTACACAATCTTTGTCATAGTAACCCAAATATCTTTGTGAGGGTTACATGAACTGTAGAAACCAGATACATTCTGTTCTTGATTAAAGTCCAGCTGATTCAGCTTTAGAAATTGGCCGTTGGGTGGAATAATACAGTTTGAGACAAAAAAAACACTCCACCCACTTCTGTTTTTCAGGATTACCCTGAGATCACAGACACGGGGCCAACACCAAAAACACTCTTCCATCTGGTTCTAATACAACAGTAAAACTTTATAGCCATTTCATATGTAACTTTCCAACTATATTTTTGGAAAGGTGGTTTTAGTAACTTATTGGGCAAATGTGCCTTCTATTGGTGATGATAAAGTATATTCCTATGATTTGTTTCAAAAATATATATTTGCATTGGAACAGCTTTTTATGTTTATGGTGTTTTGTTTGTCAAAACCACAGTAAACCTCTCCCTCACAATACTAAATTCTCCCTCATCCTTTCCAGTCCCTTTTCCTCCAACCCTCTCCCACTCGCTCCCCTCTTTCTCTATCCCTCTCTTCTTCCTTCCATCCCTTTCCCCCAACCCCAAATCGCCCCATCTACTCACACTCTTTCTTCTACCTCATCTTTCCACTATTTTCCCTTTCTCCTCCCCAACCCCCTTCATCTTTACACTCTCCCTCCTCTCCCCCAGGACATGGCCAGTGTAACTGTGGAAGGTGTGACTGTAAGGAAGGCTGGGTGGGCAAGAAATGTGAGCACCCTCTGTCCTGCTCCTTGTCTCTGGAGAGCAGCGTGAAGAAGTGCAAGGGAACGTCTAACATGCCCTGCTTCGGACGAGGTACAGAAAACTACAGTAGAGCACAGTACAGTATACTTCCAATCATTTCTCGTCACCACATTTCAATGTGTTTTTTAAGAAATTGTGTTTATAGTTTCAAATGTTGGTGTACAATACTGGAAATAACTGAGCAAACCAGTCCAACTGTACACCGGTCCATATGGAATCCCTCTGTGCCTAGTGTTGGGATCTTAGCAGAACTGAGGGGATGCCAAGTGTCTCCCTTTCAGTTTACTGGCTAATGCAAGGCTGTGTGTGTGTGTGTGTGTGTGTGTGTGTGTGTGTGTGTGTGTGTGTGTGTGTGTGTGTGTGTGTGTGTGTGTGTGTGTGTGTGTCAGTGGAGGCTCCTCAGAGTAGGAAGGGGAGGACCACCCTCATCAGTAAATTTCATAAAAATAAAAAGTTAAACATTAAAAAAGTGATCCTTTTTAGATAAAACTATACTAAATATATTCACGTCACCAATTAATTGATTAAAACAAACTGTTACAATGAAGGTCTATCGTAGCCTCAGCAGCACACTGTAGCGTAGCACTATGGTGTAGCCGGAGGACAGCTGGATTCTCTCCTCCATCGGGTACATTGACTTCAATACAAAACCTAGGAGGCTCATTTTTCTTACTCCCTTCCATAGACTTACACAGTACTTATGACAACTTCCAGAGAACATCCTCCAACCTATCAGAGCTCTTGCAGCATGAACTGACATGTTGTCCACCCAATCAAAGGATCAGAGAATTAATCTAGTACTGAAGCATAAGCTACAGCTAGCTAGCACTGCAGTGCATAACGTGGTGAGTAGTTGACTCAAAGAGAAAGGCAATAGTTGAACCATTTTGTACAAATTATTTTCTTCCTAAATTAAGAATAGAGAGAGTCAGAGAGAGCTAGCTATATTTGGTTGTATTTTTTCAACTTTCACTTTCACTTAGATAGCAAAAGAAGATAGCTAGTGCAAGGCAGTATTGAATGTGTCTGTCACCTTGATTACTCAAAATTCTCTCGACCTGTGCACCTACTTTGTAAACTTTCATTCATAGGCTAGGTTGTAGCAGCCTCATGATGGGTACAAGGAACAATTGAGTATCTTGTAGTAGCCTAATTTGATCGATGTTACATTGAGCTGGGTGAATGACAGTCATCCAATATGCTGTAATAGAAGTAAGGCCATGCTCATAAAAAAAAGTATAATTCTCCCTCATCTTAAACAGCACCCACCGCCCTTGGTGTGTGCGTATGTGTGTGTGTGTGTGTCTAATGAGCACGGCTGGCCAGCTACAGTGTGAGTCGGGGTAGGGGCTGCTCTCGATAGTACTGGCCTGGGTCGATGTGCCTAGATTTATTACACTGCATTATATGCCTCATTAACTGTCCCTCTGGACTGAGGAAGCATGTTTTCTTGGGACCTCCTTATCCTGGGTGTGATTCGTATACCCGACTCTCACTGAAGTAATAAAGGAAACCAATGTCCAATATTGCTGATAGCAGTGGGTTTTAAACGGACTAATACGATGCACTTCGATACCAAACAGATCTAATGAGATCCAAACATTGTGGGCATGTTGTATTTGCATCAATGGTAATTGTTTGTGTGTAGCAAATGCCTTGTACAATAGCCCACACTGTCATGGAAAACTGTAAATTATATGGTCATTTTTTGTATTATCAACAGTAAAATACTCTGAAACATTTTTCTGCAGCATACTGTAAATGATGGTGCATTGTTGGAAAATGTTGTGATCGGAGAAATAATTGCTGTATTTCGAATGGTACTGTAATTTCACCCTGTATGACACAGTACTGTATCTTTGGTGCGCCAAATACCTTTTGACCACTAGCATGATATTGTTGTTTCTGGCTAATTAACATATGTTGACGTATGCCTTGTAAGACGCTATATTTGTTGCACCCGTTAGTGAGAATGCTGTACCAATTGAACTCCTATATAGTTATAGTGCCCCATCAATTTAAAATGTATAGGGGACAGATTAGAGTGGCAGGGAATATTAAACCTTAACCGTTTTAGCATTTCTCCATGTCCTTTTGTTTTGCACTGTAGTAGCTGCCAGTTTGGAAGAATTTCACTGGGTGAAAAGGGTCAGTACTATTATTGATCTATATACTTCCAGATATCTGACATTTTATTACATGTAGTGTGTAGACATGCTCCAGATATGCATGTCCTTAATTTCAAATACGGAGCTAGGATATTCTCCGTAATGGGACAGTTTCTACATACATCCAATCTGGACCTCAGAAATCTCCCTGCTACCGTATGAGTCCAGGTAGATATCTGGGGTGAGATACATACAAGACCCGCAACTGATGCACATGCACCCAGTTACATATTTGTAGAATATTCTAACTCCGCAAAGGGTATGTGTCAACATGCTGACATATCGAAGTCTTTACACTTAGGCATATTTTCAGAAATGCATCATATCTGTAATCATTAACTGATCATTTATGTATCCGTATTTTTACAAAAAAATCATAAAAATCATCATTTCAATAGATAGCGTTACATATGTAGTATTCATCCTCGTATGTCTGATCGAAAATGTGCTAAACCCGATTTATTAAAATGTGCTAAATCCGAATTTTTTTATCTGTTCAGGTGCCGAAAATCATTGTGTTTCTTCGCATGAAGGTGACATACAATGTCTGAGCAAACATCTGCACCATTTTCAGTAGTAGGTTATAAAAGGCACGGAAAGGCAAACATCATCATATTAAATCCAGTTTTCCAAAACAATGCAGCATAGCAAATCCAGAGCTCCAATCACAACACATTTTCTGTGAAGATGCAAAGTTAGGCCAATCTTTGCTAAAAATAAAGAAATATATATATATTTAAATATATGTATTTATTTTTATTTTATTTTTTTATTTTATTTATTTAATACACCGTTTACACACTCATTTGTGGAGCCCAAATAAAAAAATGTAAGTTGGAACTCAAATACATGATTTTCGCTGCTATGCTACAGTACTTTCACTGTAACTGGTAGCACGTGTCTTTATGCAGAGGGAATAAAAACATTAGAGCAAGTTCTTAAAGAAAAATATGGATATCATATTTGTCAGCTTATTGAGCATGTCCTCAAAACTCAAATAAGCATCAGAAGTTGTCCTTATTCAGAATATCAATATCCTGATATGGACCTCAGTCAAGAGCATATGTATTTTTTATTTGCTGAGAAAATATGCTATGTTGGCCTACTGTCATCATATAGAGAAAATATCTCAGGATATCTAATGAGTCAATATCAGGCCATTCAATATCAGGCCATATCCGGAGGGAATCCCAAAATGATTTGTGCATGAAAAAAGAATATGGATGTAATATTTGTCCAAATATTGAGCATGTGCTGAAAACTCAGAAATGCATCAGAAATCATCCTTATTTTCAGTACATCAAAAAGCATATCAAGATGCAGATATGGACCTCGGCCTAGAGAAGCATATCTGGAATCAATATAGCTTCAAAAGACAGATATGCGATGTATACAGTCAGTATTGGTCAACATAAAGAGAGTAATCCTAAAAGACACATCTGGATTCAGAATTTGTCAGGATATGGTGCATATCCACAAAACTCAAAATATGCATTGGAAATGGTCTGTATTCTGTAAACTCTCCTGATATGGACCCTTTTCGGCCAGTGCTTGTTAAGGCCTCTAGAAGTGCAAGTGCTATAAAACACCAAATATTCATTAATATGCTGTAATGTTTGTAAACACTTTACCTATCAGCCAACCTGCTTGCATCAATCCCTTGTAATTACAGTAAAATACTGTGAAATACAAACCCCTCCCGTCAACTAATTTCATTTGTTCATCCATTCATTAATTCCGATTACAGTAGCATTTACTTTTTACAGTGTAATAGAGTCCATTTTACGGTATTGTACTGTGTGTCATTACACAGTACATGCTTTGATACCGTATTCATATTACAGTAAGCTACTGTCAAATTCACGGTAACGCCTACATTGTATGTGATTTGTATGGGGCATGCATTGTGTTGGTGTTGTATGTACAGTACGTTGTATTGTGTTGTATCGGCGTCTGATGTACGTAATGTGCTGTATATTTGTTACAGGAAACATGTATTTCTCTGACACTGGCATTTTCACTAGATCTTTCTGGGACACTGTGGTCTGTGACTTTCAAGCAGACGTTGATTTACCTGGCCGTGTTAAATTCCCCCACCTGGTCCATCAGGGTGGTCAGTCAGGGTGATCCAACTGCATTGTAAAAAGAAAAGCCATTTTATACACTGTGTTATGTCATTGCTCTATTCACATTAACTTAGTAAAATGTGTCCCACTAGTGGTTAGTTGCAACCTGTCCATCTTGGGTCATGATCAAAGATCAGGCTGTAGCAAGGAAGACAGTTTGAATAACAGTATAAAAACATGTGTGAGCAACTTATAGAATTGGCTGGCCAGGTTCACCACAACGTGTAGGAAGTCCACTATATTTGGGTTGAGCTCTTTATGTAACACAGTAGACCCCCTTCCCTGTCCCTCACTGGAATCAAATCATATCAAATTTGATTTGTTACATGCGCCGAATACAATGCCCTTAAGTAAGCATTTCACTGTAAAGTCTACACCTGTTGTATTCGGTGCATGTGACAAATAACATTTGATATGAACACTTCACACTCACGAAGAGGCATTTTATCGCTCCTCAAAAGCCAAGACTTCTCAAAGGGTGGGATGTCACTTGGTCACAACCAGCGACTTGGTTGCAACCAGCGCACTAACTAGCTAGTAATTCCACATCGGGTACACTCACCCCCTTTGACCTCCTCCTTCTCTGCAGCAACCCCCAGCAACTTGGATCAGAGTCATGGAGTGACACTGTAACATGTTAGGTCCTGTCCTTGTCTCTCACTGGGTGACCTTTCCCTCACCGGGGACCTTCTACCCAACAACACTTTGCACTTTCATAGCAGCGTTATCTATGGCTCCACAAAAGCCATGGGCCTTGCAAGAGCACTTGCACGATAGACGCTAACTAGAGCGCTTCTAACTAGCGCTTCTAACTAGCGCCGCCCCTAACTAGCTAGTGATTCCATATCAACTACATAAAGCTGCTGCACACAGACTTACATTCATAGTCATTGGTCAACGATTGGGAACAATGCTGCCTGTCACATTTTGGCCTCCGTTCTTAGAGGCAGTTCACGATGGCAGATTGCAGTTCATTTCTTTAGGATAGCACTTATTCTCCGGAGTCCTGTAAAGTGTGCATGATTTACAAACGTGCAGTACGATTACACATCATTTATAATCAATCTTCTCATGTGTTGTTTTTTTTTCAATGTGACCTGCAGTATTTCATTGTTCTTCCTTTTGGCGTTACCCTGTCTTTAAATCCCTGAAGGAAACTGACATTGTACCATCTAACTAACATAGCACACGGCACTATAACCTGAAAGTAATTCAGGTTGACGTGCCTTTATTGAATTGAACTGTTAAACGGTGGAGAGTTTCCTGATTATGTCGCTGGCGGTTATCTTCATTAAGAGGAACATAACCTGCCTGGTCTCAAAGCTCCCTATATTTAACATGGGTTAATGTAAGCCATTGATTTTGTGTTACTCAAAGAGGAGATGACGTCTGCAGGGGATTGCTTGGCTTGGTCACTGCTGCTAGGGCCTAAATAAACAAACTGAACAGGCTGGTGTTTGTGGGTGTTGCAGAGCTGGTCTGGGTTGGGTCAGCACCATTTCCGTTCAAATAAACATTGCACTCTGTTGTGCCCTGCTAAATATGACCCTGACTCGCCATCGGGGGAATTACAGTACTAACGCCATAGTGATTCTACCAGATCAAATGGCACAATGTCCAATTAGTGGTGGAGTGCCAGCCTCAAACAAGTCCACTCTCAACTCATTCTCTATTAGTTAGTTGACTCCAATTTTGAAAGAACAAACAAAACAAAGTCTCCCGCTGATATAGACTCCTATGACTCAATGTTTACACATTTCAACCAGGATTTTGGTCTGAAACTGGTACAATACACATGACTAGATCAGCATAACAGCAGCTATGCGTTTTGAATGTATAAAGCTAGACAGCTAATTCTGGCCCACACTTTAACCCTATTTGCTTAGAAGAGATTGACAGACACCTCCTAACCATACAACATTTTATTTTAGATTAGATGTTGAATAGTAAAAGTAAATTACAGGGCACAGTGAAAATCTTAAGCTCTAAGCATGCAGGTACATTTTAGCAGATGCTCTTATCCAGAGCGACTTACAGTAGTGAGGGTATACATTTTTCCATACTGGTCCTCCGTGGGATACGAATCCACAATCCTGGAGCGCCACGCTCTACCAACTGAGCCACACGGGGCTAAAGTGAAATAAAGGTCAAAGTGAAATGAAAAACACATTTAATAACAAGGACTATAAACAAATATATATTTAAATAAATGTATATAAATACTGTATATTAACACTGTAACAATGGTAAATATCCTTTGGTGTGGGGGCAGGGTAAGGGGCAGGAAGGGAACAGGGGAGCAGTGAGCTTTGTGGTGAGCTTAGAGGGCACTTTGGTACTGATGCCAAGCTGTAGTCGATGAACACATATGCATTCCTTTTGTCCAGATGGGTGAGGGTAGTGTGCAATGCAATGAAGATTGCATCGTCAGTGGATCTGTCAGGGCGGTAGGAGAATTGGAGAGGGTTGAGTGTGTCAGGGAGGGAGGAGGTGATGTGATCTTTGACTAGCCTCTCGGAAAACTTCATGGTGAGTGGTGAGTGCTACGGGCCAGTATTCATTCAGTTCAGTTACTTTTACTTTCTTGGGCACTGGGATGATAGCAGGTGGGGATAGTGGCCTAAGCTAAAGAGAGATTAAAGATATCTGAAAAACACAACTGCAAGCTGGTCTGCACATGCTCTGAGGGCACGGCTAGGGATGCTGTTTGCGAGGGTTAACACATTTGAATGACTTATATACTGTACATCCATTGTGGAGACCGTGAGTACATATCCCTCGTTGTCCTCAGGGGCTCTCGTTGGCAGCTCAGAATCGTCGTTGTGCTCGAAGCGTGAGAAAAGCTCTTCCGGTAGGGCAGTGTTGGTGTCTGCGACGTGACTGGCTTTCCGTGATTAGGAGCCCCTGCCACATATGCCTCATGCCCGACCCGCTAAATTGCTCCTCCACGTTGTTCCTATACTTGTGTTTCGCCATCTTGAATGATCTGAGTAGGTTGTATTTGTGCTGTTTCAATCAAATTGATTCATAAAGCCCTTTTTACAAAGTGCTACACAGAAACCCAGCCTAAAACCCCGAACAGCAAGCAAAGCAGATGTAGAAGCACGGTGGCTAGGAAAAACTCCCTAGAAAGGCAGGAACTTAGGAAGAAACCTAGAGAGGAACCAGGCTCTGAGGGGGGGCCGTCCTCTTCTGGCTATGCCGGGTGGAGATTATAAGAGTAAATGGTCATTTAAGGCCAGATTGTTTTTAAAGATGTTTAACCTCTCCAGGCACCGGGGCAGTATTCGGAAGTTTGGAGAGTCTGGCCTGCCCAAAGTAAAATGCCTGCCACTCAGGCCCAGAAGCTAGGATGTGCACATCATTAGTGCTATTGGATAGGAAACACTCTGAAGTTTCTAAAACAAGTTTTCATGTGTTTATCATGGAAGATCACAGAATAGAAGAAGAATATGTAAGAGGAGTGAGGAAGTCACTTCAGTTTTTGGTGCGCGAGACCATGAGCACGCTCCTCTTTCTTTCCCTTTTCTATCGTTTAGTATCAGTGTGAAATATAATCGTTAATATAGATAAAAGGATACCTAAGGATACATTATAAATTATGTTTGATTTGGTTGGGCAAAGTTGATAGGTATGATTTGAACGCTTTCTCTTCACTGTACAATGGGCTAGTAGACTGAACATAATGCGCCAACCAAACGGAGATTTATGGATATAAACAATGACTTTTTCTAACAAAAGAAACATGGATTGTCTTGCTTGGACACTTCGGATTGCCCTCAGCAGAAGATCATCAAAGGTAAGCAATTTATTTTAGCTCTTATATGTGTTTTGTGAGACCCGTGCTGGATATGATATTATGCTAATGCATAAATATGTGAGGTGCTATCGTCAATCAAATGTTGTGCCTTCGCTGTAAAGCCTTTTTGAAATCTGACCACGCTGTGATATTGCCAAGAGTCTAAGCTTTTGAAGACTATGCAACACTTGTATATTGATGAATGTTTTATAATTAAACTTTTGTATTTGGCGCCTTACATTTCTCCGGGTAGTGTCGGTAGTGTCGGGAATGGGGCGCTAGCGCCCCAATGATCCTTAAGAGGTTTTAAACGTTCATGGATGACCAGCAGGGTCAAATAATAATCATAGTGGTTGTAGGGGGTGCAACAGGTCAGTACCTCGGTCACCTTGCCATGTTTATAAGAGGCATCTCTCTCCTGTAGTTTCCCTACAATGCTGCCATCAATCGAGGGTTTTTGATTTGGGTAAGTTTTGAAAGACACTCTTGGTATCACATCATCTATACATTTTTTGATGAGTCCGGTGACTGAGTCAGGAAATTAATTGATGTAAACCCCTAGAGACGACCCGGAACATATTCCAGTCCACGTGATCAAAGCAGTCTTGGAGCGTGGATTCCCTCTTGAGACTTTGTTTGTAGGCCAGGAGAAGCAAAATGGAGTCATGGTCAGATTTGCTGAAAGGAGGGCTAGAGAAGGCCTTATACCTATGTCGAAAAGGCATGTAGCAGTGATCAAGCGTCGCATTTCCGCGAGTTGGACAGTCAATGCGTTGGTAATCATTCGGGAGCACGCACCTCAAATTACTTTTGTTAACTTCTTAGGGAGTGGTGGGGCCCCACTCCCGACACTACCAGGTGAAATGCAAGGCGCCAAATTCAAAATCCAAAAGTTGAATTATTAAACATGCACCAATATACAAGTGTTTCATACTCATCAAAAGCTCTGTTTCCTGGCAATATCACAGCGTTGTCAGATTTCAAAAAGGCTTTACGGCGAAAGCACCACATTTGATTGTTTGAGGGTAGCACCTAACATATTTTTCCCATTACCATGAATTCATAAGCCATCACGGTTCACACATAACACATTTCCCAGCAAAAACAAATCAATTACCTGTTGAAGAACTTCTGCTGATGGCTTCCAAAGTGTCCAACGAAGACAATCCATGGTTCTTTTGTTAGAAAAAGTAATGTATTATATCCATAAATCTCAGTTTGGTTCGCGAGTTATAATCAGAAAATACAGCCTCCACTCCTCCATTGAAACGTGAAGAGAACTCGTTCAATTTATACCTATAAACTTGTCCAAGAACAATCAAAAATCATTTTAAATGTATCCTTAGGAAAACTTTTACGTATATTTACTATAATAAAATGAAATCTTGGAGCTGCTTGCCATAGAACTCAATAGGGAGACTGTCAACCAGAGCCAATGTGACAAAAAACAGTAATTCCGGATAGATTTTTCTCGGGTTTTCGCCTGCTATTTCTGTTCTGTTACACTCACAGACATGAACACTTTTAGAAACTTCAGAGTGTTTCCTATCCAATAGTACTAATTATGTGCATATCCTATTTTCTGGGCCTGAGTGGGAGGCATTTTACTTTGGGCACGCCAGACTCTCCAAAACCGTCACCTCGGGAGCCGCTCCCTAAGAAGTTAATGCAGACAGAGAAGAGCTCCAACTTCTTAATCGTAGTCTCAATTTTGTCCCGCACACTGAATATATGACGAATTTATCTCACGACTGGCATCATTCATGCGGTCAGACAAGTGAAAATTATGGTCAGTAAAGAAAGCTTTAACCTCGTCTCTCTATTTTTTTTTAAACGTGTCAATACTTTGCCCCTTGATAACCAGCGCACTTCTGTATGTTGTAAAAGTGTTACATGGTCGCTGCCCATATCATTGCATAGTGCAGAAAATACTCGATAGTTCATGGGCCTTGCTTTAACAAAGTTAACCATTTTCACTGATGTGTCCAAAACGTCTTTCAAGCTATCAGGCATTCCCTTGGCAGCAAGAGCATCTTGGTGGATGCTGCTGTGTACCCAAGTGGCGTCGGGAGCAATTGCTTGCACGCGTGTTATCACTCCACTATGTCTCCCTGTCATGGCTTTTGCGCCATCAGTACAGATACCAACATATCTTGACCACCAAAGTCCATTTGATGTCACAAAGCTGTCCAGTACTTTAAAAATAAATAGAACGCATAGAATTCACAGGCTTGTATGCGCAGTCGTAATTGTTTCAAAACATCTCCTGCCATGTCACTGATGCGTCGTGACACAGTGTTATTTGAAGAAGGCATTTTCTGTATAGTTGTTTTGGCCTTTTCCCCCAGCATTGTCCCAACCATATCCGCAGCAGCAGAAAGAATGAAGTCTTCCACAATAGTATGGGGCTTGCCTGTCCTAGCCAGTCGGTAGCTCACCATATACAACGCTTCTAGCCCCTTCTGTTGCTTTTATTTTGTCTTACTATTCAACAGTTGTTTTAATTCTCGCTCAAAAAACTGTTGTGGCTTATTTTTCAAATTGGCATGTTTTGTTTCTAAATGTCAGTGCAAGAGTGACGGTTTCATCGAGTTGTGAGATAGTAATTTTGCACATGTAACACACTGTGCTTGAGGAAATGCACTACTCCCAAGATAAATGAACCCCAAATCAATGTAGTTCATCATATTTGTACCTCTCCCTGTCGTTGCTTTCCCGGGTAAGGGGGCAGTAGCTCTTCGGCTGCATCAGATTCACAACTGTCAGTGTCCATGCTAGCTGGGCTAACAACAAATGTAGAATTACTGATGCTAGCATTGGATGTGCTCATGGAAGCAGAACAACTTGTGTCGTCGAAAGGTGCAGGTGTAGTACTGCTGGTAGTAGCAGTACTACCAGTAGAGCTAGTATGTGTCTATTGACACCATTTATCAACCATTTATACGTTTGAGCAAACGGAATGAGCAGCAAGCTACGTTTGGCTACATACGGACCACTAATGGAATTCCCGCGAGAGAGTAACGGTTAATGTGATTGGATGTTAATTATTTGACTAGGCTTTTTGACATTGTGTTGTTATTTCGCTGAATACTAGACAGTTTAATTTTATTTTTGGCAGTGAAACAAGGCTACTCAGGCGAGAGAAAAAAAACTCACCCAAATGTATAGCCCCGTTGGAAAATATAAATGGACTGTTTGAAAAGGTGAAAAAAAAGGTCACTTAAAAAAAAAAAAAGTGAATCACATTTTGACTTGGCGTACCCCCGACAACATTGCGCGTACCCCTGGGTATGTGCGTACCCCAGTTTGGGAATACCTGCTCTACAACATCCGTAGAGAATAACATTTCCTTACACAGGAAGCGGTGCAGGTCATAACCAAGGCACTAGTCATCTCCTGTCTAGACTACTGCAGCTCTCTATTTTTTTAGCTCCCCGCTTGTGCCATCAAAACCCTGCAACTTATCCAGAAGGCTGCAACCTTCCTATGTTCTCACATGTCACCCCGCTCCTCCGCACACTCCACTAGCTTTCCGTCGAAACTTGCATCATCTTCAAGACCCTGGTGCTTTCCTACAGAGCAGCAAGGGGAATTGTTCCTCCTTACCTTCAGGCCTGGTCTCTTGGCCCTCCCACCCCTACAGGAGGGCAGCTCCCGCTCAGCCCAGTCAAAGCTCTTCTCTGTCCTGGCACCCCAATGGTGCAACAAGCTTCCCCCTAAAGTCAGGATAGCAGAGTCCCTGCCCATCTTTCGAAAACGTCTGAAAACCTACCTCTTTGAAGAGTATCCTAAATAACTCTCACGGTGCCCCCAAATCAGTATTCCTCACACACAGCCAGGCCAGTAAATTGTGACCCATTACCCATTCGCCATAGCATCAATATGCCATAGATTGTTATAGTAGTTTATTCCACTCAACAGTGCTGGTACATAAAAAGGTATTCTTACTATATATACTCTTATAGACTCTTAAATTTAAAATAGGCAATATTAGAGTCTTTGGCTCTGGTGTTGGTTTGGCGGACATCTCTAATATAAGTAAAATCATTTGATTGGAACCTTGGGGCTGAGTCAGTAATAATTCTATGGACCAGAATAAATATTACCATTTTCTCTACAGATAGCCAGCCTAGCTGATTAAAATGCTCCAGATGAGTACGAGGGGAGAGTTTAAGTACAACTCTTGCCAGGTTGCTTCTATAAGTTTGCTTAGTAGCTGTGTCCGAATATCCATACTTGTGTCTTTAATAGTAGGCCGTTTTAGTATGCCAAAAAATACAATTTTATAGTACGTGACATTTCAGTGCTGTATATAACCAGATGTCGTACTCATTTCGGCTTTGACAACAACTGATAATCAGCTGTCAATTAGATATGGGGATGTGCTAACGAAATGAAACAATGCAATCGATCATGACACAATATCTGTATTCTCTGTAATGTTTCATAGTATGTACATTTTCTGAAAATGTTGCAT
Organism: Brachymystax lenok tsinlingensis; assembly: GCA_030435695.1. Taxonomy (NCBI): domain Eukaryota; kingdom Metazoa; phylum Chordata; class Actinopteri; order Salmoniformes; family Salmonidae; genus Brachymystax; species Brachymystax lenok. The sequence goes on along the minus strand of CM059785.1, from coordinate 47,532,556 downwards.
GCTTTAAATGTCATGATGTTATACTCATTTCGGCTGAATTTGCTGCACACTTTCGGGAATTTCACAGTCACAATGCATTGGAAGAGGGGGGCTGTGAGTTTTGATAGCTTGATCTCTTCAAGTAAACCACAAAACAACTTGGAAGATGATGAATAGCGACGTTTCTGCGGTGGTGTTCAAATGTAAGTCGTTTTTGTTCTCCTTAACATGATCACGACTATTTCATTGTACATTTTTTAAAGCAGATTTACGGCTTGCTGCCTTCCGTGCCTTTAGCATAATACCTTTTAATAAGTACTGTAAGTTTGATGCTGAAAGCTATCCTTTTCCATATTTTTCAGGAATTGAAATCTCCCCCCACCGTAGTCAGCACGGAGAGAGGGGAGGTCACAGCCGCATCCTGGAAGTGGTATGCGGTGATGAACTCCATCACCCCACCGATTATCATCTTCTCATCCAAGGTGCAGCTGTGGGCTCCTCTCCCTCCCAGAAGGGTCCAGATGTGGAGTGCCAGGGAGGCACACTTTATGACCATTTTACTCCAATAAACCATCTCCTAAACAAAATTGACCATCAATAATAATAATTTATTACATTTCTATAGCGCTTTTCATAACAATCTCAAAGCGCATTAAAAGCAAAAAAACAAACAAGCAATTCAACATAATGAGTAGCCTAGCTATAGTTGGCAAGGTCAACCAAAAAAGGTCAAGTCTTTGCTTCCTCCAAAGATGGAGAGCAACAGTTCATGGCTTGATCAGAGGAAGGTGGTCAGGAATATGATTGATGAAGATGGAGTCTGGTGACGATCTTGTAGAGGGCTAACCTAGGAACGAGCCTGAGTTGTGTTTCCACCTTCACAATGTATGGCACCCACTTGGGTGATCCCCCGCAGCTCTGGGCGCCATAAAGCTCACCACACATAGTTCAGAGTAGTAACCAGTCGTCCTCATTACGAGTCCTCTGCCTCAGCACTACATTTCTTTAATGCATCTCGCATTCCTTTCCAGCTTCAGGAGACTCTTCAATTGATACATGCGTAGGCCTATGGGAACTCAAGTTTACTCCAAATACGTAATTCCAAATACCAGCTACTTAGCTGACGTTAACCCAAAACAACAACACTCGAGTAGTGAAAGGTCACTGGATGGGGCTACAGACGATCCTTTCCGGTTTATACGTGAAGCCGTAACTGATGGTGCGTTCAAGACAACAGGGAACGTACTCCAACTGGGGAAAACAATTTTGAACGTTTATCCAACTCAGAATTACGGTAGGAACTCGGGCATCATCCTAGAGCTCCAACGTCTCCGACCTTAAGATCACCGACGTCACGATTTTTCCCAGTCTGAGCTCGTTCCCAGTTGTCTTGAAAACACCAAAAGTATTACGTTTCGACCGTGGCATACGTTTTACTAAACAGTACGTGCTAAATAGTACGTAGTACGATTAGTACACAGTATGAAGTTTAAATAAGTAATAGGGAAGCCAGATTTTGGACACAGCCAGTAGCTCAGATAGTAAGCTCAATTACACAACTTCCCTGTATATTCCTCAGTATTTCACTCTTTTAATTGGCAGTGTTATATATATATATATATATATATATGTGTGTGTGTGTGTGTGTGTGTGTGTGTGCATACAGTTGCAGGCATATACATGTATACTTTTTAATTTGGTAAAAGGATAGGATGCTGCACACCACCCATTTCTGTCTTAGTCCTGTGGCTGGGAGAAGCGGATTGGTTATACTGTATAACAAATTATTGTAGATCAGTCTGTATCAGTGTGTGAAGGCCTGGAGAACGAGAGAAAGCGAATGATGGGAACGAAAGGGAGGTATGGAGACATGATAGATAAGAGTGGAGAGGGAGAAGGGGAATGTTTGGATAAGAGAAACCGAGAAAGAGAAAGAAAGGCTCAGGGAGACACGTATGACTGCAGCTGGTACAGTCCGGGACTTGAGTGGAAACAGCAGTGTCTGAGTTTTTCTTCCTGAAAGGCAGAAGTCAAATGCTTGCAGATATCACATTATTTTTACTGTGGTATTTCCTCAAGGAAACACCTGCTTCGATCATTTTTCTGCTGAATCCTTTATGTGCCCTCTGAAGTATGTAGTAGATAAACTGTAGGCATATCCTCTCTCAAATATTGAAACTGAACACCTTCAAACAAACGTTCATATTTCATACTTGAAAGAAAACCTAGTACAGCTTTGCAGATGTGATTGGCAGACATATGCTATATTTAAATCTGCAGTCATTTCAAATGTTGCATGACATTAGAGATGAGATGCTGTGCTGTTTTAGTGTGTCACGAGGACAGGTTTGGCCTTGCATTCCAAAAAAGTCTGTGAGAACAATACTGTGCTAAGGAAAACAGCTATGAAATGGGAATGGAATGATCTCTAAAAAGCATTAGAGGGAAGTGTCTATATGTGTGTCTATACTGCCTGATTAGTCCACGGATGCTTTCTAATTCCATATGTTTCCTCTTAAACGGCATGTGATGAATGCATCCTGATTAATAGTTTGCTGTAGTAATCACAGAGGGGGATGGATCCACCCACCCAGGCAGAGAAAAATACACCAAGTTTACCTCCCAGCCTGGTGTGAGGGAAAGGGGGATACCTAGTCAGCTGTACAACTCAATGCATTGAACAGTAATTTATGAACAAGTCATATGCATCACAATGGTAGCAAATTTGCAATAATTTGTACAATGTTCCAGAACACGGCACCGAGAACGCTCTAGAACCTCATCTCCTCTCCGTGTTCTGGATATTCTTCTTCTTGTCTAGGATCTCACTTCTCAGAGTTCTAGAATAATATCTCTTGACAGTCTCACCTTCCTTTCAATGTTCTAGAATCACATCTTTCTCTCATTGTCAGGTCCGGAGTACTGCTGGTTTTCTGTTCTAGCTGATAATTAATTGCACACGCCTGGTGTTCCAGGTCTAAATCAGTTCCTGCACTGTTAAAATGAAGTGCTTTGTAACACTAAAACTAGTGGTAACTGAGCCACCATCACATTAAAGGAGATGAAACCTTAACATTATTTTCTGGAGTATTTAAACACATGGTTGTTTATACTAAGCTAACCTATGGACTTGTTTTAAGATGGTCATACCAAGGATAATTTAGCTATTTTATTTAGAATTTTAGGACCTATACAGTGGGGAAAAAAAGTATTTAGTCAGCCACCAATTGTGCAAGTTCTCTCACTTAAAAAGATGAGAGAGGCCTGTAATTTTCATCATAGGTACACTTCAACTATGACAGACAAAATTAGGAAAAAATCCAGAAAATCACATTGTAGGATTTTTATGAATTTATTTGCAAATTATGGTGGAAAATAAGTATTTGGTCAATAACAAAGTTTATCTCAATACTTTGTTATATACCCTTTGTTGGCAATGACAGAGGTCAAATGTTTTCTGTAAGTCTTCACAAGGTTTTCACACACTGTTGCTGGTATTTTGGCCCATTCCTCCATGCAGATCTCCTCTAGAGCAGTGATGTTTTGGGGCTGTCGCTGGGCAACACGGACTTTCAACTCCCTCCAAAGATTTTCTATGGGGTTGAGATCTGGAGACTGGCTAGGCCACTCCAGGACCTTGAAATGCTTCTTCGAAGCCACTCTTTCGTTGCCCGGGCGGTGTGTTTGGGATCATTGTCATGCTGAAAGACCCAGCCACGTTTCATCTTCAATGCCCTTGCTGATGGAAGGAGGTTTTCACTCAAAATCTCACGATACATGGCCCCATTCATTCTTTCCTTTACACGGATTAGTCGTCCTGGTCCCTTTGCAGAAAAACAGCCCCAAAGCATGATGTTTCCACCCCCATGCTTCACAGTAGGTATGGTGTTCTTTGGATGCAACTCAGCATTCTTTGTCCTCCAAACACGACGAGTTGAGTTTTTACCAAAAAGTTCTATTTTGGTTTCATCTGACATTCTCCCAATCCTCATCTGGATCATCCAAATGCTCTCTAGCAAACTTTAGACTTGCCTGAACATGTACTGGCTTAAGCAGGGGGACACGTCTGGCACTGCAGGATTTGAGTCCCTGGCGCGAGTGTGTTACTGATGGTAGGCTTTGTTACTTTGGTCCCAGCTCTCTGCAGGTCATTCACTAGGTCCCCGTGTGGTTCTGGGATTTTTGTGATCATTTTGACCCCACGGGGTGAGATCTTGCGTGGAGCCCCAGATCGAGGAAGATTATCAGTGGTCTTGTATGTCTTCCATTTCCTAATAATTGCTCCCACAGTTGATTTCTTCAAACCAAGCTGCTTACCTATTGCAGATTCAGTCTTCCCAACCTGGTGCAGGTCTACAATTTTGTTTCTGGTGTCCTTTGACAGCTCTTTGGTCTTGGCCATAGTGGAGTTGGGAGTGTGACTGTTTGAGGTTGTGGACAGGTGTCTTTTATACTGATAAAAAGTTCAAACAGGTGCCATTAATACAGGTAATGAGTGGAGGACAGAGGAACCTCTTAAAGAAGAAGTTACAGGTCTGCGAGAGCCAGAAATCTTGCTTGTTTGTATGTGACCAAATATTTATTTTCCACCATAATTTGCAAATAAATTCATTAAAAATCCTACAATGTGATTTTCTGGATTTTCTTTCCTCATTTTGTCTGTCATAGTTGAAGTGTACCTATGATGAAAATTACAGGCCTCTCTCATCTTTTTAAGTGAGAGAACTTGCACAATTGGTGGCTGACTAAATACTTTTTTTCCCCACTGTAAGTATATAAAAAAAATACTAATACTTCATGAAACACTGTTACCTTAAATAAGGTTTCGGTTTGCTAAGGAATTGTGGATGGAAATGGCGGAAGGGCGTAAGCATCTGCCAAAAGCTTGGATGCCAAAGCTTGGATGTTCAAATCCAGAAATTGAAAGTTATATTGGTTTTAAGCCTATCCCAAACCTTAACCCTTCAGAGTTCAAGCCTAACCTTAAAAATTCATAGTTAATGCCTAGACTTAACCTTAAACTCTTAGAAATTTGACGTTTGGAAAAACTTCAAAATTTGGATGAACGTCTAATTCTGACGTGAGTCTATGAGAGATAGTTGGCTATTAGCCCATAGAAACGCATTAAATAACACGTGGCAAAATGAAGTATGTTTTGAAGTGTCGGTTCTATATCTTAGAGATATAAGAAAGTATTTTATTTTATTTTTACCCTACAAGATGTTGAAAGCGTTCCACAGGGATGATGGCCCATGTTGACTCCAATGCTTCCCACAGTTGTGTCAAGTTAGCTTTGGGTGGTGGACCATTTTGGATACACACAGGAAACTGTTGAGCGCAAAAAATCTATCAGTGTTGCATTCTCGACATACTCAAACTGGTGCGCCTGGCACCTACTACCATACCCCATTCAAAGGAACATACATATTTTGTCTTGCCCATTCAACCTCTGAATGGCACAGATACACAATCCATGTCTCTATTGTCACCAAGGATTAACTATCCTTCTTTAACCTGTCTCCTCCCCTTCATCTACACTGATTGAAGTGGATTTAACAGGTAACATCAATAATGGATCATAGCTTTCACCTGGATTCACCTGGTCAGTCTATGTCATGGAAAGAGAAGGTGTTCCTGATTTTTTGCACACTCGGTGTATACTTTTATCAAATCAAATATTATTCGTCACATGCTTTGTAAACAACAGGTGTGGACTAACAGTGAAATACCTACTTACGGGCCCTTCCCAACAATGCAGAGAGAAAGAAAATATAGAAATAATAAAAACATGTCGTAATAATAGATACACAATGAGTAACAACTTGGCTATATACAAGGGGTACCAGTACAGAGTCGAAGTGCAGGGTTACGAGGAAATTGAGGTAGATATGTACATATACCTAGGAGTAAAGTGACAGATATTAAACAGTAGCAGCAGCATATGTGATGAGTCAAAAATAAATGTGCAAAAAGGGTCAGTGCAGATAGTTAAATAGTTAGCAGAATAGCTACCCGACTAACACTTTAGCAGTCTTATGGCTTGGGGGTAGAAGCTGTTCAGGGTCCTGTTGGTTTCAGACTTGGTGCATCGGTACCACTTGCCGTGCGGTAGCAGAGAGAACAGTCTATGACTTGGGTGGCTGGAGTGTGACCATTTTTAGAGCCTTCCTCTAACACCACCTGAAATAGAGGTGCAGGATGGCATGGAACTCGGCCCCAGTGATGTACTGGGTCGTCCGTACTACCCTCTGTAGTGCCTTGTGGTCGAATGCCAACAAGTTGCCATACCAGGCGGTGATGCAGCCAGTCAAGATGCTCTCAATGGTGCAGCCATAGAACTTTGAGGATCTGAGGGCCCATGCCAAATCTTTTCAGCCTCATGAGGGGGAAGAGGCATTTACCCTCGCCATGACTGTTTTTGGACTACAATAGATCCTTAGTGATGTGGACACCGAGGAACTTCAAGCTCTTGACCCACTCCACTACAGTCCCGTCAATGTGAATGGGGGCATGATCGGCCCTCTGTTTCCTGTAGTCCATGATTTGCTCCTTTGTCTTGCTGACATTTAAGGTGAGGTTGTTGTCTGGCACAACACTGACAGATTTGGGACTTCCTCCCTATAGGCTGTCTCATTGTTGTCAGTGCGGCCACAGTAGTTGGTGAACAGGGAGTACAGGAGGGGACTTAGCACGCACCCCTGAGGGGTCTCTGTGTTGAGGGTCAATGTGGTGGATGTGTTGTTGCCTACCCTCACCACCTGGTGGTGACCCGTCAGGAAGTCCAAGATCCAGTTGCAGAGGGAGGTGTTCAGTCCCAGGGTCCTTAGCTTAGTGATGTAATCAATGAACAGCATTTTTCACTTTGTCCATTTGGCAAAGTTCAGTGTGGAGTGCAATAGAGATTGTTTCATCTGTGGATCTGTTGGGGCAGTATGCAAATTGGAGTGGGTCCAGGGTATCTGAAATTATGGAGTTGATGTGACTAGCCTTTCAAAGCATTTCATGGCTACAGATGTGAGTGCTACGGGGCAATAGTCATTCAGACAGGTTACATTGACGCTCTTGGGCACAGGGACTATAGTGGTCTGCTTGAAACTTTTAGGTATTACAAACTGGACCAGAGAGAGGTTGAAAATGAAAGTGAAGACCCTAGCCAGCTGCAAGTACGGAAGTACGGAGAGTCTGACGTGCCCAATGTAAACTGCCTGTTACTCAGGCCCAGAAGTTAGGATATGCATATAATTGGTAGTATTGGATAGAAAACTCTGAAGTTTCTAAAACTGTTAAAATAATGTCTGAGTATAACAGAACTGATATGGCTGTCACAGATCTCTCCGGAACTGTCGTTGCGCACACCTGGCCCCAGTTGCCAATGATTAGTGTTTGTATTTATGTGCCCTTTGGTTCTCCATTGGGTTGTCGATTGTTGTACTAGGTCCGTTGGTGCATGTGAGTACCTGTGCTGTGTTTTGGCTTTTGTGCCATTGTGGATTGCGCAGATGATTCCGGGTCTCGTCCTGTGTATTAACTGCTTAGGGGAGCGGTTCCCGAGGTGACGGTTTTGGAGAGTCTGGCGTGCCCAAAGTAAAATGTCTCCCACTCAGGCCCAGAAAATAGGATATGCACATAATTAGTACTATTGGATAGGAAACACTAAAAGTGTTAACATTATGTCTGTGAGTGTAACAGAACAGAAATAGCAGGCAAAAACCCGATCTATCCGGAATTACTGTTTTTTTTGTCACAGTTTCCCTATTGAGTTCTATGGCAAGCAGCTCCGAGATTTTAGTACCTATGACTTCCACTAGATGTCAACAGTCTATATATAAAGGCTCAGAGAGATTGGAGGAAGAATAGTTAAAGGAAATGGCCAAGGTAGCTCAGATGTCAACAAGTTTTCTCGTGCGCAAGGCTGGCTGTGCGCCCCACTTTATCTTACTTATATAACGTTTAGGTGACCATCCGAGTGAAATATTATCGCTCATATTCATAAAAGGATAGCTAAGGATGCATTTTAACTGGTATTTGATTTGTTTAGGAAAAGTTTATAGGTATATTTGAACGCGTTCTCTTCACATTTCAATGAGCGATTCGACGTTGGATTTTCTGAACATAACGCACCAACCAAACGGAGATTTATGGATATAATAAATGACTTTGTCTATCAAAAGAACCATGGATTGTCTTCGTTCGACATGTTGAATATTACGAAGCCCTCAGCAGAAGTTCTTCAAAAGGTAAGGGATTTGTTTTCGCTGTGAAATGTGTTTTGTGTGAAACGTGATGGTTTATGAATTTATGCTAATGGAAAAATATTGGAGGTGCTACCCTCAAACAATCAAATGTTGTGCTTTCTCCTTGAAGCCTTTTTGAAATCTGACAACGCTGTGATATTGCCAAGAAGCAGAGCTTTTGATGACTATGCAACACTTGTATATTGATGAATTTAATAATTCAACTTTTGGATTTTGAATTTGGCGCCTTGCATTTCCCTGGGTAGTGTCGGGAGCGCCCCACCACTCCCTATTAATCATTGTGCGCGTCTGTATTTATTCAAGGTACTCCTTGCTCTTTTTGTTTTGGTTTTCAACCCTGTGTTTTTGTATATGTGTTTTTGGTTTTGTCTTCGTCCCCGTGCCTATACACGGCACACCGTAATATGGGCATAAATAAAAACCCATATTACTCATTCCTGCGCCTGTCTTCTGACCCTTTATACCAACGTGACAATGGCAGGCGAAAAACCAGAGGAAAATCCATCCGGAAGTTTTATTTTTGAGCTCCCAGACCATCCTTATGCTGGCCTATTCAATTTAAAAATAAATAGTGCCCAAGTTGCAGTACCTATGGCTTCCACTGGATGTCAACAGTCTTTATACAAGGTTTCAGGCTTGTTTTTTTGAAAAATGAACAAGAAATTGTAGTTTTTCCAGGTGGCCCATGAAGTGGACACTACTGTTGTGGTGCGCGTGAATGAGGGTGCGCTCTTTGAGAAATAACGTACTACATTCCGTCTTAAAATTGTATCATTTATTTACATATTAGGGTCCCTTAGGATTGATTAGAAACGTTGTTTGACTTGTTTGGATGAAGTTTACCAGTGTTTTTTGGGGATTCATTTGTCTGCATGTTGAACGAATTGAACAGGTGGATTACTGAATAAATAAAGATTTTTTTGGGGATATAAAGAAGGACTTTATCGAACAAAACAACCATTCATGTTGTAGCTGGGACCCTTGTGATTGAAAACAGAGGAAGATCTTCAAAGGTAAGTGATTTATTTTATCGTTATATTTGATTTTGTATATTGTATTTTGATTTTATTATTTTGAATACTATTTTGGAAGTGGGGCGTTGTCCTCAGACAATCGAATGTTCTGCTTTCGCCGTAAAGTGATTACCAAGATTCTAAGTTAAAGAATCATGTATGACACTTGTATTTTCATGAATGTTGAATATTACGATTTTGTATTTTGAATTTGGCGTGCTCCAATTTCACCGGATGTTGTCCTAGGTGGCACGTTAGCATCCCACCAATCCCTAAGAAGTTAAAGGTCTTACTCACATTGGCCATGGATAGCTAGATCACACAGTTGTCTGGAACAGCTGGTGCTCTCACGCATGGTTCAGTGTTACTTGCCTCAAAGTGAGCATAAGGCATTTAGCTTGTCTGGTAGGCTCGAATCACTGGGCAGCTTGAGGGTTGTTTTCCCTTTGTAATCCGTGATAGATAGTTTGCAAGCCCTAACTCATCCGATGAGCATCAGAGCTGGTGTAGTAGGATTTGATCTTAGTCCTGTATTGGTGCTTTGCCTGTTTGATGGTTCGTCAGAGGGCGTAGTGGGATTTCTTATAAATGTCCAAGTTTAGTTTCCCACTCCTTGAAAGTGGCAGCTCTAGCTCAACCAGAAGCCTGCAATCCATGGCTTCTGGTTGGGATATGTACGTCCGGTCACTGTGGGGATGATGTCGTCGATGCACTTATTAATGAAGCTGGTGAGAGTCACAACTTTCTATAGAGGGGGCATATTAGTCTGTAGCCCAAACAGTTGGGATGCTGCAGACGGTATCATGAATAGACAGATTTTCTGGATGTCTCCTGTTCTGACAAACACTGGTATAGCTCTGTCAACTTCCACCACAGATGAGAAGCCTTAAACCAACGGATTTTGCTGGGGATTTGTTATTATTATGCTAATTCGATTTCTGCGGGGGCTCAGATATCAACTCTACTGAAACATTTATCCTAAGGTGTTCTGAAACATGGGATGGTGTGTTATAACACCACATAATCAAGAGTTGTGCAACACCTTGCCTGACTGAGAGCATTAACTATTATGGTGTTTCGAGTTATGTGTAATGCAGAATTAGATCCCTTCTCTTTTGGACGAAATAATGTAAAAGGAGTCCCTCTTATTGTATATTACGTGCTCTTCAATGTAAATTTTCGCCTAAAATGACATACCAAATCTAACTGCCTGTAGCTCAGGCCCTGAAGCAAGGATATGCATATTCTTGGTACCATTTGAGAGGAAACACTTTGAAGAAGTTTGTGTAAATGTGAATTGAATGTAGGAGAATATAACACAAAAATCTGGTAGAAGAAAATACAAAGAAAAACATCTACCGTTTGTTTTCTACCACCATCTTTGAAATGCAAGAGAAAGGTCCCAGTTCTAGCCATCACTCTGGTAATTCCCATGGTGTCCACAAGATGGAGGCAGTGCATGTAAAAGTTTGAGACGGATAACTTGAAGTATGAGCGAACTACATGACATTTAGTGTGAAGTCACCCGGATACATTTGGGCAAATCGTGAAGGAGACATTTGCATTCATATTACATTTTTCTGCAAGAATATCATCAAATCTGTATACTTGGACTTTAGCTTTTCCAGTATTAGTAGCCATATTATAAGTTCAACATTTGCAAAACAACCAGTTTTTATAACTTCATTAACTTCATAAATATAATTTTTGTCCAAAAGGAAAAGGCATATTGTCGCACAAGGTTAGTAGCTACATTGTACGACAGATAGAGTTCCCCGTAAAGCCCAGCTCCTTGGCTATCTAGCTATCTTTATTTGACCCCGATTGGTGCTTATTTGACAAAGTTAGAGTCGTTCAAGTGAAGACCGCCCGTGTCATCGGCATGCCAAGAAGGCGTCGATCTCTGATCAAATATGGTGTCCTATAGGATATACTACACCACTAATGATATAGTGAAGTCTGGTTACATTCTAGGATCTCTGAGGAATACAAACGAATGTGATTTGACTGGTTGAAACAAAATTTAGGGTTAGATTTTCACAGATTCCTTTCTTTGCAAATTGAACGAGTGGAAATACAAAATCGATTGTGCATGCTATATGGACCTTTTTGAGATATGAAAAAGGATTTTATCTAACAAAACGACACTTCATGTTATCTCTGAGACCCTTTGGATGATAAATCCGAGCAAGAATGTAAGTACACATTTAACCTTCAGGGAAGGTGTTTTGTTGTTAGGAGCTCTCCTCGAACAATAGCATGGCATTTTTTGCAGTAATAGCTACTGTAAATTGGACATTGCAGTTATATTAACAAGAATTTAAGCTTTCAGCCGATATAAGACACTTACATGTACTGACATTTGTTGTTTCTTTAAAATCTGCGATCGTGACACAAGGCACTGCATGATTTACAACTATCCCGTTGACGGGACGCCGATCCCTAAGAAGTTTAAGTAACTGGTTCCACAGCCTTTTTTTTGTTTACCAAACTTTTTGATCCAAGTGTTACCATAACTAAAAGAAATTAGTTGGTCCAATCATACCTCCTACTTGAGAACTTTTTTAAGTAATATGTTCATTCAACTAAACACACGCTCACAGTGGTTTCAACATACAATGTTTTCAACTGAAATATTTGACACACATTGACATACAGTGAGATCTGAAAATATTCAGACCCCTTGACTTTTTCCACATTTTGTTATGTTACAGCCTTGGATTAAATTAAATGTTTTCCTCATAATTCTACACACAATACCCCATAATGACGAAGTGAAAACAGGTTTTTGACAAGGTTTGCAAATGTATTAAAATAAAAAACAGAAATATCTTATTTACATAAGTATTCATTGCACCAATCAGGCATTTATGGTAGAGTGGCCAGATGGAAGCCACTCCTCAGTAAAAAGCACATGAAAGCCTGCTTGGAGTTTGCCAAAAGGCACCTAAAGGACTCTCAGACCATGAGAAACAAGATTCTCTGCTATGATGAAACCAAGATTGAACTATTTGGCCTGAATGCCAAGCGTCACGTCTGGAGGAAACCTGGCACCATCCCTACAGTGAAGCATGGTGGTGGCAGCATCATGCTGTGGGGATGTTTTCAGCTGCACGGACTGGGAAACCAGTCAGGATCGAGGGAAAGCAAAGTACAGAGAGATCCTTGCTAAAACCTGCTCCAGAGTGCTCAGGACCTCCGACTGGGTCGAAGATTCACCTTCCAACAGGACAACAACCCTAAGCACACAGCCAAGAGAACGAAGGAGTGGCTTCGGGAAAAGTCTCTGAATGTCCTTGAGTAGCCCAGGCAGAGCCCGGACTTGAACATCTCTGGAGAGACCTGAAAATAGCTGTTCAGCGACGCTCTCCATCCAACTGGACAGAGCTTGAGAGGGTCTTCAGAGAAGAATGGGAGAAACTCCCCAAATACAGGTGTGCCAAGCTTGTAGCGTCATACCCAAGAAGACTCGAGGCTGTAATTGTAAAGTACAGAGTAAAAGGTCTGAATACTCATGTAAATGTGATATTTCGGTTTCTTAAAAAAATAAAACGGTTTTTACTTTGTCAATATGGGGTATTGTGTGTAGATTGATGAGGGGAAAAACTTAATAAAATGTGGAAAGTCAAGGGGTCTGAATACTTTCCAAATGGACTGTACATGATTACTTTGTGCATGTTCATTAATACAATAATTATTATTCAAACATGTCCTCACCTGGGATTTGAACTCCATGTCTGTGTCAATGATTAGTTAATCATACTGTCCTCTTATCATTGATTTGATTTAGTTATATAAGCAAGTTCTGTCTAATGTTGTTGGGCATATTACTCTGTTTTAATGTTACCCCTTAATCACTATAGTTTTTCTTGAGTGTATTGTTAACAGAGCTGAGATGTACTTTGAAGTGCAAAATGTAGCAATACATGGAAATTAGTTATTGGTACAGGCAGCAGGAAGACTGAAATGCTGGGAACCAAGAGGTTGTGAGTTCAAATCCCAGTTGAGGACATGTTGAATAATAATGACTGTGTAAATGAACATGCACTTGTATCAAATGTATGAAAACTTTGTTTGTTAAAAGCGCTGTGTGTAACTAGTTCTACAGCCTTTTTAGGTAATCACTTCTAGTTGAATGTACATATGATACAATTTGAGCAAACACATTTTAAGTTGACTGAATTTTTGCCTATTTTTTCTAATGTTGGAGTTAAGTTTGGACCAACAAAAAATGTTAGGTTCAGGTAACACTTTGACCAAAAAGTTGAGCAAACAAAATCAATGGAAATACGGCATATATTTCACATTTATGGAAAAGAAATAGAGGCAGTAGCTACGTTTCCATGAACTTGTCCAGTGATTTTTTTGTTGACATTTAGAACATTCACATAGAAAATAGACTCTATAATTGTGCGCTTCCATTGAGTGGCCCAGCCAGAGCCCGGACTGTCTTGTGTCGATAAAAGACTTAATGATGTCACACCAAAAAAACAACATAGAAAACACCTAATGTCGAATAAAAATGTAGTGGTTGAAGTGTCTCCATTATCCATTTAGGCAAATTGGTGAATACATCGGTTACATTTTGTATGCCCTCCCACCTATCTGTTTCATGTCTCAGGTAGCCCGCAAAAGCCAGCATGGATAGAATGCAAGAATTTACTAATATTTGCAATTTCTAATAATTAACATGTGCCAACGTAACTGCCACGTGCCGTGCCATGGTGAAACTTGCACTCCTGTAGTTCTGAAATAATTGGGATGGTGAAATTTGCAACTATAAAAGATAAGTGAAGCAATTTAGGCGTTCTTGAAAGTCAAGACAATCCTTGTCCTGCAAAGAAACATTATTTTTATAGTTAAATGTGGGGTGGACCTTTACAGTTACGTTGTAACATCACGTGCCCTGCATACATTAAAAAGTATTCAGCAATCATAATTTATTCGAAAGAAAACCCACTGTTTTCATCATCATTTGTTGCAATAAAGAAAGTTAGTCAAAATAAAAATACACCCCTGTTGAACGGATACAAATTTTGATCTTTAGAACATTTGTCCTATAGCTGCCATTTCCATTACACGTTGCAATGTTTTTTTATGCAACATTGCTTTTGTCGAATAAACCTGAGTCAATAAAAACCTGTCTAATAACTGCTAATGTTAGCAGTAGCAGTTATACACAATTTGATAGCAGTAGCACTTATACAAACTTTAGCCCAGGGCTCAATACAATCTACCAGTCATCCCCATTATGCTTATGATAGGATGCAATAGCATAGGATAAGATGCAATAACATGTGGTTTGGTGTGGTAGGCCAATGCTAGAGCAGGCTAAATTGGCAGTGGCCATTTAATGTAGTATATCACATGTGGGTCATACATCAAACAAAAGATAAAGCTCATGAAGCTAGTAGGCAAACAAGCCAGCAGCGCTAAATAAAAAGCAGGCCTTAATTTGCACAACTGTACGAAAGGTGCAAACATTAACATGTGCCAATAAACAACTACATGTAGCATCATGAAAACTGATCACTGAATCAAAATGGCTGTTTGACTCAGACTATTAGCATTGGCGGCTGAAATGCTACACAAAACAAATGTTCTTATTGAGTGAATTCCATTTATGTTTATATAACACGTTTTACTCATTGACACATACTTTCTTGGATTGTTTTGGAGCATTTCATATGTGCGTTTGGTGTGCTCTTACCTGTCTGAGTTTGTGAAGGACCCGAATACAGGGGAGGCGCCCGCCTGTTTTTATGCTTGACCATTCAGTTTGCTAGAGGGCACACCTGCCACGTATGCCCTCTCTCCACCTCCATGCCTCAGACTGGGTGAATTCTGAACAGTACGCCAGTACAATGTTTGAAGTTCACCTTTTGCTTCTGATATTGGGGCCCAAGCTCCTCACACAGTACGTGGCTCTGTGGTTGAGGGGGCAAAATTCCAATCTTACTGCTCCAGCAGTCTGGGGTTAATTTACCATTTCCGCCTGTCCAACTTAAAAATGTTCTCTGTCTCCTGTTTCTAATCTGTTTAAACAAAGCACAAAAAATAAATGTGGCATTTCACGTCTCTATAGGCCATTTTCAGACTTAAGATAAGTTGTCCATGTTAAGCCTACTTATCTCAAATCTGAATCGGGCCCCGTGTGCTCAGTGTAACGGGTGGTTCAACACAACAGTTTAGTCCTGCTGAGTGGACTAAGGTGGTGTTTTGACAAGCAAGAGACCCAGGTTCACATTCACTTTCTCACATGAATACCAGTTATGAAAGCCCATGTTACCTCTGCTATAACTTACATAGTCCTAAACATATTGATTGTAACATTATTTATAATCTCACAATGGGCCTGGCTATTGTAAGTGCCAATGTCTACCCTAGGAAAAGTATTACTTTCCCAGTGTCTTTTAAAATGTTAATCAAAATATAGACAAAAAATCTATTTGAAACGCAAAACCATTTGATTGAATGAGAGACATAGTCTGCCAAAACATTCTGTGTCCGTTTTGATGCTTTTACATGCACTGAAACACCCAAACAAATTTCACTGCGCTTTCTTAAAAACACAATTATTCAGATTGAAGAAACACTTTGGGTGTTTCAGAGCACTTCCATTCTGTTTTTTTAAATTAATTCAGTGTATCATAACACTTACATTGGGTTTACATTCAAAAACACTTCAAACACCAGATCTCATCTTAGTTGCACTACTTCATGGTATGTGGTTTTATTACACAATTATGGTGTTTTGAGTCTTTCTGTTTTAAGGGTGTGATTAAAAGGGAATAATTACTTTTAAAAAGCAGTGGAACTGGCCTTGAGTTCCAGATTTGAATGTGAGGGTTCTAGAGTATTGTTTTCTCTCAATGCTCTACAATCTCATGTCCTCTCAGTGCTCTATAATCTCGTTTTTTTCCCGGGTTCGTTCTTAAATTCCCTCTGACTATCTACTCCGATTTAAGAGCATGCTCGTTTGAGTGTGCCAGAGTGCAGAATAACTGGCCGGTGTCAGTAAACGTGTAATTAAGTTCCAACGCTCTGGATAACATGAAAACAGCCTAATCAGCTCTGCTAGGGTGAGATCAATGGTCAAAGTGAGGTATTCTCTCATTTATGTCTGGAAATAGCTAGCAAGCTAGCGAACTTTAGCCAGTTAGCTTAGGGCATGACTGCTATTGTGAGGTCAGAACGCTCGGATCAACCCTACTCCTCGGCCAGAGCGTCCAGTGTGCGCTCTGAACCCTCAGATAGCGAAACGCTATGAATTTACGAAAGGACAATCTGACAATGCTCTGAATTTACGCACGCCCAGAGCACACTCTGAGCGCTCTCTGGCACCCCAGAGGTAATTTACGAACGCTGAGCGTTCTAGAATCTAATCTCAGTTCTAAAATCTCATCTCCTCTCTATGTTCTGGAAGCTCATTTTCTCTGTGTTTTAGAATGGTGTCTTTCTCTCAGTGTTCTGGAAGCTTTCTGACTGACAGTCTCTTTCAACCCTGATGGCATACCATACGTTTCCAGTTCTCCAATATCTACTGGCAATTTTTATGCACCAAAATACACAGAATATTCATACAGACAACAATTGCTTTATATACAGTACCAGTCAAAAAGTTTGGACACACCTACTGAAGGGTTTTCTATATTTTTACTACTTTCTACTTTGTAGAATAATAGTGAAGACATCAAAACGTTGAAATAACACATAGGGAATCATGTAGTAACCAAAAAAAGTGTTAAACAAATCAAAATATATTTTATATTTGAAATTATTCAAAGTAGCCACCCTTTGCCTTGACAGATTTGCACACTCTTGGCATTCTCTCAACCAGCTTCATGAGGTAGTCACCTGGAATGCATTTCAATTAACAGGTGTGCCTTGTTAAAAGTTAATTTGCGGAATTTCAACAATTTCAACTGATTGGAGCCAATCAGTTGAGTTGTGACATGGTAGGGGTGGTGTACAGAAGATAACCCTATTTGATAAAAGACCAAGTCTATATTATGGCAAGTATAGCTCAAATAAGCAAATTTAAACAACAGTCCATCCTTACTTTAGACATGGTCAGTCAATCCCGAAAATGTCAAGAACTTTTAACGTTTCTTCAAGTGCAGTCGCAAAAACATCAAGCGCTATGATGAAACTGTCTCTCAAGTGAACCGCCACAGGAAAGGAAGACCCAGAGTTACTTTGCTGCAGAGGAAAAGTTCATTAGAATTGCAGCCCAAAGAAATGTTTCACAGAGTTCAAGTAAGAGACTCATCTCAACATCAACTGTTCAGAGGAGACTGCGTGAATCAGGCCTTCATGGTCGAATTTCTGCAATGAAACCACTATTAAAGGACACCAATAAGAAGAAGAGACTTGATTGGGCCAAGAAACACAAGCAATGGGCATTAGACCAGTGGAAATCTGTGTCTTTGTGAGACTCAGATGGGTGAACGGAGGATCTCAGCATGTCTGATTTCCACCGTGAAGCATGGAGGAAGTGTGATGGTGTGGGGGTGCTTTGCTGGTGACACTGTCTGTGAGAATTCAAGGCACGCTTAACCAGCATGGCTACCACAGCATTCTGCAGCAACACACCATACCATCTGGTTTGCGCTTAGTGGGACTATCATTTGTTTTTCTACAGGCTGTGTAAGGGCTATTTGACCAAGAAGGAGAGTGATGGAGTGCTGCATCACATGACCTGGCCTCCACAATCATCCAACCTCAACCCAATTGAGATAATTTGGGATGAGTTGGATCGCAGAGTGAAGGGAAAGCGACTGTTGGAAAAGCATTTCAGGTGAAGCTGGTTGAGGGAATGTCAATATTTGTCAAAGCTGTCATCAAGACAAAAGGTGGCTACTTTGAAGAATCTAAAATCTAAAACATATTTTGATTTGTTTAACACTTGTTGGGTTACTACATGATTCCGTATGTGTTATGTCATAGTGTTGATGTCTTCTCTATTATTCTGCAAAGTAAAAAAAAGTAAAATAAAGAAAAACCCTTGAATGAATAGGTGTGTTCAATTTTATACACTGTAGAATTAATCATAAGAACATTCAGTTGCTTTCAAAAAACATAATTTTTCACACATCCGCTGCTGTTTATATATAGTAATGATTGCTTAATTATGTGTAGGATTGGGAGTAATGCAGATGTGTCTGGCTGGGTTGATTGATAGAAAGAAAAAAGTCACAACTTCCGGACTTGTCTCTGCTGCTGTGTTGTTTGTTGGACTTGGCTACCTGCTAAACTTTTCGGTTTTTACTATTAATAATCGTTTAATCAAAATGATCATTTAACAAATTTACCAACGTCTTAGTTTTTACCTCGCTCAACTTTTTTCATTCATCTTTTTCACGCCGGAGGCTTTATCTGGACATGGTTCTACAGGACTTCCACCAGCCGGAAAGGCTAAGTAGTAACATTATGACTATGTCATCTAATTGCAGTCGCTGTGCTCATAATATACAGAAGAACTATCACCTTATGGTCACCTTATGGTAAGGATAGCCGTGTTGCAAGCCCAGCTTCAGATGCAATCATTAGGCAAGGTCAATTTAAGTGTAGGAAAGGATGGAACAGCATCTGTGCCAACAGTAAGTACAGATAGTAGTATAAATCTCCCTGCAAAGTCCCCGCAGCCGGACAATTTTCTCAAGGCTTCTGGAAAGAAATCGGCGTGCTCAACCTGTGTCACTCATTCAGACAACAGAAACTTTCAACCGGTTCTCCCAATTTAGCAATGAGTGGAGTCAGAGGCCGAGCCTTCTCAGATCTCTCCTCCATCCGTTACGGGGGTCTGAGCCGCCGGAAGCCTCCCAACGTTAGCTCTGACAAATTGAAAACCCGAGTAATTGGCAACTCCATTACCCGCAATATTAGACTTAAAAATAATCCTCCAGCAATCATACACTGTTTAACAGGTGGGAAGGGCTACCAACATAAAGGTTTCTCTGAACAGGGTGCTGGCTAAGGATAAAACTGGTGAGCATAGATATTATAGGGATATTGTTATCCACGTCGGCACCAACGATGTTAGGATGAAACAGTCAGAGGTCACCAAGCGCAACATAGCTTCAGCATGTAAATTAGCTAGACAGATGTGTCGGCATTGAGCAATTGTCTCGGGGCCCTCCCAGTTAAGGGGAGTGATGAGCTCTACTCAGTCGCTGGTTGAAAACCTTTTTCTGCCCCTCCCAAAATATGGAACTTGTAGATAATTGGCCCTCTTTCTGGGACTCACCCACAAACAGGACCAAGCCTGGCCTGCTGAGTAAATGACTAGCTGGAGGGGTACTCTCATCTTATCTATCAACATTGACAAGGCTCTAACTCCTCTAGTTCCACAATGAGATAGGGTGCAGGCCAAGCTTCAGGCTGTTAGCCAGCCTGCCAGCTTAATGGAGTCTGCCATTAACACAGTCAGTGTAGTCAGCTCAGCTATCCCCATTGAGACCGTGTCTGTGCCTCAATCTAGGTTGGGCAAACATAAACATGGTGGTGTTCGCCTTAGCAATCTCACTGGAATAAAGGCCTCATCCATTCCTGTCATTAATGAAAGAGAATATGCTATCTCACATCTGAAAATAGGGCCACTTAATGGGGATCCCTCACTTCCAAGGCAGTTATAGTCAATGAACTAATCACTGATCATAATCTTGATCTGAGTGGCCTGACTGAAATGTGTCTCAAGCCTGATGAATTTACTGTGTTAAATGAGGCCTCTCCTCCTGGTTACACTATTGACCATAACTTCCGCGCATCCTGCAAAGGCGTAGGTGTTGCTAACATTTAAGACAAAAATGACAGCATTTTCAACGTTTGAGATTCTAGTCATGAAATCTATGCAGCCTACTCAATCACTTTTTATAGCTACTGTTTACAGGCCTCCTGTGCCTTATACAACAATCCTCACTGAGTTCCCTGAATTCCTATTGGACCTTGTAGTCACGGCAGATGATATTCACATTTTTGGTGACTTCAATATTCACATGGAAAAGACCACAGACCCACTCCAAAAGGCTTTTGGAGGCCATCATCGACAAAGTGGGTTTTATCCAACATGTCTACGGACCTACTCATTGCCACAGTCATACCCTGGATATAGTTTTGTCCTGTGGAATAAATATTCTGGATCTAAATGTTTTTCCTCATAATCCTAGACTATTACTTATTATGTTTGCAATCACAACAAATAATCTGCTCAGACCCCAACCAAGGATCATCGAAAGCTGTGCTATAAAATCTTGGAATCCTAGATGTCCTTCCACGCTCCCTCCACCTACCCAAGGACATCGGAGAACAAAAACCAGTTAACCACCTAACTGAGGATTTAAATTTAACCTTGCGTAAAACCCTAGATGCAGTCACACCCCTAAAACAAAACAAAACAAAAAAAAGACTGTCTGTCTCTCACATAGCCTTTCCATGCCTAGCATGGACAGAGAGGTAGGAGCCAGTGTGTGTGTGTGTGTGTGTGTGTGTGTGTGCGTGCATGTGTGCATGCGTGTAAACATGTATGCCTATATGTATGTGTATGTGTGTGTTTCATTGGTAAATTGGGTTTAGAAGTTGTGTGTGTGTGTCTTGAATGGCTGAGTGATTAACCAACTCTATCTCTCTCCTCACTGACCTTTTCCCTCCTCTGTGCTGATTGAAGGGTTGTGAATGCTAGGCATGGAAAGGCCAGGTGAGAGACAGACGGTCTGTGTGTTTACCTCCACCAGCTTCCTACCAGGGAAGAGTTGAGGGAGCAGTGTTTGTGTGAATTTAAAGTTGAGTAGAAAGAAGAGAAGAGGAGAAGAGAATAGGATGGCATGTAAAAGTGTCAGGATTGGGGTAAATTTATAGTGAACAAAAATATAAACGCAACATGCAACAATTTCAACAGTTCATATAAGGAAATTTGTAAATTGAAATGAATTAATTAGGCCCTAATCCATGGATTTCATATGACTGGGCAGGGGCGCAGACATGGGTGGGCGTATGAGTGCATAGGCCCACCCACTGGGGATCCAAGCCCAGCCAATTAGAATTTATTTTTGACCTCCTGAAAGGTCATGAAAGGGCAAACTACAGTATGTTATCACGTACTTATACAGAAAATAGAGCAGGTTCTGTATGGCTTTTAGCAATGCATAAATACAATAGCAGGTCCTCATATCATAGGCCTACACCTATTTGACTTCTTTCTGTACAGGGACGGATTTGCCGTCTTGCAAACGCCAGACGGGCTGGACAATTTTTTTGTTAGATGAGCTGGTCAAAATTAGCACACACATTTAAAAAAAAAAAAAAAAGAAATAAAACAATGAAAAAGGTGACATAGGCCTGTTAAGATTTCATTTTAGTTATACTAATCTATAATGAGGCTGATCAGTGTGCAACGGCCGGTTGAGCTGAGCAGAGGTCAAACTCACATTCAAAGTCAAACGCGGCAGCCAAGATCATGGATGGTAAAAAATGAAAAGGGTGCCTATAAACTTAGAAAGATCACTAAAAGTCATTAGCTTGGCTTTTATAATGGCTTACCACTAGAACCGCCTGGTCTTTCAGCGTTTAAGTAACCCGCTAAAGAATGTTGCCGGGCGTCACCTTTAGCATATGCATCAGCTGAATATCAACCTACGCAAACATGCTTGATAAATAAATGCTTGATAGTGCATGAACTATTGTAAAGGATTAATCGCATGAAGAAATATGAATGGAAATATATAAATTGAAAGAAATAACTGCAATAGTTATTTGTTTAGATAGAGTCAAGGATATGTTTTGTATAATTCTACAAAGTCCTATAAAAAGCCTAGGCCTATAGCCTATTTTCGTTGCCCTTACAATAACAACATTACAGTGTAATCCAACTTTTATTTGTAGATTTGATATTTCTTTATTTATTTTATTTAACCAGGTTGGCTAGTTGAGAACAAGTTGTCATTTACAACTGCGACCTGGAAAAGATAAAGCAAAGCAGTGCGACACAAACAACAACACAAAGTTGCATACGGAAAAAACAACATACAGTCAATAATACAATAGAAAAAGTCTATATACAGTGTGTGCAAATGAGGTGGATAAGGGAGATAAGGCAATAAATAGGCCATAGTGGCAAAATAATTACAATATAGCAATTAAACGTGCTATGGGTGGGTGTTGCTATGGTGACCAGTGAGCTGAGATAAGGCGGGGCTTTACCTAGCAAAGACTTATTGGTGACCTGGAGCCAGTGGGTTTGCCGACGAATATGAAGCGAGGGCCAGCCAACGAGAGCATACAGGTCGCAGTGGTGGGTAGTATATGGGGCTTTGGTGACAAAACGGATGGCACTGTGATAGACTGCATCCAATTTGCTAAGTAGAGTGTTGGAGGCTATTTTGTAAATGACATCGCCGAAGTCAAGGATCGGTAGGATAGTCAGTTTTACGAGGGTATGTTTGGTAGCATGAGTGAAGGATGCTTTGTTGCGAAATAGGAAGCAGATTCTAGATTTAATTTTGGATTGGAGATGCTTAATGTGTGTCTGGAAGGAGAGTTTACAGTCTACCAGACACCTAGGTATTTGTAGTTGTCCACATATTCTAAGTCAGAACCATCCAGAGTGATGATGCTAGACGGGCGGGCAGGTGTGGGCAGCGATCGGTTGAAGAGCATGCATTTAGTTTTACTTGCATTTAAGAGCAGATGGAGGCCACGGAAGGAGAGTTGTATGGCATTGAAGCTCGTCTGGAGGTTAGTTAACACAGAGGTGGATCAGCGAATCACCAGCAGCAAGAGTGACATCATTGATGTATACAGAGAAAAGAGTTGGCCCGAGAATTGAACCCTGTGGCACCCCCATAGAGACTGCCAGAGGTCCGGACAACATGCCCTCCGATTTGACACACTGAACTCTGTCTGAGAAGTAGTTGGTGAACCAGGCGAGGCAGTCATTGGAGAACCAAGGCTGTTGAGTCTGCCGATAAGCATGTGGTGATTGAGAGAGTCGAAAGCTTTGGCCAGGTCAATGAATACAGCTGCACAGTATTGTCTCTTGTCGATGGCGGTTATGATATCATTTAGGACCTTGACCTTGACTTGGATGAGGTGCACCCATGACCAGCTTGGATAACCACATTGCATAGCGGAGAGGGTACGGTGGGATTCGAAATGGTCGGTGATCTGTTTGTTAACTTGGCTTTCGAAGACCTTAGAAAGGCAGGGTAGGATAGATATAGGTCTGTAACAGTTTGGCTCTAGAGTGTCTCCCCCTCACGGAAATCCACTGAGCAAGTACTTGGTTTTGACATCGGTGGCTAACCAAAACTTAACTGAAGTCACATGCACTATTATCAGTTTCTATCTATTGCCCATTTATTCTTTGATGACAGAATAGCATATTTAAATTTTAAGTTTATTATGTTACTCGTTTTTGCTTAGTAGCCAGAGCAATGCTGCAGAGCGTGTGGTCAGCGTCATCTGGGAATGTCAGGAATGTCCTTGTCCCATCACGCTCTAGCGACTCCTGTGGCGGGCCAGGTGCACACACGGTCACCAAGTGTACAGTGTTTCTTCTGACACTTGGTGTGGCTGGCTTCTGGGTTAAGTGGGCATTGTGTCAAGAAGCACTGTGGCTTGGTTGTGTTTCAGAGGATGCATGGCTCTCAACCTTCGCCTCTCTCGAGTCCTTACGGGAGTTGCAGTGATGAGACAAGACTGTAACTACCAATTGGATACCATGAAATTGGCTCTGAATGAGGATGCACCTATCTCTTCATGTACAATTTGAGAACTGATAGGCCTAATATTGTCACACATCTCCTTATTGTCAATGTAATCTTGTTTATAGGCTAACTCTTCTTATGTGTGAAATTCGTTTTGTTATTGCGTAGGTGTAGTTTCGAAAGGGCTGGCCGTGCTGACTGCTGACTGGCATCATTTGTTTAGCATTATTCTAAAGGCCCAATGCAACACATAGCATGATTTCGTTTCCCGTACAACAAATTTGATTAGTAATAGAGTTACAGTAAATAAAACAGTCCCATAACAGCTTATTTTTACAAGGTAAAATGTAAAAGAGAATGGCAATAACCTGCAAGCCTTGCAGTCAAATTATTAACATGAGCGCCAAAGCTGATGAATAGGCATAACACAAACTCATCATTACACTATTGTTTTTCTAAATTAAATCAACCTCTTCATCATTCAGTTCTGCCTAATTTAAATTATATTTTGAAGTAATTTGCACAATTATCTCCAATTCCATCCATTTGTCATTCATTCAGTGGGCTGGTATCGTTTGCTACGCTGGATAGAGTCAAGGATATTGTTGTGACGTGACTTGCATTAATGTGATGACTGTTATTTATCTTATCAACTATGTTTAATTGTTACTCCATTAAATGAATCATGTAACAATTAACTCATTAGGAATTTGAGGCACCGCAGGAAAAGTTGTTTAACGAATTACTATCTCCCGAATAAAACTCTAAATATATATAGATATCTCTTATATCAATAACAGTCACTTATTAATTATTATCTCATATCAGTCTCATTCTGAACTTCGTAGAACTCTTGAATCCTAAACAACCCCAGCCTTTCAGATTATTCAGTTCTACACAAATGTATTTAATTATTTATTTACTAACTAACTAAATAGTGACACAGAATACACATAGTGTTGAAGTCGGAAGTTTACATACACCTTAGCCAAATACATTTCAACTCAGTTTTTTACAATTCCTGACATTTAATCCTAGTAAAAATTCCCTGTCTTAGGTCAGTTAGGATCACTACTTTATTTTAAGAATGTGAAATGTCAGAATAATAGTACAGAGAATGATTTATTTCAGCTTTTATTTATTTCATCACATTCCCAGTGGGTCAGAAGTGTACATACACTCAATTAGTATTTGGTAGCATTGCCTTTAAATAGTTTAACTTGGGTCAAAGGTTTCGGGTAGCCTTCCACAAGCTTCCCACAATAAGTTGGGTAAATTTTGGCCCATTCCTCCTGACAGAGCTGTTGTAACTGAGCCAGGTTTGTAGACCCCCTTGCTCGCACACGCTTTTTCAGTTCTGCCCACACATTTTCTATAGGATTGAGGTCAGGGCTTCGTGATGGCCACTCCAATACCTTGACTTTGTTGTCCTTAAGCCATTTTGCCACAACTGGAAGAATGCTTGGGGTCATTGTCCATTTGGAAGACCCATTTGCGACCAAGCTTTAACTTCATGACTGATGCCTTGAGATGTTGCTTCAATATATCCACATAATTGTCCTTCCTCATGATGCCATCTATTTTGTGAAGTGCACCAGTCCCTCCTGCAGCAAAGCACCCCCACAACATGATACTGCCACCCCTGTGCTTCACGGTTGGGATGCTGTTCTTCGGCTTGCAAGCCTCCCCCTTTTTCCTCCAAACATAACGATGGTCATTATGGCCAAACAGTTCTATTTTTGTTTCATCAGACCCAAGGAAACTTCTCCAAAAAGTATGATCTTCGTACCCATGTGCAGTTGCAAATCGTAGTCTGGCTTTTTTATGGTGGTTTTGGAGCAGTGGCTTCTTCCTTGCTGAGCGGCCTTTCAGATTATGTCAATATAGGACTCGTTTACTGTGGATATAGATACCTTTGTACCTGTTTCCTCCAGCATCTGCACAAGGTCCTTTGTTGTTGTTCTGAGATTGATTTGCACTTTTCGCACACCAAAGTATGTTCATCTCTAGGAGACAGAAGGCGTCTCCTTCCTGAGCGGTATGACAGCTGCGTGGTCCCATGGTATTTATACTTGTGTACTATTGTTTGTACAGATGCACGTGGTACCTTCAGGCGTTTGGAAATTGCTCCCAAGGATGAATCAGACTTGTGGAGGTAAAAAAATAAATCTGAGGTCTTGGCTGATTTCTTTTGATTTCCCCATGATGTCATGCAAAGAGGCACTGAGTTTGAAGGTAGGCCTTGAAATACATCCACAGGCACCTCCATTTGACTCAAACTATGTCAATTAGCCTATCAGAAGCTTCTAAAGCCATGACATCCTTTTCTGGAATTGTCCAAGCTGTTTAAAGGCACAGTGAACTTAGTGTATGTAAACTTCTGACCCACTGGAATTGTGATACAGTGAATTATAAGTGAAATAATCTGTCTGTAAACAATTGTTGGACAAATTACTTGTGTCATGCACAAACCGACTTGCCAAAGCTATAGTTTGTTAACAAGAATTTGTGGAGTGGTTGAAAAACGAGTTTTAATGACTCCAACCAAAGTGTATGTAAACTTCCGACTTCAACTGTAAGTCCCTAGTGGACTGACAAGATATGACAGCTTGTTACACATATGGAAAGGAGGGGTAGGTAAAGAGAGGGAGAGACAAAGAGAGACAACACTTGGATACATCTGGAAGCTACCCTCAAAATAATAATAGTACTTTGCTCACGAACCACCGCTCATTTGGGTAAGAAATCCAAAGTATTTACATGTAGATGTCTTTGTCCGTTGTCCCTCTGAAACCAATCGATCCTTCTATGAGTAAGGGGCTGGATGGGTGTAAGGTTCTCACCAGTGGTCACAATGTCTTTCTTCTTTGTAGAGCTTCTCTGGTAGTGAAGTGTTTGTCAGAACAGATACTTCAGATGCACCAACGCTTGTCTGAGATGGGATTCTCCTTCCCACCTCTTTAGTCAAAGTGCTAGACTTCTTTATGTGCCAGCTGCAGACTGGTAATGCTAAGGTCTAGTGAGTTTATCTTCTCGTGTAGAGATTGAGAGTTTCAGAGTTTCAACCATTTGTAACGTTTAGCTCGCGCTTCACGTAAGCTGGTCTGGTAGTTTCAACCATTTCAACGTGTGAACCACAGTCTCACGTCTTTTGGTCTCAAGGATTGATTATTCAGGGTTCAGCTCTGATCACTTTACACGCCAGTAGTAACCCGGCAATGTACTGGTCTCACCATTTTCAGCCGTGTAGCCACCGCTCCACGCTTTCTGGTCCAGTAGCTTCAACCATTCGTAATGTCCGGCTCACACCGTCTGTCTGCTGGTCTGATATGTTAATTCTTAGCAAGTCCTTTTAAGCACTCTGGTCAGAAAAGCGGTTCTATCACGCTGACATGCTCTTCTGACCTCATTAGTGGCGTGGCTTAGTTAATGTGCAATGCACATGAAAAACATTATCTCATTAGGAGACTAAAATTACATTCCTATATTAGCAAGATTTGTTTCCTCGTTCTTGATATTGTATTAACATCATACTGGATGGAAACTTGAAAGCTAGAGTATGTTGCCTTCATTAGTTACAGTATTTGGTTCATACAGTTTTTAATAACGTCACAAAAGAATAAACAATATGACATGATTATTCTTTAGATCCCCACGGACCATTCTTAACATACAAATATTGTTCCAAAGTTCACTCTTTGGGTGTTATAGTTTTGGGCGGCAAAATGTCTCTGTAATAAAGTCATTCCTTTCCCAATACTGAAGAGCAAAGGGAGAGTTCTCTCTCACTTAATTTACAACAGGGTGTGAAAGTGTCATGAACCCCCTCTTCTGTGGTTAAGAAGGTCTGGTTGTTGTCAGCTATTTACCAAGCTGATCTGAGGCCTTTAATCCTCAACCAGGAGAGTCATGACAATATGTTTAGCATTATTCTAAAGACCGTCTGCAACATGTAGCAGTAGTTTTTGTTTCCCTTATAATAAATGTGATTAGTAATAGAGTTATAGTAAATAAAACGGCCCCATAACAGCTTCTTTTTACAAAGTAAACATAAAAGAGAATGGTATCCATCCGTAAGGCGTGCGGCCAATTTATTTGCTGCTGATAAATAGGCATAACATAAACTTATCGCTAAACTATTGTCTTTCTATATTAAATCAACATCTTCACCCTCCTTATAATTCAGTTAGGCCTAACAAGAAGAAGCACAGAGTGACATCAGAGAATATGCTGAGACAGATAGACAGCACAACTGGGAGGCAAACAAAAAGGTGATTTGGCGACACGCGCAGTGATATGGGTTGGTGTGGATAAAATGCCAGGGCCTAATTCTTGTCCCATTCCGCCCCTGCTTTTGTACCATTAATGTGTCCATACCTTGAAAGGACACAGTGCTCACAGATGGTGCTGAAACGCATGGTCAATCACAGTCAGAAACATTTGTGAACTAGTCTAAGACAGTTGCAGGGTCAATGCCTCTTACTCAACTCAGTATCTCTCTCTCTCTCTCTCTCTCATTTCCCTCAGTTCAACACACACTGCAGAATCTATTCAGTTTTTGACATTACTCTGATCTTGACAAACAAGGAGTTTCTCTACAGTGTCCCTGGGATCCCATTGTTAACATCTGGACTCATTCTCTATTTTTCTATGTATTTGTTTTCTTTGTGTTTTTCATAGTGCATCACGACACACACTAGGGGTATAAAATGATCCTGCTCACACAAACACACACAGCGAGACAGCGGGCCTCTGTTTCTGCTTGGCGAGCAGAGAGAGCGAGAGATACCCCCCAACCCTCCTCCCGCCAAGTAGGCCTATTTACAAGTCAGATTTCCCTAGCATTGCAGAGTTTGGGAAGACAGGAGAATGAGAAAAGTTTTCAAGCTGTCTGAAGACAACTTAATGTGTGAGGCTTGATGTGAGGAAGGTCCTGCGTGGAAGATAGGAGGTTGGGGCGTTAATGGAATGCTTTAGCCCGACTTGTTTCCCATTCGCACCACAGGACCACTGTGATGTGGCACCGAGGACGATTTCACAGGATTTGTTATGTTTTGTGTGAAGTCGGCTATAGGCCTGTCACAATACAGCATGAAAGAAAGATTTAAGCGAATTTTTAATTGTTGGATATTTGGAGGCAGCTAACCTGGTTTTTAACCTATTTCAGCTCTGAAGTTGGAAGATAGTTGATGCTGTGACTGTGACAAGATAATGAGCCTCTCAGTAGGTGAAACTGGCTGCTGTCATTACGACATCATCATCAAATCAATAGAATGTAATTGAAACCAGAAATTGGTTGATATGACGTCATTACAACTGGTTTTGCCTGCTGGGTATTTCTATTGTTGTTGTTTGTTATTTGTGGTTATTGGGAATAGTTTTCTGTGTTTAAGTCCACTGACAAACCATGAAGCTTGTTTGCACATGGGTCCACTCTGGCTCCTTAGTGTCACAGTTGATATCTGTGACTTGTGATGTAGAGTGCCGGTGGGCAACTGACTATATTTAGGCTTCACTGGTCTGTCCACTGCATCTTCAAACAGGGGCAAACTGAGTCACACTGCCCCCATTCACTTGTTGCTGTAGTGAAGGTGTTATGTACACACACAGATAAACACACAAACACACACTCAGGTAGACAACAAATCCTTGGAAAGTTGGTTAGTGTAGAGGGTTAACAATCGACACACACACACCAGACAGCCATGACGACCACAGACATAATTGATAAGACAGGGGTGTATGAGGCCAGAGCAGACAGTGGTGTGTTATCAGTGAGGATGGCTGGAGAGGTTGTCAGACAGGCCACTGCCTGCAGGTTACTGTGTCTAATTACAGAGTAGTGTGTGTGTGTGTGTGTGTGCATGTGTGCGTGTGCGTGTGTGTGTGTGTGTGTGTGTGTGGATGTGTGTCCAGTGTGCCAGATGACACCGGTTGGTCATTTCAAGACTGATTCTATGTCAACACATATTAAACTGCCAATTCAAAGCAAGTTGATTTGATAGTTTCACACCTATTCACACTATACTGACCTACCAACTTCTAGCGATATCTGTTAAGATAGTTGCTTTAAAGGAGAAACATGTAGCATTTTATCCATAAATGTGATTTCTTCTTGGTTTTTTGAAGGACACTGTTTAGAAATGGCGAAAAAGTATTTCTCCTGCTTCCTACCTTATCAGAATCCAAAAAACATGACGTGAAAAAGTTTTGTATTGCTAATATGTTTTTTTATTGTTGTCAACTTCGCAAACGAGAACCAATCATAATTCAGGAAGTTGTCCACACACCAACAGCCGGATAGGCAATTTGTGGTAAAAATGCTAATTAGCGGTGAAAATGTGTCACGCTTTGTTCATAAATGTAATTTTTACTCTTGTGAATTTCAATTTTTTTGCTACTGATCTTAATTTGATCACCCTGACGCAGAACAACTTTCCTGCAAAGCAGAAAATGACAACCTTAAGTGTATTTGAGGTTTAAAAAGGCTTATAAAAGTTTGTAATTTTCCCTTTGAAATTTTATACTTGATTTTCCCTTACGTAAAATGTATTAACCCTTATAATCCACATGTCCTGTTGCTGCAGGATTATTTTCCTGTGGTAGGAAACTCAGGAAGCTGGCTCAAATTAAGATTCTACAGTACTACTGGTATGTAATTGATATTTGGCATTAGCTGGAAGTGCAATTGTCACATCTAGCTTGTCTTTACCTGCAAGTAAGCCTTGCCCATGCGTCTAACAGCATGTCTATTTTGAAGAATGGAACTTGGAGGCAAACACATGCCTCTCCTGCATACACTATTCCTTTCGTTGGTAACTGAGAGATGGACACAGCCCAAACTCTAGTGAACACATTTTAGTCATTTAGCAGATGCTCTTATACAGGGTTAAGTGCCTTGCCCAATGGCACATCAACAGATGCTTCACCTATTCAGCTTTGGGATTAAAACCTGCAACCTTTCAGCTTCTTACCCAATGCTCTTAACAGCTAGGCAACCTGTCACACTTAACCACTAGGCTAACTGAACACACAGTCAGCTACAGATTTGTTTTTTGTCATTTAGCGTAAACTCTTATCCAGAGTGATTTTCAGGAGCAATTAGGATTAAGTGTCTTGCACAAGGCCACATCAACAGATATTTCACGTAGTCGGCTCGGGGATTCAAACCTACAACCCTTCAGTTACTGGCCCAATGGTTTTAACCGCTTGGCTACCTAAACACATGCTGTCCAAGTGTTAGCTATGGTTCTGAACATCGCAGCTTCAACCTCAGTGCTAGGTTCTCATTTTGTAATTGTAGTTTTTCTGTTTTAACCCGGACCCAAACCTTAGTGCTTAACTTAAAGGCCCAGCACAATCAAAAATGTTATTTTCCTGTGCTTTATGTACACTTTATTAGTTTATTAGGTACACCATTCTAGGAGCAGGTCGGACCCCTCTTTACCTCCAGAACAGCCTGAATTCTTTAGGCATGGTTACAAGGTGTCAGAAACGTTCCACATGGATGTTGGTCCATGCTGACGCGATGGCATCAAGCAGTTGCTGCAGATTGGACTGCGGCACATTAATGCTGCGAACAGCCGGTTATATCTCATCCCAAAGATGTTCTCGCTGTCATGTTCCAGGCAATGTTTTTCCACTTCTCAATTGTCCAGTGCTGGTGATCGGGTGCCCACTGGAGCCGATTCTTCTTCTTTTTAGCTGATAGGAGTGGAACCCGGTGTGGTCGTCTGCTGCAATAGTCCATCCGTGACAAGGATCAACGAGTTGTGAGTTCCGAGATGCCTGTTATTTGTCTGTTTGTGGCCCTACTGTTAGCCTGCACAATTCTTGCCATTCTCCCTCGACCTCTCCCATCAACGAGCTGTTTTCGCCCCCAAGACGGCCACTGGAGCCGGCGCGCCTGGCACTGACGATCATACCAAGCTCGAAGTCGCTTAGGTCACTTGTTTGGCCCATTCTAACTTTCAAGTAACTGAATGCCTCGATGCCTGTCTGCCTGCTTTATATAGGGCCACTTGACTCACTGTCTGTAGGAGCAATATATTTTCGTGAACGGGGTGGTGTACCTAATTCCACACCATGAGATTGGAATAATACTGTGAAATTGTACAAATTATGATAAGGCCCCTAAGAGCTGTTTGAAAAGACCGGCTGAAATTTCAGTCTGTTTTGTTGGGATAGAATTTCGGCCTGCCTGGTGACATCAAATTAAATTAAATTAAACCTCTTAAGACTACAGTGGGCACTATATTAACTGGTAATTGCTGATAATATGTTTACATTACTTATTTTATTAATTTTCCACAGTTTAATTAGTCAGAACACAAAAGACTATATGTAGTCCTAGGACACTCAGAGGCTTATCTGTCAAGTAAACGTGTCTCTGGCTCAATCGAGTGGTCAGCTGCGTCATTACAATCCATTTTGTCTTCTCTTTGCCACGTCACATCAAAGTGTGGTCCTTAGCAAGCTGCTTGTCTAGTCGACTTGCTCGCGACACAGATATGATCGCTGTAGCAGGTGGTTCTAAATATATAACTTCCATAGATACAGGACAGCCTTAATTTATCGGAGTGACGAAAGCGTTCTACAGGATTGCTGGGCCATGTTGACTCCAATGCTTCCCACAGTTGTGTCAAGTTGGCTGGATGTCCTTTGGGTGGTGGACCATTCCTGATACACCATTCACACTCTGAATGACACACATGCACAATCCATGTGTGTCAAATCCTTCTTTAACCTGTCTCCTCCCCTTCATGTACACTGATTGAACTGGATTTAAAAAGTGACATCAATAAAGGATCATAGCTTTCACCTGGATTCACCTGATCAGTCTGTCATGGAATAAGCAGGTGTTCTTAATGTTTTGTATACTCAGTGTATATAGACATATTACAAAGTATAAAATGGCTTGTTCATCCACATGTCACGAATTCACTATGATATCATCATATTTGTATGTGGTTTATTATACTTTAATTATGTACTAGATCACATGGGTTGAGTGTTTTTTCTCTGACATAAATAAACAATTTCAAAAGCTGAGGGGTGGGATTAAAAGCTCATGTTTAAAAGCTCATGTTTTAAAATAGTTGACTAAATGACTAAAAACACATAACAACGTATACAGATATATAACGTATCTGGATGTGATGTACAGTACCAGTCAAAAATTTGGACACCTACTTATCCAAGGGTTTTTCTTTATGTGTACTGTTTTCTACATTATAAAATAATAGTGAAGACCCGAACACTATGAAATAACACAAATGGAATCATGTAGTAACAAAAAAACTATTAAACAAATCAAAATATATTTTATACTTGAGATTTTTCAAAGTAGCCACCCTTTGCCTTGATGACAGCTTTGCACACTCTTGGCATTCTCTCAATCAGCTTCATGAGGTAGTCACCTGGAATGCATTTCAATTAACCGGTGTGCCTTGTTAAAAGTTCATTTGTGGAATTCATTTCCTTCTTAATGCGTTTGAGCCAATCCGTTGTGTTGTGACAAGTTAGGTGTGGTATACAGAAGAAAGCCCTATATGGTAAAAGACCAAGTCCATATTATGGCAAGAACAGCTCAAATAAGCAAAGAGAAACGACAGTCCATCATTAATTTAAGACATGAAGGTCAGTATTTCCGGAAAATTTCAAGAACTTTTAACGTTTCTTCAAGTGCAGTCGCAAAAACTATCAAGTGCTATGATGAAACTGGCTCTCATGAGGACAGCCACAGGAAAGGAAGACCCAGAGATACCTCTGCTGCAGACAATAAGTTCATTAGAGTTACCAGCCTCAGAAATTGCAGCCCAAAGAAATGCTTCAATTCTCAACATCAACTGTTCAGAGGACACTGCGTGAATCAGGCCCTTATGGTCGAATTGAAACCACTACTAAAGGACACCAATAAGAATAAGAGACTTGCTTGGGCCAAGAAATGCAAGCAATGGACATTAGACTTATGGAAATCTGTCCTTTGGTCTGATGAGTTTAAATTTGAGATCTTTGGTTCCAACCACCGTGTCTTTGTGAGACTCAGATTAGGTAAACGGATGATCTCTGCATGTGTTCTTCCCACCGTGAAGCATGGAGAAGGAGGTGTGATGGTTTGGGGGTGCGTTTCTGGTGACACTGTCAGTGATTTATTTATAAGGCACACTTAACCAGCATGGCTACCACAGCATTCTGCAACGATACACCATCCCATTTGGTTTGCCCAGAGTGGGACTGTAATTTGTTTTTTAACAGGACAATGACCCAACAAACCTCCAGGCTGTATAAGGGCTATTTGACCAAGAAGGAGAGTGATGGAGTGCTGCATCAGATGAACTGGCCTTGACAATCACCCAACCTTTAACCCATTTGAGATGGTTTGGGATGAGTTTTACAGCAAAAAAAGCTTCAAAAACGTTTATTTCGGTGGATGGGCGAATAAAATAATATACACATTATTAAAAATGTTGCTTTCTTGCAGTTTTGCAAACCAGTGCAAAACTGCTGTCAACTCAATATTAATAGACCAATAAGAAAGAGATTTTTTTAACTCTGCCAGTAACAGCTAGTTTTTAGTTTCCCCCTCCCCACTCAGACCAGCAAAACAATCACAGTAAGGTACTCAATTGTTACCCAGAAATTATTTGATATCGAGATAAAAACGGCTGCATTGGACCTTCAGCCCTAATGCTTAAACCTTTACCAAAATCTAAGAATGAATGTCTAAATTTAACCGTTGAGGATAGTTTTGGTTTCACTTTTGCGCAGTTTGACTGACAGCTAACAGATGGCGACACACTCCGTAATTAAAAGGGCAATATGCTCCGTAATCTACACAGCGACACACTCCGTAATTAAAAGGGCAATATGCTCCGTAATCTACACAGCGACACACTCCGTACTTAAAAGGGCAATATGCTCCGTAATCTACACAGCGACACACTCCGTAATTAAAAGGGCAATGTGCTCCGTAATCTACACAGCAACACACTCCGTAATTAAAAGGGCAATATGCTCTGTAATCTACACAGCGACACACTCCGTAATTAAAAGGGCAATAGGCTCCGTAATCTACTCAGTGACACACTCCATAACCTCTGAAATGTGTAGTAATGACAACTTTCTGTTTGCTTTAGCAGTTGCGTTGGATAGACAACACTTTGTACTGGGATTGTCTATGTTGCCGTTTTCACTCTCCTCCTTTTAAAACCTTCTGGGTGTATTTGTAATGCACATCATATTATACCGAAGTAAAATGTTTTGCAAAGGAAAACGTGCCACGAAAATGATAGTTTCTTATTGTACAAGTGCAAGTAGTCCCTCCCCATTTCGTTATTATGTGATAGAAACTGTAAAACAGATTATTACCCCCAAAATGTTGTCATATTATGTTTCAGTGTAATGTAATTGTTGTTAAATGAATGATTCAATGGTCATTAAAAAGCAGTTAAAAGCAGACTAGAATTCAATCTCCTAAAGCTGACCTATTTACAACCTCATTTGGAAGAATATATTGCTCCCTTTACAGAATGCACATACTTCAAGAGCCAATATTAGGTGCATTTGGCTGCCAATACCTGAAGATGCCCTTACCTCAAGAGCCAATAGTGGTAGTAGTTATCTTCTGTAAGCAGAATCTCGCCCTTCTGTATTTGAGGATGTCACTTCACTGAATCTACCTTTAACAATACAACATGAGCAATGGCAAATAAACATTTTCTGATAATTGTTCTTGAAAAACTGTATTTTAGAGGTTAGTGATGTTGTTACATGATAATAACACTGCCACCTTTACACCTGTATTCTTACCTGTGTGTACCTGTGTTCCAGGTCTGTGTCAGTGTGGCCAGTGTACCTGCCATCCCCCAGGAGACACTCGTGTGCATGGGAGGAACTGTGAGTGTGATGACCGCCAGTGTGAGGACATCAGCGGGGAGATATGTGGAGGTGAGGGTGCACACACACACACTAACACACACACACACACACACACACACACACACACACACACACACACACACACACACACACACACACACCCTCTCAGGCAGCCATGACCACAGAGGTTATCGATAAGGCAGGGGTGGTATACACGTATGTGTAATTGAGTATGTTCCATCGTACTTAGTCTTGGAAGTTGTATGTGCGCGTCTCTTGAATGGCTGAGTGATTAGCTGATACTTTTTGATACCACATACAACCCTCTCTCTTTTCCTCTCAATGAGAAATGTCAACCGCCAATGAAACATTAGACCAGG
Organism: Brachymystax lenok tsinlingensis; assembly: GCA_030435695.1. Taxonomy (NCBI): domain Eukaryota; kingdom Metazoa; phylum Chordata; class Actinopteri; order Salmoniformes; family Salmonidae; genus Brachymystax; species Brachymystax lenok. The sequence goes on along the minus strand of CM059785.1, from coordinate 47,496,347 downwards.
GCCTTTGAGCCAGTCATATCTGCTAAAGCTACCATGAGGTGTTTAATTAACTAAGGTGGCCTATGCGCTCGCAGGAGGAGGGAGCGAGGGGATCGATTCAACATGGCATTAGCCTGATGTCAACAACGTTGCTAAGCGTAAGCAATCATGCTGTCCTTCTTAACATTAGAAAAGCCATTCTAACACTCAAATAAATATGTTTTATATATGTTATCGGAAAGATAATGATTTGTTTGTGTTTATAAAGGTAACATTATAATATAAAAATATACAGTGGCAAGGAAAAGTATGTGAACCCTTTGGAATTACCTGGATTTCAGCATAAATTGGTCATCAAATTTTATCTGATCTTCATCTAAGTCACAACAATAGACAAACACAGTGTGCTTAAACTAATAACACACAAATTATCGTATTTTTCTTGTCTATATTTTTACACATCATTTAAACATTCACAGTGTAGTTTGGGAGAAGTATGTGAACCCCTAGGCTAATGACTTCTCCAAAAGCTAATTGGAGTCAGGAGTCAGCTAACCTGGAGTCCAATCAATGAGACGAGATTGGAGATGTTGGTTAGAGCTACCTTGCCCTATAAAAAACACTCACAAAATTTGAGTTTCCTATTCACAAGAAGCATTGCCTGATGTAAACCATGCCTCGAACAAAAGAGATCTCAGAAGACTTACAGTTGAAGTCGGAAGTTTACATACACCTTAGTCAAATACATTTAAACTCAATTCCTGACATTTAATCCTAGTAAAAATTCCCTGTCTTAGGCCAGATAGGATCACCACTTCATTTTATGAATAATAGTAGAGAGAATGATTTATTTCAGCTTTTATTTATTTCATCACATTCCCAGTGGGTCAGAAGTTTACATACACGCAATTATTTAGTATTTAGTATTTAGTAGCATTGCCTTTAAATTGTTTAACTTGGATCAAATGTTTCGGGTAGCCTTCCACAAGCTTCCCACAATAAGTTGGGTGAAGTTTGGCCCATTCCTCCTGACAGAGCTGGTGTAACTGAGTCAGATTTGTAGGCCTCCTTGCTCGCACACGCTTTTTCAGTTCTGCCCACAAATTTTCTATGGGATTGAGGTCAGGTCTTTGTGATGGCCACTCCAATACCTTGACTTTGTTATCCTTAAGCCATTTTGCCACAACTGGAAGAATGCTTGGGGTCATTGTCCATTTGGAAGACCCATTTGCGACCAAGCTTTAACTTCCTGACTGATGCCTTGAGATGTTACTTCAATATATCCACATAATTGTCCTTCCTCATGATGCCATCTATTTTGTGAAGTGCAACAGTCCATCCTTCAGCAAAGCACCCTCTCAACATGATACTGCTACCCCCGTGCCTCACGGTTGGGATGGTGTCTTCGGCTTGCAAGTCTCCCCATTTTCCTCCAAACGTAACGATGGTCATTATGGCCAAACAGTTCTATTTTTGTTTCATCAGACCAGAGGAAATTTCTCCGAAAAGTATGATCTTTGTCCCGATGTGCAGTTGCAACCCGTAGTCTGGCTTTGTTATGGTGGTTTTGGAGCAGTGGCTTCTTCCTTGCTAAGCGGGCTTTCATGTTTTGTTGATATAGGACTCGTTTTACTGTGGATATAGATCCTTTTGTACCTGTTTTCTCCAGCATCTTCACAAGGTCTTTTGCTGTTGTTCTGGGATTGATTTGCACTTTTCGCACCAAAGTACATTCATCTCTAGGAGACAGAACGCGTCTCCTTCCTGAGCGGTATGATTGCTGCGTGATCCCATGGTATTTATACTTGCATAATATTGTTTGTACAGATGAGCGTGGTACCTTCAGGAGTTTGGAAAATGCTCCCAAGAATGAACCAGACTTGTGGAGGTCTACAATTGTTTTGGATGATTCCTTTTGATTTTCCCATTATGTCAAGCAAAAAGGCACTGAGGCAAATTATGTCAATTAGCAGGTCAGAAGCTTCTAAAGCCATGACATCCATTTTCTAGAATTTTCCAAGCTGTTTAAAGGCACAGTCAACTTAGTGTATGTAAACCTCTGACCCACTGGAGTTCTGATACAGTGAATTATAAGTGAAATAATCTGTCTGTAAACAATTGTTGGAAAAATTACTTGTGTCATGCACAAAGTAGGTGTCCTAACCGACTTGCCAAAACTATAGTTTGTTAGCAAGAATTTACTGATGGGCTATGTACAGTTGCAGTCTGTGAGCTGCTCTGACAGCTGATGCTTAAAGTTAGTGAGGGAGATATGAGTCTCCAGCTTCAGTGATTTTTGCAATTCGTTCCAGTCATTGGCAGCAGAGAACTGGAAGGAAATGCGGCCAAAGGAGGAATAGGCTTTGGGGGTGACCAGTGAAATATACCTGCTGGAGCACGTGCTATGTGTGGATGCTGCTATGGTGACCAGTGAGCTGAGATAAGGCGGGGGCTTTACCTTGCAAAGACTTATAGATGACCTGTAGCTAGTGTTTGGCAACAAATATGAAGCGAGGGCCAGCCAACGAGAGCATACAGGTTGCAGTGGTGGTAAAGTATATGGGGCTTTGGTGACAAAACGGATGGCACTGTGATAGACTGCATCCAATTTGCTGAGTAGATTGTTGGAGGCTATTTTATAAATGACATCGCCGAAGTCAAGGATCGGTAGGATAGTCAGTTTTACGAGGGTATGTTTGGCAGCATAAGTGAAGGATGCTTTGTTGCGAAATAGGAAGTCGATTCTAGATTTAATTTTGGATTGGAGATGCTCTTTGTGAGTCTGGAAGGAGAGTTTACAGTCTAACCCGACACCTAGGTATTTGTAATTGTCCACATATTCTAAGTCAGAACCATCCAGAGTAGTGATGGTGGACGGGCGGGCAGGTGTGGGCAGCGATCGGTTGGAGAGCATGCATTTAGAAGGAGAGTTGTATGGTATTGAAGCTCGTCTGGAGGTTAGTTAACACAGTGTCCAAAGAACGGCCAGAAGTATACAGAATGGTGTCTTCTGCGTAGAGGTGGATCAGAGAATCACCAGCAGCAAGCATCATTGATGTATACAGAGAAAAGAGTCGTCCCGAGAATTGAACTCTGTGGCACCCCCATAGAGACTGATAGAGGCCCTCCGATTTGACACACTGAACTCTGTCTGAGAAGTAGTTGGTGAACCAGGCGAGGCAGTCATATGAGAAACCAAGGCTGTTGAGTCTGCCGATAAGAATGTGGTGATTGACAGAGTCTAAAGCCTTGGCCAGGTCGATGAATACGGCTGCACAGTATTGTCTTTTATTGATGGCGATTATGATATCATTTAAGACCTTTACCTTGACTTGGCTGAGGTGCACCCATGACCAGCTCGGAAACCAGATTGCATAGCCGAGAAGGTAAGGTGGGATTCGAAATGGTTGGTGATCTGTTTGTTAACTTGGCTTTCAAAGACCTTAGAAAGGCAGGGTAGGATAGATATAGGTCTGTAACAGTTTGGTCTAGAGTGTCTCCCCCCTTTGAAGAGGGGGATGACCGCGGCAGCTTTCCAATCTTTGGGGATCTCAGACGATACGAAAGAGAGGTTGAACAGGCTACTAATAGGGGTTGCAACAATTGCGGTGGATAATTTTAGAAAGCGAGGGTCCAGATTGTCTAGCCCAGCTGATTTGTAGGGGTCCAGATTTTGCAACTCTTTCAGAACATCAGCTATCTGGATTTGGGTGAAGGAGAAATGGGGGGCAAGTTGCTGTGGGGGGTGCAGGGCTGTTGACCAGGGTAGGGGTAGCTAGGTGGAAAGCCGTAGAAAAACGCTTATTGAAATTCTCAATAATCATGGATTTATCGGTGGTGACAGTGTTTCCTAGCCTTAGTGCAGTGGGCAGCTGGGAGGAGGTTCTCTTTTTCTCCATGGTCTTTACAGTGTCCCAGAACTTTTTGGAGTCTGTGCTACAGGATGCACATTTCTGTTTGAAAAAGCTAACCTTTGCTTTCCAGAGAATTTCCAGAGAAATCCAGAGAAATTTCTGGAACATGCTATCATCTCTGTTGACAAGTCTACGATACATAAAACACAAAACAAAAATGGTGTTCATGGGAGGACAACACGGAAGAAGCCACTGCTGTCCAAAAAACATTGCTGCACGTCTGAAGTTTGCAAAAGTGCACCTGGATGTTCCACAGCACTACTGGTAAAATATTCTGTGGACAGATGAAACTTGAGTTGCTTCGAAGGAACACGCAACACTATGAGTGGAGAAAAAATGGCACAGCACACCAACATCAAAACCTTATCCCAACTGTAAAGTATGGTGGAGGGAGCATCATGGTTTGGGGCTGCTTTGCTGCCTCAGGGCCTGGACAGCTTGCTATCATCGACGGAAAAATGAATTCCAAATTTATCAAGACTTTTTACAGGAGAATGTTAGGCTATCTGTCTGCCAATTGAAGCTCAACAGTAGGTGGGTGATGCAACAGGACAACGACCCAAAACACAGAAGTAAACCAACAACAGAATGGCTTCAACAGATGAAAATACACCTTCTGGAGTGGCCCAGTCAGAGTCCTGACTTCAACCCGATTAAGATGCCGTGGCATGACCTCAAGAGAGCAGTTCACACCAGATATCCCAAGAATATTGCTGAACTGAATATTGCTGTTTTGTAAAGTGGAATGTTCCAATATTCCTTCTGACTGTTGTGCAGGTCTGATCCGCAACTCCAGAAAATGTTTGGCTAAGGTTATTGCTGCCAAAGTGTCAACCAGTTATTAAATCCAAGGGTTCACATACTTTTTCCACCCTGCACTGTGAATGTTTACACAGTGTGTTCAATAACGACATGACAACGTATCATTGTTTGTGTGTTATTAGTTTAAGCAGACTATGTTTGTCTACTGTTGTGACCTAGATGAAGATCAGATCAAAATGTATTACCAATTTATGCAGAATTCCAGGTATTTCCAAAGGGTTCACATACTTGCCACTGTATATATTTGAAAGAACATAACATTTTCATTAGTTTATGATATGTAAAAACGAATAACCACTAAAAAACACATAATTTCAAGTGTAAAATCTATTTCATTGGTGGAGTGCATTTGTTACGACTCTGATACAAAAAACATGTGCCTTGGAACATTGGAACACGACAAAACAAGTAAAAATACCCAAACCACCAAGATGCATGGTCAAATGTATAAATTATCAGTTCCCTAAACATCAGTATAAGTGCCAAGTGTACTTGTGAATAGTGAAAATCAGCACAAAAGCTGTCAGTTATTGGACACATTATTTGTGGCCTTGCTCTTGCTTACAGTATGGTGTGCATATTCACGCAATGTCATCAGTTGGATCTCATTAAGCTGTTATCCCTTGTCCTAACAGTTGACAAAAATCTTTGTCACTTTCAATTGCTTGCAACACTTCCTTCAAACAAGTCAATTGCAGCTGAAACATGTGTTGTAGGTTTTGTTGTGAGTTAATCTGCCCACCTGGCAGTTTCTCCTTGCTGGGAGCTGTGCGCAATTTGGTTCGCGCAATGGCTCGTGTGGAATCTTTGCTGCTGCCTTGGCCCTCATATATCTCTCAGGTAGCCCGTGTGCCAGACTCATGATGAAGTCTCTTCTGCTAATGGTGTTGTTCATGCACGGCTTGAACAAGTGTGCATTGATAGCAGCCAAGTCAAGCATGTTGTAGAACACAGCAAGTTCCTCCTTTCACAGAGTACAACTGTGCCATCTGATCCAAACCATTCACACTGACCCATGGAATAGAATAAAGAAGAAAAGATTAGGATCCTTTTCCCATACAGAATCAAATCAAATCAAATCAAATTGTATTTGTCACATACACATGGTTAGCAGATGTTAATGCGAGTGTAGCGAAATGCTTGTGCTTCTAGTTCCGACCATGCAGTAGTATCTAACAAGTAATCTAACAAATTCACAACAACTACCTTATACACACAAGAGTAAAGGAATGAATACGAGTATGTACATATAAATATATGGATGAGCGATGGCTGACCGGCATAGGCAAGATGCAGTAGATGGTATGGAGTACAGTATATACACACATATATATATATATATATACACACATACACACACACATATATGAGATGAGTAATGTAGGATATGTAAACATTATACAAATGGCATTGTTTAAAGTGGCTAGTGATACATTATTTCATCCAACTATAATTATTAAAGTGGCTAGAGATTTGGGTCGATGACCGAACGGCATAGGCAAGATACAGTAGATGGTTTAGAGTACAGTGTATACATTTGATATGAGTATGTCGGATACGTAAACATTATATACAAAATTGTTTAAAGTGGCTAGTGATACATTTGTTACATCCAATTCCTATGTATAAAGTGGCTAGAGATTTAAGTCAGTATGTTGGCAGCAGCCACTCAATGTTAGTGATGGCTGTTTAACAGTCTGATGGCCTTGAGGTACAAGCTGTTTTTCAGTCTCTCGGTCCCAGCTTTGATGCACCTGTACTGACCTCGCCTTCTGGATGATAGCGGGGTGAACAGGCAGTGGCTCGGGTGGTTGTTGTCCTTGATGATCTTTTGGCCTTTCTGTGACATCGGGTGGTGTAGGTGTCCTGGAGGGCAGGTAGTTTAACCCGGTGATGCGTTGTGCAGTCCTCACTACCCTCTGGAGAGCCTTACGGTTGTGGGGCGGAGCAGTTGCCGTACCAGGCGGTGATACAGCCCGACAGGATGCTCTCGATTGTGCATCTGTAAAAGTTTGTGAGTGATTTTGGTGACAAGCCAAATTTCTTCAGCCTCCTGAGGTTGAAGAGGCGCTGTTGCGCCTTCTTCACCACGCTGTCTGTGTGGGTGGACCAATTCAGTTTGTCCGTGATGTGTACGCCGAGGAACTTAAAACTTTCCACCTTCTCCACTACTGTCCCCTCGATGTGGATAGGGGGGTGCTCCCTCTCCTGTTTCCTGAAGTCCACGATCATCTCCTTTGTTTTGTTGACATTGAGTGAGAGGTTATTTTCCTGACACCACACTCCGAGGGCCCTCACCTCCTCTCTGTAGGCCGTCTCGTCGTTGTTGGTAATCAAGCCTACCACTGTAGTGTCGTCAGCAAACTTGATGATTGAGTTGGATGCGTGCTTGGCCACGCAGTCATGGGTAAACAGGGAGTACAGAAGAGCATAATGCATTGCATACGTTTATCTATTTATGGCAATGCAAATTATGTAATGCTGACATACCTTGTTCAGTTGTAGTGAGTAATAGTCTCTGGTTTTCTCTTTGTTGTGTTCCTATAAACAGCAACTGTCGGATGCGTGATGCACATGACACAAACCTTTCTTGCCTTGCATTGGTAAAGTGCAGTATTTGGGAAGCTACAGTACTCTGAAAAAATGTATTACCAAGATACTACCAATTACTTCACAATGGAAGAAGTTAAGCTACACTAAAGTTAACCTTAAGAAAAATGTATTAACAAAAGTTACTTTTAAAAAGTAGTTCACTACATCCAAACTACTTTGTGAAAAATTGTCATCTGAAACGTCACAGACTACAAATTGAAAGAACAAATTACTTTGGCGTCATATGTTAACAGAATTAGTTATTTAGTTTATTAAACACAAAAATGTTGTTTCAAGTGAGAATTAGGCAGGTCTGATTATTGCAAATATTTTATTTTATTAAGAACTTAAGTACTGATGGCAAAAAAGTAATTAACTACTGAAAACACTACATAGATTTGAATTTCGTTCAACTACCACCAAGCTAGTGCAAAATGTAGTTAAATTAATAGTTCTCCAAACACTGGTATCATGTGAGTGTTGTCTTGTCATTCTTCAGCACCGTTATGGAGTACGGCTGCTGTGCAGGTGCCTTATTTTGCGCAGCTCCCGTCTCACTTTGTTCATGGTGCCGACCAGGCTTGTTTTCTATGCATTGTCTGCTTTCCCTTGTTCAACAACTCACCCATTCTCCCTCTTTTCTCCCCTATCATATTTTACTTAATTTATTTAATCTGTTGTTATATGTGTGATATTTCAGTATAGTTTACGTTCAGTTTTGAGGTTATTATCGGGGTGATTATCAACTGGGCACAAGAAGGAGGGGCAATTGGGGAAAACCATTCAAAAAATAACATCATTAAACTGGTTATAACTCCAGTTCTGTTTGTGATATTAAGATTCTAACAATGCCAGGGTTTTATATAGACTTATCTATAAAAAGAAAGGCGCTCGAGGACTGATTACAGACTGATTATAGCCACTCACAGTCACAAACACACACACATGCATGCACACATAGGGCTGTGGCGGTCATGAAATGTTGTCAGTGGGTGATTGTCAAGCAAATAACTGCCGGTCTCACGGTAATTTAGTGTTAATTAACATAAACATGTTTAGCATCTACTGCAAGGGGGGGCAAGTGAAAAAGTTTGGTAAGCCCTGCTCGAGTGCATTACAATTTTGATTATGTTTAATTCCGACGCTCGGTCTAAACTGACTTACACACATAGCGCATAGCCTACAAGCAACTGATGCAGATCTGCATTTTTAAAAGTCTAATAAATCCATTTAATATAGCATACACCATTATTTATTTTAGACAGGTATAAAGCAACATGATGTGAATTAAATGTCGTCTATTTCAGAAGAACAGAATAGCATACTCTGAGTTGTCCTTACGTTAGGCCCTGATATGGCTATGTTATATGGCTGTGGGCTACACTAGTTCATTTAGACAAGATTTGCTTAGAATTCCATGGCATTATTATAGCATGAGGAATACAATTGAACATAGCTGAATAAAATACTTTCTCCAATCAATTTCCAAGGAATTGCGCACAATGTGTGTTAAGGGATTAACAAAGCAACATGTCTTGCTATATGCTTAATTAAGAGTTATTTATGCAACTTTAGTTGTGAACCAAAGTTGGACTATATATTTAGATTTGTTATATATTCTAAGGCTGCATGATGAAACTCTAACGATGATTTGAAAAAAGTGGCATGAAAGGCATGAGCTCTGATTTGTTTCTTGTGCAGGCTGCACACACTTCATCAGTCTCTCATTCACAATTTGACAAGCACTTGATAATATTCTCACCCGGCCTCAACTAAAAAATACATGCCTTTTGAAGCTAAAGTAGCCATTGTGCCCTTGGGCTGAATATAATAATTATAATAATAATTCCCTTCTCCCGGCTGCCGTACTCCGAAGCACCTATCACTCCCATGACTCTCTCAGATATCTGAATTCTTATTAGCCAGTCCACGTCACATGATCCGGTCCTTCTCACAGGCATTTCAGCTAACAAGTAGGCTAAGTAAGTGAAGACCGACTCATCGGGAACGCAAATGCGCGCGTCCCTTTTATCGAAGTTACTGTTCGTATGAGGAAACCAGTCAATTCAAATAAATTCATTAGGCCCTAATCTATGGGTTTCATATGACTGGGAATACAGATATGCATCTGTTAGTCAGAGATACCTTAAAAGAAATGGGGCTCAGGATCTCGTCACAGTATTTCTGTGCATTCAAATTGCCATTGATAAAATGTAATTGTGTTTATTGTGCGTAGCTTAAGCCTGCCCATAGGGCACTCTGTTCACAACGTTAACATCAGCAAACCCGTCACCCACATCACGCCGTACACATGGTCTGCAGTTTTGAGGCCGGTTGAACGTACTGCCATATTCTCTAAAACAACGTTGGAGGTGGCTTATAATAGAGAACTTATCTGGCAACAGCTCTGGTGTACATTCCAGCATGCCAATTCAGCATGCCAATTGCACACTCCCTCAAAATATTAGACATCTGTGGCATTGTGTTGTGTGACAAAACTGCACATTTTAGCGTGTCCTTTTATTATCCCCAGCGCAAGGTGCACTTGTGTAATGATCATGCTGTTTAATCAGCTTCTTGATATGCAACACCTATCAGGTGGATGGATTATCTTGGCAACGGAGAAATGCTCACTAACAGGGATGTAAACAAATTTGTGCCCAAAATTTGAGAAATAAACGTTTGGAACATTTTCTGGGATCTTTTATTTCAGCTCATGAAACATGGAACCGACACTTTAAATGTTACGTTTATATTTTTGTTCAGTTTACTATCCCCCATAGTACAAAAGTTGACATATTCTATAGGTCAACTTGTACTTCCTTCTGTGCAAGAAATAAATATTCCAAACATACTCTGGGACAGTTGTGGGATGTGATAGTTCTCAAATTAATACAACCACTAGCATCCAAATAACTTTTAAAAGCAATGAGACTGATGTAACAGATCAGAACATTTAGCTTAAAATGTTAATGGGTGACAATATTAGCCTGTCACTTGTGAATAATGCCCAGCTTGTGCAAGAAACAGCGGAGGACTTTTTGGGGGGGACTTTTTAAAATCATAATCGCACACCTCATGTAGCCTAGCCCATAGGACTATATGACTATACAAAACCGGCCTCTCGAAGCAACAGTGAGCGCTGTTACCTTTAAGCAGGTTTTTCTTTACACACTTGAGTCTACTGTTCAAAGCCTTGACTGAAAGCTATGATTAGTTGGTAATTCTAATCAGGTCTGGTAGGGTTTGGCATGAGCGAAACCCTGCATTCACAATAGCACTCGTAGGGCAAGATTGCCCACGTTTGGATAATGTCACAATTACAGAGGCACATTCTATGTTAATTCTAGTGCTTCCAAACATTTTACCAAAGCACTCAAACATTCCACTAGCCTAAGCTGCACACACAATTCCTGACTCAAACCTAGGGTTGCAAAGCTACTGGTAATTTACCGAAGTTACCAGAACATTCAGTAATTTTTGTAGTTGACATGTAATCTACAGTATGGCAATATATTGTCACACTGGTAATTTATACTTGAATAACTTTTAAATAATGTATTCAGATAAAGTATTCCTTTTTTTTATATATATATCTGTGTCCATATTGTCCATGTGTTTCTAGTGGATAGACAATATGTTTCAAGAGAAAATAGCCTTATACAAAAAGCATCTAATGTCATTATTTTCACAACTGACACCAGTTTGGCGATAAAAACTTTACAACAAATACTTATTGACATTGTAAAATAAATAAAAGTGTGTAAAAATTATATGAAGGATATTTCTTGCTGAAACCCTTATATTAAACACTAATGGTTCTCACTAAGTTGATGGTTTATATTTAAGATGATGTTTTACAGCTTTGTCATTCTTTTTTTCTTCAAAAGTTACCAGTAATATACCATCTCTTTGCAACCCTACTCAGACCTCACCACCCCCCTCCCCTTCTCTATCCCTCTGTCTTTCCCTCTCACTCACTCTCTCACTCTTTCCCTTTCCTTCTCCATCTCCCTCCCTCCCTCTCTCTCTCTCATTCTCTCTCCCCCTACCTCTGTTCCATGGCAGCAGCAACAGGAAATGTCAATTCCAATCCAGCCTCTAATTCCGATACGACTCCAGTTAAGCATCACACTGCCATTTATGGTGGCGTGTCTAAATGCCCAAATCATGAGCAAAAACTTCCCAAGAGTAGAACGTAGAAACTTCAAAGGCTTCCAGAACAATTCAATTCAGATATTCAGAGTGTGTGTCTGGGATATCAAAGGAGATAGGCAGGATCAAATTGCATTGCTTTATAATCAGTCCTCTTGACGTGGCTGTTTATTTAGTCTGTGTGTGTGTGCATGTGCATGCAGGCGGGTGTGTATGCCACTATCTGTTTATGTGTGAGTGTGTATGCTTGTATGTGTTTGTGTGTGTGTGTGTGTGTGTGTGTGTGTGTGTGTGTGTGTGCATAGGGTTGTTATGGTGACCGTATTACCGCCACACCGGCGGTCATGATTCATGACCGCAGTCAAATTACACCAATGCTGCTGATGCTCATTAGTAGCCTACCAAACTTCCTAACTGCCTGGTACTCAGCACTCTCTTGTCCCTCTAATCACGCTGACATCAATGCAAAAACGTTATGCAAGCCTCCCCCTTTTTCCTCCAAACATAACGATAGTCAGTTCTATTTTTGTTTCATCAGACAAGAGGACATTTCTCCAAAAATAATGATGTTTGTCCCCATGTGCAGTTGCAAACCGTAGTCTGGCTTGTTTATGGCGGTTTTGGAGCAGTGGCTTCTTCCTTGCTGAGCGGCCTTTCAGGCTATGTCGATATAGGACTCGTTTTACTGTGGATATAGATACTTGTGTACCTGTTTCCTCCAGCATTTTACAAGGTCCTTTGCTGTTGTTCTGGGATTGATTTGAACTTTTCTCACCAAAGTACATTCATCTCTAGGAGACAGAACGCATCTCCTTCCTGAGCAGTATGACGGCTGCGTGGTCCCATGGTGTTTATACTTGTGTACTATTGTACAAAAAGTTGAATTATTAAACATCCACCAATATACAAGTGTTCCATACTCATCAAAAGCTCTGTTTCTTGGCAATATCACAGCGTTGTCAGATTTCAAAAAGGCTTTACGGCGAAAGCAGCACATTTGATTGTTTGAGGGTAGCACCTCACATATTTTTCCCATAGCCATGAATCCATTAGCCATCATGGCACACACATAACACATTTCACAGCGAAAACAAATCAATTACCTGTTGAAGAACTTCTGCTGAGGTCATCCTAAGTGTCCAACGGAGACAATCCATGGTTCTTTTGTTAGAAAAAGTAATGTATTTTATCCATAAATCTCCATTTGGTTTGCGCATTATAATCAGAAACGACAGCCTCCACTCCTCCATTGAAACGTGACGAGAACTCATTCATCTTATACCTATAAACTTGTCCAAGAACAATCAAACATAGTTTTAAATGTATCCTTAGGAACACTTTTACGCATATTTACTATTATAAATCAACCGGAATATAAACTGATCGATAAAGACGGTAAAAAAGACCCAGCGCGCACTGGGTACTGTTGACATAAAAAGTACACTTCCTGGTTTGCTCTTCTTCTCTGGTCTAAAGCATCCAAATTGAAAGTTTACACTGTTTCGAGACTGTTGACATCCAGAGGAAGCGATGGGTACTGCATTCATATGCCCTTTTATGGTCATTTTCATGAGGGAGGGGTTCCAAATGAGCAATGTGTCAAAATCACTTTTTCCAGGACAGAAATTCCTCGGGGTTTCGCCTACCATATGCGTTCTGTTTTACTCACAGACAAATGGTTAACACTTTTGGAAAATTCAGAGTGTTTCCTATCCAATGGTACTAAATATGTGCATATCCTATCTTCTGGGCCTGAATGGGAGGCATTTTACTTTGGGCACGCCAGGCTCTCCAAAACGGTCACCTCATGAGCCGATCCCTAACAAGTTAAACTATTCTTGATTTAATTTTGTCTTTACATATACCAAATAATGTTTGTGTGAAATTAGGTTTGATTTAGAATGGACCACCTGGGGAAAACAATACATGTCATCTAAGCACTTAAATAGCAAATGGAGGACGCTTTTCTCATGGTTCATTTTCTTGCCAGCCGGGCAGGCTATACAGTCCTGTTGTAATGTTGTAAAGAGAAGCAATGTGCTTAATATTATGAAAGTTGATAAATAAATGTGGTAGGCCTAGGCCAATACAAAGCTGATGGATCCTCCTCCTCTTTCTAATAGAGGCCATCAAAACTCTGTTTTCTCATGCAGTTGCATAGGCAACAGAAATGTTGTGAAACGTGAGCTAATGGGCTCTCATTAAGTGTTTCATTTGATTTTCAATGTTTTTTGTATTGATGTCAGAGTGATTAGGACAAGAGAGTGCTGAGTACCAGGCAGTTAGCAAGTTTGGTAGGCTACTAATGACCATCAGCAGCATTAGAGCTTAGAGAAGTGGAATTTGATTGCGGTCATGAATCGTGACCGCTGGTGTGGTGGTAATACAAATCAAATCTAATCAATTTGTATTGGTCACATACACATGGTTAGCAGATGTTAATGACAAACAAATCCTAAGGACCTGAAGCTAGGCGACCATCTCTGTCGGCGCCATCTTGTCCACGGCCATTTTGTCTACGGTCACCATAACAAACCTATGCACACACACATGCATGCGTGCACACACATGCATGCACACACACACACACATACAGACAGGCATACACACTCACACATAAACAGACAGTGACATACACACATGCTTGCACGCACACACGCAAACATGCACACACATGCACACACACACAGACTAAATAAACAGCCACGTCCAGAGAACAGATTATAAAGCAATGCAATTTGATCCTGCCTATCTCCTTTGATATCCCAGACACACACTCTGAATATCTGAATTGAATTGTTCTGGAAGCCTTTGAAGTTTCTACGTTCTACTCTTGGGAAGTTTTTGCTCATGATTTGGGCATTTAGACACGCCACCATAAATGGCAGTGTGGTGCTTAACTGGAGTCGTATCGGAATTAGAGGCTGGATTGGAATTGACATTTCCTGTTGCTGCTGCCATGGAACAGAGGTAGGGGGAGAGAGAATGAGAGAGAGAGGGAGGGGGAAGCGAAAGAGGGAGGGAGAGGGAGAAGGAAAGGGAAAGAGTGAGAGAGAGAGTGAGTGAGAGGGAAAGACAGAGGGATAGAGAGGGGGAGGGGGGTGGTGAGGTCTGAGTAGGGTTGCAAAGAGAGGTTATATTACTGGTAACTTTTGAAGAAAAAAAGAATGACAAAGCTGTAAAACATCATCTTAAATATAAACCATCAACTTAGTGAGAACCATTGGCGTTTAATATAAGGGTTTCAGCAAGAAATATCCTTCATATAATTTTTATACAGTTTTATTTATTTTACATTGTCAATATGTATTTGTTGTAAAGGTTTTATCACCAAACTGGTGGCAGTTGTGAAAATAATGTCATTTTTGATTAGATGCTTTTTTATGAGGCTATTTTTTCTTGAAACATATTGTCTATCCACTAGAAACACATGGACAATATGGACACAGATGTATAAAAAAAATGAATACTTTATATGAATATATATTTTTGGAAGTTATTCAAGTATAAATTACCAGTGTGACAATATCTTGCCGTACTGTATATTACATGTTTTGCTCAAGCCAAACCCTACCAGACCTAATTCGAATGACCAACTTGTCATAGCCTGAAACACAACCCAACCATCCGCACTGCTTCTTGACACAATGTCCACTTAACTCAGAAGCCAGAAGCCTCTGGCACCAATGTGTCAGAGGAAACACCATACACCTGGCGACCATGTTAGCGTGCACTGCACCACAGGAGTCACTAGTGCGCGATGGGACAAGGACATCCCTGCCAGCCAAACCCTCCTCTAACCCAGACAACGCTGGGCCAATTGTGCGCCGCCCAATGGGTCTCCCGGTCATGGCCATCTGCGACAGAGCCTGGACTAAAACCCCAGAATCTCTAGTGGCACAGATAGCACTGCGATGCAGTGCTTTGGACCACTGTGCCACTCGGGAGGCCTAGAGTAGTTTAGATTTACAATACACATGTTCCCTTCTCACACATGGGTGTTTCCAACATGTCTCTGTGTGAACATTACAGCATTGGTGTCACACCCTGGCCATAGAGAGGCCTCTGGGTTCTCTATGGTGTGTTAGGTCAGGGCGTGACTAGGGGTTTCTATGTTTTGGTTTTGTGTGGTTCCCAATTAGAGGCAGCTGTTGTTCGTTGCCTCTAATTGGGAATCCTATATAGTTTGTTCATTCCCCCAACTGGGTTGTGGGTGATTATACTGTGTTTGGGTGTATGTGCTGTGTGAGCTACACCGTGTCAGATCTTTGTGGTTTGTTTGTTTATTTTGTGAGTTTCATTTAAATAAAGATGTGGAACTCAACACACGCTGCGCCTTGGTCTGTCTTTGAAGATTGTGACAGAATCACCCACCACCAAATGACCAAGCAGCGTGCCCAGGCGCAGGAGGACAAGTTATTCTGGACCTGGGAGGAGATAATGGGGGGTTGTGAGACCCTTCCTTGGCGGGAGTCGCCAAGGAGAACGAGGGGACAGCGAAGGCGCCGGGGTCCGTGGCCACAGCAGTCCCAGGATTTGTTTTTTGGGGGTACATGGTGCTGGCTCCACGCACCAGGCCTCCGGTGTGCTCTCTCAGCCCGGTGCGTCCTGTGCTGGTTCCCTGCACTCGTCCTGAGGTGCGTGTCGTCAGTCCGGTGATACCTACGCCGTCTCCACGCACCCGGAGTCCAGTGAGCCTCCCCAGCCCGGTACGTCAAGTGCCAGCTCCCTGCACTCGCCCTGAAGAGCGGGTCAGCAGTCCGGTGAGACCTGCGCCGGAATGGAGGAGTATAAAGGAGTTTTGGGAGGGATGTAGAAGAGAGGTACGTCCAGTGTGCTCTCTCAGCCCGGTGCGTCCTGTGCCAGCTCCCTGCACTCGCCCTGAGGTGCGGGTCGTCAGTCCGGTGAGACCTACGCCGGCTCCACGCACCCGGAGTCCAGGGCGTCTCTTCAGTCCGGTGAATCCTGTGCCGGCTCCCGGCACGTGCCCTGAGGTGCGAGTCAGCAGTCCGGTGAGACCTGTGCTGGCTACTCGCACCAGAACTTCAGTGCGTCTCTTCAGTCCGGTGAATCCTGTGCCGGCTCCCGGCATGTGCCCTGAGGTGCGAGTCAGCAGTCCAGTGAGACTTTCACCAGACCGGCAAGGTGCAAAAATCAGCCATTCTGCCCTTGAGTAAGGCAGTTAACCCTCAACAGCAACTGCTCCCCAGGCGTCGATTAAGACAGCCCCCCCGCACCTCTCTGATTCAGTGGGGTTGGGTTAAATGCGAAAGATACATTTAGGCTAAATGCATTCAGTTGTGCAACTGACTAGGTATCCCCTTCCCTAAGTTTTCTGAGAAAAAACTTTTTTTGTGTGTTTTAAAAAAACCGTTATTGTTGGACATTAAAGACTGTAAAAACACCAGCAAATCAGCTCCAAGTGATTTTAATTTAGGAAATCTGTTCCAAAGTATTCCCACACATAATAGAGAGGTTTACTGTATTTGAATGTATACAAATGCAAGCAGGTTTTGAAATGATAATATTTTTGTCAAATATTACATCTGTTTGGCCTTCTTGCGGTCAATTTGCAGTCTACAAATGATTTGTAATTATGTTCCTGCCCCCTGACCATCCGCATAAGATAAAATCGTCCCGCGGCTGAATCTAGTTGATGATCCCTGCTGTAGAGGAAAATGAAACATACATAATAGTCACACACACACATGCACAGTAATTGCACACATAGACGGTCGCTCATACACAGACACACACACACTGGGGTGGCAGGGTAGCCTGGTGGTTAGAGCGCTGGAATAGTAACCGAAAGGTTGTAAGATTGAATCCCTGAGCTGACAAGGTAAAAATCTGTCGTTCTGCCCCCTGAACAAGGCAGTTAACCCACTGTTCCTAGGCTGTCATTGAAAATAAGAATGTGTTCTTAACTAGTTAAATAAAGGTGAAAATAAAACACACACACAGCCAGACAATGCAAATAGTCTGGGTAGCCATTTGATTAGCTGTTCAGGATTCTTATGGCTTGGAGGTTATGGCTAAGAAGCATTTTGGACCTAGACTTGGTGCTCTGGTACCGCTTGCCGTGCGGTAGCAAAGAGAACAGTCTATGACTAGGAGTCTTAGCTGGAGTCTTTGACAATTTTTAGGGCCTTACTCTGACACCGCCTGGTATAGAGGTCCTTGATGGCAGGAAGCTTGGCCCCAGTGATGTACTGGGCAGTACGTACTACCCTCTGAAGTGCCTTGTGGTCGGAGGCCAAGCAGTTGACATACCAGGCAGTGATGCAACCCGTCAGGATGCTCTCGATGGTGAAGCTGTAGAACTTTTTGAGGATCTGAGGACCCATGCCAAATCTTTTCAGTCTCCTGAGGGAGAATAGACTTTGTTGTGCCCTTTTCACGACTGTCTTGTTGTGGACCATGATAGTTAATTGGTGATGATTGGTGAAGGAACTTGAAGCTCTCAACCTGTTCCACTACAGCCCCATTGATGAGAATGGGGGTGTGCTCGATCCTCCTTTTACTGTAGTCCACAATCATCTCCTCCTTTGTCTTAATCACGTTGAGGGAGAGGTTGTTGTCCTGGCACCACACGACCAGGTCTCTGACCTCCTCCCTATAGGCTGTCTCATCGTTGTCGGTGATCAGGCCTACCACTGTTGTGTCGTCGGCAAACTTAATGATGGTGTTGGAGTCGTCCCTGGCCATGCAGTCATGAGTGAACAGGGAATACAGGAGGGGAATGAGCACGCACCCCTGAGGGGCCCCCGTGTTGAGGAGCAGCGTGGCGGATGTGTTGTTACCTATATCCTTACCACCTGGGGGCGGCCGGTCAGGAAGTCAAGGATCCAGTTGCAGAGGGAGATGTTTAGTCCCAGGGTCCTTAGCTTAGTTATGAGCTTTGAGGGCACTATAGTTTTGAACGCTGAGCTGTAGTCACTGAATAGCATTCTCACATAGGTGTTTATTTTGTCCAGGTGGGAAAGGGCCGTGTGGAGTGCAATAGAGATTGCATCATCTGTGGATCTGTTGGGGCAGTATGCAAATTGGAGTGGGTCTAGGGTTTCTGGGATAATGGTGTAGATGTGAGCCATGACCAGCCTTTCAAAGCACTTTATGGCTACAGACGTGAGTGCTACGGGTCGGTAGTCATTTAGGCAGGCTACCTTAGTGTTCCCACACACACACACACACACACACAGACAAAGAGTGAAGGAAGAGTTATTCTCCAGAGCACAATAACTTCACATCAACCAACACCGAGAGCAGAAGTGACACTCTCCCTCTTGGTCTTATTAATGTTGGAAGTGGTTTGTTTACATCACTTGAACTCTTCTGAGTACTGTCTCTATTATCCACTCTGAAACAGTACCCAGACAGACACACACACAGCACACACACACACACACAGACACATACCAACACACGCAAGCACATACACACACGCACACATAAACACACATCTGAAAGATATGTTTTGGTGAGCTGTGCCCTCGCTTCCAAACAGTGGTGCATTGCAGCATCTGAGGGAAACTCTCTCTTTTAGGGGGAATGCAAAATTAATGCCAGTGCATTACTGGGGCTCATTGTGCTGCCTTGCAAAGTGACAATGCCATAGAGGTCTTTTTGAGACACTCAGGGCTCTAGGAAGAATAGTAGAGCCCAGCACGTACACACACATACACACAGACAGACACACAAATGCACACACACATGCTTTCCATCTTCACAGGACTGCTGTCAGCCTAACACCGTTTACATTGTTAACGTTGGAGCCGGAGAAAATCCGTGTGTGTGTTTGTCAAGTGCTGAGTCAGGCAGCCCACTCCTTTCCCACTATTTCACTATCTCTCTCCATCCCTCCTTTCTACCCCTCCCTCTCTTTCACCCCGCCTTGATCTCAGATTTATCTCTGAACTTCATTCTGATTCACACAGTGGTAGAACCAAGTACAACAGCCAGGTGCCACACGGTAAAAAATCCATTGTTGCCACATATTTTCCTATCAGTTACCAGGTAAATGCCAGTGGAAATAGTATCGGAAAATAGAATGCTACCCGAAAAGGTAATAGGGTCAAATTTTTAGGATGCACGGTTGAGGCTGGACCAGCTACTGTGGAAAAGGGTTAGTATTGATATAGTCTGCATTACCCACAGCCACACAATTTTGAGAAGAGATTCTAACTAATAGAATTGATTAGGAGATAGTAGAATACCTTTCTGTAAGGCCCTGGAGAATAAAAATGTAATATTTGTTTGCAAACCAAATTGTCAAACACTATGGTTCTAGGTGGCAAATATTCATCTTACGACTGTCTTGTGAAAAATATATTTTTAAAAGAAAACTCCCATCCCTCCCTCCTGACACACACACACACAGGCACACACAGACACACCTCCCCCAACCCCCTCCTAATACCCTAACAATTTGAACCTACTTTTAAAAATCCACCTTTCTAGAAACAAGTCTCTAACCTTTGCCGCTTGCTATAGACGGCCCTCTGCCCCCAGCTGTGCTCTGGACACCATATGTGAACTGATTGCCCCCCATCTTTCTTCAGAGCTTATGCTGCTAGGTGACCTAAACTGGGACATGCTTAACACCCCGGCCATCCTACAATCTAAGCTTGATGCCCTCAACCTCACACAAAACATCAATGAACCTACCAGGTACAACCCCAAAGCCGTAAACACGGGCACCCTCATAGATATCATCCTAACTAACTTGCACATCAAATACACTTCTGCTGTTTTCAACCAAGATCTCAGCGATCACTGCCTCATTGCCTGCATCCGTAATGGGTCTGCGGTCAAACGACCTCCCCTCATCACTGTCAAATGCTCCCTAAAACACCTCAGCGAGCAGGCCTTTCTAAACGACCTGGCCCGGGTATCCTGGAAGGATATTAACCTCATCCCGTCAGTAGAGGATGCCTAGTTATTCTTTACCGTCTTAAATAAGCATACCCCATTCAAGAAATTTAGAACCATAAACAGATATAGCCCTTGGTTCTCTCCAGACCTGACTGCCCTTGAATAGCACAAAAACATCCTGTGGCATTCTGCATTAGCACCGAACAGCCCCTGTGATATGCAACTTTTCAGGGAAGTTAGGAACCAATATACACAGGTAGTTAGGAAAGCTAAGGCTGGCTGTTTCAAGCAGAAATTTGCTTCCTGTTACACAAACTCAAAAAAGTTAATGGACACTGTAACGTCCATGGAGAATAAGAGCACCCCCTCCCAGCTGCCCACTGCTGCCCACTCTGTCACCACCGATAAATCCACTATAATTGAGAATTTCAATAAGCATTTTTCTACGGCTAGCCATGCTTTCCACCTGGCTACCCCTACCCTAGTCAACAGCCCTGCACCCCCCACAGCAACTCGCCCAAGCCTCCCCCATTTCTCCTTCTCCCAAATCCAGTTAGCTGATGTCCTGAAAGAGCTGCAAACTCTGGACCCCTACAAATCAGCCGGGCTACACAATCTCTCGTTCTAAAATTATCTGCCGAAATTGTAGCAACCCCTATTATTAGCCTGTTCAACCTCTCGTGTCGTCTGAGATTCCCAAAGACTGGGAAAGCAGCTGCGGTCATCCCCCTCTTCAAAGGGGAAGACACTCTTGACCCAAACTGCTACAGACCTATATCTATCCTACCCTGCCTTGCTAAGGTTTTCGAATGGCCAAGTTAACAAACAGATTACCGACCATTTCATATCCCACCTTACCTTTTCCGCTATGCAATCTGGTTTCAGAGCTGGTCTTGGGTGCACCTCAGCCACGCTCAAGGTCCTAAACGATATCATAACCACCATCGATAAGAGACATTACTGTGCAACCGTATTCATTGACCTGGCCAAGGCTTTCGACTCTGTCAATCACCACATCCTTATCGGCAGACTCAACAGTTTCTCAAATGATTGCCTCTCCTGGTTCACCAACTACTTCTCCGATAGAGTTCAGTGTGTCAAATCGGAGGGCCTGTCTCTATGGGGGGTGGCACAGGGTTCAATTCTTGGGCCGACTCTCTTCTCTGTATACATCAATGATGTTGCTCTTGCTGCTGGTGTGTCTCTGATCCACCTTTACACAGACGGCACCATTCTGTATACTTCTGGCCCTTCTTTGGACACTGTGTTAACTACCCTCCAGTCGAGCTTCAATGCCATACAACTCTCCTTCCGTGGCCTCCAACTGCTCTGCAAGTAAAACTAAATGCATGCTCTTCAACCGATCGCTGCCCGCTCCTGCACGCCCGTCCAGCATCACTACTCTGGACGGTTCTGACTTAGATTACGTGGACAACTACAAATGCCTAGGTGTCTGGTTAGACTCTAATCTCTCCTTCCAGACTCACATCAAACATCTCCAATCCAAAATTAAATCTAGAATTGAAACTGAAACTGGAGACGCTTATCTCCCTCACTAGCTTTAAGCACCAGCTGTCAGAGCAGCTCACAGATCTCTGCACCTGTACATAGCCCATCTACAAATAGCCCAACCAACTACCTCATCCCCTCCGTATTTATTTATCTTGCTCTTTTGCACCCCAGTTTTTCTACATTGCACATTCATCTACTGCACATCTACCATTCCAGTGTTTAATTGCTATATTGTAATTACCTCGCCACCATGGCCTATTTATTGCCTTACCTTCCTTATCTTACCTCATTTGCACACATTGTATATAGATTGTTTTTTCTACTGTATTATTGACTGTATATTTGTTTACTCCATGTGTACCTCTCTGTTGTTGTATGTGTCGAACTGCTTTGCTTTATCTTGGCCAGGTCGCAGTTGTAAATGAGAACTTGCTCTCAACTTGCCTACCTGGTTAAATAAAGGTGAAATAAAAAAATACACACACCTTACTTATGAATCTCCAGTACCACCCCTCATCACGGGGTCTATAAGCCTGTGTAATACCGTGTTAGCAAAGACAGGTGTAGTCTAATTGTAAGGACTGGGGGAGTGCTGCTGCCTCCAAAGCAATTAACTAATCTCCTAGGCCGGTTGATTGGAGCAGCCATGCGTGGCCTCAACCTGCTTGCCGCATAGAGTTGACTCGCTCCCCACCGATTGTGACAAACTCCTCCCCATCCACTAATTAAATCCACAGTTCCCCCTCCCTCCTTACAATACTACAGTAACTGATGTGTCAATTTCCATATGATAAAAAACACAAAATATATGGAGCGAAAGCGGGAGGAAGGGAACTTTCAATAAATTCCCTCGTTTTCCAGAAATCCTGGTTGAGGAATCTGGACTTACTGCTTATTCCATCTTGATTCTAGGAATCTTCCAATTAGAATTTCAGGAAAAACAGGGGAATTTATTGAAAGTTCCTGGAATTTTCCAACCCTAGTCACCATTCCTTTGATGGAGTCAGTAACTAACTTTTTGAAAGGATACAACTGATGTTTTGCTTGCCTCGACATGATGTGATTCAAACGAAGACAGAGCTAGAAAGAGAGAGAGGTGTGTGTGTGTGTGTGTGTGTGTGTGTGTGTGTGTGTGTGTGTGTGTGTGTGTGTGTGTGTGTGTGTGTGTGTGAGAGAGAGAGTAATTATGTGTGGATGGGCTCAGAGGAAGGGGTTGCCAGAGAATGGCATTTAATTGTTGGAAGGTTTTCTCTTCCACTGGGCTTTGGTAGGCCTGATAAAAGCCCTGATTGTGTTTTTGTGTCTACATGCGCACGTGTGTATGTGTTTGCAAGGTTTGCGTAAGTGTATGTGTAAGTGCGTGCATAAAGGTCCGTCTGTGTGTGCGCATGTCACACCAGACCTGGGTTAAAATATTATTCAGGGTATTTCAATTGGTCTTAGAAGTATTTGAAATAATGTTTTTGGAAATACGTTTTTGAAAATAGTTTAAATTACTTCAAATTAAAAAGTAACTGTTTTGGCCACATTATTTGAAAATACTCAAATACACAGAACAATATATCTTAATTTGACAATTTTCTCACATCAGAAAAATAATTCTGCAGCAACAGGAAATGTGAATTATTATGTGGATAATAATTAATGGACATTTTGTAGGCATTGATACATTTTTTGTTAGAGCAAATCAAATCTGGAATTTTTAAGTGGAAATTACAAACTTTAGAAGCCTTTTTTTAACCTCAAATAAACTACAAGTTTGGATTTTATGCTGCACAAGAAAATTATCTGCGATAACAAAGTGATCAAATGAATATTGTACATCTGTGAGGGGCTCCCGAGTGGCGCAGAAGTCTGAGGCAGAGCATCTCAGTGCTAGAGGTGTCACTTCAGGCCCTGGTTCAATTCCAGGCTGTATTACAACTGGCTGTAATTGGGAGTCCCATAGGGCGGCGTACAACTGGCCTAGTGTGATTAGGGTTTGGTCAGCGTAGGCCGTCATTGTAAATAAGAATTTGTTCTACTGACTTTCCTAGTTAAATAAAAACAAATGGAACCCAGGTCTGTAACCTTGCAGTGTACCACACTCTTGTTACCGTGTCTCATAAGATCTATACACCAGCTCACAATTTTATATTACGTTGAGAAACTGATTGATTGAATATACAAAAAACGAACTGTTTAATCATGAAACGTTGATCTGACAAAGGAGTACATCTCTGAAACTCACCAGAAAATATCTATATTTTTCTATGGTATAGGACAAGCCAGTAACTTTTGCATCAAATTAATGTACTGTGTCTGGTCACACACAGACCTGTATGGTCACACAAGGTGGACACCTGTGGATTCAAGCCCAACAATAGCCAAAACTATAAATGCAACATGTAAAGTGTTGGTCCCATGTTTAATAAGCTAAACTAAAAGATCCCCAAATTTGCCATACACGCAAAAAGCTGATTTCTCCCTGTTTGTAAGCATTTCACCTTTTCCAAGATATTCCATCCACCTGACAGGTGTGGCATATCAAGAAGCTGATTAACCAGCATGACCATTACACTAGTGCACCTTGTGCTGGGGACAATAAAAGGCCACTCTAAAATGTGCAGTTTTGTCACACAACACAATGCCACAGATGTCTCAAGTTGTCTCACGCTTGTGTGTGCTTGCTCGGCCATGGAATCTCATTTCATTAATCTCCCGACAAACAGTTATTGTGCTGACATTGCTTTCAAGGGCAGTTTGGAACTTGATAGTGAGTGTTGCAACTGAGGACAGACGATTTTTACGCTCTACGGGCTTCAGCACTCGGCGGTCCCATTTTGTGAGGTTATGTGGCCTACCACTTCGCGGCTAAGCCGTTGTTGCTCCTAAACATTTCCACTTCACAATAATAGCACTTACACTTGACTAGGGCAGCTCTATCAGGGCACACATTTGACAAACTGACTAGTTGGAAAGGTGGCATCCTATGACGGTTCCACGTTGAAAGTCACTGAGCTCTTCAGGAAGGCCATTCTACTGCCAATGTTTGTCTATGGAGATTGCATGGCGATGTGCTTAATTTTATACACCTGTTAGCAAAGGGTGTGGCAGAAATAGCATAATCCACTAATTTGAAAGGTTGTTCAACATAGTTTTTTATATATAGTGTATATACATTTTTTCACTTGGTTTTCCAAATTAAGCACTGAGTATCTGCAGGAACAAGGTTGGAGAGCCCATTGGATACATAGGTTGGGCAGAATATCACCTGTTGGGCAGCGAGAGCATGCTCCTCAAACAGTGGTGGATGTGTGGAGTGAAAATAGTGTTCTTATATTTATTTCTCACTTGCTCATATTAAGCACATGCTCTGCTTTACAACCGAATAAGCCTACAAAACCGACCAGCAAGAAAGCACGCGGCCTCAATTCGCTATCAATTCTTTATTCGAGTGCCCCTGTTTCCTGCCCATTTAATAATAGGCCATTCTAAATTGAAACTAATTTGACATATTAGTAAAGACAATATTAAATTGAGAATAATCTGATGTGTGAAAATATGATCACTTGATGAGAGAACAGTTGTGCAGCCTGAGGCAAGGAACAGACGGCAAACTTTTTTTGTTACTTTCTCAAATCATCAATAGCCTATAGTCGCACCATGCAGCCCATATATGTTGATTTCTAAGACATTCTAAGGTTTGTATTATTCACAACTAATGTTGCCAAATAACTCTAAGTCTAGCATATAGGACCTGCTTCAAATGATCACTTTTACGCTCAACATAGCCACTTCATATGCACACTCACTCACTTGATTTCATTCAGCTAAGTTAAATTATATTATCCTTACTATAAAATCATATAAAATAAAAGAATGGCATGGGACTTATAAGCATATCTTGTCAGCTAAATGAACAAGCCTTCAGCCTATGGCATGGAGCATAACCAGATAACGTAAGCCTCAAGTAGGTCAACTCATATTCTCTTCACCTGAAATACATTTTCACATATCATAATGTTTCTTTAGACGTAAAATAAATAATGGATTTATTGTGATGGTGTACATTAAATTGGTTTATTATACTTTTTTAAATGTGGATGTTCCAAAGGCATGCATCAGCGACTTGTATGGGTGGAGGCCCGGAGATGCCAAACATGTTTGTGTTAATTAACAGTAAATTACCGTGAGACCGGAAGTCTTTTGCAAGACAATAACCGGCTGACAAAATGTAATAATTGCCACTTCCCTATTGTAATATTAATCTGATACTGGTGTCCTCCAATCAATATTAAAATTGCTCATTATTAATAGTTCTGATTTACCATACTTAGTAGATAGTAATTCAGATAGGAGGGCAATACACTCCGACTAGCATCAGCTGGTTATTAGCCCACATTAAGAACAGACAATACGTTAAACATTTGGAATGAGAGCCTAAAGGTAATGTTTTAACCGTATCCCAAACCTTACCCCATACCTTAACCATTCAGAATGAGTGCCTAAACTTAACCCTTAACTTCTAAATTTGACATTTGGAGAAGTTGAACGATACACAGGAGCAGGAGTAACAAAAACCCTTCAAAAGTTGACGTTTGGAGCAACTTTGAAATGTTATGTTTGGAAACGTGGATGAAGTCTAATTCTGAGAGCTGGTTGCACTGACACTGCCTCTTCCACCTCAGCCTGTTCCACCTCGGCCTGATTCAGGGCATCATTCCTGGTCACTGCACAGCACTGGCATTGGCCAGCGGGACCAGCACACACAAAAAAGGCACTACCTCCAAACTAAAAGGGTTCTTCGGCTGTTCCCATAGGATAACCCCTTTGAAGAGCCTTTTTTTTAGTTCAAGGTAGAACCCTTTTGGTTCCAGGTAGAACCTTTTTCGGTTCCATGTAGAACCCGTTCCACACAACGTTTTATATGGAATCCAAAAGGGTTCTACCTGGAACCAAAAAAGGGTTCTACCTGGAACCAAAAAGGGTTCTCCTATGGGGACAGCTGAAGAACCCTTTTGAAAAAAAAATAAAATCTAAGAGTGCAGAGGGTG
Organism: Brachymystax lenok tsinlingensis; assembly: GCA_030435695.1. Lineage (NCBI taxonomy): Eukaryota > Metazoa > Chordata > Actinopteri > Salmoniformes > Salmonidae > Brachymystax > Brachymystax lenok. The sequence goes on along the minus strand of CM059785.1, from coordinate 47,469,463 downwards.
GCTGGGAGGGTGTGGGCTCTATGAAGAGGTAGAGGCCCAGCTCTCTGGACTCTTCAGACTCAGAGTCACAGCCAGACACATAGGCTCCTCCTTATCAGACTGAGAGTCGGCGTCAGACTCGTAGCCAAAGTCATAGTGACGTGACATTTTAGAGATCCAAAGTTTGACGTGTCTTCTCAGAAGGTTTGGTTGTTTATGAGGAGAATCTTGAATTTGTCTCTAGAATGTTGAGAATGTAGAATGTTATTGATGGTTTCCATGGCAAACCACGCTTGTTTCCTTGTGATGCACGGGATCCATTCGAGTGATGTCATAATGGTGGTAACGTGGCCAGAGAGAAATGGAGATTCAAATCCAAACAACTTCAAATTCAAGTTCCAATTACAATTTTTTCCTGTGAGGGGTCTTGTGGTGGTTCATACAACCAAAAACAGTAAGCGCAATAGAGGACAGAACAACATTACTGACTTTTTCGATCATCATCCCCCTCCTTTTAAAATGTGCATTGTGATATTCTACTCATAACAATCTACCCTGTCCCACACCAGGTTTTGGTTTCTACTGGTTTCTATTGTATAACATACTGTATGTCTACCCTGTCCCCCACCAGGTCATGGTTTCTACTGGTTTCTATTGTATAACATACTGTATGTCTACCCTGTCCCCCACCAGGTCATGGTTTCTACTGGTTTCTATTGTATAACATACTGTATGTCTACCCTGTCCCCCACCAGGTCATAGTTTCTACTGGTTTCTATTGTATAACATACTGTATGTCTACCCTGTCCCCCACCAGGTCATGGTTTCTACTGGTTTCTATTGTATAACATACTGTATGTCTACCCTGTCCTCCACCAGGTCATGGTTTCTACTGGTTTCTATTGTATAACATACTGTACGTCTACCCTGTCCCCACCAGGTCATGGTTTCTACTGGTTTCTATTGTATAACATACTGTCGTCTACCCTGTCCCCCACCAGGTCATGGTTTCTACTGGTTTCTATTGTATAACATACTGTACGTCTACCCTGTCCCCCACCAGGTCATGGTTTCTACTGGTTTCTATTGTATAACATACTGTCGTCTACCCTGTCCCCCACCAGGTCATGGTTTCTACTGGTTTCTATTGTATAACATACTGTATGTCTACCCTGTCCCCAACAGGTCATGGTTTCTACTGGTTTCTATTGTATAACATACTGTACGTCTACCCTGTCCCCACCAGGTCATGGTTTCTACTGGTTTCTATTGTATAACATACTGTACGTCTACCCTGTCCCCACCAGGTCATGGTTTCTACTGGTTTCTATTGTATAACATACTGTCGTCTACCCTGTCCCCACCAGGTCATGGTTTCTACTGGTTTCTATTGTATAACATACTGTACGTCTACCCTGTCCCCCACCAGGTCATGGTTTCTACTGGTTTCTATTGTATAACATACTGTACGTCTACCCTGTCCCCCACCAGGTCATGGTTTCTACTGGTTTCTATTGTATAACATACTGTACGTCTACCCTGTCCCCCAACAGGTCATGGTTTCTACTGGTTTCTATTGTATAACATACTGTACGTCTACCCTGTCCCCCAACAGGTCATGGTTTCTACTGGTTTCTATTGTATAACATACTGTACGTCTACCCTGTCCCCACCAGGTCATGGTTTCTACTGGTTTCTATTGTATAACATACTGTACGTCTACCCTGTCCCCCACCAGGTCATGGTTTCTACTGGTTTCTATTGTATAACATACTGTACGTCTACCCTGTCCCCCACCAGGTCATGGTTTCTACTGGTTTCTATTGTATAACATACTGTATGTCTACCCTGTCCCCCAACAGGTCATGGTTTCTACTGGTTTCTATTGTATAACATACTGTATGTCTACCCTGTCCCCCACCAGGTCATGGTTTCTACTGGTTTCTATTGTATAACATACTGTATGTCTACCCTGTCCCCACCAGGTCATGGTTTCTACTGGTTTCTATTGTATAACATACTGTCGTCTACCCTGTCCCCCACCAGGTCATGGTTTCTACTGGTTTCTATTGTATAACATACTGTCGTCTACCCTGTCCCCCACCAGGTCATGGTTTCTACTGGTTTCTATTGTATAACATACTGTATGTCTACCCTGTCCCCCACCAGGTCATGGTTTCTACTGGTTTCTATTGTATAACATACTGTACGTCTACCCTGTCCCCCACCAGGTCATGGTTTCTACTGGTTTCTATTGTATAACATACTGTATGTCTACCCTGTCCCCCACCAGGTCATGGTTTCTACTGGTTTCTATTGTATAACATACTGTATGTCTACCCTGTCCCCCACCAGGTCATGGTTTCTACTGGTTTCTATTGTATAACATACTGTATGTCTACCCTGTCCCCCACCAGGTCATGGTTTCTACTGGTTTCTATTGTATAACATACTGTACGCTCTACCCTGTCCCCCACCAGGTCATGGTTTCTACTGGTTTCTATTGTATAACATACTGTACGTCTACCCTGTCCCCAACAGGTCATGGTTTCTACTGGTTTCTATTGTATAACATACTGTACGTCTACCCTGTCCCCCAACAGGTCATGGTTTCTACTGGTTTCTATTGTATAACATACTGTACGTCTACCCTGTCCCCCACCAGGTCATGGTTTCTACTGGTTTCTATTGTATAACATACTGTACGTCTACCCTGTCCCCACCAGGTCATGGTTTCTACTGGTTTCTATTGTATAACATACTGTATGTCTACCCTGTCCCCCACCAGGTCATGGTTTCTACTGGTTTCTATTGTATAACATACTGTACGTCTACCCTGTCCCCCACCAGGTCATGGTTTCTACTGGTTTCTATTGTATAACATACTGTATGTCTACCCTGTCCCCCAACAGGTCATGGTTTCTACTGGTTTCTATTGTATAACATACTGTATGTCTACCCTGTCCCCACCAGGTCATGGTTTCTACTGGTTTCTATTGTATAACATACTGTACGTCTACCCTGTCCCCCACCAGGTCATGGTTTCTACTGGTTTCTATTGTATAACATACTGTACGTCTACCCTGTCCCCCACCAGGTCATGGTTTCTACTGGTTTCTATTGTATAACATACTGTACGTCTACCCTGTCCCCCACCAGGTCATGGTTTCTACTGGTTTCTATTGTATAACATACTGTATGTCTACCCTGTCCCCACCAGGTCATGGTTTCTACTGGTTTCTATTGTATAACATACTGTACGTCTACCCTGTCCCCCACCAGGTCATGGTTTCTACTGGTTTCTATTGTATAACATACTGTACGTCTACCCTGTCCCCACCAGGTCATAGTTTCTACTGGTTTCTATTGTATAACATACTGTACGTCTACCCTGTCCCCACCAGGTCATGGTTTCTACTGGTTTCTATTGTATAACATACTGTACGTCTACCCTGTCCCCCACCAGGTCATGGTTTCTACTGGTTTCTATTGTATAACATACTGTACGTCTACCCTGTCCCCACCAGGTCATGGTTTCTACTGGTTTCTATTGTATAACATACTGTACGTCTACCCTGTCCCCCACCAGGTCATGGTTTCTACTGGTTTCTATTGTATAACATACTGTACGTCTACCCTGTCCCCCACCAGGTCATAGTTTCTACTGGTTTCTATTGTATAACATACTGTATGTCTACCCTGTCCCCCACCAGGTCATGGTTTCTACTGGTTTCTATTGTATAACATACTGTCGTCTACCCTGTCTCCCAACAGGTCATGGTTTCTACTGGTTTCTATTGTATAACATACTGTCGTCTACCCTGTCCCCCACCAGGTCATGGTTTCTACTGGTTTCTATTGTATAACATACTGTATGTCTACCCTGTCCCCCACCAGGTCATGGTTTCTACTGGTTTCTATTGTATAACATACTGTATGTCTACCCTGTCCCCCACCAGGTCATGGTTTCTACTGGTTTCTATTGTATAACATACTGTACGTCTACCCTGTCCCCCACCAGGTCATGGTTTCTACTGGTTTCTATTGTATAACATACTGTACGTCTACCCTGTCCCCACCAGGTCATAGTTTCTACTGGTTTCTATTGTATAACATACTGTATGTCTACCCTGTCCCCCACCAGGTCATGGTTTCTACTGGTTTCTATTGTATAACATACTGTATGTCTACCCTGTCCCCCACCAGGTCATGGTTTCTACTGGTTTCTATTGTATAACATACTGTACGTCTACCCTGTCCCCCACCAGGTCATAGTTTCTACTGGTTTCTATTGTATAACATACTGTATGTCTACCCTGTCCCCCACCAGGTCATGGTTTCTACTGGTTTCTATTGTATAACATACTGTACGTCTACCCTGTCCCCCAACAGGTCATGGTTTCTACTGGTTTCTATTGTATAACATACTGTATGTCTACCCTGTCCCCCACCAGGTCATAGTTTCTACTGGTTTCTATTGTATAACATACTGTATGTCTACCCTGTCCCCACCAGGTCATGGTTTCTACTGGTTTCTATTGTATAACATACTGTATGTCTACCCTGTCCCCACCAGGTCATGGTTTCTACTGGTTTCTATTGTATAACATACTGTACGTCTACCCTGTCCCCCAACAGGTCATGGTTTCTACTGGTTTCTATTGTATAACATACTGTACGTCTACCCTGTCCCCCACCAGGTCATGGTTTCTACTGGTTTCTATTGTATAACATACTGTATGTCTACCCTGTCCCCCACCAGGTCATGGTTTCTGTTCATGCGGCCGGTGTATCTGTGGTGACGGCTGGTTTGGGAAGTTGTGCTCGTTCCCTCGGACATGCGAAATGACTGATGCTCAGAGCAAAGAGCTGTGTGAGACCGCCGATGGAGTCATGTGCAATGGAAAAGGTTCCCATTGTTTTATTCTTTGTCATTCTATTACATTTATTTCATTTCTCCATCTATTGGCTCCTTTTTGTGTCTATTCTCTGCACTATTTCATTTACATTCCATTCAATTATTTTCTACTCCATTGATTTGTGTAGACCACTTGAGTAGAGCTTTCCATGAGATCTGATCACACAGATTAGGGTAGTAGCAGGCATAACGAACAATACCCTCATACATGCAGTCTTCCCAGGGCTGGCTTCAGGCATAAGTGACATAAGTGGTTGCTTAGGGCCCCCGGCGCCAGAACAAATCTGTTGGATAGGAATTTGATTTCCATAGGAGGGTTACTTTTTTTTCATGGGACCTCCTATGTCTGCATGCGCTGCATATTATTTTATTTTTTTACTAGAAACATTGGGCCTGGAGGGATCCCCCTTCAAGCTAATTGTCACGATCTCCTGAAGGGACAGACCAAGACGGAGCGATGCTTCCAGTATACATGTTTTATTGAACACGTAACTGGGACAAAACGACGATCGTGCCGCTGAACACAACTAAACATAAAACAAGCTATGCTCAAACAATAACCCACAAAACCTAATAGAAAACCCCAAACATATATATGGTTCCCAATTAGAGACAACGACACACAGCTGCCTCTAATTGGGAACCATTACCCCAACATAGAAATATATCACCTAGAACAAAAAAAAAAACTACACCAAAAACAAAACTAAACACACCAGCCTGTCTTCTCAGGCCTGGACGTGACACTAATGAGCAGTCGTTCTGACAGTGTAATTAATAGATTGTATGTATATGCAAAAATAATCATTTGGTTTTGTTTAGCTAACTTTAGAATACGAAAAAAGCATTTTAATTCGTTTATGTTAATGTAGGATATATGTAAAAAAGAAAATACAAAAAAATAAGGTCAAGCATTCTATCAATGAAACAGGAACTATATGTGTTGGCACGTGGTAACAACCTTTTGTGCTTGATAAATAGTGAAAATCAGCACAAAACCAATAATGGTGTTATAATGAAGTGTCAATATGAGAGCAGTCAAAAATAGTCAATTAATGTCCGCTCGCGCTTACATTATGTGCGTCTTTATGCAATGGCATCAGTTGGAGCACGTCCATGTCCATGTCACTTAAACAACCAAAGTTGGTGAGTGTGATGCGGATCTTGTTTTTTGCTTGAGATGTAGGACGTGCTCTCTCAGTGATGACATTTTGTGCTCATAATCAGCCCGTAGAATTGTCACCTGCTTGTTCTATTGGTGCTGTCCCTCCTCTCTCCCGTCTCACCGTTTCATTTGGTGGTGGACGGACACATGATCAGTGCGCGCACAGTTCTGTCTTTTTTTAGCTTAGGCCTCGGTGTTGTAGGCTCAGGCTTAGGCTCAGAATCAGAAGAATAATCATCAGAGATGTCATGATTCATTTCTTCCCGCCATCTGAGTCGTTTTTAGTCAGGTCTTGTAGCAGCGCTGACACAGCATGTGCATTCATTCGTCTTGGTCTTCTTGCCGTTGTAAATTACGACACGCTCTCACTGTGTAGGCCTACTCCAAGTAGGCCAGAGTAGACTGATGAGACTGCTTGGGTTCGGTGGACTGATATAGGGTAAATACAATTTTGAGAATATAATTAGAATAGATCAACACAATAGGATGGCCCGGCCTGTTCTTCATTCACAATTGGTGATTACATAATTATTCATCGTTTGCTTTCTCTCACTCATCAACTCACCCATTCTCCCGCTTTCTCCCCCATTATACTTTACTTCATGTATTTCATCTTTTATTATATGTGACATTTGTTTCAGTATAGTTTAGGTTCAGTTTTGAAGCAATTATCGGGATGATTATCAGCTGGGCATGACACCTTCAATGATCGGGAGAAGGAGAGGATCAGGCTCTACTGTTGGGAGAAAGCTTCCAATCAAGCAAAACAGCGCCCCTCTGTCATAGTATGTAGCCCATGTATCTGATGCTGTCTGGACAAAAAAAGTATGACATGCCATACTCTTTTTGTCCAGACAGCATCAGATACATGGGCTACACATACTGAGACAGAGGGGCGCTGTTTTACTCGCTTAGATGATTTATTGATGTGTCTTTCTGTCGGCACACGTCTCAGTCGAATACATGATCAATATTGAAATATTTTATTTGGACAGGAAAGGAGGTTCTGCTGCCTAAGGGGCCCCGATCTTGCTTAGGGCCCCGAAAAGGCTTGAGCCTAGCTGAGTGTACCCAATATCCAGGGTATATCTACAGTGCCTTTGCAAAGTATTCAGACCCCTTTACTTTTTCCACATTTTGTTACGTTACAACCTTAGTATAATATGGATGAAATAAAAAAAAAATCCTCAGCAATCTACACACAATACCCCATAATAACAAAGCAAAACCAAGTTGGTAGACATTTTTGCAAATTGATTAAAAATATAAGTATTCAGACCCTTTGCTATGAGACTCTAAGTTGAGCTCAGGTGCATCCTGTTTCCTTTGATTATCCTGGAGATGTTTCTACAACTTGATTGGAGTCCACCTGTGGTAATTTCAATTGATTGGACATGATATGGAAAAGCACACACCTGTCTTTATATGGTGCCACAGTTGACAGTGCATGTCAGAGGAAAAAACAAGCCATGGGGTCGAAGGAATTGTCCATAGAGCTCCGACACAGGATTGTGTCGAGGCACAAATCAGGGGAAGGGTCCCCAGGAACACAGTGGCCTCCATCATTCTTAAATAGAAGAAGTTTGGAACCACCAAGACTCTTCCTAGAGCTGGCCACCCGGCCAAACTAAGCAATCGTGGTAGAAGGGCCTTGGTCAGGGAGGTGACCTAGAACTCTGACAGAACTCTGGAGTTCCTCTGTGGAGATGGGAGAACTTTCCAGAAGGACAACTTCACCAATCAGGCCTGTACGGTAGAGTGGCCAGAAGGAAGCCACTCTTCAGTAAAAGGCACATGACAGTCCACTTGGAGTTTGCCAAAAGGTACCTGAAGACTCTCAGATCATGAGAAACAAGATTCTCTGGTCTGATGAATCCAAGATTGAACTCTTTGGCCTGAATGCCAAGCGTCACGTCTGAAGGAAACCTGACACCATCTCAGAGCCCGGACCCAAACCCGATCAAACGTCTCTGTAAAGACCTGAAAATAGCTGTGCAGCGGCACTCTCCATTCAACCTGACAGAGATTGAGTGGATCTGCATAAAATAATTGGAGAATCTCCCCAAATACAGGTGTGCCAAGGTTGTAGCGTCATACCCAAGAAGAATCAAGGCTGTAATCACTGCCAAAAGTGCTTCAACAAAGTACTCTGTAAAGGGTCTGAATACTTATGTAAATTTCAGTTTTTAGGTTTTTATAAATTAACAAACATTTCTAAAAACCTGTTTTTGCTTTGTCATTATGGGGTATTGTGTGTAGATTGATGAGGGAAAACAAACAATTTAATACATTTTAGAATAAGGCTGGAAAAAGTCAAGGGGTCTGAATACTTTCCGAAGGCACTGTATATCATCATGTGTTGGAGGCCGTATACTCTATTCAGCTATGTAACCAAAGAACAACTTGCATGTCACACTGAGATTTCAGCCAAATGTCAGGTGCATGGAGATTACTGGAGTATGGAGTACTGGCAGTGATCTACTAAACCAAAAGTATGTTGTCCATCTTAGGACATCCTCACCCTCTGGTCTCACACCTTCTTAGGTTGCACAATGGAGATGAGCATGTTTCACCATGCTCTTCTGCACTCAGACACAAGCATACGACTATCCTCTCCCCTTCAGTTAGGGTAAAGGTTAGGGTTAGGTTTAAAATCAGATTTTATGACTTTGTAGCTGTGCCAGCTAGTGACCACTCTGCAGAGCTGCCTCCAGTACAAGATTCATGACAACAAGCGGTAACCTGCGACTCAAGTGGAGTCAACCCTTCAACTCTCACACTGCCATCCTTCAGGCACTACCCACTGGGCAAAAACTGATTGAATCAACGTTGTTGCAACGTCATTTCAACCCAGAAAATCTATGTGAGGACATTGAATAAGCACAGTAAACTAATTTGATTTGCAAAAAGTAATCAACGGAAGGGTATTTAGTCTTTTTTTCATCCAACTTTTAACTTAAATTCAATGACATTGAGAAATGTTTGTTGATTTCACATTGAATGCATGTTAGTTAACAACTCAACCAAATGTAAAACAAAACTAGACGTTGAACTGACGTCTGTGCCCAGTGGGTAGTCTATAGGGATGATTAGTGGAGACTGAAAAGGCCGGGTTACAGCCATGAGAGATTCGTTCCCCTCTCATCTGTCTGCCTGCTTGCATGCCTTTTCCAAGCATTTAACACCTCACTATCCAGCCCGTCGCTCACTGGCCTTGAGGTGCACAGGAGCACACAGTAGCAATATCTGATGGGTGAAATGCAAGGACAGCGCTGGGGGAGCCAAAGGAGGACAGACTTTTACAGTGAATGTTTGCTGGGGGCGATTCCCAGGTAAAAGTATAGCTGATGTGATATACAAAAGGGGTGGACAAGCATGGGAAAACTACGTCCCACTGGTTGGAACCAGCCTGTCTTATATTTTAATTCAGTCACAATTTAAAAAGGGTCAGGGCTACAATACACTATGATTGTGAGCACAGAGTAGCTTGTCCTCACAAATCTATCCTTATATTCTGTAATTATTTTGTTAATTGCTTGAACGTCCGTTGTTGCGTGTGTGTGTGTGTTCTGGCAGGGTCGTGTCACTGTGGCCGGTGTATCTGCTCTGGATCTCCTCAGGATTGGTGGGTCTCTGGGGAGTACTGTGAGTGTGACGACAGAGAGTGTGATAAGCACGACGGACTCATCTGCACAGGTACGGTATAGACCACACGAACACACACACACTCACACCTAAAGCCTCTGTCCAAGGCCCAATTCTACCACCAATAATGGCCTTGGCTTGGTGTCAACGAGCAAGGCGAGAAAGACAGAGACAAAGAAAGAAGAGAGAGAGCGAGTGAGTGGAAAGACAGGAGAAAAGAGAGAGCAGAAAGAGAGAGACTTTCCTCTTAACAGCCCAGCTCTCATCCAGAGTTGCTTTCTTCTCTCCACTGATACTGAAAACCACAATAAGAGTTTATGGGCATGCTTTAAATTCAGCTTTTAAAGGCTTCATAATGCCTTCATAAGCACTGCATAAGTGTGTTGCAAATATTCTATAACCATATGTCATGCTTTATAAAGGGTTCATAAATGTGGCATAACTATGTGACATAATCACCAGTGTCAAACGTGACATAACCCACTATGTCGAATATGATATAAACATTTGCTTTGTGAAGGGTGACATTGTGCTGAAGGATGACATACGCTCTAATGTGAAGGCATGTTAGTCACATTTACACCTAATCTCATTCCCAGACACTTCCGCTCAAATACCGCAGAAGATCTGGTAGACCAACTCATCAAACTTGGCCTTCATTAGTTAGGTTAGGTTTAAAATCTAATTTTAAGAAGATAAATTGTGGAAATGGGAAGGGTTTAGCCATAATTATGACTTTTTGACTGTGTTAACTAGTGACGATGAGCTATAAAAATAAAGAGAGTCGCGCACCCAACTAGTGACAATGAAAAATACTTGACTCAGGTCACTCCTATAGTGTTTTATAGTCACTCCCACTAAGGCCAACTTTGAATGGTTGGTATCCCAGGCTTATACACTACATGACCAAAAGTATGTGGATACCTGATTGTCAAATATCTCCTTCCAAAATCATGGGCACTATTATGGAGTTGCTCCACCCTTTGCTGCTATAACAGCCCACTCTTCTGGGAAGGCTTTCCACTAGATGTTGGAACATTACTGCGGGGACTTGCTTCCATTCAGCCATGAGCATTAGTGAGGTTGGGCACTCATGTTGGGAGATTAGGCCTGGCTCGCAATTTCTGTTCCAATTCACCACAAAGGTGTTTGATGGGGTTGAGGTCAGGGCTCTGTGCAGACAAGTCAAGTTCTTCCACACCAAACTCGACAAACCATTTCTGTATGGACCTCGCTTTGTGGAAGCACAGAATCATCTAGAATGTCATTGTATGCTGTAGCGTTAAGATTTCCCTTCACAGGAACCATGAAAACCATTATTAACTTCTTGGGGATGGGTGCATGAGGTGACCGTTTTTGGACAGCCTGGCGTGCCCAAAGTAAAATGCCTCCCATTTAGGCCCAGAAAATAGGATATGCATATATTTAGTACCATTGGATAGGAAACACTCTGAATTTTCCAAAACTGTTAACCATTTGTCTGTGAGTGAATCAGAACGCATATAGCAGGCAAAACCCCGAGGATTTTCTGTCCTGGAAAAAGTGATTTTAACACATTGCTCATTTGGGAACCCCTCCCTATTGAAAATGACCATATATAGGCATATGAATGCAGTACACGTCGCTTCCTTATGATGTCAACAGCCTCGAGATGGTGTTTTCCTCCATTTTGGATGAATTTAGAGCAGAGAAAATGACCAAACAATGAAGACCTCTCTTTCTGAGAATAGTACCCGTGGCGCGCGCACAAGAAGTCACGGAGTGTCTGTTTTATCGTCGATATCGATCAGTTTATATTCGGCTTATTTATAATAGTAAATATACGTAAAAGTGTTCCTAAGGATACATTTAAAACTATGTTGGATTGTTCTTGGACAAGTTTATAGGTATAAGTTGAACGAGTTCGCGCCGCAATTCAATGGACTAGTGGAGGCTGTCGTTTCTGATTATAACGCGCGAACCAAATGGAGGATTTATGGATAAAATACATTACTTTTTCTAACAAAAGAACCATGGATTGTCTTCGTTGGACACTTAGGATGACCTCAGCAGAAGTTCTTCAACAGGTAATTGATTTGTTTTCGCTGTGAAATGTGTTATGTGTGTGCCATGATGGCTAATCGATACATGGCTATTGGAAAAATATGTGAGGTGCTAGCCTCAAACAATGAAATGTGCTGCTTTCGCCGTAAAGCCTTTTTGAAATCTGACAACGCTGTGATATTGCCAAGAAACAGAGCTTTTGATGAGTATGGAACACTTGTATATTGGTGGATTTTTAATAGTTCAACTTTAGAATTTTGAATTTGGCGCTTTAGATTTTCCCTGGTAGTGTCGGGACGAGCCCGCTAGCGACCCAGCAATCCCTGAGAGGTTTTAAACAGGTGAAGCGTAATATATAATTCCAGAGAACGCGTTTCCACTGCTCCAGAGTCCAATGGCGGCAAGCTTTACACCACTCCAGCCGACGCTTGGCATTGCGCATGGTGATCTTAGGCTTGTGTGCGCTGCTCGGCCATGGAAACCCCATTCATGAAGCTCCTGACGAACAGTTATTGTGCTGACATTGCTTCCAGAGGCAGTTTGGAACTCGGTAGTGAGTGTTACAACCAAGGACATACGATCTTTTACGCGCTAGACACTTCAGCACTCGGCGGTCCCATTCTGTGAGCTTGTGTGGCCTACCACTTCGCAGCTGAGCCATTGTTGCTGAACTTCACAATAACAGCACTTATAGTTGACCGGAGCAGCAGGGCACTTCAGTAAGGCCATTCTACTGCCAATGTTTGTCTATGGAGATTGCATGGCGGTGTGCTCAATTTTATACACCTGACAGGTGTGGCTGAAATAGCCAAATCCACTCATTTGAAGGAGTGCCCACATACATTTGTATATATAGTGTATGTGCTGTGTGCGCAATAGCCTGGGGACGATGTTACACCAAGATACACCTACCTTGATGAAAGCCCCCAACCTAAAGACATTGAAAGTGGCTTTCTTCTGGAACCAAGTTACATGTTCCTCACTACACAAATATGCACACAACATGAACAAGCCATACCATGTGGTGCTGGGCCCAGTCAGGTCTTTGACACATTCACCCACTCCCCCGCTGAAAGATCAGCCACAACATTTTGGCACCATTGTTAACAGGTTGTAATCAAGCGCTGGTCTCCAGCATGGGAACAGAAGTTGAATACCTGGTGCGGTAGTCTCAGGTTGGACTACTCCACATCATCTTGGTTCTGACACACACACACACAAACACAAGCTTTGCAAGTCCATTAACCCATTTAAATATCTCTCACACCCTACAGAAACCTGTGGATCATGAGAGAACCTTCATAAATCAGCAGAACCTTAATAACCTATGTATTGACACTTTATGTAGCATCCTGTAATACTTAGTTTGCAGTGAGACACTTTTGGCCATTCATAACACACTCATAAAGACTTTATATCGCATGACGCTATACTTAATTTAAAGTCAGAACCTTTGGTCATTCAAAACACATACATAAAGGCTTAATGATATAAACACAAATGTTTTAGCACCAGCGGCAAATTTAGCATGTACATCTTGTTGGGGAAACAAACAAAAAAGTGGGATGCATGCCAGCAAAGCCACTACACAACACAATATAACACTAAACAATACATTAATTGCACTGTAACGGTGACTAACGGTGCCCACAAACTGTTAGGGCTTACATAAAGCTATCCCAACTGCAGAGCCTCAACAGCAGTCCCAATAGACTTCCGGCGCCGACAGAGATGGCAGCCTCACTTCACGTTCTCAGGAAACCATGCAGTATTTTGTTTTTTTATGTATTATTTCTTACATTGTTACCCCGGGAAATATTAAGTTTTATTACATACAACCGGGAGGAACTATTGGATATAAGAGCAACGTCAACTTACCAGCATTACGACCAGGAATACGACTTTCCCAAAGAGGTTTCTCGGTTTGTTACCCCAGCCAGGACAATAGAATGGATAGCACCCGGCGACTCAAAACGGCGGCGCCGGAGAAGAGGGAAACGGGCCGGTCTTTTGGTCAAGCTACGTCGACGGGCGCATCGTGCACCTCTCCCGAGTATTTTAATCGTCTCTTGACAACAAAGTAGACGAAATCAGATCAAGGGTTGCCTTTCAGAGAGACATCCGAGACTGCAACGTTCTTTGCTTCACGGAAACATGGCTCACTCAGGACACGTTATCTGAGTCGGTACAGCCACCTGGTTTCTCCACGCATCGCGCCGACAGAAACAAACTTCTATCTGGTAAGAAGAAGGGTGGGGGTGTGTGTCTTATGATTAACGAGACGTGGTGTGATCATAACAACATACAGGAACTCAAGTCCTTTTGTTCACCTGACATAGAATTCATTACAATCAAATGCAGACCGCATTATCTACCAAGAGAATTCTCCTCGATTATAATCACAGCCGTGTACATCCCCCCTCAAGCTGATACATCGACGGCACTGAAAGAAATTCATCGGACTCTATGTAAACTGGAAACCACATATCCTGAGGCTGCATTTATTGTGGCTGGGGATTTTAATAAGGCTAATTTAAGAACAAGGCTCCCGAAATTTTACCAGCATATCGAATGTGCCACCCGGGCTGGTAAAATCCTGGACCACTGTTATTCCAACTTCCGTGATGCATACAAGGCTATTCTCCGCCTCCTTTCGGCAAGTCTGACCATGACTCCATTTTGTTGCTCCCAGCCTACAAACAGAAACTAAAACAGGAAACGCCCGTTCTCAGGTCTGTTCAACGCTGGTCCGACCAATCTGATTCCATGCTGCAAGATTGCTTCGAGCACGTGGACTGGGATATGTTCCGGATAGCATCTGACAACATTGATGTATACGCTGATTCGGTGAGCGAGTTTATTAGCAAGTGCATTGGTGATGTTGTACCCATAGCAAATAGTAAAACCTTCCCCAACCAGAAACCATGGATTGATGGCAGCATTCGCGCAAAACTGAAAGTGCGAACCACTGCTTTTAACCAGGGTAAGGCTACCGGAAACATGACTGAACACAAACAGTGCAGCTATTCCCTCCGCAAGGCAATCAAACAAGCTAAGCGTCAATATAGAGACAAAGTAGAGTCACAATTCAACGGCTCAGACACAAGAGGAATGTGGCAGGGTCTACAGTCAATCACGGACTACAAAAAGAAAACCAGCCCCGTCGCGGACCATGACGTCCTGCTCCCAGACAAACTAAACAACTTCTTTGCTCGCTTTGAGGACAATACAGTGCCCCCGACACGGCCCGCTACCAAAACCTGCGGGCTCACCTTCACCGCAGCCAATGTGAGTAAAACATTTAAATGTGTTAACCCTCGCAAGGCTGCCGGCCCAGATGGCATCCTGGCCGTGTCCTCAGAGCATGCGCAGACCAGCTGGCTGGTGTGTTTACGGACATATTCAATCAGTCCCTATCCCAGTCTGCTGTTCCCACATGCTTCAAGAGGGCCACCATTGTTCCTGTTCCCAAGAAAGCTAAGGTGACTGAGCTAAATGACTATCGCCCGTAGCACTCACTTCCGTCATCATGAAGTGCTTTGAGAGATTAGTCAAGGATCATATCACCTCCATCCTGCCAGACACCCTGGACCCACTCCAATTTGCTTACCGTCCCAATAGGTCCACAGACGACGCAATCACAATCACACTGCATACTGCCCTAACCCATCTGGACAAGAGGAATACTTATGTAAGAATGCTGTTCATCGACTACAGCTCAGCATTTAACACCATAGTTCCCTCCAAGCTCGTCATTAAGCTCGAGACCCTGGGTCTCGACCCAGCCCTGTGCAACTGGGTCCTGGACTTCCTGACGGGCCGGTCCCAGGTGGTGAGGGTAGGAAACAACATCTCCACCCCGCTGATCCTCAACACTGGGGCCCCACAAGGGTGTGTTTTCAGCCCTCTCCTGTACTCCCTGTTTACCCATGACTGCGTGGCCAAGCACGCATCCAACTCAATCATCAAGTTTGCTGACGACACTACAGTGGTAGGCTTGATTACCAACAACGACGAGACGGCCTACAGAGAGGAGGTGAGGACCCTCGGAGTGTGGTGTCAGGAAAATAACCTCTCACTCAATGTCAGCAAAACAAAGGAGATGATCGTGGACTTCAGGAAACAGGAGAGGGAGCACCCCCCTATCCACATCGAGGGGACAGTAGTGGAGAAGGTGGAAAGTTTTAAGTTCCTCGGCGTACACATCACGGACAAACTGAATTGGTCCACCCACACAAACAGCGTGGTGAAGAAGGCGCAACAGCGCCTCTTCAACCTCAGGAGGCTGAAGAAATTCGGCTTGTCACCAAAATCACTCACAAACTTTTACAGATGCACAATCGAGAGCATCCTGTCGGGCTGTATCACCGCCTGGTACGGCAACTGCTCCGCCCACAACCGTAAGGCTCTCCAGAGGGTAGTGAGGACTGCACAGCGCATCACCGGGTAAACTACCTGCCCTCCAGGACACCTACACCACCCGATGTCACAGAAAGGCCAAAAGATCATCAAGGACAACAACCACCCGAGCCACTGCCTGTTCACCCCGCTATCATCCAGAAGGCGAGGTCAGTACAGGTGCATCAAAGCTGGGACCGAGAGACTAAAAACAGCTTCTACCTCAAGGCCATCAGACTGTTAAACAGCCATCACTAACATTGAGTGGCTGCGGCCAACATACTGACTTAAATCTCTAGCCACTTTAAACATAGGAATTGGATGTAACAAATGTATCACTAGCCACTTTAAACAATTTTGTATATAATGTTTACGTATCTGACATACTCATATCAAATGTATACACTGTACTCTAAACCATCTACTGTATCTTGCCTATGCCGTTCGGCCATCGACCCAAATCTCTAGCCACTTTAATAATTATAATTGGATGAAATAAGGTATCACTAGCCACTTTAAACAATGCCATTTATATAATGTTTACATATCCTACATTACTCATCTCATATATATGTGTATATACTGTACTCTATACCATCTACTGCATCTTGCCTATGCCGGTCAGCCATCGCTCATCCATATATTTATATGTACATACTCGTATTCATTCCTTTACTCTTGTGTGTATAAGGTAGTTGTTGTGAATTTGTTAGATTACTTGTTAGATACTACTGCATGGTTGGAACTAGAAGCACAAGCATTTCGCTACACTCGCATTAACATCTGCTAACCATGTGTATGTGACAAATAAAATTTGATTTGATTTGATTTGAATACCTTACTACTGCTACACCTGGCTATCAGTGGAGCCTTGTCTGCCAGCGAAACAGTTCATTCAGCCTCATTTACAGCCTTTAAAAAAACATGGCCTATATGTCTGACTTGCTTAAACAAATGTGGTTTCTACTTGACAATTGAGATGTACAAACTATGGCGTAAGGGGACGATGAGCGGATAAGAGACAATCCGTAATTTCGATTAAGACATTAATGAGCGAGCTAGGACAGAGGTAGTCAATATAACTATTTGTTCAGCACTTTTTAAATGTGCAGCAACAAAATTCAGAACATGGGCCATTCTTACAGTGTACTCCCTGTACACAAAATCAGAACGGTAGGATAAATAAAGGGGTCATATAAGCAGACAATGAAAGCTCTTACAATATTAGATGATTACATTTCTCAAAAACAGGTTATAGGCTACATGTGCACCACCAAGTCAGAATAGTAGGTGTAATTAAGAGGTGAAAATAGACCAAATTATTAGGGTGAGGCACATGGGCTACTAACAGTTTACTACACAACATACACTTAGTATTACTTTCTTAGCTACAGTATACATATCTCCCTGCCAAAATACATCATTTATGCAGCAGCATACAATACATTTTTGGGCCTTCATGGGCAAACTTTGTCATCAAAGTCTGACATTCTCTGGATTTATGGTGCTTTCAAGACAACTTGGAACACACAAAAAAAAGGTTGAATCATCAGTGATCTTCCGAGTTGGATGAAAAATTATTTACCCAGTCGTAGCTCGTTTTTCCAGAATTCCCAGTTGTCTTGAACTCACTAAAGTCCGATTTTTTGGTTCCGAGTTAACAGTTGTATTGAAAAAAATCATGCTTCATGGACAACATGGCCATGAATGTTTATAATTTTAAACTTCGAAAAGAAACCCTTAATCTTAGACTTGGGACTACACAGCCACTCCACTGAATAGCAGGCTTTGCACTGCTTGCAGTTAGCCACTGATTCCTTCCAAATCACTCATTGTTGAATTTGCAATTTGCAATGGCTGATGAGCACTGATACGTTTTATCTATACTTTCTTTTCATTATTTCTCTTCATATGACAAGGTTTAAAAAGGATTTGCCAGTAAATTGTTGTCTTGATTCATGATGATGACTGCTAGCTAAGATTTTGAAAGTATATGTTGACATGTCCAATCAAAGCTACTATAGATATGTGATTTTACATAATTGTATCTGTGTCCAATGGCCTTCTTGGCTGGGCACTTCTAATGTAACTCTATGGCAGAACCCAGGTACTTTAATTTTCTAGCTCTAGTGACAGAGCACTGAGCCAATCACGGCGCAACGCTCCGTATTTTCTGCTGGCTTGCCCCATCACCACAGAAAGCACTGAGCTAGGCTGAAACACCTGTATTTTGGAGCTGCCTTACTCAAGAAAACAAAAAAGAGACCATGTTTGTATGCAGCTTTATTAACTCAAGGATAAATATGTTTTGCATTGTTTGCAAACTGATATGTGACACGTATTAATGCCAAAATAACATGCAAAACAGAAAAGCCCAACCTGCCCTGAATGACGGGTCGCCACTGATTAGCACTAAGGGAATTATCACGAACAGCTAAAACAAATAAACTTTACATGTCACGACAGCTAGGAGTGGTGGGTGTGGAGTCAGGCGCAGAGAGCAGGGTGTAGGGAAAAATATAAAAAAAATTATGCGGCGCGCGTAAATATAACGCCCCAAACACAACAGGCGCACACAAAGCAAAGCTGGCCCAAACAGGACGAGAGAACATGCCAACATACACGTCAGCCGAACGTCCACCAAACAAACAGAGAAACAAGCCTGCACGAAAGGAGGCGGGCTTGACCGGCTTAAATAGCCCTAGAAAATACAAAGACAAAAACAGGTGCAAACAATAAGAAAAATTTATAGAAAGAAAAGGAGGATCGGTGGCAGCTAATAGGCCGGTGACGACGACCGACAAACGCCGCCCGAACAGGCAGAGGAGCCACCGTCGGTGGAAGTCGTGACATTAAAGACATGTTGAAACCATACATTTCCTTTAATTTGTACATTTTTAAAACAATACAAATGCATTACATTTAAAAAGTCCAGCAATGTAATTACATTGAACATTACACAGGGCTGTGAATAGTGTAGCTTGACCCTGCACTGGCGGGCAAATGGCTCTTGCCTCTCTGCCTGCTGGAGGTACTGCATGATGGTTCCATCTGGATAAGGCATTTCTGTGCTGCGCCAGAAACTCTCAACTCCATTTGATTCGTATTATTATGTTCCTCTTTCATTTACAAATCTCATGACGTGACTATGAGACGTGACTGTATCTAGGGGTATTTTTAGGGACAGATTGAATTTACTGGAGGGGGGGGGTCCAATTCAAGGTATCTGTACCTCTGGTAAGGTCCTGTACCTTACCAGAGGTACAGGACCTGAAGAACAGTTTGCAGTTCTCCCAGGGTCAGCTCGATGAGTTTAAACAGAACGGCAAGATGACAGCAAATAGTACCTGCAAAACACTAGTCTCAATGTCAACAGTGAAGCTGTTGGCCTTCTAGGCAGAGTTGCAAAGAATAAGCCATATCTCAGACTTGCCAATAAAAAGAAAATATGAATATGGGCAAAAGAACACAGACACTGGACAGAGGAAGATTGGGAAAAAGTGTTATGGACAGACAAATCTAAGTTTGAGGTGTTTGGATCACAAAGAAGAACATTCGTGAGACGCAGAAACAATGAAAAGATGCTGGAGGAGTGCTTGACGCCATCCGTTAAGCTTGGTGGAGGCAATGTGATGGTCTGGGGGTGCGTTGGTGGTGGTAAAGTGGTAGATTTGTACAGGGTAAAAGGGATCTTGAAGAAGGAAGGCTATCACTCCATTTTGCAACGCCATACCTTGTGGACGGCGCCTAATTGGAGCCATTTCCTCCTTAAACAGGACAATGACCCAAAGCACAGCTCCAAACTATGCAATAACTATTTAGGGAAGAACCAGTCAGCTGGTATTCTGTCTATAATGGAGTGGCCAGCACAGTCACCGGATTTCAACCCTATTGAGCAGTTGTGGGAGCAGCTTGACCGTATGGTACGTAAGAAGTGCCCATCTAGCCAATCCAACTTGTGGGAGGTGCTTCAGGAAGCATGGGGTGAAATCTCTTCAGATTATCTCAACAAATTGACAACTAGAATGCTAAAGGTCTGCAGGGCTGTAATTGCTCAAATTGAGGATTCTTTGACGAAAGCAAAGTTTGGAGGACATCATTATTATTTCAATTAAAAATCATTATTTATAACCTTGTCAACATCTTGACTATATTTCCTATTCATTTTGTAACTCATTTCATGTATGTTTTCATGGAAAACAAGGAAATGTTTAAGTGACCCCAAACTTTTGAACGATACAGTGTATATTCAGAGCCATATCCCTGTAATGCTGCAGGTTCACCTTGCACATCTAAAGCCTTTTATTTTGGGGTGTTGCTATAGGCCACCAGGTGCTAACAGTCAGTATCTAAATAATATGTAATGCTTGATAGTGTATGTGATGTAAATATTGAGGTCTACTTTCTTGGGGACCTGAATATTGACTGGTTTTCATCAAGCTGTCCGCTCCAGAGGAAGCGTCTTACTGTAACCAGTGCCTGTAATCTGGTTCAGGTTATTAATCAACCTACCAGGGTGTTTACAAACACTGCAGGAACAAGATCATCCACATTTTTACTAATACTATGTATCCGTACACATTGGATGCAGTGATCACAATATAGTGGCTATATTCAGGAAAGCCAAGTTCCAACAGCTGGGCCTAAAATAGTGTATAAGAGATCATACAAAAGATTTTGCTGTGACTCTTATGTGGATGATGTTAAAAATATTTGTTGGTCTGATGTGATTAATGAGGAGCATCCAGAAGCTGCACTTGGTGAATTTATGAAATTTCTTCTTCCAATTATTGATAAACATTCACATGTTAAGAAACTGAATGTTAGAACTGTTAAGGCTCCGTGGATTGATGAGGAATTTAAAAACAGTATGGTTGAAAGAGATGGGGCAATTGGAGTGGGTAATAAGTCTGGCTGCACATCTGACTGGCTTACTTACTGCAAATTGAGAAATGATGTGACTAACCTCAACAAAAAGAAGAAACTGTATTATGAAGCCAAGATCAATGATTTAAAAAATGATTGGGAAAAAACTTTGGAGTACTTTAAAAGAAATTCTGGGCAGGAAGACATATTCAACTCCTTCTTTCATTGAATTAGATGGCTTATTCATGACGAAACCATTTGATGTTGCCAATTATTTTAATGATTATTTAATTGGCAAAGTGGGCAAACTTAGGCAGGAAATGCCAACAACGAACAGTGAGCAATTGTATTCATGCATAAAAAAACATATAATGAAAGAAAAGCATTGCAAGTTTTAATTTTGTAAAGTTAGTGTGGGAGAGGTGGAAAAATGATTGTTATCGATCAACAATGACAAACCTCCTGGCATTGACAACTTAGATGGAAAGCTACTTAGGATGGTAGCTGACTCTATAGCCACTTCTATCAGTCATATTTTTTATCTGAGCCTAGTGGAAAGTCTTTGTCCTCAGGCCTGAGGGAAGCCAAAGTCATTCCGCTACCCAAGAGTGGCAAAGTGGCCTTTACTGGTTCTAACAGCAGACATATAAGCTTGCTGCCAGCTCTTAGCAAACTGTTGAAAAAAACTGTGTTTGACCAAATACAATGTTATTTCTCTGTAAACAAATTAACAACAGACTTTCAGCATGCTTATAGAGAAGGGCACTCAACATGTACTCATCCCGACACTACCAGGGAAAATGTAAAGCGCCAAATTCAAAATCTCAAAGTTGAATTATTAAACATCCACCAATATACAAGTGTTCCATACTCATCAAAAGCTCTGTTTCTTGGCAATATCACAGCGTTATCAGATTTCAAAAAGGCTTTACGGCGAAAGCAGCACATTTCATTGTTTGAGGCTAGCACCTCACATATTTTTCCAATAGCCATGTATCGATTAGCCATCATGGCACACACATAACACATTTCACAGCGAAAACAAATCAATTACCTGTTGAAGAACTTCTGCTGAGGTCATCCTAAGTGTCCAACGAAGACAATCCATGGTTCTTTTGTTAGAAAAAGTAACGTATTTTATCCATAAATCCTCCATTTGGTTTGCGCGTTATAATCAGAAACGACAGCTTCCACTCCTCCATTAAAACGTGACGCGAACTCGTTCATCTTATACCTATAAACTTGTCCAAGAACAATCAAACATAGTTTTAAATGTATCCTTAGGAACACTTTTACGTATATTTACTATTATAAATCAGCCGGAATATAAACTGATCGATAACGACGGTAAAAAAGACACTCCGTGACTTCTCGTGCGCGCGCGCTGGGTACTGTTGTCATCAAGAGGGGACCCACTTGTTTGGTCATTTTCTCTGGTCTAATTCATCCAAAATGGAGGAAATAGACCATCTCGAGGCTGTTGACATCATAAGGAAGCGACGTGTACTGCATTCATATGCCTTTATATGGTCATTTTCAATAGGGAGGGGTTCCCAAATGAGCAATGTGTCAAAATCACTTTTTCCAGGACAGAAATTCCTCGGGGTTTTGCCTGCCATATGCGTTCTGTTTCACTCACAGACAAATGGTTAACCGTTTTGGAAAATTCAGAGTGTTTCCTATCCAATGGTACTAAATATATGCATATACTATTTTCTGGGCCTGAATGGGAGGCATTTTACTTTGGGCACGCCAGGCTCTCCAAAACGGTCACCTCATGCACTGCTCCCAAAGAAGTTAAGCTGAGGCTGGCTCAGGACAGAGCGGCACATTCTTGCTTTCATTGTAATCAGAGGGCTGATATAAATACTATGCATGCCAGTCTCTCTTGGCTAAGAGTTGAGGAGTGACTGACTGCACCACTTCTTCTTTTTAGAAGAAACATCAATGTGTTGAAAATCCCAAATTGTTTGCATAGTCAACTTACACACAGCTCTGACACACACACTTATCCCACCAGACATGCCACCAGGGGTCTTTTTACAGTCCCCAAATCCAGAACAAATTCAAGAAAGCGTACAGTATTATGTAGAGCCCTAATTGCATGGAACTTCCTTCCATTTCATATTGCTCAAATAAACAGCAAACCTGGTTTCCAAAAACAGATAAAGCAACACCTCGTGGCACAACGCCTCCCCCTTATTTGACCTAGATAGTTTGTGTGCATGCATTGATATGTAGGCTACGTGCGCCTTTAAACATTTTCTTATGTAGTTCTGTCCTTGAGCTGTTCTTGTCTATTGATTTTCTGTTTTATGTCATTCTGTATGATGTTTCATGCTTTGTGTTTTTGCTTTTGGAAAAGCTAATGGGGATCCTAATAAAATACCAACTGGCAAATACCAGTACATTTCAATCAGTCCCTTATTTAACTGAGCCTGCTAGCTAGCTACATTTCGGCAAGCTATAGCAATTGCTGTGAAGTCACCAAAGTTATTTGAAATAATGATTGAGGTAGCTACAGTATGTAACTAAACTACTCAAACTAATTAAATTGCAATAAATAAAGATTAAGTTTCTTGTTTTCCGCAGTCCAGTGGCACCACAAGTAGTTATTTGATTTGCGAACTCCTTACATGATCAGCATCTCATCACTAAAATAGTACTTCCGGGTCACGGAATTCGGGAAAAAAAATCTAAAATAATTGTCCTTGACATAATAGTAGAAAAGTGTCAATAACCTGTATTTATTCATGATATATGAAAAATAATTGTCTACACATTAACAATAATGCATATCTGTTCATATTTAAGTGACATTTTCATTACATTTGGGTTTTAAACTATGTTCCAAGGTCAAATAAATGCCCACAATGCAAATCACTGTATATGGAATGCATATTGGTTTATAGCAAGAACGATTCTAGGTGCCGCAGTAAAAATATTGTAGGGAATACTCAGTAGGGTCTGTAGAATGTACAGTATATATGGTGTCATTTCATGGGGCTCTGAATAATACGGAGTGTTGCAGGACTTTTACTCAACCCATTCCATTGGCGGCCACAATGTGAATCACTGCACATGGAATACATAATCATCACATGCTAACCAAACAACATTGCAGGGAATGCTCACTGAATTAAAGGTCAACTACACTCCAAAATGTAAGTTTCTAAGATTTTTCCAAGACCACAAAAGTCATCCCCTGATGTGGATTAATCATTGTTGTAAACACAGAAAATAATTTGTTTTTGTTTTTATATTAAGAAGTGTGAAAATAATTGGGAAATACGAAACCTGAAAATAAAATAAAACAGAAAACAGAATTTGGGAGGCAAAAATAATAACAGATTTTAAAATGCCCTATCAAAGTTTTGAGGAAGATTGAGGTCAGGTCCAATATTGACTATGATCACAAGAGGGAAAGAGATTGGGCCATCCTAGATTTTTTTTTGAGTAATATAATATATAATATATACAATTTAGCAGACAGTTTTATCCAAAATTACTTACAGTCATGCGTGAATACATTTTTACGTATGGGTGATCCCAGGAATCAAACCCACTATCCTGGCATTGCAATGCTCTACCAAGATGCATGACAGGGTTATAAATGCTTTGTGAAGCCTCAATCTAATGTGATTTATAAGGCCTTTATTAAGAGGTGCTTATGCCACCCATATTTGTCTTAGTACGTTATGTCACATTTGACATTGGTGGTTATGTCACACAGTTATGCCACATTTATGAACCCTTTATAGAGCATGACTTACGGTTATAGATGATTTGTAACACATTTATGTAGTGTTTATGAAGGCTTTATGAATCCTTTATAAGCTGCACTTCATTCAAAGTGGAACCGAGTTGGTCTCCCATTAATATTTCCTCAGGGCAGCAGGCATTTGGAAAGCTGTTTAGAAGTACTTCTCTTATTGGATTCATGACTCCTGTTGTCAGTCATAGTGTCACTCAAAGCAACGCTGTAACTACAGAATTCACGCAAACATTCATTAAAAATGAGTGAGAAAAATGTGAGTGGACAAAGGGAATTCATAAATATGTTGGTTAAATGTTGTTTGTTTAGCATATGAATTGTTTAGCATATGAATGATTAGGGCATATGTCACAATTACCATATACATGAGGATGTTTGAAAGCGTGTTTTTTTCATGTTTCACTGGAAAAAGGGACTTCTCAAAAAGGGGGGGAAGTGGGATATGCAAATCAAAACAAACAAAAGTAAGTATTCGATTACTCCCCCTCTTCCCAAGGTGGCAGTACAATGCACTCAATATTTTATAATTAGAAACACGCAAACATCTGTCTGCTAAGTTTGTGGATGAGTTATTTTATGGATTGTTCAAAGCAGGAGTTTCTCATTATGCATACAATTCATGAGGGATGTGGAAAATTCAATGTATTAGGAATGCCTGCTGGTTCATTTCATGCACCAAGAATGACAATGCTGGCACCCTTTGAGCCTAGAGACAAACAAGGGTGCAAACCTGTGACACAAATTAGAACCTTCAGTCAACAACAGAAACATCTAATTGTCTTTGTTGAATTTGTGTTCTGAAAATTCCAGTGAATCACATTAAGGGAATATAGCACAATACAGTGGACACAGTTCACATTGCTTGTGTAATCATGTAGGTCTTTAATTGTATTGTAGTGACCTTAGGACAACACCTAAGGACCTTGTAACAATTACATACCTCTTGGTGGTTAAGGTGTTGGACTGACAGTCGCAGGGACTTGGGTTCAAACATGGGTTTGAGTCTTGGTCGGGGCTATCCCCCAGACTTGTCACAATATATTTTCTAGACAGAACATCCAGAACCATATATACCTGTAGTTTTAAGAAGTGGGAATTCCCAATGTGTGAATGTTTTTTTTATGATACAACACAAATATTTTGGTTTCTCCATTCAGTTTAACACCATCCCCATCTATCTCTGCTTTAATGCCCAACTCGGAGGCATGACACACAACACTACTCCACTTCTGAGAGTCTGGATGAGGTTATTTGTCCTGCCCTGATCTGCCCTGCCCTGCCCGCAGCCCAGTGAAATCGCTCACTGCATGACCAGACTTGCTCAAAATAACACTAATTTCCCCTGTGTTTTCTTGTCGACACAGCAAACCTCCCTAAGCTATAGGCCTCAATATTAAGGCCAAAAATATAGTGATTTCCTATGACCATTTCACTGTGTTGATGATCTGTGATGCGGTCTCAATATTTTATACCACACACACACATTGTCTTTTTACTTCAATACCTTTGTCTTTGACTCAGATTGAGCCTTATGTAATGGCTTCATATAATAAATTCACACCGAGAATGTAATCCCACTCTAGAGCATACCCATAGCAACCTAAGAGAGCTCAGCCTAGCTCAAGCCCCCATCGTGGAACTCTGTCAGGGGGTTCAGGAACCTAGTTAAGAAAGGTCAGGCAGGCATGATGGGTCAGGTGGCTCTGTCGCTTCACAGTTTCTCCTCTTACCTCTTATTGCAGGGAATGGGATGTGCAACTGCGGCAACTGTGACTGCTGGGATGGCTGGACGGGGAACGCCTGTGAGATCTGGGTGGGAACTGAATACTAGCACCACAGAACATTTCAGTAGCTATACAAACAGACTGTCCTGTCAGAAAAGGTGTGAAACACCAAAGGGAGGAGAGTAATGGAGAGAGCGATGGAGAGGAGGATAAAAAAGAAGTCAACCAAACTGGGATGTAATTCTTCATTCAGATTTCTGCATATCACTTGTATAACAGCATTCATTGTACTGGTTACAAATAATCTTTATTAAAACTGTTCTTTTTTGTATGCAAGAAAAAAAGTTTTGAAGCAAAAGTATGTTCTTTCTCTTTAGAAGACCTTACCATGTAACCCTTTATATGTTTACAATACAACTATATGTATGACAATTGTTTCTGTAAGAATGCTTACCTATTCCAGAAAGCTACACATATTAAGATGCAGGTACATAAACAGAATCCAAACATTGAAAACAAAAGGATACATGTTTTATTATTAATATGAATGCATTGTGTGTGTGTGTGTGTGTGTGTGTGTGTGTGTGTGTGTGTGTGTGTGTGTGTGTGTGTGTGTGTGTGTGTGTGTGTGTGTGTGTGTGTGTGTGTGTGTGTGTGTGTGTGTGTGTGTGTGTGTGTGTGTGTGTGTGTGTGTGTGTGTGTGTGTGTGTGTGTGTGTGTGTGTGTGTGTGTGTGTGTGTGTGTGTGTGTGTGTGTGTGTGATGATGATGTATATGTGTTGATGATCATTTCCATTTGGGGGATTCTCACCAGTGGTGTGTTTTTGGGGTTAAAAGTGCTTCCTGACAAATTGGCCTCAAAGAACACCCTTCGTTTGAGCGTTTTATTTATTTTTTAATAATGAAACATTGAATGTGCCGCGTGACACAACATTTTTGCATGGAAAACAATGAAAATACCATAATCATACGTGGGTATAAATCTGTTAAAACATGACATACATATCTCCAAGTGGCACACTTGCAATTGTATATATTTAAATATAAATAATTTTAATAGTGCCTATTATCGCTGAAAACTATCACAACCATCATAATCTTCTACAACCGGTCAATCAATGCATGGCAATTCCCCATTACTCGTGAACACCATGTCATGAAAATTTTCAAATGTCGTGGCCGAAAAAAGAACAAAAAAACACACATAGCTCTATAGTGCCATGCTGGGTATTCATGTAACTTCAGAAGGTGGTTTCAGGGGATGTGAGTTGCTTTGACTCGAGAGCCCAACCTCTACCTGAAAACATGATTGATAGGAAGTAGTAAAGAAAAAATGTAATGTAAATAATTCTACTTTGGCCTTTTCATGCTTTTTAGTACTAGCCAACCTTTCGTTTTATTTATCCCATCAAAATGACAGGTGCAATAATATACTGCACACTATATTGCATTAATGTTACTGACATTACAGTCACACCTTTATATAAATATTTTATTCAATATGTTGTATATATGTATACAACAAACAAACTGTACAGTGCAGACGAACTCGTAGCATATATGTATGTAAAATTAGAAGTACATACCAACAGTTCTTGATACACATAGCCTACTACATGCAGCCCATCAATGCCATCCACTCCCCATGCAAAATATGAGAAAAAGGACAAAAGCAAAACTAAAACCTCTCCAACTACATTTTGACAAATTAGTTGACAGAGGGAGAAAACTGAAAATAAACTATTTGGGAAGGATCAGGAAAACAACATCACACACCACCACATATATAGTAGGAACAAAACAAACAAAGAAACAAAAAAACAAGATGGCGGCTAGAGAGATAAACAGACGCACATTTACACAGTCATTTACAAAAATAAAGTTCAGCTTTCGAAGAACCAGTCAACTGGTCTGCAGGGGCTTGGGTAGCCCAGCATGTAGAGTTCATTATGATGTAGGGAAATTACTGGACCTGCGTCCCCAATTGCACAATATTCCCTATTTAGTGCACTTCTTTTAACCAGGGCCCATAGTGCACTATGTAAGGAACAGGGTGCCATTTGGGATGCAACCTGGGTGTAATGTGGAGGGGACACCAGCCCTAAAGAAAAGTTGTATTATTTCAGCTCCTTGTGTATATTACGGCATTGTTATAATAGCATCAATGTAGCTTTGTACAGACAAGTGTTTTTAAGTCTAACTAGTAAATGTGCTTCAACATCCTCTAGAAAATAGGGGCTTAAAATCCCAATAAACTGGAAAATTATATCAGCAAATAAATCTCTTAATATATTTCCAATTTTAGCAGCATACAGTAGCTTCAGTCTACTTATCAACATTAGAAATCTTAGCTATCATTAAAATCCAGTATTAAATCAGCTGATTCAGATAATGGTCGATACATTGCTAACAGTCATGATCAGATCAGGACTCCGAACAGAAAGTGCAGTGTAGTAGCTCCAGTGGAAGTAGGAGTGTGCCTAACAACATGCTAATTCGAGTCCCAAACAATTTCCAAACAACTCCTCACTCGCATAGGTCTGAACAGTACCTTTCCCTTATCCCATAGTCCAGGGATCATCAACTAGATTCAGCCGCAGGGGCCAGAACAGAATGACAAATAATTAGTCAATTCCAAATAGACCGCAAGAAGCCCAAACAGATATAATTCAAACCTTGCTTACATTTGTATACGATCACATGTCTATCTTTAATGCGGGTGAATACTTAGGAACAGATTTCCCAAATGAAAATCACTCTGAGCTGATTTCCTGGTGTTTTTACAGTCTTTTATGTCCAACAACAACGTTTAAAAAAAATTTTGCTCTGAAAACTTGGGGAGGGTTGCAAATAAAACCACAATTTGACCCACGGGCCGCCAGTTGGGGAACTCTGTCATAGTCCTTTGTGGAAAAACATGCATGTAAATGGTTCTAGGTATCCCAAAACCTTGATTCATATGAACACAAGATCCAAAATGACATCAATCAAGACCTTTCAAAGGTTCAGCAAGAAGGCCAGCAGGGAATCGATTCGTCAATGGGATTCTTTTTGTGAAAATGAACCATATGGTAAATCACAGTGGGAAAAAAACAAAACTGGAGAAAGGCAAATCGAATCAGAATGCAGTCGGCTGCTGTTGCCGTTGTACTACACAGCAACAACTGTTGTATCGTTCTGGCTTCTTGGATGCTTTGGTCATTTTCTGAATCAATCTCTGTCAGCTGTAAAGGTTGTTGAGTGAATATTCTTCTAGGTCTTTATTAGATGTGTTTTGTGGGTGAGACACCGTAGGCCCAGTCGTGACTGGATATATGTATTTGCATGCTGAGGATCAAGGTCTAAACAGGCGCATAATAGGCCAAGATGAGCGATACTGGACTCTTCATGCTGAGCTAGAAAATCCTCTCATAATATCTCAGAATATGTAGTATAGTCTTTTTCTTCTTTACAGTGAAAATGTTATAATATAAGCCATCTCTTGCATTGCTTCTGCAAGAAAAATAGAACACGTTACTAACCTTGCCCATGCTTTAGTAAGCTGAACAAAATGGGGATGCAGCCGAACCTCGAGTATATGTGAATGTAAAATGGCTGCCGCTGTTGGGCTTGAACCATTCAGTCTAAGCCACTAGCCTAGCCCGTTGTTCAGAGAAGTCAGCGAGTGAGGGACTGTGGCCTACAAGGCCTATAGATATTCCTAGAGCCCTTGCTCAGAAATAAGAATTTAAGAAAAATAGATTTCAGGTTCCTATTTACCGACCGGATGAGGCAGAGCTCACCGCTGGTGGGATCCGGATTGTGATATGTATACACCTATACACCACTTGTTAAAGCATTCTCCAACACACACGCACATCTGTGTCTGTACGTGTGTGTGGGCTCCTCGCATTGATTGCAGTGGGGGCAATTAGCACTTCATCAGCTATGATTGTGTGAGCTATCCTCCAGTCTTTCTTTATTGAGCTCTAAAAAAGCAACACGCAGCCTGAGACTGACTCTCCCCTCGACATAGTTGCTGTGTTTGTGTGTGTGTGTGTGTGTGTGTGTGTGTGTGTGTGTGTGTGTGTGTGTGTGTGTGTGTGTGTGTGTGTGTGTGTGTGTGTGTGTGTGTGTGTGTGTGTGTGTGTGTGTGTGTGTGTGTGTGTGTGTGTGTGTGTGTGTGTATATATATCTGTAGTGCTTCCCAAACACCAGACTTCCTAAATGAGTCCCTGGAACCAAGCCACCGGTGGCATCTTATTTCTTGTGTGTGTATGTGTTGGGCAGAAGAGTGTATTTCAGTGTCAATGTGTCTGTGTACTGAGTATACACCGGCATGAATGCGTGTATTACAAAACCACACACTGCCCCTGCAAAATGTGTTTTTTTCTAAGTTACTCAACAAAGAGAAAAATGTGAGAATAGAAAGAGAAAGAGACGGGAACATACTTGTAAAAAGTAGAAGATAGCAGTCCATTTTCTTTTTTACTATATGTGTAAAGCATCTACCCCAGGACATAGCTGGTGCACTGTGGTATAGAAAATAGATCTTAATCGCACACACTGTTGCAACGGGGCATAAAAGTAGAGGGGGTGGTCTTGGGTTACCGTCAGCAAGCAAGGTACCACATGTGGCCGTGAAACACACATCATTCTTTCTGATGTCATGGTCAGAGTCACTCTTCCTTCTGTTTTGGGAGGGGATGTGGGGGCGGCCACCCTTCTGCATCGATCCCCCATTGATGAGTTAAAGAGAAAGAAAGAAAGAAAGAAAGAGAGAGAGAGAGAGAGAGAGAGGAGAAGAAGAAGAAAGGAAGGAAGGTCCGAGAAATTGCCTGGATCTAATCCACAGAAGAAGGGGGGTGCAGGTTTGGAGTCCGGTAGGGAAAATCCCTGACTCCATCATGTACGTCCCTCCCTCCCGCCACACACACACACACACACACACACACACACACACACACACACACACACACACACACACACACACACACACACACACACACACACACACACACACACACACACACACACACACACACACACACACACACACCCCCCAGGTGAATTGTGGCTATGTGGGGGCTTAGCAGCAGTAGCAGTAGTAGTAGTAGGCTTGCTGACTGGTTTGCCTCCGTTCATCACTGGGGGCTCGGTTGTGCTTTTACTGGCAAGGACGGCGGTTTTGGGCGCTTTGGTCTCTCCTACATCATGCAACGATGGCTCTCTGTACATAGCAACTGTGAGGGAGAGAGATAATAAAGAGAAGGGAAGAGATAAGGAGGTAAGGAAGGGTGAGAGGGAAAAAGAGGGAGCGGGTAGAGAGAGAGAGATAGAGAGGGTAAGAGAAAGGGTGAGAAAATAAGAAAGGGAGAGAATGGAGGAGAGGGGGAAGATTTTGTAAAACACAGGGCAAAATAAGTCTTATTTCTCCTCTTTTCAATTCAAGAACTTGTAAAACTAACCACACGGCTCATTTTTCACTAATGACTGCTAGCATGAATGATTTAATCAGTTTTAAGTCTTCTTGATGCAGAGGCTTCTATTTGTTTTTAGAAATCATTCCAGACCACACCAAAAGGGGCAAAAAAGGGGTGAAAAGACCAAAAAAGTGTTTAATACATTATTTAGCCTGTGGCTGCAGCCATATTTTAAGTAAAGGTTAAATAAATTTAAAAAAGGTATATATCTTCCTCTCCTTTCTACAGACCCCAATCTGAATGTGGCCAAAAGCCTTTATGCAAAATGAGCAGTGGGAACCTCCCAAACGATCCTGCACTTCACGCTCCCTGTACTGCAGCTGTGTCACTGTCACGGCAGTGCAGTAAAGGTTCCTGGAGGCTTCCACGTTTAAATAATGGACACAAATCAGCCAGGGAGGGGAGGAGAGTGATGTGGGCGTCT
This sequence comes from Brachymystax lenok tsinlingensis, assembly GCA_030435695.1. Taxonomy (NCBI): domain Eukaryota; kingdom Metazoa; phylum Chordata; class Actinopteri; order Salmoniformes; family Salmonidae; genus Brachymystax; species Brachymystax lenok. The sequence continues at coordinate 47,437,065 of CM059785.1, read as the reverse complement.
GTAGACGCACGATAAAGCATCAACATTTCATGGCCGCAAAGACAGGGCTTGTCCCTTCCCCTCTGTGCTATACGCCAACCTGTGAAATATGGATGGGAATGATGAATATAAGTGATACGTCAAGGGGAAGATCCTTCAGTGTAGCGGTGGGTGGTTACTCAGGGTGGGATTAACAGTAAAGGGGGCATAATCAGATAGACTTGTTCCCTCTAAAGACACTGCCGTAACAGGGTCTAGGCGTGGGATGGTCATGCGTGGGATGGTGTGGAGGATGAAATGTGGTATTGTGAACCTGCAGGCTTGTGATGGCTTACATGTTTATGTCTTGTATAATATTCTGGGGATGTATACATAAACCCTGCCTCATAGGTGGCCCATACATTTAGTTTGACATCTCTGACATGAGGCATACACTTGGTACCAGCAATAAGTAGTGGGGTTGCAAAGGGAGGGTATATTACTGGAAACCTTCGAAGTTTACCAGTAAACTACCAGCATTTTTGTAACTTTGGCCTTTTTGGGTACTTCGGATTATCACAGGTGTCCGTAATTATCTCTGGCCCTCTGTGTGACCTTTTCACATGTAAAATACACTGTGTGCGAAGCATTATGGACATGACATGCCATATAGGCATAGACTGACCAGGTGAATCCAGGTGAAAGCTACCTTATTAATGTCACTTGATAAATCCATTTCAATCAGAGTAGATCAAGGGGAGGAGACAGGTTAAATTCATTTTTTTTTAAGTTTTGAGACAATTGAGACATGGATTGTGTATGTGTGCCATTTAGAGGGTGAATGGGCAAAACAAAAGATTGAAGTGCCTTTGAACGGGCCAGGCGCACCGGTTTGTGTCAAGAATTGCTGGGTTTTTCACGCTCAACAGTTTCCAGTGTATATCAAGAATGGTCCTCCACTAAAAGGATATCTAGCCAACCTGACACAACACAACAGTTTCTATAAAAAAATCTAATAAGATGATTTTATAAGAATAAGAAATAGAATGACAAATCTGTAAAACATTATCTTAAATAAACATCGTTCAACTTAGTGAATACCATTGGTGTTTAATATGAGGGTTTCAGCATGAAATATCCTTTATATGGAATAATACTATATTTGAATGCATTTTTTTAATTCAAATATAAATGACCAAAGTTACCGTAGATTGCCATAGATTACCTGTTAATTACCAACATTACAGAAGTTTACGGTAACTTTGTTAAATTACTAGCTTTGCAACCCTAGTCAGTCAGAAAACTGTTAATTTTATGTTGAGCTCAGCCAGGAAGAAATTTTCATATACAGTAGAAGGTACAGAATTATGTTTGGCAAAGGTTATCCTTGAAAGAAGTCTAGCAGATATAAATGCCCTACTTTTCAGTTCAATATATTGCCTCTCATCACAAAAAAACAAAAACTATATTTGTGGCTCTCTTGCTTATACTACTCTAATGCCCCTGAAACAGTTATTTTCTAATGAAACCAAATCAAACTCAGAATGTGGTGGCATACCTTCTAATGGCTTGGGCAGGAAGTGAGCAGCTGGTTTTGTTTTCTTCACTCGATTCCCCTTCATGGCTTGGCCCTCTTTGTTGAGCCCCAGGAACCAAGCCCTCCCTGACTCCTGTTGCCTGTACAGCATCGACGAGTAGATCACATAGTAGTTCTCAAAGACAGACTCTTTGAACTTGCATTCTGCCGTAAAGAGTTCCTGCAAAGACAGAAGACAGGTTAAGTATCATGTCTATGTGTCAGAGCCATGGCTAAGTGGTAACAGTCCCCGCTCTCAATACATGTATAACTCCCATTGGTGACCGGGTTCAATCCCATAGTTTACCCAGCAAACCAAAATTGGTTCTGTGAAAGTTGCCAGAACATTCATTACGTTGTTCTCATAACACAAAAACTGTCCAGTTGTGCTGATCATTATACAATGTTTGTCTTGCAAGAATGTTCCCAGAACACATTTAGTCTGTTCCTTACCTGGAAACCTAATGAGAATGTTTGGGGAATGTTCTGCGGTGGTTGTTACAGCTGTGCACAACATTTTAGTGAATGTTTGGAGAACATTCCAAGGATATTTCATTTAAAATATATTCCGAAAATAAAAACATTTTCATCAAAAACATTATTTGAATGCTTTTGGGATGTTGTCCTAATGTTAGACACACCCCTAACTAGAACTTAATGGGAATCTTAGCAGATTTTCTGGGATTTTTACCCAGTTTGCTGGGTACCCTTCCAACGTTCTCGCCTCTCCACACCTGCATCCCCCTTGTAATTTATAATTTGTACAATGAAACTTTAAAAAGTCAAGTTCTTAAAAACATGATGTATGTTGTTCTTATAAGAAATATAATTTATGTTCCATTTGGGTCTCGAGGCATAGGTAAACACCCTATTCTCCATATAGTTCACTACACTTATGTGGTTCACTATCACATATGGCTCTGGGAAAAGAAGTGTATTAAGATATAATTTGAGACACACAGCCTTTGTGCAAGAAACAATGAAGCACATGCACATCATTCATGTTTGAACATGTAGCCATATCCAGAGGTCACAAAGACACATTTTATGCAGCTCCACTACAAAATAAGTTTAAAAAAAAGCCACGTTCGACAGGATTACCAACACAGACTGATGAGCTCAAATAGACAGAATAGCCTTCTATGTGGCAGACCAATCCGAACTCCTCTCTCGGCATGTTCAGCCCTCTCATTATCTCAGCTAATCATGGCTAATGGGAAGGTTGCTGACTTTTTCTGTGGCTTAACCAACAAGGCTCATAATTTAACAATTTCATTCGTATTTACAGATGGCATACAAGTTTGTTATTAAGGCGCATGAAAGTTCACGTTTGACAAGGCATTTCTGCCAAAAAACGCATTTTGATAAAAACATTTTTTTTTATATTATAAATATGTCCTAAGTCGTGACTTGCGACATACGCCTAGTTTCCTGAATTGGGTCACAATTGTTTAGGAGCCCGTAAAACGGCAGCCATCTCCTCCGGCACCATTCTACATTCTACATTATATGCCTAGACGCCTGAATTTGTTACACTAGCTAGATTATATGTGTGTGTATGTTGTGCTAGCAAACACCCAAGAGTCATGAAAATACACTCATTACATCTGTAATACTTTGTGCAAACAACCTTTTAGCTAATCCAAAGACCTCACCATCCTTCACACACCCCTTTTTGTCAATGACAAATGAACACCACATCTCTCTCCGCTTTACCCCCATTCATCTCCTTAAATTGAAGAGAACAGGAGGGTAATAAAGAGCTTTCCGCATTATCTGCCCCACATTGGGGTTTTTTCATTGGGGTGTATTAATAAACGCCTGGTCATGCTCCAAGGAGTTCTGGTTGGAGGAGTTCACTTAAGGCCTATTCAGCACCCCACAAAGGCCCTGTTTGAATAATTCCAAAATGTATCCTTCCTTCCTCCCTCCATTCCTTAGAGTATATTTATCGCTGACATGATTGCATAGGTCAATGTAAGAGACCCCACTACTAGCTTACACCTATCCAGTCATGTGAGATCAGCAAATTATTTGAACGGGTCTTTTCCCTGTGACGTTTAATCTTCTTCCCTGCTATTCCCACTCGCTAGGCATTTATGAGCGGGACTTGATGTAGTTAATAAATATTAGGTGGTCTTTCCACCGTTCAGGTGTTTGCTCATAACTCTTACAGCTTCACCCTGGGGATTAGTTATGGGGTGAGCGTGTAGTTCCGACGACGCACCCCATCACCGAGTAATAGCAGGTTATTAGCGCTGTGTTAAATTGCTCTTGTCAGGGCTTAACAACCAGTCAGGGCGGATGACGACGACTAAGTGACACTTTGGGGGACTTATTAATGACTGGCTCAATCAGATGAAATTGCATTAGATAAGGCAGGCACAGGCTGGCAGATGTATTTGGAGAGCTTCCCAGTCTCCTTAATTGAACATTCCGTTGACTGCATACAGACCCGAAGAACTTAACCGGCTCAGTTGGTTAGCGAGATCTGCTAGTAGCGCTAATGCTGTATATCCCTTGTGTCATGATTGTAACACTGAGGAATCGACTCATAGGCTGTGTTTACACTGCCACCCTACACTGTAAAAACCTATTTAGCCTTTTAGTTGTTTCAGCTAATTTTCCAAAGTCAATTCAACTGAAAATGTTGAGATAACATGATTTTGTCAACTAGTCAGAAAATGTTGAGAAGTTGACTCAATGAGTAATGTTGCCCAGTGAATTAAACAATATACGTTGACTAAACTATAATGAAATCTCTGAATGTCTCACGAGTGAATGCTAGAAACTACCAGTATGTGGGCTTCAACTTTGTTTCTCGAGTTCTCTGTGATTCGATTCGGCGGTCATCTAAGCATGAATGTCAGCATTGGGTAAGTACATCACCATTACCACACTTTGAATCGGTAATAGAAACAGTTCTCATCAATATATGATGTTAACAGCACTAGCTATCTAGATAACTGTGTCTTTTGAATTGCTAAGGCTAGCCAACTACCCACTGGGCACAAACTGCTTTTGGAATACAGCAAATAGCCTAAAGTTAAGGCTATGTTACAAACTAATGTAACATTCAACCGTACAATTAGTAACACATTTTGAGGTAACTGTAACTATAAATGTCTTCTTATGTAATCATATAAAGTGTGCATGTTCAAGATAACATGCATAGGTCATCACACCTATGCTGTAATAATCTGTGCAGAATCTCGAACGGCATTGAAAACTTAAGGTAGGCCCGCAGGCACAAACAAGGCTGGTTAAAACATGGGTTGGGACCGGACAGTAATCTCGCAGCCAGTAGCTTTTGAATGCATTTTGGCATTTGATTTCCTGTGTTCCTTTGCGGCCTGTCATTGAAAGCTAGTGCTGCCGCACTGCAGTCAGCACAGCATTGTGTGCCACACATTGGAGTTTCTGCAGCCCAAACTGCAGTGTGTGTGTCTTGCCAATCATATTGACGCAAACGGAATCACACAGTGGGTGCATGCAATAACAGAGAGTGAAGCGCTTTCTCTCTGGATGGGCTTTCCTCCGGTATTTATGCTAGTTAGAAAACCTGAAAAACGCATCGCCTCAACAAACCTTCAAGCAAATGATTAGAGAAAGGCAGTAGACATTATTTCTGCTAGAAACGTGGTGTGATATGCTCCCAATATGGGATGCAAACGAGACGATTTTCAATCTAAATGTGCTAAAAATGATGTAAACCATATTCAATGGCCGTCTCAGTCAGATCTCAACCCAGTCGAACACTTGGGAGACTCTGGAGCAGCTCCTGAGACAGCATTTTCCACCACCATCAACATAACACAAAATTGTGACATTTCTTGTGGAAGAATGGTGTCGCATACCTCCAATAGAGTTCCAGATACACTTTTAGAATTTGTGCCAAAGTGCATTGAAGCTGTACTGGCTCGTGGTGGCCCGACGCCCTATTGAGACACTTTACGTTAGTATTTCCGTCATTTTGGCAGTTACCTGTACCTTTTATAACTCACAGACACCTTCATAAGTCAAACACACCCTTGCATCCATCTACATCATAAAGACAGTGTTTGTGTGTGTCGTCCCTGCCCGTGTGTGTTTCAGTGTGTGTCAGTGTATAGATAATTTTTTGGGCCATGGGGTAGAGAGAAAAATGTGCAGTTGTATAGCTAATTCCATGCTATTTGACACATTTTGCTATGATCGTGAGAGAAAATGTTGCTGTTTTAGAGCTTAAAGACAATCAACTTTTTTCCCACAAACATTTGTCTTAATATTAACACAATTTTAAATATATATTTTGATAGACCAAAGTATCAGCTATCACACCATGTAAATATATATATTTAACTAAAATGCAACTAACTGGATTTACAATTATTGTCCAACAAGTGTTTAAATGCCTTGATTGGTTAATTCTAACATTATATTATTCAAATGTGTAATAGAAATCTCCATACCTCTTTTTTTTTTTTTTTAGCACTATTAAAACCTGGTTATCTAATTAGCATAATACAAATCGTCAGTTTAAGATAGAGATATGTTTGGCATAAGGTGGCAGAGCTAGAGTGATGTTTGTCAGACAATGAGACATCCCTAAAAGCTGTTTTCTCACAAAATCATCTGTAGCGTCCGAACGGTTTGGCCTAAACATTAATAAACTCAGCAAAAAAAGAAATGTCCCTTTTTCAGGACCCTGTCTTTCAAAGATATTCGAAAAATCCAAATAACTTCATTGTAAAGGGTTTAAACACTGTTTCCCATGCTTGTTCAATGAACCCTAAACAATTAATGAACATGCACCTGTGGAACGGTCGTTAAGACACTAAAAGCTTAGAGACGGTAGGCAATTAAGGTCACAGTTATGAAAACTTAGGACACTAAAGAGGCTTTTCTACTGACTCGGGAAAACACCCAAAAAAAAGATGCCCAGGGTCCCTTCTCATCTGCGTGAACGTGGCTTAGGCATGCTGCAAGGAGGCATGAGGACTGCAGTTGTGGCCAGGGCAATAAATTGCAATGTCCGTACTGTGAGATGCCTAAGACAGCGCTACAGGGAGACAAGATGGACAGCTGATTGTCCTCGCAGTGGCAGACCACGTGTAACAACACCTGCACAGGATCAGTACATCCGAACATCACACCTGCGGGACAGGTACAGCATGGCAACAACAACTGCCCGAGTTACACCAGGAACACACAATCCCGCCCTCAGTTGCCAGACTGTCTGAAATAGGCTGAGAGAGGCTGGACTGAGGGCTTGTAGGCCTGTTGTAAGGCAGGTCCTCACCAGACATCACGGCAACAACGTCGCCTATGGGAACAAACCCACCGTTGCTGGACCTTATAGGACTGGCAAAAAGTGCTCTTCACTGACGAGTCCTGGTTTAGTCTCACCAGGGGTGATGGTCAGATTTGCGTTTATGGTCGAAGGAATGAGCGTTACACCGAGGCCTGTACTCTGGAGCGTAATCCATTTGGAGGTGGAGGGTCTGCCATGGTCTGGGGCGGTGTGTCACAGCATCATCGGACTAAGCTTGTTGTCATTGCAGGCAATCTCAACGCTGTGTGTTACAGGGAGGATATCCTCCTCCCTCATTTGATACCCTTCCTGCAGGCTCATCCTGACATGACCCTCCATTATGACAATGCCACCAGCTAAACTGCTCGTTCTGTGTGTGATTTCCTGCAAGACAGGAATGTCAGTGTTCTGCCATGGCCAGCGAAGAGCCCGGATCTCAATCCCATTTGTGCACGTCTGGGACCTGTTGGATCAGAGGGTGAGGGCTAGGGCCATTCCCCCCAGTAATGTCCGGGAACTTGCAGATGCCTTGGTGGAAGAGTGGGGTAACATCTCACAGCAAGAACTGGCAAATCTGGTGCAGTCCATGAGGAGGAGATGCACTGCAGTACTTAATGCAGCTGGTGGCCACACCAGATACAGACTGTTACTTTTGTTCAGGGACACATTATTACATTTCTGCTAGTCACGTGTCTGTGAAACTTGTTCAGTTTACGTCTCAGTTGTTGAATCTTGTTATGTTCATACAAATATTTACACATGTTAAGTTTGCTGAAAATAAACGCAGTTGACAGTGAGAGGACGTTTCTTTTTTTTGCTGAGTTTATGACCACTCTGTGGAAAGGTGAGACTCTCACGAGCAAGATTCGTCTGAAGGTCCCCCAGTACCAGTTAAAAAAAATTATGGAAGTATATACTGTATGGAGACCATTTAGTGCAAAAATAAGGGGTTAAATACATGTAAATAAATATATAATGTTTCCTGATTTTTATTATATCTCTCAGATATAGGACAGACACATCAGAACAAACTTCCTTTAGATGGGCTAACAGCAGCAAGGCCAAAAATAATTTGTTTTTATATGTTTTGATACCTCAAGCAAAACAAAATCATCCTTGGTATGACCTTCTTTAAACAATGACAATTCCATATTCCCCCCACACACACAGCTTAGACAGGGCTTAGATGCTCCAGGGCACATTTTGGCATGTTTGTACAGATTTAGACATAAATCTTATAAACATAAAACATTTATAAAGCAAACATTATCCATTAGGTCTAGCACAGTAATTACTTAAATTGTTTAAGCCAGCCGGCTAATTTTCAACCGCAGTCCCTGGGCAGGTTATTGAAAACAATTACAATAACAATACAGAGAAACAATGAGCAATGAGCACATGCATAGCAACATAGGATAAGCAACACGTAGCATGCAGACAGAGCAATAGCATAAAAAGAAACAAAACAAAATACATAAAAGCAACAAAGTGTTTCCACACCTCAACAGCTACAGACAACAGATAACACGGAAAGTGGCAATAAACAGCTAGGAACTATGTTCACAAGTCTGACTGTCCTTTATGATTTAATTAAACGTAACATATTTGAACCAAAATATATATTCCATGTGATTCTATCAGACAGATGGAGTTTTATGGTTGTGACCATGGTTATTCCAACATTGTTTGTTTAAATCAATTTAAAGTAGAAAACTTTACAGACCGTGAGTGTTCTTGTTACACTACATGTAATGAGGACATTAATAAAGGGGTCCTCATGGTATAGCTGACCCTGCACATTCCTGATTCATTTAGGATTTTAGACAAATCTGACTGAGTTGACCAAATCTCAGGACACATCTTTTAGGAATCAAAGTTTAGACAGAAAAAAGTCAGAGGGCTATTGCAAGAAACTACAAACAATACTTTTTCAGGTAAGATCCATTATTGCCAAAGATTGGGAGCCTTTGCTCCGGACAAGGGCAAAAAAATATATACATTTTTCCTCAATAAAGAAGTTATCAGCAAAATCAGTGCTAGTAGGAAAGGACAAGTGCAAGATTCTTTATTTGAAAAGAAAATTGGGGGAGGAGGATAAGACAGATGCACTTTGAAGGGGTAGGTTTCAGATGTTTACGGAAGATGGGCAGGGACTATGCTTTCCTATCAGGGGGACAGATGGTTCCACCATTGGGGTGCCAGGACAGAGAAGAGCTTTGACTGAGTTGAGTGGGAGCTGACCTCCTGTAGGGGTGGGACAGCCAAGGGACCAGAGATGGAAGAATGGAGTGCTCGGGTTGGGATGTAGGGTTTGAGCATAGCCTGAAAGTAGAGAGGGCAAGCACCATGGTCTTGTAGAGGATGTGAACTTCGATTGGAAGCCATGGAGCAGGCGGGCTACGGTGTGCTGGGTAAGATGCAGGGGTTTGATGGCACTGTGGGGAGCCCAGCCAACAGAGAGTTGCAGTAGTCCAGACGGGATATGAAGAGTGCCTGGATTAGGACCTGCGCCGCTTCCTGTGTGAGAAAAGGTCATACTCTACGGATGTTGTAGAGCAGGGCTGCCCAACCCTCTTCCTGGAGATCTACTGTCCTGTAGGTTATCAGTCCAACCCTAATTTAGCGGTTCTGATTCAGCTAGTTAAGGTCTTGTTGAGCAGATAATTAGTAGAATCGGGTGTGTTAAATTAGGGATGGACTGAAAACGCACAGGGTGGTAGAACTCCAGGAAGAGGGTTGGACAGCCCTGTTGTAGAGCATGAACCTGCAGGACCATGTCACTGTTTTGATGTCTGCAGAGGGCACACCAAGGTTCTTTGCACTCTGGGAGGGGGACACCGTGGAGTTGTCAACCGTGATGGAGAGGTCTTGAAGCGGGCAGGCCTTTTGCGGGTGGAAGAGTAGCTCTGTCTTGTCAAGGTTGAGCTTGAGGTGGTGGGCCAAGCTGAGATATCTGCCAGGCATGCAGAGATGCCTATTGCCACCTGGGTGTCAGAAGGGGGAATGCGAAAACTAGTTGAGTGTCATCTGCATAGCAATGATAGGAGAGACTTGGTGTATAGAGGAAAGAGGAGAGGGCCTAGAACTGAGCCCTAGGGGACACCAGTATTGAGAGCATGTGGTGTAGACACAGATCCTTTCCATGCCACCTGGAAGGAGCGACCTGCCAGGTAGGATGTAATCCAGGAGTGTGCAGAGCCTGAGACGACCAGGAGGATCTGATGGTTCATGATGTTGAAGGCAGCGGATAGATCTAGGAAGTTTAGAACAGAGACAGAAGAAGGTAGAGAAGAGGGAGTGGAAGGATGATAGGTAGGTACTCCAGAAGTTTAATTTTCCTCAATTTTCCCATCAGATGCCCGCAGCCCTGTTCTGTAAGCTTGCAGTGAGTCAGAGACCTGGAGGAGGGTTGCAGTGAGATAAGTAGGCGAACAGCCTCTAGTAAAGCTGAGGTCAGGTGTATTGCCTGCCTTGTGAGTGGGTGGGGACTGGGAAAGGGTGAGGTCAAAAGAGAAAAAAAGGGGAAAGAAAGACGTGGAAAGAAATGAGTCCAGAGTCAAGTGTCATGCCACCTGGTGGGCGATAGACGACAACAATGTTAAACTTGAGCGGACAAGTGACAGTAGCTATGTTTCCAATAATTTGTCCAGTGATATTTTTGTCGACATTTGGAACGTTTGCATAGAAATTAGACATGATAATTAATTGCCTGCCTCGGTGCATTTCCATTGAACTTGTGTCAAAAACAGCTGGGCGTAATGGCTTTGCATCTTAAAAAAAATATATATATATATATATATATATGAATGTTGAATAAAAATGATTGAAGTGTTTCCATTATCCTATTAGGCGAATTGCACATTAATAAAGTGGCGGCAGCCTGCCCACCTATCTTTCATGTATCAGGTAGCCCGCAAAAACAAACATGGATAGAATGCAAGAATTGACAAATATTTGCTATATTCTAATAACTCATCTACCATCGCCCATTATTTAAAAAGGACTGGAGACTGAAACAGATAATTTCGTTCCATTTCAACATACAATACCGTTCCAAAGTTTGGGGTCACTTAGAAATGCCATTGTTTTTGAAAGAAAAGCACATTCTTCGTCTATTAAAATAACCTCAAATTGATCAGAAATACAGTGTAGACATTGTTAATGTTGTAAATGACTGGTGTAGCTGGAAACGGTAGATTTTTTATGGAATATCTACATAAGCCTATTATCAGCAACCATCACTCCTGTGTTCCAATGGCACGTTGTGTTAGCTAATCCAAGTTTGTCATTTCAGTCTCAACGTCAGTGAAGAGGCGACTCCGGGATGCTGGCCTTCCAGACAGAGTATCAAAGAAAAAGCCATATCTCAGACTGGTCAATAAAAAGAAAAGATGAAGATGGGCAAAAGAACACAGACACTGGACAGAGGAACTCTGCCTAGAAGAGTTCCTCTGTCCACATCACTGTTGATGTTGAGACTGGTGTTTTACGGGTACTATTTAATGAAGCTGCCAGTTGAGGACTTGTGAGGCGTCTGTTTCTCAAACTAGACACTCTTATGTACTTGTCCTTTTGCTCAGTTGTGCACCGGGGCCTCACACTCCTATTTCTATTCTGGTTAGAGCCAGTTTGCGCTGTTCTGTGAAGAGAGTAGTACACAACATTGTACTAGATCTTCAGGTTCTTGGCAATTTCTCGCATGGAATAGCTTTCATTTCTCAGAACAAGAATAGACTGACGAGTTTCAGAAGAAAGGTATTTGTTTCTGGCCGTTTTGAGCCTGTAATAGAACCCACAAATGCTGATGCTCCAGATACTAAACTAGTGTAAAGAAGGCCAGTTCTATTGCTTCTTTAACTACTTAGGGAGCAGTGGGGTGCTCCCGGCACTACCCGGTGAAATGTAAGGCGCCAGATTCAAAATCCAAAAGTTTAATTATTAAACATTCATCAATATACAAGTGTTTCATAGTCATCAAAAGCTCTGCGTCTTGGCAATATCACAGCGTTGTCAGATTTCAAAAAGGCTTTACGGCGAAAGCACAACATTTGATTGTTTGAGGGTAGCACCTCCAATATTTTCTATTAGCAAAATTCATAAACCATCGCAGTTCACACAAAACACATTTCACAGCAAAAACAAATCCCTTACCTTTTGAAGAACTTCTGCTGAGGGCTTCCCAAGTGTCCAACGAAGACATCCAATGGTTCTTTTGTTAGAAAAAGTCATTTATTACATCCATAAGTCTCTGTTTGGTTGGCGCATTATGTTCAGAAAATCCAAGGTCCAATCGCCCATTGAAACGTGAAGAGAACACGTTCAAATATACCTATAAACCTTTCCTAAACAAATCAAATACCAGTTAAAATGCATCCTTAGCTATCCTTTTATGAATATTAGCGATAATATTTCACTCGGATGGTCACCTAAACGTTATATAAGTAAAATAAAGTGGGGCGCGCAGCCAGACCCGCGCCCGAGAAAACTTGTTGAAATCTGAGCTACCTTGGCCATTTCCTGTATCTATTCGTTCTCCAATCTCTCTGAGTCTTTGTATCTAGACTGTTGACATCTAGTGGAAGCCATAGGTACTGCAGTCTCAGTCCTGGTTACAATTGGATTCAATGGGGAGTGTGTCAAACAGAGCAAAAGGTCACCAGAAACTGATTTCCGGATTGATTTTTCTCAGGTTTAAATGAGTTCTGTTATACTCACAGACATTATGTTAACACTTTTAGAAACCTCAGAGTGTTTTCTATCCAATAGTACTAATTATGTGCATATCCTTTTTTTCTGAGCCTGAGTGGCAGGCATTTTGCGTTGGGCACACAGACTCTCCAAAACCGTCACCTCACCTGCCGCTCCCTAAGAAGTTAATCAGTACAACAGTTTTCAGCTGTGCTAATATATTTGCAAAAAGGTTTTCTAATGATCAATTAGCGTTTTAAAATGATAAACTTGGATTAGCTAACACAACGTGCCATGGGAACACATGAGTGTTGTTTGATGATAATGGGCCTTTGTACGCCTATGTAGATATTCCATAAAAAAATCTGCAGTTTCCAGCTACAATAGTCATTTACAACATGAACAGTGTCTATACTGTATTTCTGATCAATGTGAGGTTATTTTAATGGACAAAAAATGTACTTTTCTATCAAAAACAAAGAAATTCCGAAGTGACCCCAAACTTTTTAACATAGTGTAGTTTTTTGTGAAACCAAAGTGCTGTAGCATATGTGACCCGATTCAGCAAACTAGGCGTCTGTCACAAGTCACGACTTCATAGATTTTTTTGAACGTCAAAATTTATTTTTTAATCAAAACGCATTTTTTTGGGCCAGAAATGTCTTCTCGAACATGTGAACTTTCATGTGCCTTAATAACAAACCTGTATGACATCTGTAAATATGAAGATTTATTTTAAATTACGAGCCTTGTTGGTTAAGGCACAGAAAAGTCAGCAACCTTCCCATTAGCCATGATTGGCTGAGATAATGAGTGGGCTGGACATGCCGAGAGAAGAGTTCGGATTGGTCTGCCACATTCAGAGCTTTTGTCTATTTGAGCTCGTCAGTCTGTGTTGATAATCCTGTCGAACGTGGCTTTAAAAAATACACATTGTGTAGTGGAGCTGCTTAAGTGTTGCTCTCTACTTTCTGGAGGATCAAGTTTTGAAATCAGTGGAATTAGAGTATGATAGCTAAAGAGATCAAGAAAACACCTGTCTCCAGATTACATCTTCAAACTAAGGGCAACCGTGGTATGGCATTCCTGACAGGGAGACGCGTCCATCATGCATGATGATCTATACAGGTAAGATAGTCTAGCGTTAGCTAGCTACATTTTCAGATATTACACGTTTCTAATTTTGTCAGAAAGTGGTTTCATTTCAAGCTAAAGTGTACTGTTAGCTAGCTAGCTAACACTAGCTGGCTGGCTCTCTAGCTGACGTTATTATTTGTTTCCCAGAGCCGTTTGCTTTTCTAGTTAGAGCCTAATGTTAGCTAGCTAAGATTGAACCTGGTTGGTTAGCTTCCAGCACTGTGGCATTGTTGGCACGTTGTTCATTGTTGTTTAACTAGCTAACGTTACGTGACGTGTGTGATTTTAAACATTGTTTACCTAGCTAGGTTCATTGTTTACCTAGCTAGCTAGCTATATGTCTTAGCTAGCTAGCTAACAGTACACTTTAGCTTAACGTTAGCTGGCTGGCCCCCTAGCGGACGTTATTATTTGTTTCGTTATTATTTACTTTTGTAGTTAGAGCCTAATGTTAGGAATTGTTCATTGTTGTTTAACTAGCTAATGTTACGTGACTTGATGTGTGTACATCACCCGTTGAATATGGTCGGTGCCAGTAAACGTCAGCAAAAAAATTGTTACCACCGGAGCTGGTTAGGCTGTTTTAATGTTATCCAGAGGTAAACAAATGATTGGCCAGAGCGTCAAGTGTGCGCTCTGAGAGAGAAACGAGATGGGTGGGGCTAAAGCTTAAGAGGGTGTGAACGATGCTGAATGGGTGTAGACAATGAAGAGCTCTTCACTAGATACCAAAACATTCAAAGGCGATTTTCTCAAAAGTGTGTTTACAAGTTGATCAACTTTCAAAGCAGAACTACTTGTTCCTCAAATGCAGTGTATGATAGACCATTTTGTAGCTCTGAGTCTCTACTTTTATCCAATGTAAAAAACACCATTTCACATTTTGCTACATAAGACGAATACAGGTGGTGAGTCACATACATAAATTCAATCAAATAGCCTAGTACACACAGAACACAGAAAAACATGGACAGACGGGTGCATCACAAATTCAGAACTGCTAAACAGCAACATAATAATTTAAAGCACTGATCATTGGGAACGAGATCAGAATGCCTTCTAAACCTTGATCCATAAATAAAATAGTTAAATCGGTAGAAAACTAAAACAATCCATATGTTCAAATCAAAAGCTGAAATTAGTATGACATCTGGGCATTTAAGTATACTCGATTTTCTAAATGTCGCATACTATTAAACTTTCTTTTTTCGCATACTCAAACGGCCTACTATTTAGGACGCAAGTATGGATATTCGGAAACAGACACCAACACTTCACAGGAACTGCCCAATCTTTTTTTCAGACTGTCCACACCCAGTTTTACATGTGACCAATATCAGATTTGCACATTCACACTGATGTAGCCTTTAAAGTAGCCACTGCCGAGTCCGCAACAACCGGATGTTCCGGTTTTCAGGGGAAATGGAAACAGCCTTCAGCTCCATCTTAACTCCTCCTCCACATTCACTGGATTGTTTGAAAACTGAAGAAGACAACCTTCCCCAACAGTTTTTTTTCTTCTCGTCAAGACCAGTATGTAGGAGATCTAGTTTCAGGCGTTTCTTTTAAGGCTGCTACGTTGGGTTCCCTCTAAAGTAGCACACAGATGCAATGCTCATTTCCTGTCACTTTTCCTTAAATTCTTTTGGGTGGTTATTGTGGTAACGGCAGGTCATGTGCAAAAAAAACACTTGATGATGCCTGACAAATGCTAATATAAGTATCATGACTTAAATGGGATTTGTGCCACAAATGCTAAAACATTAGAATTTGGAAACAGTGCAAAGGAAATAAAACCAAAGCATGGATCGCTTTCATACGTTGTCCATAGACTGCTTACCAATGTGTCATTTTGTAATTTGGGTGAACTATCCCTTCAAGAGATTATGATCCAAGCAATTGGGGCTCGGAGGCATGTTTAATATGAAAAAAATACAATACTCTGAACTACATGAGGCAAAATTCCATCATCATTTGGTGACGCGCGTCCTCAGATTTATGGCGTGTCAGCAGTCTCCTTCCAAAGGACCGCTTATCATGTGCAAGATGTCAGAGAGGCAGGGCCTGTCTCTTCCCGTCTCCAGGGGTATAGGGGGAAAGCACAGTCTTTAACACTGTAATGTACTGACAGGACTCAGGACAGATCAGCTACACAGCTTATCAAAAATATAATAGATTGAGGTAGAAGTTAATTGGAGTGAGTATTGATTAAATCCAGATTCAATCCATATCTCTGAAGATCAGCACTATAGCACGATTTACATTTAAAGGTAATGTCGCCCGCATTTGCGGAGACTGCATTTATGGTAAATGCTGCATTTGTCGGCTCAATCTGTAATTAGCTTTAGTGCTTATCTTCCGCAATACGGATTGAATCTAGCCCGTAATTTTTGTTTAGTCAGGTAAGTTGTTGAGAACGTACTGTCTTTTACAATACTGGCCACTTTGCAGTAATGTGAGTAAAAGTTCCATGGCTTCATCAGATGCAGCCAAAGGATAAATCCACAGTGTCAAATAACATTCATACCTATAAGAGGTGGGACATCAATCGGAAGGAGCATACCAGTATGTATCTATATTAGCACCACAATATGAGAGTACCGTACCACACAACAAAACAACAGATCTGAATGCAAGAGGAAGCAATGACTTTTGATTGTGCCATTCAACCAATAAGCACATCTGCAACAGGTGTTTCACATGCCCAACTGGCTCCAAGTGTCTCGTTTTTGGACCAGATTCCATGCACTCCTCAAAACATGTCTTATAAAACGGTTTAAAGCGTTGCTTTCAGAACCAAACTAATGTCTCGGAGCCGATTACAAAGCCAAATAGGTTTTTACCTTCACGGTTCCCTGAGTCACTTCAATTAGGTAATTAATTACACATCTTCCTCATCAGGTAAGGCTCGTTGCTGGTTGACTGGCCGCTGTAATCAACGAGATCGCTTGTGCGGCCATGTTGAGCCGGGGGCTGATTACTTACACCATACGATTCTCCAACCGCCCGAGAGCGGCTGAACAAACTGAGTGAGAAGGTTTCTTGGATGCAAATATTTTCATAAAACTAGCTTCTCAGATTTTTGAGTGACTTGGGGAGAGTGGGGGGAGAGAAGGTTTCTTGGGTACAAACACTGTCAGTCACCGATAATCATAGTGGTTTGAAAACGACTCCTCTTCGGGCGCTGATTGCATCTCCAGCTTCAATAGAGCTTTTTAACGCTTCTCTGTTGTCTTCCGTTCATCAGAGTCAGTTTTTTCAGATGATTGTATTGGGAAAGTGAACAAAGCCAAACAGACATACGTCCTCTTTTCTGTTTTTAAAACATGTTCATTAAATTCATGAGGGGATGCTTAAAAATCACAGTCTGAATCTAAGCCATCTTCACTCTCTTCTTTCTGTTTACCTAATTTCTGATGCCTTGTTTGAATCTTGGATAGAAAATATTGATGTCCACTTCAGCTGGCCATAATACCATTGTGTTCATAAATATAAAACGTTGGTGCCAAATTGCTTCGGGGAAGACAAATTCAGAAACTAAGTTGAGGATAGAGACATAGAAATACGGATAATATATAATTTCATTGTTGTGGTAGTCAAGGTGTTGGCATGCACATCCATCTTGTTTTTCAGGTGAAGAGGTGTGCACGGCACGCCCTCCCAGTTTATTGCTTTCAGTGTGTGTGCGTGTGTCTGGTGAGTTTGGTCGATATCTGAGGGCGTAATAGAAAGCTCTACTTAATTTCACCTCCACAACCTGTAAATGAGCCGTGAGGTGTCAGGGGCTGTCCTGAGTTTGATCCGCAGCTTGCAAACTTTATTAAGGAGAGACAACCTCTGGTCCACACTGTCAGCTCCTGCCTCCGTGCTTTCCTTGACAGGCCCTTCTCCTCTTCTCTCTTTTTTTAGGGGGCAGAACATGACACATACCTTTGCACTCGGTTGCTATGGCAACAGAGAAGGGGTTGCTCCAGAATAGTGATATGCTCTTAAAGAAAAGGACCGGTGGTGGTCATTCCCTATAGCAACGTAAATAGGAACATGAGGGACCCACACTGGATACAAGTGAAACAGATTTGTTTATTTATTTATTTATGGCAGTAATTGCATTAAATGTCTCCTGTGATCAACATAAGCCATATTCTCTTTCAAAGCATTTAAGATACACATTATGGTTTGATACATTTCAAAATTCCTTTCAATATAGATGGGCTGTTGCAGTTTCTTTAGGCAACCAATGACGGCACAGATGAAAAATGTGCTATTAATTATCTAAGGCCAATTAACAGTTCAAATACTGTTTGGCTAGTAATTCTACAACTTCAGCAGGGAAAATACATGTACTTGGCAGGGTACACTGTATAATGCTAGCTGTTGCTGGAGATCCACCTGAATTTGAGATAATGTTTGGAAAGAGAAGAGTGACATTGGCAGAGAGTTATGAGGTCGGGGCACACCCCTCTACACCCGAGGCAAATCGAATCATTTCTGAGGCACACAATGGTTGATTTTTCACCCCTCTCAATCCTCCTGCCTGCCTCTCCACATCAGTGACTCCCCGGCACCCTGATTCGCAGCGCTCTAAATGGGCAGCCATAATTGACCTTGGCCACAGACGGAGAGAAGGCCAGCACCGCTCACACCAACATAATCACTCCACTCACCACAGAATGAATGAGAGAGGGGGTGAAGAGAGTGATATATATAGAGAGAGAGAGCGAGAGAGAAAAAGAGGACGGGGGAGAAAGAGTGAAAGAGAAAAGGGGGAGATATACAGAGGGAAAGAGTGAAAGAGAAAAGGGGGAGATATACAGAGGGAAAGAGAGAAACAGAAAGAAATAAGCATGAAGAAGAAGGCTGTCCCCATACAGTAGGAGAACCAAATGGAATTGCATTTGTCGGTTCCTTCCCAACAGTGCAGAGAGAAAAAGAGAAAGGTAATACAAAAAAGAATAACACAAGGAATAAATACACAATGAGTAACGATAACTTAGCTACAGTGACTTCAGAAAGTATTCACACCCCGTTGACTTTTTCTACATTTTGGTATGTTACGAAGTGGGATTAAAATGGATCAGATTATAATTTTTTTGTAAACGATCTACACAAAATACTTTGTCGTGTCAAAGTGTAAGAAACATTTGAACAGTTTTATAAAAAAAATATATAAATATATATATAAAAAAACGATCTTGATTAGATAAGTATTCAACCCCCTGAGTCAATAGAATCCCATTTAGCAGCGATTACAGCTGTGAGTCTTTCTGGGTAAGTTTCTAAGAGCTTTGCACCCCTTGATTGTACAATATTTGTACAGAAAATTCTTCAATCTCCATCAAATTGGTTGTTGCTAGACAACCATTTTCAAGTATTGTCATTGATTTTCATGCCAATTTAAGTCGAAACTGTAAATTAGGCCATTCAGGAACATTCAATGTCATCTTGGTAAGCAACTCTAGTGTATATTTGGCCTAGTGTTATAGGTTATTGTCCTGCTGAAAGGTGAATTTGTCTCCCAGTGTCTATTGGAAAGTAGACTGAACCAGGTTTTGCCTGTGCTTAGCTCTCTTCTTTTTATCCAAATAACTCCCACATATATGCATTGATTCTTGAAGAATATAACTTATAAATGCCTTTGTTCAACTCTCCCACTCCATGAAAAGTCCAAAATGTAAAGCGTTTTTTTCTCCAATGTTTATAAACATTGTAAATGTAAACAAACACTGTATAGCCTCAAAACATGGTTAAAACAATTATTGTGATATCATGGATGGTCAGTCCATCCATAGCTCTGTCTATTAATCTGAGAGTGGTTACATTTCTCCAGGCCCATCCCTCAGCTTTTTACTAAAACAGAGGCGGGCGACCGTTTTGTTATTGTTTCATCTGTGGATTTGCCCTTTAAACAGCTGCATATTATCAAGATATAAAAGTGTCACAAACAAAAAGGTAAACAATAAGCCTATAGCAAATGCAGCATATGGCATTCATTTTTCACATGTAAATAGCACTTTTCAGTAGTACTCTAAGCATGACATTCCATGAAGCGCAGCATTTATTTTTCAACTCGAATAAATGAGCCCCATCAGTCCTCCATGACAACAAAATCATAAACAGACTAGGGCTGGCTAATAGGTCCTTATTTTGGGGTTATGCTCAGGTAAAACAATTTGGCTAATCTATACTTCCATATTTCCAAGTTCTATTCTTGAAGATCAAGAGGAAGAACATTTATTGGAATGACTGGAATTCTGATAGATTTTGGTTTTTAATGTAAAGATATAATTTATTCATATTATTATTTGTAGTATAAAGTGATGGGTTAAAATAAGCCTACATAACCAACCCATAAAGTCAAATTTTACATCCATATATGGCCAACTAAGTAAACTTTAACATTGATTTATCCTACAATAGATGTTGTTCAATTGGTAACATACATTGTTCTAATTCTTCTAATGCCTCTTAAGGGGAAAGTGATCTAAAAGTAACTGGATGTAATCAGATTACGTTACTGAGTTTGGGAAATCCAAAAGTTAAGTTACTGATTAGAATTTTGGACAGGTAACTAGTAACTGTAACAAATTACATTTAGAAAGTAACCTACCCAACCGTGCTGACAAGCATACCCATAACATGATAAAGACCCCACCATGCTTGGAAATATGACGAGTGGTACTCTAATGTGTTGTGTTGGATTTGCCCCAAACATAAAGTTAATTTATTTGCCAAATTTCTTTCAGTTTTACTTTAGTGCTTCATTGCAAACAGGATGAATGTTTTGGAAAAGAAATTCTGTACAATCTTCCATATTTTCACTCTGTCATTTAGGTTAGTATTGTGGAGTAACTACAATGTTGTTGATCCATTCTCAGTTTTCTCCTATCACAGCCATTAAACTTTGTAACTATTTTAAAGACATCATTGGCCTCATGGTGAAATTCCTGAGTTAGGAAGGATGCCCTTATCTTTGTAGTAACTGGGTGTATTGATACACCATCCAAAGTGTAATTAATAACTTCACCATGTTCAAGGGAATATTCAATGTCTTCTTTACCCATCAACCAATAGGTGCCCTTCTATGTGAGGCATTGGAAAACCTCCCTGGTCTTTGTGGTTGAATATTCACTGCTTGACAGAGGGACCTTACATATAATTGTATGTGCGGGGTACAGAAATTAGATAGTCATTAAACAATGTTAAACATTATTATAGCACACATAGTGAGTCCATGCAACTTATGTGGCTTGTTAAGCACATTTTTACTCCTGAACTTAAATCACACAGTGCTAAGTACCTCAATGGACCATAAAGGTAATCACTCTACAAACTATAATCACCGTGCCCTTAAGGAAATCACAAATATTATGGACACATTAGAAATAGTGGATATTTGGATTCCATTGTTAGATTCTTTTAACTACGTGACTTGAGTGAACAAAACAGGGAACGATGAACATGACGTGGAAACAAACGCTAAATCCTAAACTGGACACTGGGACATAAACCTAAACACGATGGCATGAACCTAAACACGATGGCATGAACCTAAACACGATAATCATAACGATAAACAATAACCCACAAACCTAAGTGCTAAACCCCAAACATATATATGGTTCCCAATTAGAGGTAACAAGACTCAGCTGCCTCTAATTGGGAACCATTACCCCAACATAGAAATACACACCATAGAACAAAAGAAACCCTACACCAAGACAAAACTAAACACTCCAGTCTGAACACTCCAGGCCTGGACGTTACAGTACCCAAAGGCACGGACTCCGACCGCGCCCAAAAGTCCGCGGTGGGGTCTTCGGGTGCCGGCCGTGCTTTGTCCCAGGTGTGGCCCTGGACCAGAGGCCCTGGACCATTAGCCGGAACAGTTGGTACTTGACTCATGACATAGGAAGCAGACACTGGCCGTACAGGACTCATGATGCTCCCTGGAACTCTGGTGCGTGGAGCAGGAACTGGCCGTAGCGGACTCATGATGCTCACTGGAACTCTGGTGCGTGGAGCAGGAACTGGCCGTAGCGGACTCATGATGCTCACTGGAACTCTGGTGCGTGGAGCAGGAACTGGCCGTACCGGACTCATGATTCTCACTGGAACTCTGGTGCGTGGAGCAGGAATTGGCCGTACTGGACTCATGATGCTCACTGGAACTCTGGTGCGTGGAGCAGGAATTGGCCGTACTGGACTCTGAGGGCGCACAGGGGCCCTGATGCGTGGATCAGGGACAGGTCGTGCCGGCTCTGAGGGCGCACAGGGGCCTGATGCGTGGAGCAGGGACAGGACGTGCCGGGCTCTGAAGGCGCACAGGGGGCCTGATGCGTGGAGCAGGGACAGGACGTGCCGGGCTCTGAAGGCGCACAGGGGGCCTGATGCGTGGAGCAAGGACAGGACGTGCCGGGCTCTGAAGGCGCACAGGGGGCCTGATGCGTGGAGCAGGGACAGGACGTGCCGGGCTCTGAAGGCGCACAGGGGGCCTGATGCGTGGAGCAGGGACAGGACGGGTCGGGCTCTGAAGGCGCACAGGGGGCCTGATGCGTGGAGCAGGGACAGGACGTGCCGGGCTCTGAAGGCGCACAGGGGGCCTGATGCGTGGAGCAGGGACAGGACGTGCCGGGCTCTGAAGGCGCACAGGGGCCTGATGCGTGGAGCAGGGACAGGACGTGCCGGGCTCTGAAGGCGCACAGGGGACCTGATGCGTGGAGCAGGGACAGGACGTGTTGAATCCACAACACGGACATGGATCTTGGAACGTGGAACAGGGACAGGACGTGTTGAATCCACAACACGGACATGGATCTTGGAACGTGGAACAGGCACAGGACGTGTTGAATCCACAACACGCACTGGGATCTTGGAGCGTGGATTGGAGCGTGGAACAGGTACAGGACGTGTTGAATCCACAGCACGTACATGGATCTTGGAGCGTGGAGCGTGGATTCTTCCAGGTAGCTCACAAACCCTGGCCTCACGGGTGAGTGGAGCTGGAATTTCTCGAACTGGGCTGTGGATTCGCACCGGAGATTCTGCCCGCAGGACCGTAGGATATCTTGGTCCCAAAAGGCGCACTGGAGACCTGGAGCGCAGAGCTGGCACCACTCTTCCAGGTAGCACACTGACTTTAGCCCGACCGATGAGTGGAGCTGGAATTTTGCGCACCGGCCTCTGAATACGCACAGGAGACTTTGTGCGCAAAACTGCGTAGCACGGCGTCCTCTCAGTGCGCTGCTCCCTCCACTGAGCACGAGGACTAACAAACTTGCCTCTCTCTGGATCCCATGCGCCATACACATCCTCACAGCTGCGCCGCTCAGCCGCCGCTGCTTCCAGTTCCTCTCTGGGACGGCGATACTCACTGGGCTGGGCCCTAGCTCCCCCATTGAACAACTCCTCCTCCCAAGACCTGAACTCCCGGGTCTCTTGCTGCTTGGTCTTCTTTTGGTGGGTTATTCTGTCATGATTATCTCTTGGGACAGACCAATGCGCAGCGAAGTATCCAGAATACATTTTTATTAACGAACGTGACTTGAGTGAACAAAACAGGGAACGATGAACATGACGTGGAAACAAACGCTAAATCCTAAACTGGACACTGGGACATAAACCTAAACAAGATGGCATGAACCTAAACAAGATGGCATAAACCTAAACACAATAATCATAACGATAAACAACAACCCACAAACCTAAGTGCTAAACCCCAAACATATATATGGTTCCCAATTAGAGGTAACGAGACTCAGCTGCCTCTAATTGGGAACCATTACCCCAACATAGAAATACACACCATAGAACAAAAGAAACTCTACACCAAGACAACTAGAAACCACTAGAAACTCTACACCAAGACGTTACAGCATTTGATAAAGTATGACTGGATTTTATTAATAAATGCCTGGATTTTTTTAATTTCGGTGATTCTCTTATAAAAGTGGTAAAAAATAATGTATAGCAACCCCAGGTGTAAAATAGTAAATAACGGCTACTTCTCAGAGAGTTTTGAATTGTAAAGAGGAGTTAAACAGGGGTGTCCACTGTTACCATATCTATTCGTTATGGCCATCGAAATGCTAATTATTAAAATCAGATCCAATAACAACATTAGAGGATTAGAAATCCAAGGCTTAAAAGCAAAGGTGTCTATGTATGCCGATGACTCAGTCCGCAAGATAGATCCCTGCAATGTCTCATAGAAGATCTAGATAACTTTTCTGTACTCTCTGGACTAAAACCTAATTATGATAAGTGTACAATATTACGTATTGGACCTTTAAAAAATACAACTTTTATATTACCCTGCAGTTTACCTATAAAATGGGCTGATGGTGAAGTAGACATACTTGGTATTCATATCACAAATTATATAAATAAGCTCTCCACAATGAATTTCAAAAGAAAACCTGTAAAAATAAACAAGATCCTGCAACCATGGAGAGGTAAATACCTGTCTATTTATCTGAAAATTGCCCTGATTAACTCCTTAGTCATATCTCAGTTTACTCACTTACTGATGGTGCTGCCTACTCAAATCATATGAGCAAAAAATATTTAGCATTAGCTTGGACACTAAATCAGACAAAATAAAGCGTGCCTATCTATATAATGAATATGAATTGGGTGGGTTGAGATTATTAAATATGAAAGCACTAAACCTCTCTCTAAAAGCTTCACTTATTCAAAAGTTTTACTTGAACCCTAAATGGTTCTCAAGTAGACTACTAAGAAAAGCTCATCCATTGTTTAAAAATTGAAAATGATACTTTTTTGAAAGTATCTCTCTTTTTCAAACAAGCATTGCGGAGCTGGCTACAGTTGCAATTTCACCCCACTGAAAAGATAGAACATATATTACAACAAATATTATGGCTGAACTCAAATGTGCTGGTTGATAAAATACATGTATGTATTCTTTTCTTAAATTATATTGTAAATTGAAATGGTAGAGTTATGTCCTTAATAGAGTTATCAGAATTGTATGGGAAGGTCTGCTCAATCCAAGAGTACAAACAATTGATTCCAGCATTACCCCAAAAATGGAAAAGACAGGTGGCAGTGGTAGGGAACTGGTCTGTCTGCCCAATATAAAGGATCAAAACTGGCGGAGGAATAAAAATAGCATAAATAGGAAAGTATACCAGTTTCATTTGAGGACCAGGATGTTGACAACTGTGCCATACAGATTGCAAAATAGTTGCAAAGAGATTTTTGATGTACCGATTCCATGGTACAGGGTTGATATATATGAGTTAATATATAAAACAATTCAAGACTTCGTGCTTTTCAGCTAAAATTATAATATAGAATTCTTGCCACCAACAATATGTTGAATATTTGGTGCATAAAATCATCGAAGCTCTGCAGATTTTGTTGTGAGGATACAGAATCAATAGACCATTTATTTTGGTATTGCCTCAGGTAGCCTGTTTCTGGTCTCAGGTTCAGGAATGGCTGAAAATCCATAGCATTGACCTAAAATTGACCCTAGAAATAGTACTGTTAGGATATCGGGAGAGACCGGGTCAGTCAATTACTAATATACTAATACTCTTAGTAAAAGTATTTATCTTCAACTCGCAATCTGTGAATTCTATTCGATTAGATAGATTGAAATTGTACGTTAAACATCACAGCATAGTTGAAAGATATGTGTTGCGTAGAAATCCGAAGAGGGTGGCCAGCAAAGATAGATGGGATGCGCTGAGGGAAGCTGAGGTTTGGGATGTGGAATTGGAGACAAGTGGGAGTGGAGTTGCTGTGCGGGAGATAGAATGATGGTCAAAGATAAAAGTCAAAAATAAAGTCAGAATATGACATAATAAAAAGTACGATTGAATGACACTGATGGGCAGTGTTTTTACAGCTAATGTCGGTATCCCGGAGGCTGATGCAGTTCAGGTGTTTGTACACATGCATATGCACACACTCTTATTCAAATAAAAGCATACAAGAACACACACATACATGTAATAGTGCCCGACATGCACACAAACATATACAGTTGGCATTGCTGTTATGATTTTTGTTGTCCTTGATGTTCCTTAGATTTTTTTTTCATTGTTGTTTGCTGTTTTCTTCTGGCTTTTTCTTTTTTCTCTTTAGTTAATTGTCTTGGTTGTTGGTACATTGGTGGGTTCTTGGGGGTGGGGAATGGAATTAATTGAATTCTTAATTGAAATCTTCTTGGGGGGGGACTGTGGGAGGGGTCTCGAATGGTTGAGGGACAGCTATTGGGGAACTGTGGGGGGATCTTGGAGGGTTCGGGTTCACGTTTTTTGGCCAGGTGGGAGATCTGTCAAAGTGCCCTTGAGCTGGGCATTGACCCTGGATGCTTGTGTGTGTCGCTCTGAATGGGAGTTCGTTGGATGACTGGTGTGGTGTAGTTGTTGAGCGGCTTCACTGCAAGTATATTGTACTTTTTGGATATTCAATAAAACATTTAAAATAAAAAAATGGGTTGAATACTTACTGACTCAAGATATTTCAGCTTTTCATTTTTAATTCAATTCATTTTTAATTCATTTGACATTATGGAGTATTGTGTGTAGGCCGGATACACAAAATCTAATTTTGAATAATACATTTTAAACTCAGACTGTAACACAACAAAATGTGGAAAAAGTCAAGGGGTGTGAATACTTTCTGAAGGCACTGTATATACACAGGTTACCAGTACCGAGTTGATGTGCAGGGGTACAAGGTAATTGTGGTAGATACTGTATGTACATATAGGTAGGGGTAAAGTGGCTAGGAAACAGGACAGATAACAAACAGTAGCAGCAGCATATGTGAGTCAAAAGAGTTTGTGCAAAAAGGGTCAATGCAGCTACTTGGTTAACTATTTCGCAGCCTTATGGCTTGGGAGTAGAAGCTGTTCAGGGTCTTTTTGGTTCCAGACTTGGTGCATTGGTACCACTTGCCATGCGGTAGCA
Source organism: Brachymystax lenok tsinlingensis (assembly GCA_030435695.1). Lineage (NCBI taxonomy): Eukaryota > Metazoa > Chordata > Actinopteri > Salmoniformes > Salmonidae > Brachymystax > Brachymystax lenok. Next base: position 47,410,469 of record CM059785.1, on the reverse strand, counting down.
GAGAGAACAGTCCATGACTGTTTTGGTTCCAGGGTTCCATGTAGATCCCTCTGTAGAAAGGGTTCTACATAGAAACCAAAAGGGTTCTACCAGCAGCCAAAAAGGGTTCTTCAAAGGGTTCTCTTATGGGGACAGCTGGACTCTAGATAGCACCTTTTTTCTAAGAGTGTAGAGTAGGTGTAGGGGAGAGGGGACCGGTGGAAGGAATGGACCAGCATTAATATGCAGAGCGTTCGTTCACTATCACAGAGAGAAAGGAAACTAAGAAATGGTTTATTAATGCTGCCAGCATAAAGCCTTTTAATCCATGGAAAAAGGTCATCTTCCAAAAAGCTGGGCTGCATTTGCAACGCCAACCTGTTCTCATTCGTTTAAAAGTCATGTCAACGGTGGGTGCAGATGAAGGGGCTTTACTGAACCCGACTGATTACCGAGGAGAGGAGACGGAGCGTAAACGTGAAGAGACACCAGAGAATGAGTTGATATGAGGGCAAGGATATGTGAAGACTGTATGAAAATGGTATGTATTAATGAAATGTATACCGTATGTATAGTGAGAGAGAGAGAGCGTGTGCGTGCGTGCATGATTGTGTGTGCTCGTTCCAGAGCATGTGAGCTGAGTTCCCGCTCATGGAGCGGTGCGCAAGCTCCGCTGCTCCATGTCCTTTCCAACTGCTCCGCTAAACCCCCACTCTGCGCTCACAGGAAAAATAAACCACCGCTTCATATTAGCTCCACAATATAACCAATACCCATATATTTTTGTGACTACCTGGACCTACCATTTGGTTTTGAAGTATGGAAACCAAACCATATGGATTTGAATGCAAAGTATTTAAATAAACATGAAAAGGGGAATCATTTCAAGTATGTCATTTTGTCATATTAAACAGCATTTAACACTCTAAATAGGTCAGGAGCCAGACAGGGAGCCTAAGAAGGAACGAATATGAATTATTTAGGCTATATTATTCATATTACTTCAAGGCTATAGCCTACAAAGAAATACATTGTGACGTTTTTGCGTGTGTGACACAATAGGCTGGTATGGATATATCGCCTAGCATTTAAACAACATTGTCATATTGTTTAAATCATTATAGTCTTTAAATTGTACATACAGGCTGTGAATTACTTAGAATGAAATACAAATTAAATGAAAAATGACTTATTAGTGACTTTGAATTCATGTTTAGAATTCATTTTTAGAAACACGAGTTTGGCCAGTCTGTGGCTTCATGGTGCCTGAAGAGCAGCCCAGAAGCAGAGAATATCCTCTCCACACTTGCAGAGCCACTGGGGATGACGCTAAACAATTTGGGTTAGAAACATGATGGAAAGATTAAGAAAAAAGTTTGTTTATGTTTACTCAGGCATTATCCGTTGCTAATGTAACAACAACATGTGTCAATGTTTTGGAGATTTTCAGTTATGCAGTTAGTTAACTCAAATGTCTATTTTGTGTGAGGTTTTTAATGCCGCAAACAATTAAAGGAGCAGTGCAGTCAATAACGTGATAATACTGTTTTTTTTAATGATAATGTATTTTCTGTATAGAAGCTGTTGAAAAAAAAGGCCTGGAATTTCAGTTTGTTTTTTGGGATGTAGTTTTAGCCCGCCACATAACGTCACACGCCGATCTGAATAACAATGACCGTTCATCTGTTATTTACATACACTACTGCCGGTCTGCCTGGTCAAATTAGTACTTCTCATATGCCTTTCAGACATATGGAATGTGGCGCTTGAAAGCGCATTGGCTACAGCATGCTTGTTTGTCTGAAAGGATACATGCCATGAAACCTTCTCTGGAGATAGGCGTTTAACTTGTCTGTAAAGGAATGCCGCTTCTGAAGCGGGAGCAACGTCCATCACTGGGCAACCAGAACTGTCAATCAAATTATCTTGAGCATGCAGGCAGACCACTCACTCCTAAGAAGAGTACTTTGACGTTTGTTAAATACAATGACTTACCAATTAATTTTGTAGAAAGAAAACACATCTAGCTACCCTACCATAAAAACAGCAGAAAAACAACAGCACATCAATCAGCAACATTAATTGTTGTCAAGGAAACAATACCGAATGTTCTATGCCAGAGCAGATTTCTTTTGTCAGAAAAGGTACAGACACTTCCGATTAAGTGTAGTGGGGTCCTATGTACGAAAAGGTTATCATTGTTGACATGCACAGGAGAGTTAGCTAGCTAGTTACTTTATACATGGCCAAAAGCGAGAGAGATTCTGCAGAAGCTGGCTGCAAGGCTTCGTCTGATTTGGCTTTGATTTATTTTCAACACTCAAGACCTATAGAAATGTTGTTTGAACCTGTGTATATCATATGCACAGCACACTTCGACAAGGTAGCTAGCTAAACTAGTGGATTTGCTAGTAGCTTCATCCTCTTTCGATGTTGTGTCCCATACATCTTGTACCCGACAGCGGCAGCAGCAACCGCTCAAGAAGTACGTGTCTCGATAGTTATTCTTCTATTTATTATTCTTGAAAGTAAAGGGCTTGACATAGCTTCGAGGAAATTTACAGGAAACTTACACAACTTACACAACTTACACGAGGAAACATAAAAAGGTGTGTGTAGGCTACTATGTTTTGTCATCAAAATACATCTTTCATCTTAATTTGCTATATTATAATTAATAATATCAAGTAATAATGTTATCCCCTGACAGGGAAGGTGGACATTGATATATAAAATTAAGATGAACAATGTATTTTGATGACAAAACATAGTAGCCTACACACCTGTGTAAGTTTCCACGCTTTCAGGGTCCAACTCCAGCTTCAACTGACAGGTTGAATACCATGTGCCTTTTTTTTTTTTAATGGGTAAGGGGGGCGGGCTCTAGACCATCATATCAGCCAATCAGGCCATGGTATGTAAATATCTTCACATTTGTATCCTAACGCCCACACGATCAGACTAAGCATTTCAATGGCCAAAGGAGGCTCAGGGAAATACAAATATTTGTTGGAGTTATTTTCCTAAATAAACACACACAGGGATTTATTAGACAAACAGTGATTTTAAATTAAAAAGACTGCATTGGGGCTTAAAGCATTTTGCAGTCAGATGAACGGATGAAGCAACTTGTTTCAAAGGTAAACTGCAGTCCCAGTCTGTGTGTGTTTGTGTGTGCTTTCATGAGTGCATGTGTACGTGCATGTGTGTGATATTCAGTCCATCCCCTGGCCACTCTCCAGTCCTATCAAGCCCACAGGTGGCTGACCCAATCACAGAGTGATTATCAAGTAATACATTTCTTGACTTGGCAAAAGCTGTTGTTTTGACAGCCAACATCCACTAATCCTTGGATATGGAGCCAGCTGGAGAACACTGGATGATTCCAATCACATTCCAAGTCCCGTTCCAAACCCATTCTAACACCATTCTAGCTAGATCATAACTTATCAAATCCTCGTACGGTAACACTATTTTTGTAGGAGTGCTCATGAACAGTTTTTAAACCATTACCAAATAGCCTTGATTATCTGACTTGATTGTAAATCACAACATATATTTTGTAAATGTATTTATTTAACAGAACACAAGCTGGGGATATTGTCTGAATATTACAGCAGAATATGTTTTCCTATTATCTCCAATATAACTGAAGCATAAATTGCACTGGATACCAAACTGATTTCAGTTCCATCGCCACATTTCACATTCAGACAAATGTGACAATTTGGGGGGAGAGGGAATTATTTTGTCCATTTAAAAAAAAAATCTGAATAAGATAATGACTGAGAAAGACGAATAGCACTGCGACAAAAGGAGACATCAACTTCACTTCCTTGAGAGTACTCAAAAAGACAGAAAAACTAGACACTACTGAAAACTAGTATTCTAAGAGTATTGTGGATGATAAGGCAATGTCCCGATTATATATGGCTGAAAGTGCAAAAGGGTCACATACACTGAATGTACGTGCTATATCCATGACAGGTGAATCCAGGTGAATCTAGCTGAAAGCTATGATCCCTTACTGATGTCACCTGTTAAATCCACTTCAATCAGTGCAGATGAAGGGGAGGAAACAGGTTAAAGAAGGATTTTTAAACCTTGAGACAATTGAGACTTGGATTGTGTATGTGTGCTATGTATGTGTGCCATCAGAGGGTGAATGGGCAGACAGAATATTTACAGTAAGTGCGTTTGGAGGAGGTATGGTAGGTGCCAGGCGCCACGGTTTGAGTGTGTCAAGAACTGCAACACTGCTGGGTTTTTCACACTCAACAGTTACCCATGTGTATCAAGAATCGTCCACCACCGAAAGGACATCCAGCCAACTTGATACAACTGTTGGAAGAATTGGAGTCAACATGGGCCAGCATCCCTGTGGAATGCTTTCGACACCTTGTAAAGTTAATGTACTGACAAATTGAGTCTCTTTTGAGGGCAAAAGGGTATGCAATGCAATATTAGTATATTCATGTTTTGTACACTCAGTGTACAGTATATTTGTTTCTACTAACACTCACCCATTTTGTCTCTCTCTCTCTCTCTCTCTCTCTCTCTCTCTCTCTCTCTCTCTCTCTCTCTCTCTCTCTCTCACTCTGCCTTTCTCTCTTTACATCCATCATGGAGGATATCTATTTTTGAGAGTGGGTGAAAAAAGGACTGATGCTTTTAAAGTGCTTGGCGATCTGAAGCACTTAAGTTTTCAATATAGCATCCCGAGGGTACTGACCTTTTACATGTTTCGATTTTTAACACCATCCTCAAACTACACGCACACACACAACAGTCACACATTGTGCTCACCCAAACACACACTCGCACAGACACGCGGATGCTCAGTCTGTATGTATTTCCCCTCTCAACCAAATGCAGACTGAGTTTAGATTTCAATTTATGTACTGTGATACCATCCTAATTATGTATCTGTCCCCCCTAACATTCTCTTGATTTTGTATTATACCCTCAAGGCTTTGCACCACATTCAGTTGCTCTCTCATTCTATCTCCTTAACTTCCACCTCACTGCACTTCCACTCACACAAACAGCCACTTCACTGCAGCTCCAGAGCAACCAGAGAGAAAAAACAGTAGAGTCTCCCTAGAAAAAGACATAGCAATCTCAATGGGACGAACCAGGCCAAATAAGTCGAAGGTACAATTTCATTTCAAATTTTACAGTCCCAATTCAATTCATGGAAATTCATTTCAAATGATTCTGATAACTGCATGCTCTAGTTTAGTGCATGATCTCTTTACTAGAACTTGACCAGTCAAAACCAAATGGAGAAAAGGCTAACCAGGTCAATTATACATCTGATTGTGCAGCATCCGTACATTACAATGGATACCACATATTTCTTCCCTTGTTTGATTTCCTGTCTTTAATATTAATTGTATTTTCTTTCCTTATTCCAGTGTCTAGTTGTGGATGACACAGCTGATTGAGGACATGGCTAATGGATGATTCAGCAGAGAGGAACAGAGACACATTTCAGTCATTTAGCAGACGCTCTTATCCAGAGAGGCTTAAAGGCGCAATTAGGGTTAAGTTCCTTGCTCCAGGGCACATCGGCAGCTTTTTCACTTAGTCGGCTTGGGGATTCAAACCAGTGACCTTTCAGTTACTGGCACAACACCCTTAACCACTAGGCCACCTGCCAAGCCCCAGAGTAGACCCCCCTCTCCACCAGGTTTACATTTCAAAGGCCAAAGGTCAGTTGAAGGCGCCACACAGCTAGACAATCACACCGAGGGATGGGGAAATCATAGCTGCTTCAAGGTTCTCAAAGAAAATAGTCCTGTACTGGGATTCTGCTGTACTCACACTAGCTTTGCATCAATTGGCTTGCTAGTATTGTTTTTGAAAGCAAACTCCACAAATAGACAGCATATTGTCACTACACAGCACTCGAATGGCCACAGAAAATGTGACATGCAGAAATCTAGAAAACTTTTCTAGTCGGTTTGTCGCAAGTAGACTGAACGTGCCCATTAGGCACTCATGTTCACATTATATGAAAACATGCTGGATCCTTAATGGTCTGGACATTGTTATTCTAGCCACACACACAGTTTTGTATAGCTATCCTTGTGGGGACCAAATAACGTATTCCCATACAAAATCAAATTTGCCCTAACCCTAAATCTAACCCTAACTCTAACCTTAACCCTAACCTTAACCCTTAACCTTACCATAACCCTAACCTTAACCCTAACCTTAAGACCAAACCCCTAACCCTAAAACTATATCTAACCCTAATTCCTAACTCCTAACCCTAAACCTAATTTAACCGTAACTCCTAACCCTAACCATAACCTTAATTGTAACCCTAATTGTAACCCTAACCTTAAGCCTAACCCCTAAGCCTAAAATAGCAATTTTACTTTGGGGACCGGAAAAATTTCCCCACTTATCCGAATGTTCCTTGTTTTACTATCCTTGTGAAGACTTCACACACACACACACACACACACACACACACACACACACACACACACACACACACACACACACACACACACACACACACACACACACACACACACACACACACACACACACACACACACACACACACAAAGCCTAGACCAGGATCAATGGTTTTCAAACAGCCTTGAATCCTAAGTTCAAAGCCTGTGCGTTTTTATCCAAACAGCCACTGCCCAGTGCTGTGGTGTTGATCTGTAAATTGGGGTCATATTGGTGTCAAGAGACTGAGATCCCAGCTAGATTGGCCAGTCATCTCTAGTCAGGGGAAAGCCGTCTGCTACCTCTAACAAGCTGACAAAGTCCTCTCAAATGGGTTTCAAAGACGCACACACAAAGGAAAGAAAAAAAGCCGCAGCACACGCGCACGCTGCAACGCACAAACACACACACATATCGCTAGCACGCAGACACAAGCACGAATGCACATCTACACCCACGCACACACACACAAAGACACAGTGGCTGTCAACATTCGTCTCCAGCCCAGAGAAGCATGAGTTGGACTCAGTTTTCAGAATCCAATTCTCCAAAGATGAAAGCTGGGATAAGTCAGAATGCGTACTGTATAAACAGGATATTGACTGCTTTGCCTGACGGTACAGTGACAGTTGATTAGAAATTAGATTAATCTGGTAGACAACAGCTTTTCCTGAAGATGTTTAGCTTGATCACACATTTACAGAATGTTAATAATCTGTTTCGAGCGGCATTGGTGGCATTATGGTATGAAATGGCATTAATGCCTTTTAATGATGACACTATATCATAGCGAGAGAAAGGGAGAGAGAGTGAGAGAGAATCAGGGTTCTGAGTACTGGGTTTCCAGTGTAGTGACGGGCCACACACACACACACACACACACACACACACACATACACACATTCATGGAGACTGTGTCCCAGTTTCTGTTTCAGAGAGGAAATGATCGACCACGCCCTCATTCTTCTGGTCTCTCTCTCGTCTCTCCATCTTTCTGTCTCTCTGTTCCTCTCTAACACTCACTCCCTTCACCCTCACCTGCCTGAATCTAGAACTGCCCTGAATTTACAGAATAATTCAAACTGAACAAGGCTAACTGACATTATAACGTATATTTCAGAATTACAGTCTGAATTACAGTTTACCACAGATAATGAACATTGGAGCATGTTTGATAGGGTATTGGACAGCAGAGTCGAACAAAACCGATTCAAGAACCAATTATCAGGTACTACTTGCCTTATCTCCAGAATAGTGTGTACTTTTTTCACTCACCAGTTGTGGTAGCTTTCAACAAGGCAAATGCAGTAAAACTGACACCAGTGTATCTTTAGGACTCTAAATTAATACAGAATAGTATTCAATTAACAGTGTTTTTCTGCTCAAATCTTATAACTGGATATTCTAAAATAGCATTCTCATCTCCCAGTCCACTGTTATTGTAGCTTTGTGAGTGGAATTACTCTAGGGAATTTAGAATGTAGGCCCCTTACGGTTTGGTGGACAGCCTTGAAGGCCTATGGGCACTACCCATTCTTATTCAGTCGAGTGTGAACGTGGCTGACAAACAATGTTACTGCAAGAGCACAGCCAAATAAAAAAAAATGCACAGTGAATGAATAAGTATAGAGAAAAGTATACGCACAACTTTTCTGACTGAGCAGACATTAGCCAAATCTGAAAGAGCTGAAAAGAGAGGAAGTAATACTGTAGGAGAGAAAAGTGTGTGTGTGTGTGTGTCTTACTGAATCTGAGAGAGCTGGGAAGAGATTATCAGATAGGTAAGAAAAAAGGGATAAAAACACATATATGATGTAAATAGAAGTCAGTTTGGACAAGAGGTGAAAAATGTACCTGGATTTCCAATTGAGTTCCACGTCCATTTTATTTGGGTACAAGATAATTGCTGTACATAAACATCTAAACATTGTTGTCTTAGATCTCTCTTTATGTAGTGTTGTGTTGTCTCTCTTGTCATGATGTGTGTTTTGTCCTATATTTTTATTTTATTTATTTGTATTTTTAATCCCCCGTCCCCGCAGGAGGCAGTGTTGAAAGCTGTCTTCCACTCGTCTCCTTCGCGTATCCCCACAAGGTGGTAGGCATTCCGAAGGTCCAGTTTGGAAAAGATGGTAGCCCCCTGGATAGGTTCGAAAGCAGAGGGGAGTAGTGGTTAGAGGGTACTGATTTTTGATCGTAATGTCATTGAGGACTTGGTAATCAATTCATGGACGCAGGGTCTTGTCCTTCTTCCCCACAAAGAAGAATCCTGCGCCAGCAGGGGTGGCAGAAGGATGAACGCTCCCAACAGCCAGAGAGTCCTCGATGTACTCCTCCATGGCCTTGGTCTCAGGACCAGACAGGGAATATAGCCGGCCTCGAGGTGGTGTGGTGCCCGGGAAGAGATCAATAGCACAATCGCAAGGACGATGTGGAGGAAGGGAGGTAGCATGAGCCTTGCTGAAAACCTCCTGGAGGTCATGGTACCCTGGGGGAACGGCAGAGAGATATGAGGCTGTACTAAACCCTGGAGGCAGACGTTCCGGGGAAGGCTGTGCCACTTTCAGGCAATGTGAATGGCAGAACAGGCTACAACCCAGGATTGAACCTGTGGTCCAGTCAATATCGGGGTTGTGCTTCTGGAGACAAGAAAATCCCAAAACAATAGGGATGTGGGGAGACTCAATGAGGAGAAGCTGTATTGACTCACTGTGGTTTACAGATACCCGCTTAATGGAAACTGTGCTGTGCGTGACTCTTCCAATGGCGCGTGCGAAAGTCTACAGCGTAGTCTGCCACACTACGGGAGTCTTGACGTAATTCAAGTAGTTTTCGGGCCGCCTCTCTCCCGGATACCGGAGAATCAAAAACCTTCCTCACCTCTGCCATGAAGTCTGACCTTGTTTATGATATTTTGCCTGTCCACGACCATTCTCTTGCCTGCCCCTTGGATTATAATAAATATCAGAGACTCAAACCATCTGCCACCCGTGTCTGCATCTGGGTCTCGCCTTGTGCCCTTATACCTTTTGCCTTTTGGTAGGCCGTCATTGTAAATAAGAATTTGTTCTTAACTGACTTGCCTAGTTAAATAAAGGTTAAATAAATAAATCACCACCCAAAGGACATCCAGCCAACTTGGCACAACTGTGAGAAGCATTGGAACGCGTTCGATACGTCCATGCCTTTCAGGTGCTTGTAGTATTTCAATGACACCCATGAAATGTTATCTGACCAGGTGCTTGTTATGCAGCCTATGCCAGGCTAGACCAGAGGTGACAGTATCACAAACAATAATTGGAGTCCTAGGTTGACAGCGCAATGCATTTGTATAATGAATCAAATAAAATCATGATTTGATTTGAACAGTATAATGCCAGTTTGTTCCTAATATACATACTATAAATGCTATTGATTTAAAGGACTGTGGCATACAGTACAGTGAGCTACAAAAGTATTGGGACAGTAACACATTTTCAGTTGTTTTGGCTCTGTACTCCAGCACTTTGGATTTGAAATGCTACCATGATTACGGATAGTCCTGAATGAATCGTGAATAATAATGAGGAAGAAATTTACAGACGCCCCAAAAAATGCTAACCTCCCCTGTTATTCTAATGGTGAGAGGTTAGCATGTCTTAGGGGTATGACATTTGTGCTTCTGTAACTTTCTCACTACTTATTATTCATGATTCATTAAGGACTATCCGTAATCATGGTAGCATCAACATTAATGTAGAAGTATCTAAAAACATATTCTACTCTCATTTACAATAAAAGTGACTCCAAAATGACAAAATACATTATCATTAATTTCTATTGGGTACAAAATAATCTGAAACAGAACCAAAACAAACTGCAAATGCATACAACAAGATTGTAGAGCCACAAACTTGATGTAATCATATAAGTGAATTTGTCCCTTAGAATGGGGGGACAATGTACAAAAAGTGACGTAATTTCTAAACGGTTCACCCGGTATGGATGAAAAGCTGATTAAAGCTGACAGTCTGCACTTTAACCTTGTAGTCACTGTATCATTTCAAATCCAAAGTGCTAGAGTACAGAGCAAAAACAACAAAACATTTGTCACTGTCTTTTGTAGCTCACTGTATGCCCAGAATGTGGTTTCAGTGCACTTATGCAGTAGGAAAATCACCAAGGCGACATTATATTGGTTCCTTATGCATGAAGAATTCCAAACTTTCTAAAACTTTCCCGTCCTTGCCAACTGGAGATAAAACATGGCATGCATACAGGTTAGCCAGCCAGCAAGCCAGTCAGTTAAATGGCCAGCAAGCAAACCAGTTCTTCACATAGCCAGCAAGCCAGTTAGTTAGCCAGCAAAGCAAAATACCAGTCCGTTAGCCAACAGCAAAGCCAGTGTGTTGATCAGCTGAGGGATCAAGCGATGCCATCTGCAGCAGTGAGATACAGAGATACTCTGACAGACAGTACGTGGCAGCACACACACACACACACACACACACACACACACACACACACACACACACACACACACACACACACACACACACACACACACACACACACACACACACACACACACAGAGCTCCACAGTGTTGTGATCATCTACAGTACAGAGATAGAGGCTATCATCTATCTGATCAGGAGACGGGATGAGGAACTGTCACAGTGCCGCATGCTGAAGTCAGATGCTGTACGTGTAGTCGCTGTGTTCTTTTAGTACTCTGTGTCGTCACTAAAACCAGAGTTAAACGCTATCTTACACAGCAAATTGGCCAGTGTTAACAAGTTTTTAATTTCTAGTGTTGATTCAGGTGTTAAATTAACTCAAAGTGTTAAATTAACTCTCATTGGTGTAAAGGAATGCTTTTTGACATGCTGAAAATAAGGACGATTTCTGATAATAATTTGACAAATATGAAATCCATATTTTATGCGCAAATTATTTTGGGATTCCCTCTGGATATCATAGATGGTATGGCCGGATATTGACACATTAGATATCCTGAGATAGGCCTATGTGGACATCTTATTTTCTCTATATGATGACAAAAACTGAAAGTAGGCCTACATAGTTTATATTCTCAGCACATGCAATGCATTATGCTCTAGACTGAGGTCCATATCAGGATATTGATATGCTTTTTGATATGCTAAATAAGAACCATTTCTGATGCTTGTTTGAGTTTTGAGGACAGGCTCAATAATTTGACACATATTAAATCCATATAATTCTTTCAGACACTAGCTATAATTTGTGTATTCCCTCTGCATAAAGAAGGTACAAACTGCAAGCTAAAAGCACTGTAACTGGTAGCCTAGCAACAAGAATCACATATTTTCTGCTGTGGAGTTCCAACTGTCATTTTGAAATTTGGGTGCCAAGTTTGATTAATTTATGCATTGACAGTTTGGAGTGGATCACAGACCAACACTACTACTGTGTTGGGGCTGGACTGCTGCTGGTGACCCAATCTTCACCCATTGCACCATAACAAACAGGGCAGGCCGGGGTATTGAGGGTGTGCAACTTTTAATTTCTGTTAAATAAATAAAATGTGGAGCCTCCCGAGTGGCGCAGTGGTCTAAGGCACTGCATTGCAGTTGCTAGCTGTGCCACTAGAGATCCTGGTTTGAGTCCAGGCTCTGTCGCAGCCGGCTGCGACCGGGAGACCCATAGGGCAGCGCACAGCATTTTCCTGGTTAGGGGACGGTTTGGCCGGCAGGGATGTCCATGTCCCATCGCGCTCTAGCGACTCCTGTGGCAGGCCAGGCACATGCACACTGACACGGTCGCCAGGTGTACAGGGTTTCCTCCAACACATTGGTGTGGCTGGCTTCCAGGTTAAGTGGGAATTGCGTCAAGAAGCAGTGCTTGGTCGGGTTGTGTTTCGGGAGGATGCATGGCTCTCGACCTTCGCCTCTCCCAAGTCCGTACAGGAGTTGCAGCGATGAGACAAGACTGTAACTACCAATTGGGGAGAAAAAGGGGTAGAAGTAAAAAATAATAAATAATAATAATCTTTACAGAAAACGTGTTGTGATTGGAGCTCTGGATTTGCTATGTTGCATTTTTTTAAACAGAAATAGCAAAAATGTGATTTGGAAAAAGCAACTTGAATTAAATATGACGATGTTTGCCTTTCCATGCTTTGTAGCCTACTACTGAATATGGCACAAATGTATGCTCAGATATTTCACCTTTGTGTAAAGAGGCTCGATAATTTTCGTCACCTGAACAGGTCAAATTATTTGGGTCGCTGGCCATTGATCATGAGTCGGATTTAGCCCATTTTCAATTATCAGACATACCAGGATGAATATTACCTACAGTATCATGTAAGGATATCTATTGTAATTATGCATTGGAAGCACAGATACAGAAATACATAAATGACCAGGTAGTGACTACAGATATGATACATTTCTGAAAATATCCCCTTATCCCCTTCATCAGGGGCATGGATTCTACATAGTGTCGAAAGCGTTCCACAGGGATGCTGGCCCATGTTGACTCCAAAGCAACTCACAGTTGTGTCAAGTTGGCTGGATGTCCTTTGGGTGGTGGACCATTCTTGATATACACAGGAAACTATTGGGTGTGACAAAACCAGCAGCATTGCAGTTCTTGACACAAACCAGCGCGCCTGGCACCTACTACCATACCCGGTTTCAAGGCACTTCAATATTTTGTCTTGCCCATTCACCCTATGAATGGCACACATACACAATCCATGTCTCAAATGTCTAAAGGTTTAAAAGTCCTTCTTTAACTTGTCTCCTCCCCTTCATCTACACTGATTGAAGTAGATTTAACAAGTGACATCAATAAGGGACCATAGTATTCACCTGGATTCACCTGGTCAGTCTATGTCATGGAAAGAGCACGTGTTCTTAATGTTTTGTACACTCAGTGTATATCTGAACCGTATGTACTGTGGAGAGGTTTGACAGTGACACAAATCAAATTACTATTTCAACACTCGCGTCCCGATGACTACTTGTGGCTGTTCAAACGCTGCTCCTTTGCAAATTACATAGTACTTGAAGCAACAAGCACAAGTACACCACTTGTATGTGCATGGTACTTGCCATTTAAACACTGGCAAAGCAATTAGGTCTGCATTAGGGTCATTAATACAGATTGCTGGCTGGGTGCATACGCTCAGATAGCTACTGCAGTGTGTATTCAAGGAGAAATGATGGCATAGGCACGACAAGTGCATACAATCGGCAAGTGCATACACGTGCACAAATACACACAATGATAAGGGCATGGGCACATGCAAGCCGCACAGACACACACGCACGTATGCACACATGCATGCACAAGTGACTATAGAGGAGCAGAGAGAGGTCTCTTGTCTGGTTCATGTCTAGAGGCGCATTCTAGACACAGTTCCGTGGTATGGAGTCCGGCCATGCCCAAATAAATCCATGTTAAAGCCATAGTCTTACTCAGTTTAATTGTGGACAGGATAAACAAAAAGGTCTAATCCATATACCAATGATTTATTACAATATGCCTAGAAAATTCAAAACATACTTTTCCTTAGGAGACATGAGTAAATTGTATGACCATACACAGCCATAGCTGGTTCTCTCCAATCTCATTGGATGAGAATCACCTCTGCCTTGCTGTCCAATCAGAGCAGGCCAAGGCAGTTGAGGTAAGCAGTGAGAGCTGAACTGCTCAGGAAATGCTAAATCCTGACCTCTTTATACGCTTCCTCTCTGGATGAAATGTACCAAATAGAACCCATTTTGAATTCCCACCTCAAAAGTGGTCTATAGCCAAGCTGATGAGATGATAGGGGGTCACCTGACTTGGGTGTAAATGACGGCTACAATCCAATTTCCATACCAGCATATGACTAAGAAAGAAGCAATGTATGGAGCATGCATTCTAAGTAGTATGCTAGTGTAGAAATTGGAGCGGAGCCGATGTGTGCATGACTACTGTTCGTAGTCTTTACAGCCTCTATGGGGACCTACAGGTGCCAGTTTCTTTACGTAACTCACTAAGTGCACCATGGGCTATAACTCACCAGATCCCGACTGGTGTGAATGGATTAGTGGCTCCCATATGGAAATTAGCCTCTCTAAAGATTGTCCTGTAAAGGTTATCACAGTGAGGCTGAGTGGATCGATAATCAATCCACTGCAGAGGTGGCGTGCCTCTCTAAAGCGGGGGGCAATCAGACATGCTAGAGGGTGAATTAGCCTATCAGGGGCGAACACACAAGATCAGTCGTGTGTGACGAATGGGATAGCTAATCGCTTCTTCGCAAAATGGAAGCATTTCGGGAAGAGAAGCTGCCTTATACACACAATACATCATGTTGCAGTACCAGTACCAGATCAATCCGCAGAGGTACAAGGTATTTGAGGGAGATATGTACATGAAGGCAGGGTAAAGTCACTATGCATAAAAATAGATAATAATAAGAGTAAAATAAAGAACAGAGTAGCAGCAGTGAATTATGAGTGTAAAAGTGTGTGAGTGTGAATGTGTGTGTAATGTGTATGTATGTGTGTTTGTGTTGTGCCGGTATGCGTGTGTGTGTTATGTGTGTGCGTATGTATTGTATGTAAATGTACGTGGGTTTTGTGTGGGAGCATCAATGTAGTGTGTGTGAGTGGGTGTGTATATGGTGTGTATACAGTGGGGAAAAAAGTATTTAGTCAGCCACCAATTGTGCAAGTTCTCTCACTTAAAAAGATGAGAGAGGCCTGTGATTTTCATCATAGGTACACTTCAACTATGACAGACAAAATGAGGAAAAAAAAAATCCTAGTGAATGACCTGCAGAGAGCTGGGACCAAAGTAACAAAGCCTACCATCAGTAACACACTACGCCGCCAGGGACTCAAATCCTGCAGTGCTAGACGTGTCCCCCTGCTTAAGCCAGTACATGTTCAGGCCCGTCTAAAGTTTGCTAGAGAGCATTTGGATGATCCAGATGAGGATTGGGAGAATGTCAGATGAAACCAAAATATAACTTTTTGGTAAAAACTCAACTCGTCGTGTTTGGAGGACAAAGAATGCTGAGTTGCATCCAAAGAACACCATACCTACTGTGAAGCATGGGGGTGGAAACATCATGCTTTGGGGCTGTTTTTCTGCAAAGGGACCAGGGCGACTGATCCGTGTAAAGGAAAGAATGAATGGGGCCATGTATCGTGAGATTTTGAGTGAAACCCTCCTTCCATCAGCAAGGGCATTGAAGATGAAACGTGGCTGGGTCTTTCAGCATGACAATGATCCCAAACACACCGCCCGGGCAACGAAGGAGTGGCTTCGTAAGAAGCATTTCAAGGTCCTGGAGTGGCCTAGCCAGTCTCCAGATCTCAACCCCATAGAAAATCTTGAAAGTCCGTGTTGCCCAGCGACAGCCCCAAAACATCACTGCTCTAGAGGAGATCTGCATGGAGGAATGGGCCAAAATACCAGCAACAGTGTGTGAAAACCTTGTGAAGACTTACAGAAAACGTTTGACCTCTGTCATTGCCAACAAAGGGTATATAACAAAGTATTGAGATAAACTTTTGTTATTGACCAAATACTTATTTTCCACCATAATTTGCAAATAAATTCATAAAAAATCCTACAATGTGATTTTCTGGATTTTTTTCCCTCATTTTGTCTGTCATAGTTGAAGTGTACCTATGATGAAAATTACAGGCCTCTCTCATCTTTTTAAGTGAGAGAACTTGCACAATTGGTGGCTGACTAAATACTTTTTTTCCCCACTGTATATAGTCTAGTGAGTGTACGTAGGGTCAGTGCAAGATTTGTCAGCGCAGATAGTTAGTTAGTGTACCATTAACTGACTGTTTAGCAGTCTGGCTATTTAGGAGTCTTATGACTGGGGGTAAAATCTGCCTCTGAGCCTGTTGGTCGATGTGGATTGGGGCGTGCTCTCCCCTCTTTCTCCTATGGTCCGCGATCAGCTCCTTGGTCTTACTGACATTGAGGGAGAGGTTGTTGCCCTGGCACAACACTGCTAAGTGTCTGACCTCCTCCTTGTAGGCGGTCAGTGATCAGGCCTACCACTGTCGTGTCTTAAGCAAACTTGATGATGGTGTTGATGTCGGGAGTGGCCACGCAGTCGTGGGTGAACAGGGAGTACAGGAGGGGACTAAGAACACACGCCTGAGGGGCCCCCGTGTTGAGGATCAGCATTGCGGAGGTGTTGTTGCCTATACTCACCACCTGGGTCCGGCCAATCCCAAAGTCCAAGATCCAGTTGCAGAGGGAAGGGTTCAGTCCCAGGGACCCTTGCTTGGTGATGTAGTCTAAGAGCAGTATTCTCACATAGTTATTTCACCTCTTGTCCAGGTGGGAGAGGGCAGTCTGTAGCGCAATTGAGATTTAATCATCTGTGAATCTGTTGGGGCGGTATGCGAATTGGAGTGGGTCTAGGGTGTTTGGGATGATAGTCTTTCAAGGCACTTCATAATTACAGATGTGAGTGCTACAGGGCGATAGTCATTTAGGCAGGTTACCTTGGAGCTCTTGGGAACAGGGACAATGGTGGTCAGCTTGGAACATGTTGGGATTACAGACTGGGACAAGGATAGATTGAAAATGTCTGTGAAGACACTTGCCAGCTGGTGTGCACATGCTTTGAGAACGCGCCCTGGTATTCCGTCTGTTAACCTGTTGCTCACACCTTCCGGAATAACAGGGGCTTTCACACAAGGCACAGTGTTATATTCCTCAAAGCGAGCATAAAAGGCATTGAGCTTGTTTGGGAGTTCTGCACTGCTTGTTTGGGAGTTCTGCATCTCTGGGCAACTCACGGCTGGGTTTCCCTTTGTAATCCATTATCGTCTGCATACGACGAGGATTGGAGCCAGTGTAATAGGATTCCACCTTCCTCCTATATTGGCATTTTGCATGTCGGATGTCTCGTCGGAGGTCGTAGCGGGCTTTCTTGACGCCATGTCGGTGTCCCGTTCCTTGTAAGCAGTAGCTCTAGCCTTCAGCCCAGTGCGGATATTGCCTGTAATCCATGGTTTTTGGTTTGGATACGTTCTTATATTCACTGTGGGGACGATGTTGTCTATGCACTGTTTGATGAAGCCTCTCACTGTTGTGTTAAACTCCTCAATGTTACAGATGAATCCCGGGAACATATCCCAGTCTGTACTAGCCAAACCGTTTTGTGACCTCGCATCTGCTTCATCTGACCACGTCCGTATTGAACGCATCACTAGAACTTCCCGTTTGAGCTTTTGTTTGTAAACAGGAAGCAGGAGAATGGTGTCATGGTCAAATTTGCAGAAGGGAGGACTAGGGAGGGCCTTGTATGCGTTTCTTTTGGTAGAATAAAAATTGTCCAAAAATATATATAATAATAATAATAATTTTAGCGCCCCTAGTGGTGCAGGAGACGTGTTGGTAGAAGTGAGGTAGGACGGTCTCCCAGTGTTAAAGTCTCTGTTCAACCAGACCAGAAATGCTGCCTCTGGGAGAGTAGTTTCTTGTTTGTTTATGGACCCATACAGTTCGTTGAGTGCCAGAGTGGTGTTGGCTTGTGGAGGGATGTAGACAGCTGTGATAATTATGAATGAGAACTTTCTTGGTAGATTATTAAAGGGTCTGCAGTTTACAATTAAGGTTATATTGGCATT
This sequence comes from Brachymystax lenok tsinlingensis, assembly GCA_030435695.1. NCBI lineage: Eukaryota > Metazoa > Chordata > Actinopteri > Salmoniformes > Salmonidae > Brachymystax > Brachymystax lenok. The sequence goes on along the minus strand of CM059785.1, from coordinate 47,392,390 downwards.
CGTGGGGCTTTCCCCTGATAGACTTACCTAAGGGTTCCTCTTCTCTCTCTTAATAATTCTCCTTCTCCCACTAATCAATACGCTGCTCTTTCCAGTCTCCTGCTTTCCCGTTATCTGTCACACCCACATAATTTACCAGGCAGAACGCTCAAGAGTGACTTCGAAATGGGACGTCTATCCATGTCCTAAGGATGTCGGGAAATGCCTCCAAAACTGGCCAATAGGGGCAACAGTGAGCACTATTACCATAGGCTTGGGATTTGCTAGGGCGTTTTTAAAGAAAATGGTGGATGAGCATAATCCAGTGACACTGGTTTCGTATTTGATCCCAGTGTCGGACACACATTTTAGATTTTTTCCCATGACTCTGGATCAGAAGATTGCATGTTCAATCCCTTACCTTAACCATTCAGCCCTTTGTGGAATGAGTCTGACACTTGTGCCTTAACCATTTGGAATGAGGGCCTCAACTTAATGTTTTAACCCAATCCAAAACCTTAGACCATAACTTTTTAAATTTGACGTTTAGCGCAAATTTGAAATGTTACGGTTGGAGAAACGAGGCGATACTGAGTTGGAGGAGTCAACCCAGGGTGTCAAAAACACTTCGAAATTTGACGTCTGGAACAACTTTGAATTTTGACATTTGGATAAACATGAATAAATGTCTAATTCTGCAGTGAGACTGTGAGAGCCTGTTGCATTAATAGTCCCAAATGCCTCAATAGGGTTTATGCTAACCACAATGTCTGAGCCCTGGTTGACAGATCAATAAATGGATGGCCTCCATCAATGCTGGATCGTCCACAGGGGGCAGAGAAGGATTGGGGATCAATAGCGCCAAGGAAACCCTACAGGAGGTACCAAGCCACGAGGCCCTATGGACATCATGGTGAAAAGATAAGCCAATTTGAACAATCTCAAAATGTCAAGAGAATAATTGGTGTTTTGTAAATTCACTGAATTTAAATTCATAGTTTGGGGTTTAAATTATATAAACCCCAACTTTGATCATATCATTGATCATATGTCTGTCCCTTCTAGGTCCAGCATAAGACACAGGCATTTTCAGTGTTCACACAGCATTGACTACCAAGGCTCACAACAAAAGGCTCTGAGAGAAGGGAATTTTGAAAGTCTACTTCTGTAAAGGATAATATCCACTTTATCTGCCACTTTATCTGTTGATCTGAGTGTGCTATGGGATTGTACAATATCCCTCTCCTCTCTCCACTATCCATCACACATCCTTACTATTCCTCCTAGCACATGCAGTCTCTACATGCAGTGGTTGAATTCTAAATGGCACCATATTCCCTAGTGCACTACCTTTGACCAGGGCCCATAGTGCTTTGGTCAAAAGTAGTGCACTATATTGGGAATAGGCCGCGGTTGGGCCCCAGCCACAGTCTCACAGCTCCGCTTTACCGTACTTCATAAATAAGTGTCTTGTAAACCAGTGACTCAGAAAACAGCTGCACACGGGTAATTATCTAGAATAAAGAGAGGAATAAAGGAACGAGAGAGGAATGATAGAGAAATGGAGGAGGGGACATGAAATGAATAGACCATAATAACTTCACTAAACTATGTTTTAATCACGATTACATTTTGTCTAAAGGCATGCTAACCATACAACTCCACTAAGTTTGAGTTCTCAGTCTGCTCTTTACAGATTGTTCCATTACTGAATAATAACACAGGTTGGCCCATAGTTAATAAAAATAATAATAACAAATAACAATGCCATAATGTGGCTGAGAACCAAAGTATATTCTTAGCCCTGTCTCACCCCCTGCTAGCGGTGTGCCAGGCCAGCTCTGATGGTTTCCTCCGACCTTGTTGTTCATTACTTCTACTGCACACATTTTGTCATTTCATACCCCCCAACAAATTTGGGACAATTAAGGCTTTCTGATAACGTAGCAATCATTTTTACCTCCTACAACCAGAAGAAATGTTGTTACCTCAGCGCAACGCTGTGCCATGAGGGTAGAAACAATTATCATCCTCTATATGTTTTACTACAAAACAGAAACGCGCCATTTTCACATATGTTGATGTTGGGGTGGTGCTGGAGATGATGAATATGAAGTTGAAATGTAATACAATTTCCCTTTAAGTGAAATATAGTAGAAACAAGCACTCTTTTCATAAGAACATACAAGTTGTCCATAAACTAGTATTTCACTGCCTCTAAAACCTGATTCTAGGGAGGCGCACAATTGGCCCAGCGTTGTCCGGGTTTGGCCGGGGTAGGTCGTCATTGTAAATTTGTTCTTAACTGACTTGCCTAGTTAAATTAAGGTTGAATAAAAAAAAAAAAATCCTCAAGCTCACTGTCCTCACTATCAGAGAGTATGATCCTAACTGCTCGATTAGGCTTCTTTCGCCCATAGAATGTCCGTGTGTTCATTGCCTGTGAATTTCAGAGGATATGTTGGCAAAAACATTGACCAAGGCCATCTTTTTACATCAAATTACATTCCTTTCATGAGTATAATATTGCCCTGAAAAGTAGCCTAAAAGCACAATGTTGCCCTGAGGCAACAAAAATATATATACAAATTAAATATTTTCAAAACCTATCAAATATTCTTCTTTAGAGGTTCCTACACAAGTACATTTCATATTTTTTTGTTGTTTAAACATGCAAAATAATTTAGTGTACAGTTCGCTCACACCATGCGTTCGTATGCGCTCTGATTTCTGAAAGAAGGTCCCTCCCCCAATTGATTCATCATATCAACTTCTGCACCTCATTGGATTGTTTACAGACATGTCATCACATATTGTCATGTGTAGGGGAAAAATGTATTACATGGGGGGGGGGTTATTGCATGAAGCTGGTCACCCACTACTGGGTTTACTATTCTTCTGGTCCCCACAAGTATAGTTTAAACACGTCCACACACGCACGCACGCACACACACGCACACACGCACACAGTGTCTTCCTAGGCTGTAAAAGGCTAGTGCTACAAGTGCAGACTGCAAAATAGTACTACAACTGTTCTATTCAATGGTAACTACTTAGTTAGAGTCTCTTTTTCACTACAATACTTGTGTTCAACCTTATGTACTGGCCACTGCTTGCTGTCATGTTAGAATTGTAGGGAATCCTGCCTTGACTTAAACTGCTAGCAAATGTTTCTGGCTAGTGTAGGCCATCCCCTTGATTTGTGGATTTTTGTTATGTGTCTGTGTACTGTGTCAGATTGTGGTCCCATTCAGTTTGACTGGATATTTCTGGCCACTTGTAGATGCACAAAACATAACCATTTTGATTTGATTGTGTCAGATCTGGCTCACCACCTCTAAGGACATATTGTCCATGGTGAGTCTGTGGATTCTAAAATCAAAAATCAAATCATAACTTGGATGCATTTGAGTCATTATAGGGAGAAAACGGAAGGGACATATTTCAATACCATTTTCTTTTATGAGGGGATTTGAAAAGTTATTTTATATGATACCTTCTAAAGATAGGTAAAGAAAATGACCTACAGTACAACCTTCCGGATGAATGCCATGTCCATGATACTGTTATTTTTCACTGTCTTTTTACTGGTGTTTTTATTTATTTATTTACCTATTGTTCACCTAATACATTTGCACTATTGGTTAGAGCCTGTAAGTAAGCATTTGACTGTAAGGTCTACACCTGTTGTATTCGGCGCACGTGACAAATAAACTTTGATTTGATATGATCTAATTTTATTCGAGTTATTTTAGATATTACTGTGCATTCGTTAAGTATTCAGACCCCTTGACTTTTTCCACATTTTGTTCCAGCCTTATTCTAAAATGTATGAAATACATTTTTTCCCACATCAATCTACACACAATAACCCAGAAGTATTTAGGCCCTTTGCTATAAGACTCGAAATTTAACTCAGGTGCATCCTGAGCACCTGACAACTACAAATACCTAGACAACTATAACTACAAATACATGGACAACTACAAATACCTAAGCATCTCCAATCCAAAATTAAATCTAGAATCGACTTCCTATTTCGCAACAAAGCCTCCTTCACTCATGCTGCCAAACATTCCCTCGTAAAACTGACTATCCTACCGATCTTTGTCTTCGTCGATGTCATTTACAAAATAGCCCCCAACACTCGACTCAGCAAACTGGATGTAGTCTATCACAGTGCCATCCGTTTTATCACCAAAGCCCCATTTACTACCCACCACTGCGACCTCTATGCTCTCGTTGGCTGTCCCTCACTACATATCCGTCGCCAAACCCACTGGCTCCAGGTCATCTATAAGTCTTTGCTAGGTAAAGCCCTGCCTTATCTCAGCTCACTGGTCACCATAGCAACACCCACCCATAGCACACGCTCTAGCAGGTAAATTGCACTGGTCATCCCCAAAGTCAACACTTCCTTTGGCCACCTTTCCTTTCAGTTTTCTGCTGCCAATGACTGGAACGAATTGCAAAAATCTCTGAAGCTAGAGTCTTATATCTCCCTCTCTAACTTTAAGCATCAGCTGTCTGAGCAGGTTACCGATCACTGCACCTGTACACAGCCTATCTGTAAATAGCACACACAACTACCTCATCCCCATATTATTACTTACCCTCTTTCTCTTTTACACCCCAGTATCTCTACTTGCACATCATCATCTGCACACCTATCACTCCAGTATAAATGCTAAATTGTAATTATTTTCGCCTCTAGGGCCTATTTATTTCCTACCTCCCTACTCTTCTTTTGCACACACTGAACATCGATTTTTCTATTTTTATTTTATTTTGTGTTATTGACTGTATGTTTGTTTATGTGTAACTCTGTGTTGTTGTTTTTGTCGCACTGCTTTGCTTTATCTTGGCCAGGTCGCAGATGTAAATGAGAACTTGTTCTCAACTGGCCTACCAGGTTAAATAAAGGTGAAATAAAAAAAATTAAAAAAGAATCCTGTTTCCACTGATCATCCTTTTGATGTTTCTACAACTTGATTGAAGTCCACCTGTGGTACATTCAATTGATTGGACATGATTTGGAAAGGCACACACCTGTCAATATAAGGTCCCACAGTTGGCAGTACACAGTATAACAAAAATGAAGGAATTGTCCGTAGAGCTCCGAGACAGGACTGTGTTGAGGCACAGATCTGGGGAATCATTGAAGGTCTCCATGAAAACAGTGGCCCCCACCATTCTTAAATGGAAGAAGTTTGGAAGCACCAAGACTATTCTTAGAGCTGGCTGGCTGGCTAAACTGAGCAATCGGGGGAGACGGGCCTTGGTAGGCGAAGTGACCAAGAACCCGATGGTCACTCTAACAGAGCTCCAGGGTTCCTCTTTGGAGATGGGAAAACCTTCCAGAAGGAAAACGATCTCTGCAGCACTCCACCAATCAGGCCTTTATGGTAGAGTGGCCAGACAGAAGCAACTCCTCAGTAAAAGGCAAATAACAGTCTGCTTGGAGTTTGCCAAAAGGCACCTAAAGACTCTCATACCATGAGAAACAAGATTCTCTGGTCTGATGAAACCAAGATTGAACTCCTTGGACTGAATGCCAAGCATCACGTCTGGAATAAACCTGGCACCATGCCTACAGTGAAGCATAGTGGTGGCATTATCATGCTTTGAGGATGTTTTTCAGCGGCAAGGACTGGGAGACTAGTCAGGATCGAAGAAAAGATAAGCTGAGCAAAGTACAGAGAGATCCTTGATGAAAATATGCTCCAGACCGCTCAGGACCTCAGACTGGGGCAAAGGTTCACCTTCCAACAGAACAACAATTCTAAGCACACAGCCAAGACAATGTCCTTGAGTGGCCCAGGCAGAGCCTGGACTTGAACCTGATCGAACATCTCTGGAGAGACCTGAATATAGCTGTGCAGCTACGCTCCCCATCCAACCTGACAGAGCTTGAGAGGATCTGCAGAGAAGAATGGGAGAAACCTTGAGAGCAGCATGGAGCAGATAGAACAAGACAGGAATGATAAATAGGAAAGTTTGTGCAAAAATAAAAAACACCCAAAGCACTAGGGACTCGTCTCCAGTATCCTCGCAAAGAATCACTATGTTTCACGCTACCGACTCTTGTATAAGATGCTGCTTTCAATTCCTCCCCGAACACTCCCTGTCCTAAGTTACCCATAGTTTTTTTCTATCTTTTTTTTATTCCTATTGATGCAATCTAAGTTTGTCCATGCATCACCTCCGACCTTTCATGCATGGCCTAAATCGAGCACTGAAACGAAACAGGTGCCTTCCGCGGTCTCCGTTTTAAGCTTTATGATACCAAAACAAAAGCCACTCTACACTCAGCTCCACCACAGTACTGCGTGAGATTGGTCTTCTGAAGGATCCCATATCGACAGGGTCACTTCATTGATGTGGCAAGTCAATTTGACAATTGTAAAAAGGTGCCACAAACAAACAAGAGCAGGCGTCAGATGAAGAAAACGCCTGCAGTCTGACTGAACAGTGAATTGAGGGAGGGAGAACAATCTCTAAAGAAAACCAACAGGCTGTGAAAATAACCTTTACAATGGAAAGTATGAGACTTATGAGCAAACTCAACACCAGCCACTTAGGTTTGCTAACGCAAACATTTCACAACGACCAATAGAAGTAAAACAATGCAACACTGCCCCAGGCTTGTCAGGGGTTGTAATAGTCTTTTGGGAGTAATAACATGTACATGCTTAAAAATGTGTCTGGTTTGCTGTTTGCATAAACAGTTCCATTACAGTTATCTGGAGAATACAATAAATCCTATTTCTCCTTGTCACTGTTTTGCGAGCCATGATAGAGAAACAGAAATCCTCCCTCGTCTTCTTATTATTCTGGAGAACTCTCTCATCCCTCTCCCAACAGAAGAGAAGAAATTAGACAGGAGTTTATTGCCCTAGATACAAAGGTACTAGATTGAAATGGGGAGAGATGATTGAACTCCCTTTTATTTTGTGGTGAGTCCTTTGTGCCAGGCAGCTCAGTCACTCTGATGCTATCTGTATTCTCTCGTACTTTGTTCGCCGAGGATTTTTCACACAAAATAATATGATTCAAAACCAGGGATCCTCAATAGGCCTTCCGGCTCCTCTATCTGAAAGCCTACCAGACTCACACTTTTATTCCTATTATTTGTCGAAAAATAGAATTCTGCGTAGCATCAAATTGCGGAATCTCGGTCGTTGTGTTGATAATTGATTCATTATGGTGAAAGGAGAGGAAGAATTGATCATACATTACTCAGATTTCATGAACCTGAAGTCGTGCTAAAACTAGAGGAGAAATGAGCTCCGCTAGAGATTGAAAGGACAATTAAAAAAAGCCATGTTTCACCGACTTTCCCATTACATTTTTAAATCTTGCTCGCTAAAAGTACACTCTCCCATTACTTAAATACAATCTCCAAGGCATTGGCCGGGATTGTAAGTGCACTATAATCAAATACACCTGATGGAGGGAAAAGGTGGACCATGAGCTCCCGCACTCAGAAGGAAAGACAGTGTGCAATAAATGGCAGGAATAGATGTAACTTGCTTTCAGGGGAGGATGGAAAAGAGGTAAAATAGGAGGAGGAGGTGGGGGGATGAGGTGTGTTTTCGCTAGCTGTGATTATACAAGTAATTCACACACCAGAGAACAGCAAGAGAACTGAGTGTGAGTGAGTGTGTGGCTGGTTGGATGGCAAGGGCCTGATCACAAAGTCCATTAGCACAGAAACAAGCTGCAAATTGAGTGTTAAACTGTTCCTCGTGGATGGGAACACTATTTTCCCATTTGACATATTTATTTTCCACACCAATATATACACTGCGTACACAAAACATTAAGAACACCTGCTCCGTTTGTGACATAAACTAACCGGGTGATTCCAGGTGAAAGATATGATCCCTTATTGATGTCACTTATTAAATCCACTTCAATCAGTGTAGACGAAAGGGAGGAGACAGGTTAAATAATTATTTTTATGCATTTGAGACATGGATTGACAATTGAGACATGGATTGTGTATGTTTGACATTCAGAGGGTGAATTGGCAAACAAAATATTTGCCTTTGAACAGGGTTTGGTAGTAGGTGCCAGGTGCACTGGTTAGTGTCAAGAACTGCAACGTTGCTGGATTTTTCCCACTCAACAGTTTCCCATGTGTATCAAGAATGGTACACCACCCACAGGACATCCAGCCAACTTGACACAACTGTGGGACGCATTTGAGTCCCTGTGGAACGCTTTCGACACCTTGTAGAGTCCATGCCCCGACAAATTGAGGCTGTTCTGAGGGCAAAAGGGGGTGCAACTGAATATTAGGAAGGTGCTCCTAATACAAGGCTTAACGTATTTGTCTGTATTCAAGGTCTATGTCGAAGGAGCAGGTAAGCAAATTCCCACTCAACGTATTTAAGCATTTTACATCACATTCTGTTGTTTTTTTAAGACAAAATATATATGTTGATAAAGGGACGGCGAGAGAATCAGATATAAGGACAGATAAATTGAGAGAGCAAGTGAAAGCCAACGAAGAGAGCAGAGAGCAAATTGTGCAGATCAAGTCCACATACTAGCCACCCCACTGCCTTACCATCATCTGACATCGATCATCTGGCATCACCATCATCAATTCTAACTCCAGTGGGTTGCCAGAAGCACCAGTCTCTACCATGAGCGGGACACTGTTAATCTACCTAATTGTTCGTATACTTTTATTTTTTTCTCTTTATCTGTAGGCCTACACTGCAATTCAACGTTTAGCTGTGAATGTGTAGCCTACAAGATGAAATGAACCAATGAAAAAATAAACCTCTACGTATTTACAGGTAACTGCCAAAATAAAGAAAACAGCAGATGCTTCCACACAGGTGTGATTCCTGAGTTAATTAAGCAATCATGCTTAGGGTCATTATATTGGCTACCATGGCTGAAGAAGAAGAAGAAGAAGAAGAGATCTCAGTGACTTTGAAAGAGGGTTTAAAGGGGGTGTGTCTGTGTGTGTGTATCAGTTACCAGATCTCAACACAATTGCACACTTATGGGAGATTCTGGAGTGTTTTTTTCCACCACCATCAACAAAACACCAAATGGAATTTTGTTGAAGAATTGTGTCGCATCCCTCTAACTGAGTTCCAGACACTTGTAGAATCTATACCAAGGCGCATTGAAGCTGTTCTGGAGCTGTTCCCTAAAAGCTGTTCCCTTAAATAGGAAGCCTGGAGAAGTTCATGGCAAAAAAATGGCTAAATAGGGGTGGCAACCCGGTGTAAATCTGTGACGCCTTCCAACACGTCAGACCAATCAAATGCCTTGCTTGAGCGGAGCTCCAATAGTGCTCACTAGACTTGTGTCCTAGGTGCAACAGTGCGTGAGGATGGCTGGGAAATCGCAGATTAAAAGCCCATCAAAATATTTTGTGTATAGAGCACACTTCTGGCAAAACAGAATTTGTCTTTTCCTCCAGGTTTTCTTCCATTTTCTGCAAAGTTGCAAACTAGCATACGAAACAACTCTGCAAAATGTGTCCTTCTCGGTCTGAAAACAGTGCCGAACAAACACATAGCACCAACGGGCATGTGGGGAGGGTTCTTGAAATGTAACAGCCAAACAAAATCTTACCGCTTGGAGCCAGCGTATCAATCAACCCTTTTTGAAATACAGAATTACCTCCAAGGGTGGCGTGACAACAATTCGACTGTGGAGGTATGGCAACGCGAGACTAGTGGTGGCCCAATGCCCTATTAAGACACGTTATGTTGGTGTTTCCTTTATTTTGGCAGTTACCTATACGTATACCCACGTTAAGCCCCCTCATTGTAATGCGTTATGTAGCATCCATAATGTAGATTCATTCCCAATCCCTACCGTAAATTCTCTAAACACAAACCATAGACTCTAGGTCAATCCTCTCCACTGTAATTCCCTTCATGCCTTCATGGCTTTAGCCAAGCGGTGGTTATAAAGTCTTATGGAATTCCATCGGAATACCTGCCTGCCTGTCGCTGTAAAACCGTGCCTCTGCACTTAATGAATGAGGACAGCAAGGGGAATGAGAATTCAGTGTCCCTGATGCTCTATGTGGGATAGGAAGACATGAGAGGGATTTTAGGGCACTGATCCTAATGGATCTCCCTATCTGGGAGACGAGGTTAGAATGTTCTTCATCCTGATTAATATAGCTAACTAGGATTGGAAATGAAAGGAAATGAAAAGAGAGAGGAGATAAGGGGGAACTGAGAGGAGAGGAGAGGAGAGAGAAGAGGATGCAAGGAAATAGAAATACAGGTAGTCGAAGACGAAGAAGGGAAGAGAAAAGTGGAGATGAGAGGAGAAAATAGGGTTGTGGGTGGAATGGTGTCTATTTGTCCTTGGGTGGAGTGTTATCATCTTAATTCAATTTGATTATATTTGTTTCTAATAATTTCTAGTCGAACAACTGTATTTTCTCCTTGTGTGGCATTTAGGACATAAAAGCATGACACACACAGGTCAAGCAAATAATAAATGAAGAAACAGTCAATACATATTACATGCAATATTGGTCCAGATAGGACATGTGACCGTCTTTGTTATCACATCACATTATGCATTTTAGAGACGAGAGAGAACAGGGTTGTGATTGGAGTGGGGTTTTATCGTCTTCAAAGCTGCCTGCCATGAGGATGGCTAGTGTATTGTACAGAGGGAAAGTCAATACCGCAGCCAGGCCACTGACACTGCAGTCTGTTACAACTGGCCATGAGTAAGAGAAAGTAGTTAATGACTACACAAACTAGTTACCTTGAGAACACACTGTTCAAAATGGGACCTGTGGTTATAGACCAACTATGCTAAGTAGACACTGAGTGTACAACACATTGAGATGCTCTTTCCATGATATAGACTGACCAGGTGAATCCAGGTGAAAGCTACGATCCTTTATTGATGTCACTTGTTAAATCCACTTTAATCAGTGTAGATGAAGGGGAGGAGACGGGTTTAAGAATGACAATTGAGACATGGATTGTGTATGTGTGCCATTCAGAGGGTGAATGATCAAGACAAAATATTTAAGTGCCTTTGGGCAGGGCATGGTATTTGGTGCCAGGCCCACCAGTTTGCATCAAGAACTGCAACGCTGCTGGGTTTTTCACGCTCAACATTTTCCCGTGTATATTAAGAATGGTCCACCACCCAAAGGTCATCCAGCCAACATGACACAACTATGGGAAGCATTGGGGTCAACATGGGCCAGCATCCCTGTGGAACACTTTTCGACACCTTGTAGAGTCCATGCCCCGACGAATTGAGGCTGTTCTGAGGGCAAAAGTGGAGGATGCAACTCAGTATTAGGAATGTGTACACTCAGCATATAAGTCACGCTCTCAAACATTCATATCACTGCACAGGAGCATTAACATATGATGATATGAAATTGTTTGCTGTACATAGATAAACCACGATTGTGTTTCTATCAATTTTATTTTCCCAAGTAATCACCAAAGCATTAGGCTCTTCGGACCAGATTTACTTAGTTTGCTCCAGATGCAACGTATTTTTTTGACAAAAAGGTTAAAATATGAGCATGTCTTCATTGACACATCATACTGTATTCCGTCTCCTAACCTTTATTTTACTTTATTTTGTTCTGTCTTCAATTCTTAATTCCAATCTAGAAAAAAAATGCATTCATTTTGCATCTAAAATAAAAATATATACAATGGAATAAAATATAAATATGTTATTCCACACAGTATGACAAACTGTCTGTCCATTTCCATTTTGCACCATTGATTGTTTTTCTTGATGCATGGACCGGAAATATCTAGTTGATGTGATTCTGGAGGTATATGATGTAATTAATATAAATCTATATGCATGAAACCATGTGTAATGGGATTTCTCACCTTCTCTGCAGAGCAATTAGCCTTGAAATACTGCAGGAAATATTCTCGACATCAACATTGCTCTGCTGCAAAAAGTTTTAACTCTGATGACGGAAAACGAAGAGAAGGTCGACATCTTCCCTTTAGAATAAACAGTGGGATTTGATATTGTGTGTTTATGTGTGTGCGTCTCTAAAATGCATAATGTGATATGATAACAAAGGTGTCTGAGCTGGACATACAGTGCCGTCAGAAAGTATTCAGACCCCTTGACTTTTTCCACATTTTGCTACTTATTCTAAAATGGTTTAAATACAAAAAAAAACAGCAATCTACACACAATACGCCATAACGACAAAGCAAAAACAGGTTTTTCATAATTGTTGCAAATGTATTACAATTAAAATACAGTAATACCTTATTTACATAAGTATTCAGACCCTTCGCTATGAGACTCAAAATTGAGCTCAGGTGCATCCTGTTTCCATTAATCATCCTTGAGATGTTTCTACAATTTGATTGGAGTCCATCTGTGGTAAATTAAATTGATTGGACATGATTTGGAAAAGCACACACCTGTCTATAGTTTGGAACCACCAAGACTCTTCCTAGAGTTGGCAGCCCGGCCAAACTGAGCAATCGGGGGAGAAGGGCCTTTGTCAGGGAGGTGACCAAGAACCCGATGATCACTCTGAAAGAGCTCTAGAGTTCCTCTATGGAGTTGGGAGAACCTTCCAGAAGGACAACTATCTCGGCAGCACTCCACCAATCAGGCCTTTATGGTAGAGTGGGCAGACGAAAGCAACTCCTCAGTAAAAAGGCACATGACAGCCCGCTTGCAGTTTGCCAAAAGGCACCGTAAGACTCTCAGACCACGAGAAACAAGATTCTCTGGTCTGATGAAACCAAGATTGAACTCCTTGGCCTGAATGCCAAGCATCACGTCTGGAGGAAACCTGCCACCATCCCTACGGTGAAGCATGGTGGTGGCAGAATCATGCTGTGGGGATGTTTTTAAACAGCATGGACTGGGAGAGTAGTCAGGACCAAGGCAAAGATGAAGGGAGCAAAGTACAGAGAGATCCTTGATGAAAATCTGCTCCAGAGCGCTCAGGAACTCAGACTGGAGCGAAGGTTCACCTTCCAACAGGACAATGACCCTAAGCACACAGCCAAGACAATACAGGAGTGGTTTGGGACAAGTCTCTGAATGTCCTTGATTGGCCCAGCCAGAGCCCATAACTTGATCCCAATCTAACATCTCTGGAGAGACCTGAATATAGCTGTGCAGCAAAGCTCCCTATCCAACCTGACAGAACTTGAGAGGATCTGCAGAGAGGAATGGTCTGCCAAGCTTGTAGCGTCATATCTAAGAAGGCTGAAGGCTGTAATCACTGCCAAAGGTGCTTAAACAAAGTACTGAGTAAAGGGTCTGAATACTTACAGTTGAAGTCGGAAGTTTACATACACCTTAGCCAAATACATTTAAACTCAGTTTTTCACAATTCCTGACATTTAATCCTAGTAAAAATTCCCTGTCTTAGGTCAGTTAGGATCACCACTTTATTTTAAGAATGTAAAATATCTGAATAATTATTTAATTATTTCAGCTTTTATTTCTTTCATCACATTCCCAGTGGGTCAGAAGTTTACATACACTCAATTAGTACTTGGTAGCATTGCCTTTAAATTGTTTAGCTTGGGTCAAATGTTTCGGGTAGCCTTCCACAAGCTTCCCACAATAAGTTGGGTTAATTTTGGCCCATTCCTCCTGACTGAGCTGGTGTAACTGAGTCAGGTTTGTAGGCCTCCTTGCTCGCACACACTTTTTCAGTCCTGCCCACAAATTTTCTATAGGATTGAGTTCAGGGCTTTGTGATGGCCACTCCAATACATTGACTTTGTTGTCCTTAAGCCATTTTGCCACAACTTTGGAAGTATGCTTAGGGTCATTGTCCATTTGGTTCGGTTTCCGTTCGATAAAAAAAAAAAACACAATTTTTGATTTCAGTAAATGTTTTTTACACTAAATGCATTATGAAATAATTGTATTAAAAAAAATACAGCCTCCCTCAGCTATCACCTGTCTTTTTCCTGACACTGACAGTGGGTTGAATGCTGTAACAACACAGAATAAAACAATTAATAAGAGCCCCGTGATGGTGGTGAATTCACATTACTGCTTATAATTTATTAACCATAATTTAACCACATGAATTACCTTACTTTAATAATATATTTCAGCTGTGTATATAACTTATATTTTTTATGACTTTATTATTTTCATTCCTTAAGTCATCATCTCATCTCTGATCAGGCAGTAGCAACCAGCCATCCAGACAACCATTTGCGACCAAGCTTTAACTTCCTGACTGATGTCTTGAGATGTTGCTTCAATATATCCACATAATTTTCCTTCCTCATGTTACCATCTATTTTGTGAAGTGCACCAGTCCCTCCTGCAGCAAAGCACCCCCACAACATGATGCTGCCACCCCCGTGCTTCACGGCTGGGATGGTGTTCTTCGGCTTAACCCTTTTTCCTCCAAACATAATGATGGTCATTATGGCCAAACAGTTATATTTTTTGTTTCAACAGACCCGAGGACATTTCAAATACAGTGAAATAAGTGAAATAATCTGTCTGTAAACAATTTTTGGAAAATTACTTGTGTCATGCACAAAGTAGATGTCCTAACCGACTTGCCAAAACTATAGTTTGTTAACAAGACATTTGTGGAGTGGTTGAAAAAAAAGAGTTTTAATGACTCCAACCTAAGTATATGTAAACTTCCGATTTTAACTATATGTAAATGTGATATTTCAGTTTTTTATTTTTAATACATTTGCAAAAATTAAAAAAAAAACTGTTTTTGCTTTGTCATTATGGGGTATTGTGCGTAGATTGATAAGGTAAAAAAAAAAAACGTTTTAATACATTTAAGAATAAGGCTATAACGTAACAAAAAAGTGGAAAAAGTCAAGTGATCTGAATACTTTCCGAATGCCCTGAATACTCACTTGCATGTAATGTATATTGACTGTTTCTTGAATTATTATTTGCATGACCTGTGTGTGTCATTCCTTCATGCCTTAAATGTTACAAAAGCTGAAAATACAGTTGAATAGAACAGAATAAAACGGAATAGAATAGACTGTTACTCACTGATGTGTACAGATGGCCCTCCCCGTTCATGGAGATGTATAACCCTGTCTTCACAGACTGAATCGCAACAACTCGGAGACCCACAGGAATCAAGTTGAACAAAGCTGTAAGACAGAAAGATGGAAAGAGCGGCAGAGGGGGATAGAGTCAGAGACAGGCGGAGATAGAGAGACAGACCAATTCCCCATTCAAACCACTGGAGAAAACCCCTCACAATGATCTCAAATAGTGTTTTCCAAACAGAATTAAATTAAACACAAATTAAGTGTAGTGTGGTGTGGCTAGCCACTGGACAACTCTGAATGCACTGTCAGCATGCAGTCAAAGTTAGTAACTTCTTTTGGAGCTAACTAGTGGTCTCAAATCATATCCTGATGTCGACAGCAGATGAACGTTATATTCATAATTTAGCTAACTTAGCTAATTAACATACATGTATCTATTTAACATAACTTAGCTAATTAACATACACAACATGTTAGCTATATTACTTTGCTAGCTAGTTAGTGTTAGCCAAATGTTCAACAGAGGTCAATTTGAGCTATTAGTGCTGAGCGATTAGTGCTTTTTGAGGTCGGTTCGGTTTCCGTTTGATAAAAAAAAAACACGATTTTTGATTTCGGTTTTTAGTGTTTTTTTACACTAAATGCATTATGAAATAATTGCATTAAAAAAAATACACCCTCCCTCAGCCATCACCTGTCTTTTTCCTGACACTGACAGTGGGTTGAATGCTGTAACAACACAGAATAAAACAATTAATAAGAGCCCCGTGATGGTGGTGAATTCACATTACTGCTTATAATTTATTAACCATAATTTAACCACATGAATTACCTTACTTTAATAATATATTTCAGCGGTGTATATAACTTATATTTTTTATGACTTTATTATTTTCATTCCTTAAGTCATCATCTCATCTCTGATCAGGCAGTAGCAACCAGCCATCCAGTCAACCATCTCACATTATCGCTGTGCTCCTCATTGAATGAGTCATCCTTATCATCTAGGTTAATTATCTAACCTAGATAATTAGGATGACTCATTCAATGAGGAGCACAGCGATAACGTGAGATGGTTGACTGGATGGCTGGTTGCTACTGCCTGATCAGAGATGAGATGATGACTGGCTGCCAAAATCGTTTTACTAGTTCTTCAAAGTAGATAAGGCATACTTTCAAGATTGCTTATTACCAACTACTTGAACTATCAATCAGGTAGAGCTACCTCACTGTCTCTTTCCCTCTAGTTGTTGTGTTGTGTCATTCCTCTCTCATGCGGTCTCATATGGTCTGTGTGTGTATCCGTCTCTGTCCATGGCCGGAAAGAACAGGCGCAATGGATTCTATCTAGAGAAAAGAAGTGTTGAGCTCACAAAAAAAGAAATACATGGAATTCAGGTAATTGAACCCCCCCAAAATAAAGACATTTTGGTTAATCGCACAGCACTAAGAGCTAGCTAACCAGATGGACCTGGGAAGTAGCACTGGAAAAACTGTAGCCACCATAGGAGCGTGGCTGATTGAATAGGTCATTTTTGGCCGTAGAACACACGTTGGCCCTGTTAGGTAATGGCCATTGTTTTGTTTGTACTGATTGAGAAATAACAGAGCTAGCCTTGGCGACACTAAGCATCCACATCCCAAATGGCACCCTATTCCCAACATAGTATACAAGTTTTGTGTAGAGCCCTACAGGCCCTGGTCAAAGGTTGTACCAATATATAGGGAATATTTGGGATACAGGCAGTGTGTGTATGGCTGATTTAGATGCACAGTAATAAGCTCTCCTGACCATTTGAGGTAATTGGTATTGGCGTGGATGTACAGTGGGTAGAGCAGAGTGAGGGATGTGAGACGTACAGTGCCTTCGTCAAGTATTCAGACCCCTAGACTTTTTCCACATTTTGTTAAGTTACAGGCCTATTCTGAAATGTATTCAATCGTTTTTTTTCCCCTCATCAATCTACACACAAAACCACTTAATGACAAAGCAAAAACACGTTTTTAGAAATGTTCGTTAAATTATTAGAAATAAAAAAAACTTACTAGGAAGAGTCTTGGTGGTTCCAAACATCTTCCATTTAAGAATGATGGAGGCCACTGTGTTCTTGGGGACCTTCAATGCTGCAGAAATGTTTTGGAACCCTTCCTCAGAAGGTGTGCCTCGACACAATCCTGTCTCCGAGCTCTAATGACAATTCCTTCGACCTCATGGCTTGTTTTTGCTCTGACATGCACTGTCAACTGTGGGACCTTATATAGACAGGTGTGTGCCTTTCCAAATCATGCCCAATCAATTGAATTTACCACAGGTAGACTCCAATCAAGTTGTAGAAACATCTCAAGGATGATCAATGGAAATAGCAAAGGGTCTGAAAACTTACGCAAATAAGGTATTTCTGTTGTTTTTTTACACATTTGCAAAAAACCTGTTTCACTTCGTCATTATGGGATATTGTGTGTAGATTGCTGAGGATTTTTAAATAATACATTTTCGAGTAAAGCTGTAAAGTAACAAAATGTGGAAAAAGTCAAGGGGTCTGACTTATTTCCAAAGGCACTGTATGGACACTGGGTTTTTTGAGGCATTGAGCCAATATGGGATAGGGATTTTGTCTGATACTGTGTTGTGCAAATGTTGTTACTGTGTTAACAACATGTCACTACATCGCTGAAAGTTCTATGAGGTCCGACTGAACATTCTACTCAATGCATTATCAATTGGTGCTGATGAAGATTTAGTCTTAAGTGAATTTTGGTGACTTGGAAAATAAATGACATTTCTAAAGGCAAATAATTCATCATTGTGATGTCGTCATATTGACTAGATGTAGTAACGTAGCTAGCTACGTTGTGAAGGGAGAGCAATGGATTTTAGCTACCATTAGCATTAGCATTGCTAGGCATTTTTGACTAACTTTGCTAGTCAATGACATCATTGCCATCTATCTAAATTAAATCTGATGACATGGTAATGATGACAACGTTGTTTCCCACTAATTATTTGCCTACGTTAGCAATGTAACTGTATTTCTAAGACAATGTAGTGTAATTTAGACAACATCGCCGCTAACACCTGTTTAGAAAAGTTGGTCCTCAGTCCTGAGTGAACGTTCATAGCAATGGCATGACCGTGAAACCCATGAATTGTTTATAATGTTTCTTCCTTTCTGAATGACATAAAATATGGATGGACGCTTTGGGTCCACCGGACTATTGATCTTACAATCATTACTTTGGTAACATATTCACGTATTTAATTACATTTCATACCATATTATTTATGATATCTATCATGTCTGCATGTGTGTTTGTAGGTGCCCCTTGTATATCCATAAACACGGTTCTATTGGTTATTGGAAGTGACACGTGTCATCTCTGCTCCTAGTGACAGGCACAGAGACAAAGCAGTGTCAAGCTAGAGTTAGCGCCACATACTGAAATCAAATTAACCAGCTAGCCTGGAGCACTAAGGAAGCAGTACCAGCGAAGAGCTAAGAATACTCTCTTCTCTCTAGCTAGCCCACTGTTTCTTGGACCACTTTCCATCTCAGAGAGAAGAACCCATCTGCTTTCTGTGATTGTCATTTGAGATAAGTGCCGGTACAAAAAAGCTATATAATACAGGTGAGGTTGGGAGACTAAATCAATGTGTTGACAAGCTCAACATGTAGATTTTATAGATTGTCATCATGGATAGATACAATTACAGTTTTATCAACCTCAACCACATGTAAACAATTTACCATAATTTATTTTAAATCATACATCATATATAAAAAATATCTTAATTTGCTGATTATGAGACACACCGCAGTAGCTATGACCCAATATCTAGACTTGCATACTACTTAGAATGGAGTATTGGCCATGCATACTAAACAGTTTCACACTAATGTATGCAAAGTAACAACTTGTTGACCCTGTAGCGCAGTGGTTCACAACCTTTTTCGGTTGCTGTACCACCAACTGAATTTTACCCCTGAAGTACCCCCTGAAGTACCCCATTTTACCAGTAGGCCTATGGACTCATGAGTCTTCTCAAGTACTCCTGTGGATAGACCAAGTACCCCCAGGGGTCCTAGTACCCCTGGTTGGGATCCACTGCTGTAGCAAGATAGATCAAGAGACTGTATACTCACAGGAGTTACTGCTGTCATCCTTGGTCCCATCGAGAGAACCATCTGGGTTCATTTGCAAGTAGTATCCCTGCCTGCAATATAACCTGGTCACTATACCCTTGAGCTGGGGATCTGAAACACAGAGAGGGCGGGAAGCAGGGAGAAAAGGAGAGAGAGAGGTTAGCAACAGTATACAAATAGTTTGACCAGCTCAAGATAATTAATATTTTCAACCGAAGGAGAGAGAAGAGGACTCTACCACACAAATGATGCACCAAAGAAACACTTCATATATACATTGACATAGAGCAAATATTCAAATCTTGATATGAACTGTAATATACTGATAATGTAGAGAAGAGAGGTAAAGGATCGCAGAGTAAAGAGCAACCAATCCATTCTTATGTGGAAATTGTTTGAACATATTGTTTCATAATCCACTGTTTGGATCTGGTTTGAAAACCGTTCCATAAAACAGTACCTAACTCTTTATGATTGTTTTATGACCCATGTGAATGTTCAGAGGCAAATCATGTAGCCAAAATGTACTGCATATAAGCCATGCCTTACTCAGAAATCAGCCCAATCAAACGTGCCTAAATTAATATGAAAGTCGGTCTGATAGCAAACTCAACAGCACCCTCTTCAGTTCTCTTCTCTGTGAGGGGAAATCATGGTTAATGTTGCACTGTAATTTCATAACAGGGTTGTCATGTGAATTGGGGGATAAGATGGCCTATATTGTCTTAATAGAGCAGAGGAAATACTGTGGTCTATTTTATCATTCATAATTACAGATAAGAGTTCAAGTGAATGTTCAAGTCATTTTCAAAACAGAATCATTTAACTGAACCATTTGTCTTAGCTCCTGTAGTTAACTGTGGATGTTTGAGTGAGATGTTGGTATTGGAACAGGTAGTAAGCTTTTAAGAGCTGCTTCCACCCACCACATTGGGAGGTCTTGCCTTGAACTCTTTATACATGCACATTTTCCACAGACACAACAGTTGCATCCACTAAGAAATAAACATCATGCATCCATTATGTACAACACTGTAGCATGTGTGTGTGTGTGCCGCCTGTGTGTGTGTTTCACCTGTGTGTGTATGTGTGCCTCCTGTGTGCGTGTGTGTGTGTGTGTGTGTGTGTGTGTGTGTGTGTGTGTGTGTGTGTGTGTGTGTGTGTGTGTATGGTCTACCCCAGGGCCTAATGCCTTCCACATTAGCCTTATCATAGAGACAGCTATCAGGCCAGATTTGATTCTCACTAAGCCCTGAGGAGATGAATAATCACATGAGCCCTGTGTGTGTGTGTGTGTGTGTGTGTGTGTGTGTGTGTGTGTGTGTGTGTGTGTGTGTGTGTGTGTGTGTGTGTGTGTGTGTGTGTGTGTGTGTGTGTGTGTGTGTGTGTGTGTGTTTATGTGAGTAAAAAAAGTAGAATTATAGGGTCTGGTGCCATGCCAATGCGTATTAGGTGCTTTTATCCAAAGTGACAACTTTGAGTCCACACATTTTTGTATGTGACCACAGTGGAAATCGAACCCACAACTCTGGTGTTGCTAGTGTCACACACAACCACTACAATACTGTAAAATACAATACATGATTACAATACAGATGGAAGGTGTATGATTGCCATCCCAATGAGAGTACCATAACTTAAATCCAGACCTGTCAGGCTTTGATTCTCCATGCCAAAAGGTTTTTCCCCAGGTGCATGAACAATGAGTACATTTAGTGCCATGTCGATGAGAACCTATGCTCAAGACAGGCTTGATGCAAACTAGTGCCTACTAAACATTTGTTTAATTTGATTACAGTTCACCTATGTTGTAATTATATCTGAAAAATACATATATTTTTTGCTCTCTCTCTCTCTCTCTCTCTCTCTCTCTCTCTCTCTCTCTCTCTCTCTCTTTCTCTACCACACCTGCTGTCTCGACCTCTGAATTCTCGGCTATGAAAAGTCAACTGACATTTACTCCTTTGGTGCTGACCTGTTGCACCCTCTACAACCACTGTGAATATTATCTGACCCTGCTGGTCATCCAGCAGGATGGCGTAGCAGTCGGACGTGTGTTTGTCTTGTCCCGTCTTGTCCCATGTAAATAGTCGGTTTCATCGGTTTTTTTCATATATATTTTAATCTCAATTTCCACCAACGATCTATACTTTCCTGCTACCCGCCTCACCCAATGTGGTACGGATCTGCTATTTTTATACGTTATAACTGGAACCTCCATCAGAAGCTAGCCAGTTAACTAGCTACTAGCTAGTTGTCACTGTTAGCCACGTCTAGCGGTCTCACCTGTAGCTCGGACACCAGACAGCTTTAGCTCGGTCAATCTGCACAGCGCGATATCAACCCACAGCATATCGGACTGCTTTTCTCCTCCACATTACACCAGATCCATTACACCGGATCATTGCCGCTAGCTAGCTGCAACCGAGAGGATACCGCTGGCTAACGCCTCCGTCCCGAAGCAAGCACCAGTTAGCCTTGAGCTAGCCTCGAGCTAGGCCCATCTTCCGGCTAGCCGAAGAGGTATACCCGCTAATCCATTGGCTACAATACCTCTTTTGCCAATTGGCCTGGACCGTTTTTTGCCAACACGGAGCCCAGCCGATCCATCACGACTGGTTTGCCGACGTAATCGTCCGATGTGGTTTCAACTGGCTTTTCTGTTGTGATGTCACCGAAGACCCATCTGCTAGCCCCGGCAGCCTTATGAACGCCGTGCCTCCCGCTCACCTAGCATAGTAGCGACTACCGAATGGCTCCCGGACTCACCTATTGCTGCTCATTGGACCCTATGATCACTCGGCTACACATGCCTCTCTCTAATGTCAATATGCCTTGTCTTCTGCTGTTTCGGTTAGTTAGTTTTACTTCACCGTAAAAGCCTTGGTTTCATGCATGTTAACATCAGAAGCCTCCAACCTAAATTTGTTTTATTCCCTGCTTTAGCACACTCCACCAACCCTGACGTCCTTGCCGTGTCTGAATCCTGGCTTAAGAAGGCCACCAAAAAATCCGAAATGTATATCCCCAACTACAACATTTTGTAGTTGCCTACCTGGTTAAATAAAGGTGAAATAAAAATGAAAAATGCAAATCCATGAACGTTTTAACATCTTGATAAACAATCTGGCCTTAATGGCCGTGTACTCTTAGAATCTCCACCTGGCACAGCCAGAAGAGGACTGGCCACCCCTCAGAGCCTGGTTCCTCTCTATGTTTCCTCCTCGGTTTCTTTCCTTTATAGGGAGTTTTTCCTCGCCACTGTGCTTCTACATCTGCATTGCTTGCTCTTTATTTTGGGGGGTCTGGGTCTCTGTATAAGCACTTTGTAGCATCTGCTGATGTAAAAAGGGCTTTATAAATACATTTGATTGATTGATTGATCACACATGGGATAAAAATTATGTAAATGCTATGTTACATTTTGATGGGTAGTGCAAGTGTATTGCCTAATGTGAAAACAGTGTAATGCACTGTAATGTACTGTACTGTAGCATGTTACATTCAAAGGGCAATTTTGAAACATGAATCTTGCATGATTTGCTATTGGATTAACTGGTTGTAAAAACAACTAAATTGAGAAGATATCATGTTGTGGTTTGGTGATTAAATTAATGTTCTCAAGATATTTCACAGTTTTTGGATCAATGGTTGTGTGGTGAAAGATGTCTCCAAACAAAATGAATGCACAATAAAAGGTTTTGAATGTAAGACTTGGGCGTTACAAGTTTTACCAGTTTGGATTTTTGAAAATTCACCACTTACTTGTGAAAATAGCACCAAAGCGATTGAAAAGAAATACTGACATCGCCCTCTCTCTCTGACTGAAGAGTATGGGACACTAACGCTGAGGCAGCGTAGAGACCACATTAGGATTTTCAGATGTCATGAATTGATATCTACATTTATGAAGACTTCATAGGCGAGCACACGTAAAGGACATTGTGATGCTTGCTTAGTAAGTACCACTTCCTCCCAATTTGGCCCATACCTGGTGCTAGCACACGTGACCGCCCTCGTGAAGCGTCTTAACAGTCGGCGCCACACAAAAAGGTAGCTATTTGCTGGGGACACTTCAGGCTGACGAGTAAGTTTCACACATCCCCTTGTGCTACACACACACATACACACACACTTTCACATGGATTTTTAATGAGAGCACAATCCCCTTGAGTGAGAACAAGCAGGCAGACACACTAAGATGGCCTCCTCCAATCAATTAAAGACTTTGATCAGCATCGTTTAAAACAATCTCCGAGAGTGAGATTGATTCCTCAGACAGTTCAGCAGAGGCCGATTTGTAATAATTAAAATGGAGACGGAGCTGGGAGTTCGCTGCGCTGGCACACAGTGTGCAGGCGTATGTGTGTGTGTGTGCACGTGTGTGTGAGCATGTGTGTGTGTGTGTGCGTCCTGGGGCGGCAGGTGGTTAAGAGCATTGGGCTGAACCCGAATGGTCGTATTGAGCAAGGCTCTTAACCGTAAGTCACTCTGGATAAGAGTGTCTGCTAAATGTGACCCGTTTCAGGAAACTAGGCGTATGTCGCGGGTCACTACCTCACAAGAGAGCCATTTGAACGTAATCTTTTTTTGCCAGAAATGCCTTCTGGAATAGTTGGTTTAGCCACAGAAAAAGTCAGCAACCTTCCCACTAGCCATTAAGTGATTGGCTGAAATAATGAGAGGGCTGGATATGCAGAGAGATGTGGATTGGTCTGCCATATAGCACACTTCTGTCTATTTGAGGTGGTTAGTATGTGTAGGTAATCTTGTAATTCTAGGCTTTTACAAAAAAAATATTGCTTAGTAGAACTGCATAAGTGTTGCTCTCCACTTTCTGGAG
Organism: Brachymystax lenok tsinlingensis; assembly: GCA_030435695.1. Classification (NCBI taxonomy): domain Eukaryota; kingdom Metazoa; phylum Chordata; class Actinopteri; order Salmoniformes; family Salmonidae; genus Brachymystax; species Brachymystax lenok. The sequence continues at coordinate 47,368,406 of CM059785.1, read as the reverse complement.
GACCGAGTTTTGAAATCAGTGGAATTAGAGTATGATAGATAAGGAGGTTGAGAAAACAACTGTCTCCAGATTACATCTTCAAACTAAGGGCAACCATGGCATCTGTGACAGGGAGAAGCGTCCAACAATGATGTATACGGATAAGATAGTCTAGCTAGGTACATTTTCAGATATTATACGTTTCTAATTTTGACAAAGCCATTTTTATTTTAAGTTAAAGTGCACTGTTAGCTAGCTAGCTAACGTTAGCTGGCTGGTTCGCTAGCTAACTTTACGTGTATGATCATATTATTCGTATCTCAGAGCCATTTACTGGCTAGCTATAGCCTAATGTTAGCTAGCTAAAATTGAACCTGGTAGGTTAGCAACCTGCAGATTCATGCAGGGTAGTAACGTCATGAGTTGGGATTATGGTTCATTGTTTAGCTAGCTAGCTAGCTACATGTCTTAACAAAAGACTCCACTATGCAAGTAACCATTTTAGGTGCTTTCGTAAATTCAGTCTGGCCATCTACTCCGATTTCAGAGCACTCTCATCTGAGCGTGCCAGAGCACAGAATAACTGATTAATTTACGAACGCTCAACACCCGTTGAATATGTCAGTAAACATTGGTAAAAAGCGTAATTCAATTGTTGCCAGCAGCACAGTTACAGTCACCAACGCTCTGAATAACATGAAAACTGCCTAACCAGCTCTGCAAGGGCGAGTACAATGGTCAGAGTGGGGTGTTCTCTAGTTGTGTCTGGAAGTAGCTAGCCAACGTTAGCCAGTTAGCTTGGGTGCTTGACTGCCGTTGTGAGGTCAGAATGCTTGGATCAACCCTACTCATCGGCCAGAGCGTCCAACGTGCGCTGAATTTACGAAAGGACAATCTGACAGCACAGTTGCAGTCACCAATGCTCTGGATAACATAACAGCTAGCTCACTGAACCCGTAATGTTCAGTGAGCTGTTCTCTCATTTGTGTCTGGAAGTAGCTAGCAAGTTAGCCAGTTAGCTTGGGTGCTTGACTGCTGTTGTCAGTACAGAACGTGCGGATCAACACTTAAAGAGATGGGTCGGGCTAAAGCTTAAGAGGGTGTGAACGATGCTGAATGGGTGTAGACAAAATATTCAAAGGCCATTTTCTCAAAAGTGAGGTTTACAAGTTGATCAACTTTCAAAGCAGAATTACACAAATGCAGTGTATGATATGCCATTTTGTAGCTCTGTGTCTCTGCATTTATCCAATGTAAAAAACACAATTTCTAATTTTGCTACATGAGACTGAATCAAGGCGGTCGGTCACAAATGACTAAAATGTTAAATTTTTACATTTAATGTCTTTGAATTCGTCTCCGTTTGCGTTTATGTGTAAGGAGCAAGGATATACAGTGCCTTCAGACCTCTTGACTTTTTCCACATTTTGTTACGTTACAGCTTTACTCTAAAATTGATTAAATAAATGTTTTCCTAATCAATCTACACACAATACCCCATAATGACAAAGTGAAAACAGGTTTTTATAAATGTTTGCAAATGTATAAAAAAAATAACAGAAATACATTATTTACATAAGTATTCAGACCCTTTGCTATGAGACTCGAAATTGAGCTCATTTGCATCCTGTTTCCATTAATCATCCTTGAGATGTTTATACAACTTGATTGGAGTTCACCTGTGGTTAATTCAATTGATTGGACATGATTTGGAAAGGCACACAAGTCTATATAAGGTCCCACAGTTGACAGTGCACGTCAGAGCAAAAACCAAGCCATGAGGTTGAAGGAATTGTCCGTAGAGCTCTGAGACAGGACTGTGTCGAGGCACAGATCTGGGGAAGGGTACAAAAAATATCTGCAGCATTGAAGGTCCCCAAGAACACAGTGGCCTCCATCATTCTTAAATGGAAGAAGTTTGGAACCACCAAGACTCTTCCTAGAGCTGGCCGCCTGGCCAAACCGAGCAATCGGGGAAGAAGGGCCTTGGTCAGGGAGGTGACCAAGAACCCGATGGTCACTCTGAAAGAGCTCTAGAGTTCCTCTGTGGAGATGGGAGAACCTACCAGAAGGACAGCCATCTCTGCAGCACTCCACCAATCAGGCCTTTATGGTGGAGTGGCCAGACTGAAGCAACTCCTCAATAAAAGGCACATGACAGCCCACTTGGAGTTTGCCAAAAAACACCCAATGACTCTCAGACCATGAGAAACAAGATTATCTGGTCTGATGAAAGCAAGATTGAACTCTTTGGCCTGACTGCCAAGTGTCACATCTGGAGGAAACCTGCCACCATCCCTACGGTGAAGCATGGTGGTGGGAGCATCATGGTGTGGGAATGTTTTTCAGCAGCAGGGACTGGGAGACTAGTCAGGATCAAGGGCAAGATGAATGGAGCAAAGTACAGAGAGATCCTTGATGAAAACCTGTTCCAGAGTACTCAGGAACTCAGACTAGGGCAAAGGTTCACCTTCCAACAGGACAATTATCCTAAGCACACAGCCAAGACAACACAGGAGTTCGGGACAAGTTTTTGAATGTCCTTGAGTGAACCAGCCAGAGCCCGGACTTGAACCCGATTGACCATCTCTGGAGAGACCTGAACATAGCTGTGCAGCAACACTCCCCATCCAACCTGAAAGAGCTTGAGAGGATCTGCAGAGAAGAATGGGAGAAACTCCCCAAATACAGGTCTGCCAAGCTTGTAGCGTCATACCCAAGAAGACTTGAGGCTGTAATTGCTGCCAAAGGTGCTTGAACAAAGTACTGAGTAAAGGGTCTGAATATTTGTAAATGTGATATTACAGTTTTTGATTTTTAATACATTTGAAAACATTTCTAAAAACCTGTTTTTGCTTTGTCATTATGGGGCATTGTGTGTAGGGGAGGGGAAAAAACTATTTAATCAATTTTAGAATAAGGCTGTATCGTAAAAACATGTGGAGAAAGTCAAGGGGTCTGAATACTTTCCAAAGGCACTGTATCCTGTAGCCCAGGGACTAATTTCCCCACTATTTCCAAAGTGACCCCAGTTTGCTAAAAAGCACAGAGAAAACCAGAAAACCCATAGCTGAAATGCAAATCCAGAAGCTACACTGAGAACAATGCAAAATAGGCTTAAATGGATAGTTCACCCAAATTACAAAATTACATATTGGTTCCCTTACCCTGTTAGGAGTCTACGGACAAGGTAAGACTGCAATCCATGTTTACCTGGCCACTATTTTTGCAATTTGGGAAGTATCCCTTTAAATGCCTTACTGAATGTAAGATAGAAGCCACAGGCATTCTTTCTCATCATGGCAGAATTGGAGCATTTTAGTCCTTCTGTATGAGTGGAGCTGAAGAAATCTACTCTTATCTATTATGCATGCCTTCGTATGTCCTCAGTCTGAATATTCAATACATTATTCACAATTGCCAATTGATGGCAGACATTCGTATACGCTGCTACATGTGTGGCCGTGAAATGTTAAGTTAACCCTTTGCACTTGTGGGAATTGGCCTAAATGGATAGGACTACATTGAAATGTTTCTTACAGAAGAAATATATATATACACAAGCATGGTAGCAATTAAAAGGGAATCATTCGGAGAGTATGGGCAAATTATTAAACCGAAGTTGAGGACACAACAGTTCAGCTGACACAAAACTGAATCCAAACATTACACTGTTGATTTTATGTGCATTTTACATTTATTGATAACCAAATCTGAAAATACTATGGATACATTCAGTAAAATGATAAGAATATTCCTGGAAAGGGTGGGTTGGGTGCAAGGTGGGGTAGTTGCTACAGGGTTTGAGTGAGAGGACTAATTTGTGTCTCCAAGTGGCCACCCACCTCTCCAAAGTGACTCAAAGAAGAGTCTTCAACTATAAGGTGCTTTATTTTTTAGCTCTCCTAGCTGTGCTGTTGAGGAACTAGAACAAGAACACTTGTAGTTGTTTTGTTTGGAACACAACCTAGCATCCCCGTCATCACACAGTTACTGTTTTTGTTTACGCAATTCAAAAACGGTCCATTATAAATCGTAATCTGGGTCAGATGGGCATCATTTGAAGGCGTGTTCTATTGCCAACATGACTAGCTAAGTTATAAATTACGATTTTACAGTTCCAGGCTTTTCACAGGGCAACAGATTGTCATTTTGGTGTGCATAGAAAGGAGTTATGCGCGCACTCAGGTGCATGTTTCGCAGTGAATTTTCTTCACAATAGACCAACATAGGCTCATTCTGTTCAGAACAACCCAGGGTATGACACCATGTCATCTTGTAACTGTACATCAAGCATAGTCTTCAAAAACGTTGACACTGTATATCACATGAGTTTTATGATATGGAAATGTGAAGTGGACATTTGGACTCACAGGTGTTTGGCTTGCTTGTATGACCTCGAAGCGGTATTTATTATACTCCTCAACATCTCATCTTTCAAAATACATTGAGTATTCTTGATTTACAGCATTTTCCTCACTCAGACAAAAAAAAAAATCAAAAGTTGCTCAATTAGCATGAGGAATGGGGGCAACTTCTTGTTGCGTGTGGTGCTCAAATTCAGAACGGCTGTCAGTCAAAACCCATACAGTGCTGTGAAACACAGGGCCTGCCATTTATAACATGTTAAGGTACAGCCACTGCATTCCAATTTAGCCACTTAACAGTGTCCAGATCTGTCATTTTCAACCCATATACAAGGCTACTGGCCTCTCTCACATATTTTTTTAACCCTTATTTTACCAGGTAAGTTGACTGAAAACACATTCTCATTTACAGCAGAGAGAAATGAGCCAATTGGAAGCTGGGGATGATGGTATTTAGCCAGGACACAAGGGTTAACACCCCTACTCTTACAATAAGTGCCATGGGATCTTTGGTGACCACAGAGAGTAAGGACACCTGTTTAATGTCCCATCTGAAAGACAGCAATGGGATCTTTTTTTAGATAAGAGGAAATAGTGCCTCCTACTGTCCCTCCAACACCACTTCCAGCAGCATCTGCTCTCCCATCCAGGAACAACCCTACTTAGCTTCAGTGGCAAGCCAGCAGTGGGATGCAAGGTGGTATGCTACATGTACAGAACAAGCAACGCTGTGGGTGTTACTAGGGCACCACTACTGAGAATTAGGCGTATTCTCAGAGTTAAGATACGTAAGGCTTTCAGTCGCTGAATAGAAGGGGGGTTGGATATACTATACTGAGAAAATCCCTGGGTGCTTTTTCAAAACCGCATCCTGAGCAGTTGAAGGTGTATTCCTCTTTCTCACTTGATCTCTCTCTCTCTTTCTCTCTGTCGCTCTCTCTCTCTCTCACTCCTTAAAGGTAATTATCTCAGTAGAGTCAGACATGGTGGTTTTGCAAAATGAAGAGGCGGGCAGGGTACCCTTCACTATCCAACATTTGATATAGCTGCAGTGGTTTTGCAGCTGTAGGGGCATCCCTCTTTCTGCATGCACAACAAACACACATCAAATCCTTCCTTCTGCTGAGTAGAAATGTTGGTTTATGCAATAGGGGTATCCCTCCCTTGCCCGCTCTCTCAAAACCTTCACACACTTTAAAAATATTGTGTTTTTTTGTTTCTCTTTTTTTTCCAATAGGGGTACTCATGGGGTAAATGAAACTGTCACTGTATACTTGATGTTGGGTTTTTTCTTTCTCTCTTCTCTCTCTCTCTCTCTCTCTCTCTCTCTCTCTCTCTCTCTCTCTCTCTCTCTGTCAGGAATGGTAACTGTCAAGACAGTGGAGACACATGCTCAGCTGCATGCACGCGCACGGCAGCTGCACACCTTACAGCCAGCCCATCCCTGATTGACACACTTTGGATGTTTCTGGAATATGGCAGGGGCTTTTCCAGCCCGCATCGGAAAAGCCCTTTCCGTCTCTTTCTCCTCCATGTTATCATGGAAGATAGCAGGAAGCATACGAAAAGCTAGTCTGGTCACATATCTGTTTGTGTTATCATGTTTAGCATGACAAGTAGTTGAGATGATATCACCACCAGATCTGGGACCTGCAGGCCAATTAAAAAGCTGCTTTCAGTTTTACTGTTTATCTGAGGGCTTATGTCAACATTCATATTCTGATACGGACATTACTAAACAATATGGAACGATCTCACTTCCGTCTCTATATTTTAAATCTATCATCAATTCAAGTGATGTAAAAACGGTAGACTGTTTGTCATTCATCAAGGCAAAGAACATGTATCCGTTGTTTCAATACAAAGATGAGTGCGCTGCCCTGTCGTGGCTTTACATTACAGTACAGGGTGTTCTGTGATTGTTTTGCATTCAGACATTTCCCATACAATCAAAATAACTAGTGCCTCCACTGTGGTTTAATAGGACATTTGTGTGTGAAACCCTTCAGGAATAAATATGTTCCATTGGAAAAGGTAATCATGTTGATGACGGATTTCCTGGAGAAAAAAAACTGCCAGAAATACAATGATAGCTAGCATAGAGAGTGAATGTCGACCCGGTGGTCCTCTTTTGTTTTGCCTATTCACCCTCTGAATGGCACACATACACAATCCATGTCTCAATTCACTCAAGACTTTGGATTTAACAACGGACTTCAATAGGAGGACATAGCTTTCACCTGGATTCACCTGATCAGTCTATGTCATGGAAAGAGCAGGGTTCCTTAATGTTTTGTATACTCAGTGTACATAGTTAGTAGAAAAAATGGGTTTGGATGCAATCTATGAAAACCCTGTGAACCATAGAACTAATCCAATCATCTACGGTGGAGGTGGCCTAGCGTTTAAGGGCGTTCGGCCAGTAAATGAAAGGTTGCTGGTTTGAATCCCGAGCTGACTAGGTGAAAAATATGTTGATGTGCCCTTAAGCAAGGCACTTAACCCTTCTAAGTCACTCTTGACATGATGGAAATATAATGTATTACCCAGGTATCACTGGCATGGCATTGAAATAGGTCATACATTTTTTAGATTGGATTTCCCATTGTGGGAATAAACAACCAATGTATTTGTACATTTGGCGACAACACAAACAAAAATCATTATTGTCCACCTCTAGAGGAACTCATGATTGGATCACAAATAAGTGTCTTTTGAACATCTACACCTGGTCAAATACCTTCAATCTCATTAATTTAGGGCAACACTCTCTCACAGGACACATTCCAATAGTATACTGTGGATAGAGTCCAACGTTTTATGGAATTGTAATCAGATACTATTTGAAATCACATCATCAGCCAGATCCAATCATGATTGAAAAACACAGAACTGTCTTTTGAACGTCTACACTAGAGGTCAACCGATTAATCGGTATGGCCGATTAATTAGGGCCAATTTCAAGTTTTCATAATAATCGGTAATCTGCATTTTTGGACGCCGAATATGGCCGATTGCATTGCATTCAACGAGGAGACTGCGTGGCAGGCTAACCACTTGCTACGCGAGTGCAGCAAGGAGCCAAGGTAAGTTTCTACCTAGCATTAAACTTATCTTATGAAAAACAATCAATTTTAAAATAATCACTAGTTAACTACACATGGTTGATGATATTGTTAGTTTAACTAGCTTGTCCTGCGTTGCATATAATCAATGCGGTGCCTGTTAATTTATCATCAAATCACAGCCTACTTCGCCAAACGGGTGATGATTTAACAAGCGCATTCGCGAAAAAAACACCGTCGTTGCACCAATGTACCTAACCATAAACATCAATGCCTTTCTTAAAATCAATACACAAGTATATTTTTTTAAACCTGCATATTTAGTTACTGTTAGCAGGCAATATTAACTAGGGAAATTGTGTCACTTCTCTTGTGTTCAGTGCAAGCAGAGTCAGGGTATATGCAGCAGTTTGGGCCGCCTGGCTCGTTGCGAATTGTGTGAAGACCATTTCTTCCTAACAAGACCGTAATTATGACGTAACATTGAAGGTTGTGTAATGTAACAGCAATATTTAGACTTATGGATGCCACCCGTTCGATAAAATATGGAACGGTTCCGTATTTCACTGAAAGACTAAATGTTTTGTTTTTTCGAAATGATAGTTTCCGTATTTGACCATATTAATGACCTAAGGCTCGTATTTCTGTGTGTTTATTATATTATAATTAAGTCTATGATTTGATATTTGATAGAGCAGTCTGACTGAGCGGTGGTAGGCAGCAGCAGGCTCGTAAGCATTCATTCAAACAGCAGCTCTTAGCAATGCTGGGTTGCACAGCGCTGTATATGACTTCAAGCCTATCCCAAGATTAGGCTGTCAATACTATAGTACCTATAAGAACATCCAATAGTCAAAGGTATATGAAATACAAATGGTATTGAGAGAAATAGTCCTATAATTCCTATAATAACTACAACCTAAAACTTCTTAATTGGGAATATTGAAGACTCATGTTAGGAACCACCAGCTTTCATATGTTCTCATGTTCTGAGCAAGGAACTTAAACGTCAGCTTTTTTACATGGCACATATTGCACTTTTACTTTCTTCTCCAACACTATGTTTTTGAATTATTTAAACCAAATTGAACATGTTTCATTATTTATTTGAGCCTAAATTGATTTTGTGATATGCATTCTATAATATATTATCAATCCATCTTAATGTTGTGAGAAGAAACAATTAAACGAGGCTACATATATCACATTTTGTCTGGATTCTGAAGTTATTAAACCTATAAAATAAATAAATGTGTTAGCATGTGTGTGCTGTCCAATAGTGCTCTGATATTTGTATGGGGCACATTCAGCTGGTTCAAAAGAAAACAGGCTCAGTTTTTCCAAAGACTAAATATATCGCATTTTCCCCTGAAAAACTCACAATCAGCAGTTAGTTGACATGCTCATACTTATCCTGTTGTCATGGCTTTGAATGATAGGTGAGTAGATGTATACATTGCATAACAAGTAGCAGTAGAAGACTGAAAGACCAGCATTTTATTCCATTTTTTCCTGTATTTTAACTGTTTTAACCTTTTCACACGAGTTCCATTGATTTCACATGAGTTGTTTTATGCACGTGATGTCAGAATACACTCACTGTTCCAAAATGTGACCCGATTCAGGAAACTAGGCGTATGTTGTAAGTCACGACTTCACAGGAGAGCTGTTTGAACGTAAAAAATATATTTTTATCAACAATGCGTTTTTTGGCAGGAATGCCTTCTCGAATATGTGAACTTTCATGTGCTTTAATATCAAACTTGTATGCCATCTATAAATACGAATAAATTGTTAAATTACGAGCCTAGTTGGTTTAGCCACAGAAAAAGCTGGCAACCTTCCCGCTAGCCATGACTGGCTGAGAAAATGAGTGTGCTGGACATGCCGAGAGATGAGTTTGGATTGGTCTACCATATAGCACACGTCTGTCTATTGGAGCTGGTCAGTATATTTAGACAATCATGTCGAACACTGCTTTTTTTTATGGATCACGTAGTAAAACTGCATAAACCTAATGTCAACTTAAAGTGTACTGTTAACTAGCTAACATTAGATGTCTGGCTCGCTAGCTAACGTTATGTGTATGCTCTCCACTTTCTGGAGGACCGAGTTCTGAAATCAGTGGAATTTGAGTATGATAGCTAAGGAGATGGAGAAAACATCAGTCTGGATTACATCGTTAAAATAAGGCAACCATGCATGGCATCAGGCAGGAGACGCATCCAACTGTGATGTATTTTGACAGAAAGTGGTTTCATTTCAAGTGTACTGTTAACTAGCTAACGTTAGCTGGCTCAGTCGCTAGCTAATGTTATGTGTATGATCTTATTCTTCTTCATTACTAGTTATAGCCATAGAACCTGGTTGGTTAGCTACCTGCAGATTCATGCAGGGAAGTAACGTCATGAGTGATTATGGTCCATTGTTTAGCTAGCTAGCTAGCTACATGTCTTAACAAAAGACTCCCCTCTAATTTTGACTAAGTATTTTCATTTCAAGTTAAAGTATGCTGTTAGCTAGCTAGCTAACGTTAGCTGGCTGGCTCGCAAATTAAAGTTACGTCATGCATTGGGATTCATTGTTTACCTAGCTAGCTATCTAGCTACATTTCTTACCAAAAGACTCTTGTCCTATTGTGCCAAAGCGCAGAATAACTGATACATATTTGAACACTCAACACCCGTTGAATATGTCCGGTGTCAGTAAACATCAACAAAGCGTAATTCAATTGCTGCCAGCAGCACAGTTAGTCACCAGCACTCTGGATGACATGAAAAAAACCTAACCAGCTCTGCTAGGGCGAGTAAAATGGTCAGAGTGGGGTGTTCTCTCATTATGTATCTGGAAGTAGCTAGCCAATGTTAGCCAGTTAGCTTGGGTGCTTGACTGTAGTTGTGATGTCACAGCTTTCGGGACAACCCTACTTATTGGCCAGAGTGTCCAGTGTGCTCTCTGAACGCGGAACCACAGTGAGCTGTTCTCTCTCTCTTAGATGTCTGGAAGTAGCTGGCAAGTTAGTACAGAACGCACTGATCAACCCTTAAAGAGATGGGTGGGGCTAAGGCTTAAGAGAGTGTGAACAATGGGTGTAGACAAAGAAGGGCTCTTCAATAGTAGTACCAAAACATTGAAAGACGGTTTTCTCAAAAGTGAGTTTACAAGTCGATCAACTTTAAAGCAGAAATACTTTCCCATTGTTTCCTCAAATGCAGTGTATGATATACAATTTTGTAGCTCTGAGTCTCTACTTTTATCCAATGTAAAAAACAGAAATTCAAATGTTGCTTCATAAGACCGGATCCAGGTTGTGAGTCACAAATGTGATTATTACGCAACAGGACAGTTAATACGCGCTGCCTGCTAATTATCTATAGACTATGTTTCAACTTGTCAATTTCAAGTTATTTTCTAACAAGTTGTATTTTCTAATAAGTTTGATTTGAGGTGTGTTCCGCCTCCTCATTAATTCACATAGAATAGCCCATTTCAGTGTTGCGGACAATTTATGTTTCAGGCTTTACTGAGCTGGACATTCTTCCCTCTACAAGGAGAGCCCTTCCCCCGCACATCATGTATGCAGACATATGCACAGTCTTGCACGAACTGGCACATTTTCTGGCTGGTGCTCGCATTGTTGCATTGATGATTTCCTTACGAATAATAACTTGTGTGCATTCCTATCAAAGTAAGTGCCTTATTTTCTGTATATCGTGTTGTCATTTCTACTGTAGCATAAAGTATGTATGTATGTATGGAGCATAATGTATTTACAATTTTATTCACGTTTTCAAGTACTGGTGACAAATAACGCATTTAGATTATTTCATAGATTGCAATAGACACCTATGATGTGTGTAAAATACTTTTTTGAAGGTTGTACTGATTATAATGAGCTAATGCTAAGCTATTTGCTAGCTATGTGTGGCGCCATGTTTGTTGACATTATACAATGCAGTCTGGGTGTCACGTAAATGTCTGTCAGACCAAATATTTTATAAGGAGGTGAAGGAATGGTTCACTCATCTTTCGAGTAAACTTCTGGAAGTGAATGAAGGAAAGTGAATTATCGTAGACGACAAACCCCCTTGAACATGCATACTGCAAACAGACCATACTCATCTTGTCTCCTCTTATTATGTTCGGTTGACACGAAAAAAACAAATATGGCGGCACGCACAAACTACCCATCGTCAGATTACCTTCGATTTCTAGAAAGTGTTTTACTCAATTATTTCGATCAATGTTGAGCTCACCCGTGATGTGATGAATTATAAATAGTAACTGCTATTGGCAAATTCATATTGTGGTTTCTGTCAGCCGAGAGTTCTCTAAATATGACCGCTTGTGTTATGTCAATCTTTCCTCAGTTAGCGCTAGGACTAATGTAGCCTACATTTCACATTTTGGATGATCTTGCTGTTGCTACTTCTGTGCATGTCTGAATATTGCATCCCAAAATAAACTGGCCACATTCAAGACAACTTTGTAAGGACTGTGTTTGTGCAAAATGTTTCTGTGAAAAACCAGTGAAGCTATCTCAAATACTGACTGTTGTGTCAATCAAAACTGGATGTTCTAAATAAGCGTTCTAATCACACTGGTTTGAGCGTACGCTGCAGGGACCACTGTAGAATGATCACACACGTTTGTTGGTACGTGTGAAAAGGTTAAGTTTATAAACTGTTTTAGGTGGTCTAAGTTTATGGAGATTCACCAGGTAAGTTGATGGAGACTTTTTGGAGATAGAAGTGAACTATCTGCAATGTTCTGCCCATTTCACCTCACTGATAGTGTATACACCCATGTTGTCCACATCTGGTCCAGGGGGATACATGACATTCAGTACGTACATGTGGAAGAGGACATAAATGCATTGTTTTTCAGATGCATACATGGAAGCTGTTGTTCAGTTGTTTTTTGCCAAGCAAAGCTTAGTAGAATCATAAGAATCATCAGACATTCAGACTAAGGACAATGTTCGTGAAAACATTGCCATAAAAATATTATAAAATGTTGAATTTTCAAACGCTTTTACAAAAAAGGACTACAGCTATACAATCAAAATGCTATGCAGCTATACCATCAGTATGTGTGTTGTTGCCAATGCATGAATCCAGGACACATTCGTGTTCACTAGGGCTTGCAGTAAGTCCCTCTCTGTTTTTGTCCGATTTCTTCCATTTGGTGCCTAATGAACACCATCCAGCACTATGCTCCATCCAACGGAGTCAACTGCGCCACAGTAGAGAAAAGCCTGGTCTCCTCAATGGAAAACCCACTCAGTCTCAGAAAAACTAATCATCTAGGAAAAAGCTCTCACCAGGAAGCCCTATTTCCAGTGTATCCTCAGCTGTGGGAGCCCTGAAAAAAAGACAACTGCATTGTCCGCTCGCGTTATAGCGCTGCGTATGATTGGTGAAGCATTCAGCTTTATTTTGCTGGAAATGTCCTTCCAGAGAGGCCGGTATTGAATTAAGCACACCAAACAAGCCATTACTCTTCCTTTAGCCTGTGTGTGTTTGTTTCTGTACATGTGTGCGTGCCTGCGTCTGTGTGCATGTGTGTGTGTGCATGCGTGTGTGAGAGAGAGAGCACTAGTGTGGGCAGCATTTTCTAGCAGCCCCCTGTGAGCTCTGAAAGCTGTGGTGGTGGTTGAAATCACTCGCTAAAGATTGTCCCCCACAACTCTCATGCGAGTGGGAAATTAATGAGATATCTTCCCACTGGGCCAGTAATCACAAATAACGTTGATGATGAAGATGAGTGACAACCAAGGTTGCATCCCAAATAGCCCCCTATTCCCTTTCTAATGCAAAAAAATTGACAGGGCCCATAAGTAGTGCACAACATAGGGAACAGGGTGCCATTTGGGACGTGGCCCAAGTGTTTGCCATGTGGTCTGACTACAACTCTATCACTCAGCAACTAGAACAAATCATACATTTCTGAGTAGCTTTCTCCACCACTACATTTAATTCTTATAATGCATTGTCTTACGGCAGAGGACCTGTTTTAGAAAGGCCAAATGCAATGCATCGCTTGCCAATGCTTATCAGGGCAATGTCACTGTCACAACGTGCACACATGAACACACAGCCACGCAAGCAAATACATACACACAGATGCACACATGCACACACACAAACAGACAGAGGGGCCTGAGTTGGCAGGTGTGTTGTTGTCAAGGAGTTGTAGGAGTGATTTGTCACGCTGGATAAGCCTGGCATCAGTGTTTTTGACTCTGGAATTTATTAGCGACAGATTGCCCCCATAGACACCAGTGGCAGGTACCAAGATACACAGCTACGCCACATACCCAAGCCCACAGCGCCTGTTATGGTTTTATTAGGCCCCGGCTTCTCTGTTGGCATGGTCTAGCATCAAGTCCCTTCTGCAACTGCTGGGATCTCTGTCCACAAGCCATAAGAACTGGGTTATTGGACAGTGCAGTGGGCATTCAGACAGACAGGGACTAGGAATGGAAATATGCTGTCTAGCTGGCTAAATACAGCACTGTTAAGCCTGTGTATTGTATGAGTTTTTGAGTTTCGATCGGAGGATATTAAATGAAAGGCAGTGGCCCACAGGTTCAATACAGATATGTGAGGAAAGATTATGTTTGAAAGGCGTAGCCTCTTATCAGGGAATTATAGCAATGAACTGCATTTGTGGTTCATTATGGGGATGTGTAAGGCTTTTTTATATGCACAATGCAGTTCATCAGTTCAGCAGTGTGCATGTAGGATGCTTCGAAGAGGACAGGCCGATTCAAGCAAGACATGGTGACAGCTCCGTTTTAAGGCAGGGATCATCAACTAGATTCAGCAACAGGCCGATTTTTTTCTTGAGCGGTTGGTCGGGGGGGCGGAACATACTGACAAATAATTTATGAATTGCAAATTGACCGCAAGGAGCCCAAACAGATATAATATTTCAAACCTTGCTTACATTTGTATACGATCACGTGTCTCTCTATTATGCGTGGGAATACTTCGGAACAGATTTCCAAAATTTAAATTTCCTGGTGTTTTTACAGTATTTTATGTCCAACAATGTTTTTGTTTTTTTCAGCTCAGAGATTTGGCCCACGGGCCACCAGTTGGGGAACCGTGATCTAAAGCATCATGCACAGCTCGTCTGTTGCCTGTCATCTACCTGAGATTGCATGTAGGCTAAATCAGGGGTAGATTTGTTTTTCTCTCCTTCCTGCCTGTGAGGGACCAACAAACAGACCGCTATAGTCAACCATAAGAACCATGGGATTGGCCGCCACAGGCTATAGCAGGGATCATCAACTTCTGCCGCGGGACGATTTTTTCTTAAGTAGACGGTCAGGGGGCCGGAACATAATTACAAATCATTTGTAGACTGCACATTGACCGCAAGAAGCCCAAACATATATAATATTTGACTAAAACATAATCATTTCAAACCTTGCATATATCTCTCTATTATGCGTGGGAATACTTCGGAACAGATTTACATAATTAAAATCACTTACAGCGCATTTCCTGGTGTTTTACAGTCTTTTATGTCCAACAATAAAGAATGTAAGTATATATATATATTTTTACTAGGGGATAAAATCACCTGCAGGCCAAGTCCAACACAAGCTGCCAGTTGGGGAACCCTGGTCTATAGCCTACCACAAGTGTTTTCTCCCTTCATTAAACATTTATGGATGATGGGATAGTCAGTGCAAATATGATACAGTAATGGTTTTTTTCATGAGTTTAGTGAATTAATGATATTAAATCAATGTTAATGGACACACTGGTTTGCCTACTTCCCAATGAGGGGTTACCCAAATTAATGATGTGTAGAAAAAAGGTTGACGTTATAGCACAATGCGTTACCCACATAAGTCACAAAAGACACCTCACAAACACGGGACACACAACTTCTCACACCTTGTCTCCGTAGTCTCCTCTTCTTCAGGCCGAAGATACGCACTTTGGAGAAGATGTCGACCAGGTTGCCATTGCAGAGCCCCTTGTTCTTACTGGGGCTTTTCCTCCGCCTGTTAGGGGGTGGTCGGTCTACATGCTGCTCCCGTGCCTCCCTCTTCTTCCGGATCAGACCGCTGGCAATAGCGGCTGCCATGGCTCAATGTCTCACTGCTGCTCAGGTCCGGTCCGCACTCCGTCCGCACACGGAGCACAGACCACATAAACAACCGCCTCTAGTCGCTCGCAGCTCGGTCACAGTCCCATAGTGGCGGCTAGACGGTCCGTGGTGTTGAATCAGGTATATATAAATAGTAGTCTACTTTTTGATAGCTGCCTTTAGTGTACAGACACTACATTTTAGTGCTTATGAAACATTGCGTTTATCATTAATTGTACGGTTCGTGAGAATCATGTAATTGTTGACAGAAAATTATTTCATTCCATATTTTCATCAGGAGTCTAGTTGGTGAAATTGCTTGGCAAAAACTCACCCCAAACGAGATTGCTCAACAGTCATATCTGCGTATTGATTTTCGATTTATTGGGTGACATTTTCACTTCCATCCCCTGCTAAATGTCCAGTGTGTGTTGTAGCCTCCCCTTCCCACACTCCTGTCTCTTCTTCTCCTTTTGTCTTCCTTCTCTCCTCTCGTCCTGGAGACCGGTGCAGGATTCAGAACTCAGCACGCTGGACAGCGGTGGCCACGCTGTGTTGAGTGTGTGTGCGCGCGTGTGTTCCGCCAGCCGTCCAAACAAACAAACAAAAGCGCTTTTCTGGGTGATTATCACCGTCGGACGACGGGCACTCACTCGCCAGGCTACAGCACAGGATAGCACGACGTTTACGCAGAAATATTAGCCAAGTTGACCATTCAGTACGCAAAACTGCTCCTGAAATGGCCATTCATATTGGAGAGTCAAATATTAGCCAATACATGCCAGTAAGATAAATACGACATCAAAGTAATACGTAAATATCAAACGTGGCTATATATAGGCCTATAGAATAGCAATATAGGCTATACCTATCCGACCGCATGGCTGCATGATGCGTTTTCACGTCTTCTCTTTGTATAGTCCATGTCCCTTCACATCTGAGCTGTCATTGTAGATTGGTATTGTGGTCAAAAGAGAAACAAACACAACATGGGCGATTGTACACCGATTGGAGAGAGAGAGAAGAAATGTAGGCTAACCTAAGCTTAACCGGGTCCTGTGCGGATGACGTCTGGGCGGTGTGACAACTGCATACAAATAGATAAACTTACGCTGCCAGATGCGGAGGAGACAATACGGCTGCCGGGATTTTCACATTAAACCCACCGTTCGTTGGAGAGACAGCAATCAGGTGCGTAATCGAAAAGGCATAATAGGAGACCCCGCGGGGAAACGCATCAGCTACCTATAGGCAACACTGCACACGCACACCTTTCCCGCGCAAAAGCGCAGTTGGCATCAAATCCCGCGCTGTAAGAAAAACGATGAAGGGTGACTCCGTCTATAGATCAACCCATCTTCCACATCAACAAGTCTTAACCGCTCACTCTCCCCTTTGCACTCGCCTCAGAGAGGAAAGAGGAGAATACCCTCCCTCCCTCTCGTCGTTCGACCTCTCGAGCACAAGTCCCGCACTTCAGACGTTGCTATGAGCCGGTAGGGAGATTTGACACTTAAAAGGCGGCTTCAGCTGTGCAATAACTGACGCCCCGCTCCGAACATGCACGCAACTAAAGTGCAACGGGCATTTAATAGGCTCGTTACGAATATGGCTGAAAATACATCTGTTCGTATATGTTTTAATGTGTATGGGACCGTCCACAATTGCATGCATCCATGTAGGCATTTATTGCCCGATAGCCTACGCATGATCCTGGTCAGGTAGCCTATTGGAAAAGAGTAAACCGTGCATCAACATGTAGGCTATTGAACTCCTCGCTAATCAAATTAAATACTTTTAGGAAATAAAAGTGTGTGCTTAAGCAGAAGGAATAGCTTAACTGCAAAAACATAGGGCGGCAGGTAGCCTAGCGGTTAAGAGCGTTGGGCCATTAACCGAAAGGTTCAAATCCCCGAGCTGACTAGTTGAAAAATCGTCGAAGTGTCCTTGAGCAAGGCACTTAACCCTACAAATCGCTCATGTAAGTCGCTCTGGATAAGAGCGTCCGCTAAATGATAAGAGCGTCCGTTAAATGACTAAAATGTCAATAAATGTCAATATGCATGATAAAAGAATGATCACTATCGCCATTTCATCTCACAATAATATCACTCCGTCTATCTCTCAATCACTTTCGGGCTCATTCATTTCAGCGCCTCATTCCTTTGCCTCTCTCTCTCTCACACACACACACTGGGCACACACTGGTCGAATCAACGTTGTTTCCACGTCATGTCAATGAAATTAACGTGGAATAGACTTCTGTGCCCAGTTTGAGGGCGCACAGTGCGCATTTCTGGATAAATCGTTGAGCAAACCATAGGCTACACAAAAAGACATATTCAGGAGAGACACTTCAGAAAAAATAATTTGTCTGTCAACATATGCTGGATTGGTGGTTCCAATACTATAAAACAACACCATACATCATTAGATACTTCTTCGTTAGATGGATATCATTTCCAGAGACAACATTCACAGATAGAAATTAAAACGCAAGAGAGCCATCTGCCGTTTGTCGCCGCAATTAATTAAACAAGTGGGAACATTTGGGGACAGTGGCATCACCGGGCTCTAGGCTACACTCTCTTTCCACAAACGATCGAGCATCCACTTGTTGATGTCAAGGCATACTGGGCTGAGATGCTTTGCCAAATCGCGGGGCCAGGGCTGGATTCGCATGCATTCCCTTTCTCTTTCACGTTGCACGTGGAAACTAGGGAGCCGGTCAGAGATATTATTCAGCGATATTAATGTTTTTTTTATCACTGCGTCATTTTAGGGCCTACTAATGAATGTTTTAGCCAGGGGTAGATATTCTGGATGATTAAAGAGGGAGGGGGCATGCTGCATGCAATCCCTATTTATATTCAGAGGGAAAACCATCTAACCTTATGAAATCAAATCTACAGCGAGATTCGAAATTATTGACACCCATGATAAAGACGCAGAATAATGAGTGTATAAAATACATATTTAAAATACTGAGCTATATTGTATTCTACCCAAAATTGGTAAATTATATTATTTTATGCTAACAAAATTGCTCAAAGAAATATTTTTTTCTCTCAAAAAGTTAGGGGTCAAAATTATTGACACCCTAAAGATTCTTATGAATAAAGTAGGCCTATTCAAAAGTTGAGTATTTGGTCCTATATTCCTTGCACGCAATGACTACAATGTCTTCAGAAAGTATTCATACTCCTTGACTTATTCCACATTTTGTTGCAGTACAGCCTGATTTCAAAATGGATGAAATAGATTGTTGTCTCTTACCCATCTACACACAATACCCCAAATTGATTGAAAATGAAATATAGAAATATCTCATTTACATAGGTATTTACACCCACATAGCAGCTGGAAGTAGGGGTGCTGAAGGTGCTGCAGCACCCTCTGGAAAATCAGAATAAAAAAACAATGTTAATATATACAACAAAAAACAATTGAAAAATATAAATAAAAAAGTAGTGCACTGGGCATTTACTAGTCATGTATTGGTGGACCGATATAGCCCTCTGTAGCGTGGCCATTCTTTTATGTTTTAATTTATTTAAGGCAAAACTGTAACTAGGCCACTCAGGAACATTCAATGTCGTCTTGGTAAGCAACTCCAGTGTATATTTGGATATGTGTCTAGGTTATTGTCCTGCTGAAAGGTGAATTAATGTCCAAGTCTGGTGGAAAGCAGACTTACACAGGTTTTCCTTTAGGATTTTGACTGTGCTTAGCTCCATACCGTTTTTTTTTTTATCCTGAAAAGCTCTCAAGTCCTTAACAATTGGAAGCATACCTATAACATGATGCAGCCATCCCTATGCTTGCAAATATGGAGTGGTACTCAATAATGTGTTGTTTTGGATTTGCCCCAAACATAACAATTTGTATTCAGGACAACATTTAATTGCTTTGCCACATTTTCTGCAGTATTACTTTAGTGCCCTGTTGCAAACAGGATGCATGTTTTGGAATAGTTTTTTTCTAAAACATGCATCCTTATTCTGTACAGGCTTCCTTCTTTTCACTCTGTCAATTAGGTTAGTATTGTGGCATAACTACAATGCTGTTGATCCATCCTCAGTTGTCTCCTATCACAGCCATTAAACTCTGTAACTGTTTTAAAGTCACCATTGGCCTCATGGTGAAATCCCTGAGCATTTTCCCTCCTCTCTGGCAACTGAGTTAGGAAGGACACCTGTATCTTTGTAGTGACTGGGTGTATTGATACACCATGCAAAGTGTAATTAATAACTTCACCATGCTCAAAGGGATATTCAATGTCTGCTTTTTTTATTTTTACCCATCTACCAATCCGTGCCCTTCTTTGCAAGGCATTGGAAAACCTCTCTGGTCTTTGTGGTTGAATCTGTGTTTGAAATTCACTGCTTGACTGAGGGACCTTACAGATCATTTTATGAATGGGGTACAGAGATGAGGTAGTCGTTCAAAAAAACGTTCACATTATGGGGTATTGTGTGTAGGCCGGTGACACAAAGTCTCAATTGAATCCATTTTCAACTCAAGCTGTAACACAAAACCAAAAAAGTCAAGGGGTGCGAATACTTTCTGAAGGCGCTGTACATCAAGCTTGCGACTCTACAAACTCGTTTGATGCATTTACAGTTTGTTTTGGTTGTGTTTCAGATCATTTTGTGCCCAATAGAAAGGAATTGTATATCATGTATGAATGGGAAACTCCAAAGTGATTCCAAAATGAAACAATATATTATTTACCATTAATTTCTATTGGACACAAAAGTATCTGAAACACAACCGAAACGAACTGCAAATGCATCCTACAAGTTGGGTACAGTCACAAGCTTGATGTAGTCATTGCGTGCTAGGAATATGGGACTAAACTTTTGACTACTTTATTTCTAAGAATCTTTCCAGCTGTCAATAGTTTGGACCCCTACCTTTTTGAGGAAAACAATACCCCTGTGACCCGTCTATACGTGCGGGGTGCCTGTCTTTGCACGTAAATGCTACGCGGATAGATTGCGCTCAGATGCCACCGCAGAGACATGCACGGTTGGAGATAATGCAGTTTGCGTTGCAGCCAGCAGCGGACACTGTCAGCCCAACAATGACTCTACATGTAGGTAGAGACACAGCACACCACCGGCACAGTGCAGTAGCAGTGAGATATGGACCGAGATACCACACCAAAAGGACTGTATGAAATGATAGTCTGGCTATAATGTTTGACCTGCACTGTAAATCAATGCGATTTGATCAAATGTTTACTAGAACATGACAGGAGTATGTTTTCCATATGTGGAGGCAGTCTTTCAAGACTGTTCTTGCACATTGAATGAATTGCTATTTCTGTATGAGGCTGCATGTAAAATCCTTGTCTTTACCCACTTCCATCGTTACATGGCAACATGAACAGATAATTGCAAATCATCATTGCTGCATTGTTATTTCCCACAGTCAATACATGGACATAATTTCAAATCAGTGTACAGTCTCATCCCCGAAGCGAGGATAATTACATGATAAAACAATATGTATCCAGCTGCTTGCTGAGAGGAACACATTACTTATGAGAGATTACAGTAGCATGTTCAATGAGCTACAAAACATACGCATAAAAACTATTGCAACAGCATAGCAATATTGCAATGAGCATAAAGCTGCAGTATGTTGTGTAACCTGCACAGCATGCAGCAAATGTTTTAATGCTCAGTCTCTAGCAGGGCTGAAGCATATGGAGAGTACACGGGGGACGCAGACTGGATTAGACTACTGCTTTACCAGCATTACGCCACTGGGGGAGTAGTGCTGAGAGATCAGTGCTTTTTGAGGTCGATTTCTATTATTTGGGTTGAATGTTGTAACCCAATAAAATAATTAATAAACGTCCCATGATGGTAGTGACTGCCCATGACTGCATTTATTCACATTACTTTACTTTAATAAATCTATTTCAGTTGTTGTGTATATTACATTTGTTTTATTTGATGACTACTATTTCATGCCATGTCATCATCTCATCTCTGTAGAGCTGCTGCCTATGCTGTCTGACAAAATCACTATTTTGTAGTTCTTCAAAATGAATAAGGCATACTTTTATGACTGCTGAATACCAACTATCAATCACTTAGATCACGTATTTTCAGGTAGAGATACCTCGCGAAGCAACAGCTGCGCTCTACACTAAGCATACAAAACATTAAGAACACCTGCTCTTTCCATTACATAAATTGACCAGGTGAATCCAGGTGAAAGCTATGATCCCTTTTGGTTGTCACTTGTTAAATCCACTTCAATCAGTGTAGATGAAGGGGAGGAGAGAGGTTAAAGAAGGATTTTTAAGCCTTTAGAAAATTGAGACATGGATTGTGCGTGTGTGCCATTCAGAGGGTGAATGGGCAAGACTAAAGTTTTAAGTGCCTTTGAACGGGGTATGATAGTAGGTGCCAGGTCACCGGTTTGCTTCAAGAACTGCAACGCTGCTGGGTTTTTCACGCTCAACAGTTTCCCGTGTGTATCAAGAATGGTTCACCACCCAAAGGACATCCAGCCAACATGGCACAACTGTGAGATGTATTGGAGTCAACATGGGCCAGCATCCCTGTGGAATGCTTTCGATACCTTATAGAGTCCATTCCCCAATGATTTCGGTCTACTAAGTGTATATCCCTTCTTTGATCGCGCATTCTTCTGACTCTTCCACAGCAGGCATAAAATAAACAGAGACTAAACTATGAAGAACATTGGCCTGTTGGAAACTGCAACTCTCTACAACTCTCTTGCACAGTTCAGGCTGGATCTGATTTAGAGAAACTGCAATGTGTGTATTAAGCTCTCAGAAAAAAAAAACAGAACGAAATGTAATTCAAATAATTGAACCGACATGAGTCAATAAGTTGTTTAAAAAAACGGAAAATAACCAATATTTTAGATAATCATTCAGCACTACTCAGGAGTCGACACAGCATGTGGGGATAGATAAGCCTTTCCTTCACAGAGTGGAGACATAAGCTTATCTAAAACATACGTGTAGAGAGTCTCGACAGCGGTAGTGCAAACAACGATCTGAATCCATAAAATATCTATGTTGAATACGTCTACGCCGTGGTGAAAGATAAGCTAGGCTAGTTTTCTGAACAGGAAATTCAACATGATATCAAGCTGCATAGCATGTGAGCTACCTTCAGATAGTGCTTGTCAATAAATAATTGAGCCTACCTGCATGTCTAAACCAGATTACCATACTACTCGCAGATACCGATGAGGATTCTACTGCAAAATCAACCCCCCACTCCCATTTGAGGTAATAATGTAGCAGTAAATTTGACATTTTGATATTAGACACAGAAACCTTGTTATAAGACATTAGAAAAGCTCATACATGCTTATAACAAGTCATAAAGCATTATACCTGAATGCTTTAAGTAAATATTTACCAAGTGTTTTCTACTCCTTCTGCTGTTCTATTCGTTACTGTCCTGTAGATAGAAAGTTGAGCACATACCTACATTTCTTTTCCTTCGGAAAGTGTGGGACTCCATGGCCGACCCATTCCAACCCCTATCAGGCTAAGAGCCCTTCTTTACTGCATGGGATCTGACCTGGAATGATTTCGGACCCATTTATACAGCTTATACTAGGAGATAACGTTGTTAGTTTGAACTGACAGTCCGCCCCAAACTGTTCAAATGAATTTGTCACTTACGTGCTCTTCAAGGTGGGGACATAAGGAAGAAGAGTAAAGTTTGTTTTCTGTTTAAAACTGATATATTGCACCAATACCGACTGAAACTACAGTGAGAATGTCATACTCAACTACACTGTATGACTCAAGTGTCAAAAATCAAATCAAATTGACATCAGACACTACTAGGTCCCCCAAATCAACTGTGACAACACATAATTGCTGAATCAACAGATGTTCTAAACTTGATGAGAACACCCTCAACGAGAAGAACAATGCACATATTGGGATCTAAGATGCAGAGACAAGAGGAAGACTTTAAAAGCTAACTGATCCATTAGGGCTGGATTCACTTATCAAATCTCCTTCCTCAGAATTACGTTAGTGCTTACGAGATGTCTTGCCGCAGAGGAACAGAAAATGTCAGCGAATGGGACTTCAATAAACAAGGCTGTAGATTATTCCAATTAATTTGAGTCGCTTCGGGGGCCTCTCCTCTCTTCTAGTCCCCTCCCTGATGGGGTAAATTGTAAATTGGGAGTCAGAACATTTTCACGGTTGAGACTGAGATGAGAAAAATGAGAAATTATTTTACTTAACAGAGAATTAAGTCATTTCGCTCCCTTTTTTCTATCGCTCTTTGCTAAACTGTAGTGTTTAATCTGAGTCTAGAAATGTCACTAGTCCATCCAGTGAGGCAATCAGATGCAGGGCCTTTAAAAAATAACTGGCGTAGCCAGCAAAACATGGCTGTGTGTGTGTTTGTGTCCACTTGTGCCCCCACGAGTGTGTGCCCGCATGTGTGTGTGGATGTGTAACTTCTTGCGTGTGCGCATGTGTGTGTGTTTTGTTTGAGAAGTTTAATACTCAAAGCTAATCAGGCATTCTAGATGTGGGGGGTTGTGCATAAACAGCTTATGAAAAAAATGAAAATGGAGCAAGCTTCTTAAGTGGCGCTGAAATTGCTCTCATAATATTCTGAGTGAATTAGTGTGCGTGAATGAGGTACTAGGGGGTAGTCCTCAGATGAACTGCATTTTTTTCTGTGAGTCCATATTAGTGTTTCATATTGCTGTGTGCGAAATGACACAGGGACTGCTTCACCTTCAAAACACAATCTAATCGATATAATGGAAGGGACTAATTATACAGCAATAATACAATGAGATCAGGGGGTAAAAAGGTCTATGACAATTGATTGCGTTGAAAAAGGAGACCCATATATTGGCCCTAAACTTCAATTCAGAGCCCATTCAAATCACCATGAATTATACAAGAATGCATTTTTGTTGTTGTTTTACAATAATTGATAATTGAAAAGATTATAACGCCAAATACATTTCCATGGAAATGGGCAGTAAAATGATCAATGTGTATCATACATAATAGCAAGCTCTAAAAAGGGTTGCAAAACATTGGGAACGTGAAGAAATTATATTTTATTGGGCAACATATTACTGTTACTATACATCCCATCTGGACAAACAGGTACAAATGAACAAGGTGATGGCATCTCCCAAAAAGACTGCAACAACAAGAATTCTTTCAAGCCATAGATGCTCTTATTTATTAAAAAGCGGATGCGTTTCGACTTCAGTCGGTCTTTATCAAAGCTTGCCTACAAATATCATTCTAATCATCCGCCATACAGTACATCTGAGTTCACACTGCCCGGTTCATTTTAAGTTGATTACAGATAATACACCTCGAAGGGCAAGTCAAGCTAAGAACCCTCAAATACTGACACAAACATTGATTATTCACAAGCTCTTCTTCTCATAACTACTTAGAATTCAATGGGTCGCCAAACGGTTTGTTTTCCTATCGGGCGGTAGCCATAAAAGCATTTAAATGCTCATCATGCATTGGCCTTAGGGCATAATAAATATGTCATTGGAGTATATTTGTAGCCACAGAACAATACGGCTCTCTGTTGTGAGTGTGATGGAGCAACGCCCTTCTGACTGTGATAAGATTAGGTCTGCATCCCACATGGCAACCTACTTTCTATATAGTGCACCACTTTTGACCAGAGCCCTATTGGCCCAGGTCAAAAGTAGTGCACTTCATAGGGAATAGAGTGCCATTTTAGTGCCACTTCATAGGGAATAGTGTGCCAACCTAGGACGAACCGGAGGTGTCAACAGCCTCCAACCGAGACACTAATGAAACACAATAACCAACAGTGGCCCAGAGGGGCCAACCTATACTGTAGACCACAGAACCATTAAATCCTAATTTGCAATCCTCCATTAACGATCAAACCACTGCTAAACTTCTCTTCCCATAAAGATAACGACAGCTGGGGACATGTTTTTATACCTGTCCAGCGACTGTGAGAGAGGGGAGAGAGATGGGGGGGAAAGACAGGAGAAAGAAAGAGATAGGCGAAAGAGAGAGAAAGGCGAGAGATAGAGGGTGACAGTAAGAAAGAGGGTGGAGGTTGAAAGAAAGTTGAAAACGGTAGGGGAAAGAGAGGTGGGCGGTAAGAAAGTTTGACATTCGGGTTAAACTGAGAGCAATCATAAAAACACCTCAAGTGCCTAACCAAAACAGGTTACCATGGAGATAATGTTCACAGAGGACCCTAATTTTGACCAGTGCTCATAATAGGATGTGACCGTTCTCTCCCTGTAAGTGAAAGGCCAAGTGGATCGATGCATAATCTGTAAATTGTGGCTGTGGGGTTTTGCCATTTAATTAGACTTTTACACATTCACAGGTAACCTGATTATAAAGGAAGGAAAGAGCACAGCTGTGTAATAATGCCAAAAGAGGCCTGCAGCAGTGCAGCCTTTACACTCAGTGATTAGTTAACTTCTTAGGGAGCAGCGCACGAGGTGACCGTTTTGGAGAGCCTGGCGTGCCCAAAGTAAAATGCCTCCCATTCAGGCCCAGAAAATAGGATATGCACATATGTAGTACCATTGGATAGGAAACACTCTGAATTTTCTAAAAGTGTTAACATTTTGTCTGTGAGTAAAAGAGAATGGATATGGCAGGCGAAACCCCGAGGAATCTCTGTCCTGGAAAAAGTGGTTTTGACACATTGCCTCATTTAGAGCCCCTCCCCTTATGAAAATGCCCTTATAAGGGCATATGAATGCAGTACCTATCGCTTCCTCTGGATGTCAACAGTCTCGAGAAAGTGATTTGATTCTTCTTAGCTGCTTTTAGAGCAGAGAAGAAGACGATTAAGGAAGTGTCCACATAGATGTCAATACAAGTAAATGCGCGCTCACGGCTGGCGCGTTCTTTGGTTTTTTCCTTTCGTATCGCCCAGTTTATATTCCGGTTGAAATATTATACTATTTATACATTAAAGTGTTCCTAAGGATACATTTACAATTATGTTTGATTGTTCTTGGACAAGTTTATAGGTATAAGTTGAACGAGTTCTCTTCACGTTTCAATGGAGGAGTCGATGCTGTATTTTCTGATTATAATGCGCCAACCAAACAGAGATTTATGGATATAATACATTACTTTTTCTAACAAAAGAACCATGGATTGTCTTCGTTGGACACTTGGGAAGCCCTCAGCAGAAGTTCTTCAAAAAGGTAATTGATTTGTTTTTTGCTGTGAAATGTGTTTTCTGTGAACCGTGGAGGCTTATGAAATTATGGTAATGGAAAAAATATGTTAGGTACTACCCTCAAACAATCAAACGTGGTGCTTTCGCCGTAAAGCGTTTTTGAAATCTGACAACGCTGTGATATTGCCAAGAAGCAGAGCTTTTGATGACTATGAAGCACTTGTATATTGATGCATGTTTAATAATTCAACTGATTTTGAAATTGGTGCCTTGCATTTCACCAGGTAGTGTCGGGAGACTTAACCACTCCGCAAGAAGTTAAGTGTCATACCTAGACTCTTCCCAATCCAACCAATCACATGTCAAGACTCAGACTGGATGTTTGTATCCATGCACGTACAGAGAGAAACTCCACTAACATTTTGATGTTATTCTTTCTCCTTGAACGGAAAAAACAGAGAGAGGGAGAGAGATAAAAAATGAGAGAGAGAAAGAGAGGCAGAATGATGACTGCAGACAGCTTGCATGCTGGTAACAAACATCACTATCTTTTGCTCTTTGACTACACACACGCACGCATGCACACACGCTTCCATCCATTGATCCTATTTTAAGTCTGTAGCAGTGTAGGAACATGCCCTGTCAGCAACACTGCAGAGAGAAGTTCCTAGGAGAAGCCCAGGGCAGCGTGAGAGAATATCAATTAGCCTATACACTACACCCCTCTGGCAGCCCTGAACCTGGGGGCGTGTGTGTGTGTGCACTAATCCCAGTGTGGCCAAGAGAATCCCAGGCTCAGGGAATGCGCCTGTGTTTCTTAAGCCAGAAAAGGTCTCATAGAATAGTAATTGAGTTTAAATAAGGTGAGCCTTCGTTTGAGAGAGGTCCATTACTATGCAGAATTAGAAGGCGATTCCAACATTGGAACAGGATATGATCTTAGTTTGTGCATGCTCTGTAAAACAGTAAACACACTGATGTGCGTTAATGCTGAAACACACATCTTGAATAATAAAGAAACAACCTATATTGAACATACATTTTGCTCCAAGGGTGGTTGAATAGCTTTAGGGTGAGCATAGCCTATACAGGCTTTGTATGCCTCCCCATATCCTATAGTAGAGCAGCAGACATCACAACCTTCCTCTGAAAACTACCCATGTGTGTTGATTTCCCCCACACGCTTCACATACATGCCTGACAAACACACACACACGTGTGCACATAGGCACGCAGGCGCATGCATACACACACGCACACACGTCTCACACATAGGCCTCTCTCCTGAACAAGCCCAATGCTATCAAATAGCATCAAACAAACACAGAGCCCGGGAAAGACCTCTAGAGACGGCTACCACTGAGCCTTCAGGAATCCCACCCACCCACACACACAAACACACACACACTGAAGACGCAAACACACCACAGACATACTCAGCACGCATACACACTCAGCATTCAGGTATTCAGCATGCTTACACACAAACACACACTAAGCACACACTAAGCACACTAAGCACTTAGATATGCAGCTTGCATGCACACATACACCGAAGGACACTGCACAAACACGCTACCACAGTATCAGCCGATAAAGAGATATTCCCATTAGGATCAGTGTAATATAATGTTCCAGTAATAGCCATCCAAAAGCTGCTTAGTGCACCACTGTGGATAATCCTCCTGCAGAACTATGTTCAACGACACAGGGCTTAGGTATTGTAAAGGCAGATATATTGTATTCAAATGTATTACTAATAGTTCTGTGGCGGTCATGAAAGGTCATGCAAAGGTCTGCCGGTCTCACGAAAATTGACCGTTAATTAAGATAACTGCTTTGAGCATCTTCGGGCCTCCACGCATACAAGCCGCTGATGCGTGCCTTTGGAACATTTACATAAAAAAAAAGTCAAATAAAACAATTTAATATACACTATCACAATACATCCATTATTTATTTTAGACAGGTCTAAAGAAGAACAGAAAACGAGTTGATCCAGTCTATGTTATCTGGTTATGCTCCATGCCATAGGCTGTAGGCTTGTTGATTTAGCAGACAAGATATGCTTATATGTCCCGTGCGCTTATATTTTATATTAGATGATTTTATAGTAAGAAGAATATGATTGAACTTAGCAGAAGAAGATGGAAATAATGTTTTTCCAATTCCAAAGCAAGTGCGCATATGAAGTAGCTACAGTATGTTGAGCATAAAAGTGATCATTTAAAACAGGTACTACAACTTTATTTGTGAATGATACAAACCTTAGAATATCTTAGAAATCAAAACACAGTATATGGGCTGCATGATGCGATTATAGGTTATTGATATAATGTTACAGTAATAAGCAGCTTTATGATATAGAGCATGTGTAATGGCGCCGGAGGGGGATGGCTGACGTTTTACGGGGCTCCTAACCCACTGTGCTATTGTGTAAAAATATTTGCGTTGTTTGTACATAATGTTGTTTGTACTTATTTTGTACATAATGTTGCTGCTACCGACCAAAAAAGGCTTCTGGACATCAGATCCGCGATTACTCAACTCGAACTGGACAAAGATTTTTTCTTTAACGAGTCCGACGCAAAGGATATACTGCTTTCTCGAGACCAGGCCCCAACCCCCGTCATTTGCGTGAAGAAAAGACGGATAAAAAGAGGGCGAGTGAGAATACGTAGGCGAGTGAGTAAACTTCCACTACCATCCCTACTATTGGCCATAGGAAAATTATTTGGATGATCTACGATTAAGAATATCCTACCAACGGGACATTAAAAACTGTAATATCTTATGATTCACCGTGTCGTGGCTGAACGACAACACGGATACTATAGAGCTGGCTGTGTATTCCATACATCGGCAGAGCAGGACAGAGAAGCTACGTCTGGTGTCTATTTGTAAATAACAACTGGTGCGCGTTTTCTAATATTAAATAAGTCTCGAGGTGTTGCTCGACTGAGGTAGAGTACCTCATGATAAGCTGTAGACCACACTATCTACCAAGAGAGTACTCATCTATATTATTTGTAGCCGTCTATTGACCACCACAAAACAATGCTGGTACTAAGACCGCAATCAACGAGCTGTATAAGGCCATAAGCATACAAGAAAATACTAATCCAGAAGCGGCGGACCTAGTGGCTGGGGACTTAAACGCTGGCAAACTTAAATCCGTTTGACCAAATTTCTCCCAGCATGTCACATGTGCAACCAGAGGGAAAAAAACTCTAGACCACATTTGCTCCACACACAAAGGCGCATACAAAGCTCTCCCTCGCCCTTCATTTGGCAAATCTACCATAATTCTATCCTCCTGATTCTTGATTACAAGCAAAAACTAAAGCGGGAAATACCAGTGACTCGCTCAATACGGAAGTGGTCAGATGACGTGGATGCTACGCTACTGACTGTTTTGCTAGCACAGACTGGAATATGTTCCGGGATTCATCCAATGGCATTGAGGAGTATACCACCTCAGTCACCGGCGAACCATCAAACAGGCAAACCGGCAATACAGGACTAAGATTGTATCCTACTACACAGATGTGGCAGGGCTTGAAAACTATTACAGACTACAAGCTGCCCAGTGACACGAGCCCACCAGACGAGCTAAATGCCTTTTATGCTCGCTTCGAGGCAAGAAACACTGAAGCATGCATGAGAGCACCAGCTGTTCCGGGATGACTGTGTGATCACACTCTCGGTAGCCTATGTGAGCAAGACCTTTAAACAGGTCAACATTCACAAAGCCGCGGGGCCAGACGGATTACAGGGACGTGTATTCAAAGCATGCGCGGACCAACTGGCTAGTGTCTTCACTGACATTTTCAACCTTGGGTTTTTACCCAAGCCGGCTGGTCGTTCATTCTATTGGTTCGATTGCCAGAGACTCGACCCAGTCATTCAGTCTTTTTGTTTTGTATTTATGGACGCGACCCAGTCGTTCGTTCTAAATGTTCCATTGCCATACTGGCTGGCAACGTTCTTATCCCTTGTTTGTTAGCTAGCCAACTACGGCTAACTTACAGTCACATCAATCAGTGCGGCCAGAATAACTGCATTTGCATTTGTTGAAGTTTTCTAGTGATATTTAGTTGGATACATCCATAACAATGTGTTAATGACGCACAATTTCGCCTGGCATAAAAAACGTGGTCTCTCGTCAGGACACTTTTGTTCAGAGGAGTTAGCCAACATAACAGCTAACACAATCACTTTAAACTGAAGCTGGAAAGACTGCAAACTAGCTGTTTCACCTTTTTTGAATTGACATTTCTTGTATATATCTATAAAAATTACGCCAGCTGATTCATGATTTCGACTGGCTGAGAAACGCTGCCTGCCTGTCTGTCTCGTCCCGACTCCTGACACTCTTATGGGAAGGCTTTCCACAATGTTGGAACATTGCTGCGGGGACTTGCTGTAACGATGTGCACTGAGAGTCGGGAAGCGAGTTCAGGGTGTGTTTTAATCAATAAACAAAACATAAAACAAAACAAGAAACACGAACAACGCACAGACATGAAACAGAAACAATGACACCTGTGGAAGGAACCAAAGGGAGTGACATAATTAGGGAAGGTAATCAGGGAAGTGATGGAGTCCAGGTGAGTCTGACGACGCGCAGGTGCCCGTAACGATAGTGACAGTTGTGCACCATAACGAACAGCCTGGTGACCTAGAGTCCGGAGAGGGAGCACACACGACACTTGCTTCCATTCAGCCACAAGAGCATTAGTGAGGTCAGGCACTGATGTTGGGTGATTAGGTCTGGCTTGCAGTCGGCATTCCAATTAATCCCAAAGGTGTTCGATAGGGATGATGTCAGGGCTCTGTGCAGGCCAGTCAAGTTCTTCCACACTGATCTCGACAAACCATTTCTGTATGTGCATGGGGGAATTGTCATGCTGAAACAGGAAAGGGCTTTCCTCAAACTGTTGCCACAAAGTTGGAAGCACAGAATCATTTAGAATGTCATTGTATGCTGTAGCGTTAAGATTTCCCTTCACTGGAACTAATGGGCCTAGCCCGAACCATGAAAAATAAACCCAGACCATTATTCCTCCTCCTCCAAACTTTACAGTTGGCACTATGCATTGGGGCAGATAGCGTTCTCCTGGCATCAGCCAAATCCAGATTCCTTCGTAGGACTGCCAGATGGTGAAGCATGATTCATCACCCCAGAGAACACGTTTCCACTGCTCCAAAGTCCAATGGTGACGACCTTTACACCATTCCATCCAACGCTTGGCATTGCACATGGTGATCTTAGGCTTGTGTGTGGCTGCTCGGCCATGGAAACCCATTTCATGAAGCTCCCGACGAACAGTTGTTGTGCTGATGTTGCTTCCAGAAGCAGTTTTGAAATTGTTAGTGAGTGTTGCAATCGAGGACAGGCAATTTTTACGCACTACGCGCTTCAGCACTCAGCGGTCCCGTTCTGTGAGCTTGTATGGCCTATACCTTCGCGACTGAGCCGTTGCTCCTAGATGTTTCCATTTCACACTAACAGCACATACAGTTGACTGGCGCAGCTCTAGCAGGGCAGAAATTGGAAGAACTGACTTAGGTAGCATCCTATGACAGTGCCACATTGAAAGTCAGCTCTTCAGTAAGGCCATTCTACTGCCAGTGTTTGTCTATGAGGATTGCATGGTCTGTGTGCTCGATTTTATACACCTGTCAGCAATGAGTATGGTTAAAAATAGCAGAATCCACAAATTTGAAGGGGTGTCCACTTACTTTTTTATATATAGTGTATGTAAAGTTATTTTGAATGAATCGTCACCTAGGATCGCTGTCCATTTCATTGTGTTAGGCTTTGAAACAACATCCATTACGACCATGTGTTCCACTCAGTGTCAACCTGTTGTTGAACTTCTTTCTTCAAATGTATCATTCACAGTGAGGTGAGTTTTAAAAGCACCATACTGTTTTGATGTGATTTTTGATGTGATTTTTGATTGCTTTTGCATTGATGTCCGAGTGGTTAGAGGGACATTAGAGCCCTGTTTACCAGGACATTAGCAACGTGATGGTTGTTAATGAGTTGGGTACTACCAAATCATGTCCAGAGTGCCTAACAGGAGATTACCATGACTCAGCGGTCACGTGGAATTTTACTGCGGTCATGACTTATGGCTGCCAGTGTTGCGGTAATATGATCACCCCAACAGCCCTAATTACTAATGCTTGTCTGGACTGCTTGTTTCTGTCCAGGCAGACAGAACCAGTGTAATACAGTGGTTGAAGACTGGGTCATGTTCATTAGGCACCAAATTGAAGAAAATGGCCTGAAACAGAGAGGGACTACCTGTACTTGCTCAATGAGAAATGCTCATGTTCGTTTTCTGTAGCATGCTATAATGAACACTACCCTGTCAAAGTGGAAACAGTCATACAACAGTACTATCAATATGACTTATCTATTCAGGTGTGAAAATGAAAGACTGAATTATAACTTTAGGGCCATACATTTAATCCAGACTTTGGTGTCAATTATGCAAGCACAGATTTCAATGGAAGATTTGTGTGTTACACATGCAGATCTTGGGGTGTTAGCATTCAATACCCTAGCTGACCATATAAATGTACTTTTTGCTGAAAGTAAAAATGAAATATGTCATTATGTGACACACTTAGACTTGTTAGTTAATTAGCATTTTTGATGTTGATGACGTATACTCAATACTTCCTATTATGGCAAGCATCATGAACATATGGCATTCATTTCCTCTGACAGGTCTTGATTGAGATTTTTAGCCAGAGCTAATTCAGGACAGCTCTATGGTTATTCCTCTGAGACTATGGAATGCTAATTAGTCAGTAATGACCACAGTTATGGCCCTGATGGTCATTAATTGTGACCACACTTTGACCACACTCAACCTTTTGTTCTGATGAGTGCCAGCATGCCTAGATGTAGACAATGTACGAATGCAAACACTGTGTGTGTGTCTCCAGAGATATCTCTGATCCCCATCGTCTGAGCAGAGACAGGTAATGGGGGTGAAAGGGGCCAGAGAGAGTGTGGTGATTAGTCAGAAGAGAGGATGTTAATCCTCTCCAGTCTGATAGCAGTCTTTACCACACACATCCATTATCACACACACACACACACACACACACACACACACACACACACACACACACACACAAACAGCTCTGACTAGCCCATATCCGCATTTCAAATGTTACAAACGTTTTTTATTAAAGAAGATGTTATTTCCAAAACGCTATATCCACCAATTTTTCACAGTTGTGTTTTTTCCATCAGAATTGATTGCTTATGGGCAGCTTCATGTATGTGTAAGTTATTCATGTTTTCAGATTATTTTATTCATAGATTTTAGATGTGTATGCAAAATGCTATGTATCCTTTGTTTAGCTGGAATGGAATCAGTGTTGCCCCTATGTTCATCGTGGCCGACCAGTCCCAAAAATATGATGTAAAAGTATACTGGATATACTTTTATACTTTTATACCAAACATTATACCAAACATTAGGAACATCGTCATAATTCTGAGATGCGGTCACATGAATGAAGCAAATGTTACTGATTAATTAATTATGAATGATGAATAAGCTAAATCATGCAAATATAACTTGTCTGTATATAAGAGAACTAACGGAACTGCCCCGGTGGAGCTCCTGATCGACATGTGTACTTGGTGCATTGAGTTGTTTGGAACTTCTCCAGCACACTGATAATAAAGGATGATTCATTTAATATTGACTTTGAGTGTCCCTGTGTTGAATTTCCATGACAATTTGGCATGATTGATTCTGCCTGTGGAGCTTTCCAGTGGGGGTCTGCGAGGAAAAACGTTGACGCATTTTATGAAGTGTGAGGGAAATTCTCATCTGTCCAAAAGAGTATGAGACCCGCCCAGATCAGACCCTTACTGTGAGCAGCCAAGGAGGAGACACATAATCCACGAACAATTGAGGGACCGCAACTGATTTCAGTAAGTCAAATTAAATGAATTTGTAAAAAAAATATTTAAGAAAAGATAAAACCAATAAAATTAAGGTGAGTAGGGCATAAAAAGGTACCCATAGTCTCATAGAGAGTAACGGTACCATGGAAAGCCCTGCTGACAGCTGCCTGTAGACATGTATTGTATTGTGTCTACATGGTCTGCAGCCACTACAAATAACAAGAGGGATTTTAGAAAACGGGGTGTATAGGAAGTAGCGGCAAGAGAACTGTTGAAGATACATATGGTGCATAGCAAATAATGACAGGAGAATTGTTGAAGATGCACATGGAGTAATAAGGGAGATTATTACTGAGTTTGGGAATAGTACTAAGTGTGGATGTGAGAGTTGTGTGATTGTGGAAAGGACGTGTTAAGATTATTTAAATTTGGATATTAAGCATATTGAAATTTGGATAATAAACTGATTGAAATTAGGATAATAAGATATTGAAATTTAGAATAATAAGAGATATTATTACTATAAGTACTGTCAGAAGTCTCAATGTAGCAGGTAGGCAGAGTCAGGCGCAGGACAACGGAGATGAGTAATCACGTATATTTACTCAAAATACAAAACTTCCAAAATTGGTAGTACAAATACAAGCTCACATAAACAAGAACCTCTAACATAGAATAAATACGCACACAACCATGGGGGAAACAGAAGGTTTAAATAAGGAACATGTAATTATGGGATAGAAACCAGGTGTGTATAATGAAGACAAAAAAACATAGAAAATGAAAAGTAGATCGGCGGTAGCTAGAAGACCGGTGACGTCGACCGCCGAATGCCACCCGAACAAGGAGAGGGACCGACCTCGGCGGAAGTCGTGACAAGTACTGAGTGGATGAGAGCTGTCAGGGGCCTGGCTCCAGTGTGAAAGAGGTAATATGGGAGATTACTGAGTGTGTGTCTGAATGGATACCCCAACCAGTTCTGTGAGCTGAGTTTTTTTTATCTACAATGTTATCTACAGTTATTATACACTACCGGTCAAAAGTTTTAGAACACCTACTCATTCAAGGGTTTGTCTTTATTTTTACTATTTTCTACATTGTAGAATAATAGTGAAGACATCAACATCATGAAATAACACATATGGAATCATGCAGTAACCAAAAAAGTGTTAAACAAATCAAAATATTTTACAGTGGCAAGAAAAAGTATGTGAACCCTTTGGAATTACCGGGATTTCTGCATAAATTGGTCATCAAATTTTATCTGATCTTCATTTAAGTCACAACAATAGACAAACACAGTGTCCTTAAACTAATAACACACAAATTATTGTATTTTTCTTGTCTATATTCAATACATCATTTAAATATTCACAGTGTAGGTTGGGAAAAATATGTGAACCCCTAGGCTAATGACTTCTCCAAAGCTAACTGGAGTCAAGAGTCAGCTAATCTTGAGTCCAATCAATGAGACGAGATTGTACATGTTGTTTAGAGCTGCCTTGCCCTATAAAAAACACTCACAAAATGTTTGTTTGCTATTCACAAGAAGCATTGCCTGATGTGAACCATGCCTCGAACAAAAGAAAAGACCTAAGATGAAGGAATGTTGACTTGCATAAAGCTGGAAAGGGTTACAAAAGTATCTCTAAAAGCCTTGATGTTCATAAGTCCACGATAAGACAAATTGTTTATAAATGGAGAAAGTTCAGCACTGTTGCTACTCTCCCTAGGAGTAGCCGTCCTGCAAAGATGACTGCAAGAGTACAGCGCAGAATGCTCAACGAGGTTAAGAAGAATCATAGAGTGTCAGCTAAAGACATACAGAAATCTCTGGAACATGCTAACATCTCTGTTGACGAGTCTACGATACGTAAAACACTAAACAAGAATGGTGTTCATGGGAGGACACCACGGAAGAAGCCACTGCTGTCCAAAAAAAACATCGCTGCATGTCTGAAGTTCGCAAAAGTGCACCTGGATGTTCTACAACGCTACTGGCTAAATATTCTGTGGACAGATTAAAATACAGTTGAGTTGTTTGGAAGGAACACACAACACTGTGGAGAAAAATGATGTCAAGTAGAGGCACTGAGTTTGACGGTAGGCCTTGATACATCCACAGGTACATCTCCAATTGACTCAAATAATATCAATTAGCCTATCAGTAGCTTCTAAAGCCTTGACATCATTTTATGCAATTTTCCAAGCTGTTTAAAAGCACGGTCACCTTAGTGTATGTAAACGTCTGACCCACTGGAATTGTGATACAGTGAGTTAAAAGTGAAATAATCTGTCTGTAAACAATTGTTGGAAAAATGACTTGTGTCATGCACAAAGTAGATGTCCTAACCGACTTGCCAAAACTATAGTTTGTAACAACAAGAAATTTGTGGAGTGGTTGAAAAACGAGTTTTAATGACTCCAACCTAAGTGTATGTAAACTTCCGACTTCAACTGTACCTGCTTTACTAACTGGTGGGCAGAAAAGGGATACATTGTGAGTTTGGGAATACAACCAAAACGGATCTGAATGTCATTCTACGGGACCTGTATGATTCAGTGAGAAACATGAATGCCGAAGAATATGGGATTAGCAGCTACTCTGGACTCTGGTTTGAACTGACATATCAATGACCCACCTCTCAGTTTGGCATGGAGTATACAGAAGGACACCAAATTCACAAAGTGCAAAAATCGCAGATTTACACAAACCACTGCCTCCAACCACCATGATCCAGAAACTGTCGGATGACAGACACGAGAAATAGAGGTACGAGAAACACTGTCTGTCAGAGGACACAGATTCGAAACCTCTCTTCAAAGTTACTGGAGGCCAAATCTGGAAGCGGTGGAGCACTATTCTCTCTGACAACACAGCAGCAGCTCCCCCAGTTTCCAGCAGCGTGGAGCCAGCAAACAACAACACGGGCAAGCCAACAACAAATGATAACATGAGGGAAAAATTTCACTTGTGGACAAAAAATGGCAACATTCAGATCAACATGAATAAATAATTGGCATGTGTTAGTCACTCTAGAAGCGGCGCTAATGCTCGGTTTTTGCATACATTTCATGTAAACTTGCTAGCTAGCCTGTGGTTGTTGCATAGCAACCAGTCTAGCAAAAATACTTTTGTCCAGACTACTTTTTCTGGCGGAATGTATTTTTGATTTATTTATTTATTAAAGCAACATTTTCAATTTGTGTAGTTCCATGCCTTACTGTGTTGGCAACAGGTTTATAAAAGCAATAAGGCACCTCAGGGGTTAGTGGAATATGGCCAATATACCACGGCTAAGGGCTGTATCCAGGCACTCCGCGTTGCGCTGTGCATAAGTACAACCCTTAGCTGTGGTATATTGGACATATACCACACCCCCTCGGGCCTTATTGCTTAATTAACACAGGGGAGGGCAGATAACAAGCAGCACAGGTGGACTTCTCTCCACACCCCAGACATTTCCAAACATTATTTTTTTAATTCAAAGGCACCATGTTCAATTACACAAACAACTTCAACTCAATCGGACATACTCTGAGTTGTTGTATCTCTCCAGCTGCATAGTAGGGCTACCCACGGCATGCGGCCAAATCCACTGTCCTCAAACTGAACGGGACAAGTTCAGTCCCTGACACACAGGAACACATCACAATGCCATTCTCCCCAGCCCACAGGCTTATCTCGGAAAGCCAATACAACATCTGCAAACAGAGAATTAGTCAGATTAAACCAGAGCACATTTGAGTGAGAGAGAGAGAGCGAGAGAGAGAAAAAGTGTGTGTGTGTGTGTGTGTGTGTGTGTGTGTGTGTGTGTGTGTGTGTGTGTGTGTGTGTGTGTGTGTGTGTGTGTGTGTGTGTGTGTGTGTGTGTGTGTGTGTGTGTGTGTGTGTGTGTGTGTGTGTGTGTGTGCTGCTGTGATTATCAAACTGCTGTGATAATCAGAGTTGGCCAGAGTTTCAGAAACAGCAGGAATTGGGGAGAACAATTTGGAGAATACAAAGGGGGTATTCCGGATTTAATTCCTGATTGAATTGAGGAAGATTCCTGTTTGTAGGCTTTTTAAAGGGACCCAAATTCCATAAAGGGTTTATATAAAGAGGTTGCCTGCCATCACATTGGAATGTATCTAAGAACCAAAAGTATTCACACCCCTTGACTTTTTCCACATTTTGTTGTGTTACAGCCTGAATTTAAAATGGATTAAATTTAGATTTTGTGCCACTGATCTACACACAATAACCCACAATGTCAAAGGGGAATTTTGTTTTTAGAAAAAAATAACTAAATAATAATAATTTAAATCTGAAATGTCAATAAGTATTCAACCCCTTTGTCATGGCAAGCCTAAATACGTTCAGGAGTAAAAATGTGCTTAACAAGTCACATAATAAGTTTCATGGACTCTTGTGTGCAATAATATTGGTAACATTACTTGTTAATGATTACCCCATCTCTGTACCCCACACATACAATTACATGTAAGGTCCCTCAGTCGAGTAGTGCATTTCAAGCACAGATTCAACCACAAAGACGAGGGAGGCCTTGCAAAGAAGTGCACCTATTGGTAGATGGGTAAAAAAAAAAAAGCAGACACTGAATATCCCTTTGAGCATGAAGAAGATATTAATTATGCTTTGGATGGTGTATCAATACACCCAGTCACTACAAAGATACAGGCATCCTTCCTAAATCAGTTGCCCGGAGAGGAAAGAAAAGCGCTCAGGAATGAGTCCAATGGTGATTTTAAAACAGTTACAGAGTTTAATGGCTACTTCCAGACACAAATGAGAGAACAGCTCACTCTGACCATTTTACTCACCCTAGCAGAGCGGGTTGGGCTGTTTTCATGTTATCCAGAGTGTTGGTGACTGCAACTGCACTGCTGGCAACAATTTAACTAAGTTTTTTTTATGACGTTTACTGACACCGGCCTTATTCAACTGCTCATATTCAACTAGTGTTGAAAATGAAAATTACTTTCTGACAAAACTAGAAATATGTACTTTTTTTTTAACCTTTATTTAGCTAGACAAGTCAGTTGAGAACAAATTCTTATTTACAATGACGGCCTACCCCGGCCAAACCCAGACAACGCTGGGCCAATTGTGCGCCACCCTATGGGACTCCCAATCACAGCCGGATGTGATACAGCCTGGATTTGAACCACAGACTGTAGGGACACCTCTTGCACTGAGATGCAGTGCCTTAAACCGCTCGGAAGCCTTGAAGTAATCACAGATGTGAATTGGTTAGATTGGTGAACTTTGCTTAAACCTATCCACTTATAGATCTGTGCTTACCTCCAGGAAATAAGGAGTGAAGTATGCATTTTCTAAAGCACATGCCAAACTCATTCCACAGAGGGCCGAGTGTCTGTGGGTTTTCACTCCACCTTGTAGTTGTTGGATGAATTAAAGTCACATCTGGTTGTCTAGGTCTTAATTGAATGGAAAAACCAAAAACCCACAGACAATCGGCCCTCCGTGGAATAAGTTTGACACCCCTGTTCTAAAGTTCTCAAAGGAGGCCCTGTGCTTTTAGAGCCAGGCTCAAATTGTTCTACCATTTTTCAGCCAGCAGAGGGCTGCCTGGAGCTCAATTTACCACTGCAGGTTCTCAACATTTCACTGTGTGTGCTATAGCAGGGGTGAATGCCACTGTGCAGGATTGTGGCTAAAATAACGGCAGCAGTATATTGAGTTGATTATAATGTGCCATGTTGTATACAGTGAATGTATTAGCTATGATATAGCTAACAACAATTCACTTTAAAATAGAACCATCAAACCAGTCCGACAGCACATAGGAAAAACAACAGAATCTCATTGAAGGGTTAAGGAGGAGCTTCTCTCAAGAGGTTAATAACAACATTAGCATCATTCAATCTTTATTCTCCCCATAGCTTGACTTGATCTATGAACTGACCACAAACTGTGTGCTGTGTGTGTTGCCTAACGTAGAGTCAGTGGCTGTGTGTTTGAGGTAGAGAAATAGCATCAGGTCCTGCGAGGCCTTGAAGAAATGCAACACTATTTGCCGAAAACAACAAAGATGCCCTCAAGTGGCCACAACTAGCTATTTCACACACCCGTTGGTTGAAGACTTTTTCTAACAATCAACCCATCTGTTAGTGTTCACGTTTCAACAGGCTGATTGATTTCATCTCTACAGTCTAATAATACACATACAGCTGCAGGTTATATCTTTTCTGTGTTACGTCTGTGTCCTTATGTGCCTTATCTGACATATAATAACACACAAAACATTCAATCCACGTAGGGATTTCATCAATACAAACACATTATCCATATGATTCCTACTGCATCGGCAGTACCGAACATTTGATAACAGTAACTAGTGATGAGCGCTGATGTGGTCTAGGTTTCTGGGAGGT
This sequence comes from Brachymystax lenok tsinlingensis, assembly GCA_030435695.1. Lineage (NCBI taxonomy): Eukaryota > Metazoa > Chordata > Actinopteri > Salmoniformes > Salmonidae > Brachymystax > Brachymystax lenok. The sequence continues at coordinate 47,327,345 of CM059785.1, read as the reverse complement.
CTAAAACATACATTGATCCACTGTCCCTCTATTAGCTGGTGTGTGTGTGTGTTTGTCTGTGCGTGTGTTTAGCAGTGCATGCACATGTGTGCGCGCAAGCTTTTGCCTTTTTTGCACGTGTGTGATTGTCAGCTAATTTCCATTTCATGTAACAAATAGAGAGAAAAATGCAGGCCTCTATAGTATAGATCACAGCCTTAGGATACACAGTTTCCATTTGTGGAATAGTGGAGTCCGTGGCAGCCAGTTAGTATACAGTATTTTGTGTGTGTGTGTGTGCCTGCACACAAGGATATGTGTGTATGTGTCATATAATTCAAATTCTATGATCTGACAAGCCTTTACTGTCATTACAGTGGGTCCAAGCAGAGTTGTGACTGTGCTGCAGTGTGTACATTACCTCTGTAGCTCATGGCTTTCCACTGATACTGACTGAAATGTTGACAAAATCAGTCAAAGTCAGTCATCCTGCTCCTGTTTATTTAACCGCAACAGATTGGCCTTTTAAGAGCTACACTATTACAAAATGTATGGGGTATAATGCATTATATAATGTAATTTGTTGTAAGCATATATCAAATCAAATCCAATTGTATTGGTCACATACATGTGTTTAGCAGTTGTTATTGCGGGTGTAGCGAAATGCTTGTGTTTCTAGCTCCGACAGTGCAGTAATATCTAACAAGTAATATCTAACAACAGTTTCACAACATATACCCAATACACACAAATCTAAGTAAATGAATGGAATTAAGAACATAAAAATATACGGACGAGCAATGTCAGAGCGGCGTAGACGAAGATACAGTAAAATAGATTACAGTATATACATATGAGATGTGTAATGCAAAATATGTAAACATTATTAAAGTGACTAGTGTTCCATTAATTAAAGTGGCCAGTGATTTCCAGTCTATGTATATAGGCAGCAGCCTCTAATGTGCTAGTGATGGCTGCGGATCCTTATAACGTTTTTTTTCTTATAATGTTTAATCGCATAATGAGCTGATGTCAGTTTGTTCGACATTAAAATATACAAATGATACGACGTATGATGCTCAAAACAAGCATTGTAAAAAGCAGTATCATGTTAGTCATCTCCCTCCAACTTAATTTCTCAGCAGTTCATTTCATATTTTTGACCCTATTGTTTAGATTATGGTAAGAGTAGAGAAAGCCTGTTCTAGATATGTATAAAACAAAGTTTGAATTCCATAGGGGGAGGAAAAAATGTGAGTACAGCCAAAATGGAACTCTATTTCCTCGGCAGTACACTACTTTTGATCAGTGCCCAAAGGGCTCTGGTCAAAAGTAGTGCACTATATAGGGAATAGGGTGCCATACAAAGCCCAACTAAGCCTATAGCGGATGTGAATATAAACCAGTTGAGGACAATACAGGAATCAAAACCTGAACACCATCCTCCCGCTTAACGTCCAGCAGGCCTAATTAACATATATGCATATCAGACCACTGTGGCTAAATAATTATGTGGAGGTTCTCTTAATTAAAAGGGAACAATACCATATCTTAACAAAGCTCTTACTCAAAATGAACTTTGAGAGATTAAAAAAAAAAAACAAATCTGCCAAGTAGAATGTTTCAGTTGCCTGTCAACTGGTGATAGCTAATGAGAAATGACACATTAGTAATTACTTGTGACTATAATTAGCTGGTGTGTGAGTGAGACGGCAGAATACAGGTCTTGCTGATCCACTGGGTCAGGATGTGTTAAAGGCACAATATGGGATATTTCTTGCTCGTAAATGGTCATTTCAATTAATGATATATACCGATTGATTATTGAAGACAATAACGGCCTTAGTACAACATTGATGCATAACATTAGGTTGTATTACTCGATTATAGTAATTTGAGTCAATTTGTCTAGCTTCTAATTTGTTTAACCTTTTCACATGTGAGTTCCAAATACAGTATCTCTAATGGTCTCTAATGGAGTTTTCTTCTGCGTGTGATGTCAGAATTCTCTCAGTAGCTAGGATGCCATCCAATTGTCAACAGATTTGCATGCGAATATGTCCCAAAAACTGTTATGCTAAATAGCAAATGTGCCTACTCTGGTCTTGGCACGTGCGCTCTAGCCAACAGCTAGCAGATACAGTGCGGGTAGGCTAGTATACATGATGAGATTATTATGGATATTTTTATTTGTCAAATGGCAGTCAAACATCAATCATCAAGTAACAAGAATCAGACCCTCGATATTTATTGTAAAGGAGCATCAATATCACTGTGATCTTTCACCACCCTGTGAAGTTTATCATCAGTTATTTCAACTATAGCCTAATAATCTGCATGGTTCCCCGAAGTTGTAGTGGGAGGACCACACACCATATCATCAGGTGACTCCAAGTTGAATTCGATATGATGGTTATTATATCAATATTTGAGCATAAAGGCACTTTCACTGCCATTTCTCACATAATGCATTTTACAGACACAAAAAAGATCCCACCAAGTCGAATGTACAAATGATCTGTCCTCATTTTAAAATTGTACCAAAACTCATTCTTTCCATCACAGCTGTTGTGATATTTATTTTTTATACAGTATGAGTTTACTTGCATAAAATCTGTGGATGGAAACTTGGTTTCTGTTCCAAAATGTGATTGTTACACAACAGGACAGTTAACCTGTGCTTGCCCTCAAACCAAGGCATGCTGCCTGCTAATTATGTATAGGCTATGTTTTAACTTGCCAATTTGACATGATTTTCTAACAAGCAGTTTGAAATGAGGTGCATTCCGCCTCATTAATTCAAATAGAAGTAGCCCATTTTACTGTGGTGGACAATTTACGTTCAAGGCACGCTATGCTAATGTAAGGCGAGCATTAGCTAAATGAGCTGGACAAACTTCTCTCTTCGATGAGAGCCCAAGCACTCCGCCAGTGTTCCCTCAGGTCAAGTATGCAGACATTTGCACATCTCCACACAGAACAGAACCTGCCCAACCTTTTCCCCCCTGGCTCATTTTCCGGGTGGCGCCCACATTGCCTACATTGTTGTTTTCCTTACTAATAATTACTGTGTGTGTTCCTATCAAAGTAAGTGTCTTATTACCTTATCATAATACAGCTTCTGTATATGTTACATCATTTCTACTGTAGCACACCGTATGTGTGTATGGAGCATAATGTATTCTGTGTGTATTCCTTTATAACCGCGGACACCCGAGGTACTAATTTCTTTATGGTGTCATATTCAATTGTGCTTATGTAGTTAAATTTTCTAATAGCTTTGTAAAACAACGATAATGGTGTCAAATAAGTATCAGCTTGTGTTGTATCCTTTGACCCTGCCCTGGCCTTATCATGACCATTGCATTGGCCTGTGTTTTCATTTGGCCTGCTTAGCATAGCTCTGCCCTGCCCTGCCCCCTTGTGGAGCTCTTATGTTACTTCATTGTAATAGTGTTTTATTGCTATACCCTAATATTTTATTGTAATTACTAATAACTCCTCTTTATTGTGTACTTTCAGAAACCAAACAGACACAGTATTGAACATAACTTGCCAACATCATAACTGAAACTGGACATCTTTCTTGCCGAAGATTGAGGATAGCGTTTGAATGCTTGCAACAAACTGTTTGGAGAGGGGGTAGGGAGGATGAGAACGTGGAGAGGATGATGAAGGAGTGGGATATTGTCAATATAATTACATAATGGAACTGTATTTGAGTTGTATGTGAACTGTATGTCCAATTACATAAAACCTTGTTCAGTAATCATCTCACTTGTTAGCTAGGGGTGAAATACTGTATGTGGCCATTGAGGACAGCAGTGTCGATCAGATTGAAAAATATCTTCCTATACCACTTGGTGGTTTTCCGAGCGCATGCCACAAAGCTGTTTATCATGTCCGCCTTATCTACTGCCCCCATTTTGCAACTATAGTCAAGCACACAGTGTGGTTTGATCTTTCTCTCTCCCGTCAGGTGGTCCACCTTCCCTGTGGCTCTCTCTTCGATTGGTCTCCTCCACTATGTGTCCCAACAGCTCCTCTGTCAGAAACAACTTGAAGCACTGTCTCAGAGGGAGATGGCAAGGGGCTTTGCAGTCCAGACTGGGACTCATCAAAGCCAACAGCAGGGCCAGGAGGGGTGAAAGGGCTGCCGTACTTCACCACCAGCATCTTCAGAAGGACCTGGGACTTCATTGATGTGCAAGCAGGACTCAGATTGAGGGTTCTAAATGGCCACAAGGTTGGGGGGCAGCCCCTCACTGTATCTGTAAGAATCTGATTACTCACTTTCATAATTAGAATCATTGTCAGAATATATAAAAATCAGCATTTGTGAGTTGTCTCCTTTTGAAAGACATTGTTAATGCTGCAGCTTAGCCCGCTAACCACATACATAAACAACAACACTGAATGGATCCAAGTGAGAGTCGGGGTGATGTGATTGGATGCCGGTGTGGTGATACTGATAATTTGTCTCAACAGATGGTTTGTTTACATAGCAGTTCAGGATAATTAACGTGGCAGGTTAGGCAAACTAATGAAGTAGGTAAGGTGAATTAACATTGGAGGTTAAGAGAATGAGGTTCAGGTTAAGAAAAGGGTTAGGGTTAGGCTTAGCTACAATGCTACAGTTGTCACCAACTGTTGATCCCGACACGGCCACTAGATGGAGCTGTTGTAGGCCTAGCTGCTCCATCTAGCCACAATGGTAGAAATGTAAACAAACCATATGTGGCGACAAATCATCAGTATCATAACACCGGCAAGGGTCACTTGTATCAGTAAATTAAACATGACGGCATACACAAACTCTCCACCGTCGAATTCCTTTTAACTTTTAGAAAGTATTTTACTAAATTATTTTGATCACTGGTAAGCTCACTTGTGCTGTGATGAATTGTAAATAGTAATTGCTCACTCTTTACTCAGTTAGCACTAGGACGAATGTAGCCTACATTTTCCGATTTGGATGAGAATTGTGTTATGCTGTTGTTACTTCTGTGAATGTCTGAACATTGCATCCAGAAAATACACAGACACAAACAGACACACACACACGCACACAATTACCTCTGACGGCCGATGAACGAGATGTACAAACTCTAAGTGTACACCACTAATCTAAACTATTGCATAAACCTGTCTACACACACACACCACTAACATAAACCATCACATAAAAATGTCTCCAGCTGACATAAAACAAGCTAACAGACAAATATACAGATTGGTTTGCATCACACACAGCCATTACATCTAAACATCCTTTAGGGCGATATAAGTGAGCAGTAATCGCCCATGACACGGGTAGCATCTATTTCCTGAGGGGATGCACGTTTCACCAGTTTTACAGTGGTTTTCCAACTAATACAGAAACTGACCTTTCAACATGCTGTTTTAAAAATAGCAACGCACGGAAATAAAGGGGAGCTCCTCAGACATGAGCAGTGCACACTTAAACACACACACACAGTCACTCTCAAATACACACTATCCCCTCCCTCCCACGTGTGCACACACACACGGACACAAACCCACACACACACACACACACACTTTCCCTCTCTCTGTCTGCCTTCTGACACCTGGGTCAATGTCTGCTCAGGAAAATGCTCTGCTCTGCTATCGACAGGCAGCTGGAATTAGATTTGTTACAGCCGTCCATCAATCTCGTACGAAGATCACACTAGCTCTCCAGTATGAATACAGGCTGTTGTCTGTAAATGAAGAGTGACAACATAGCATGGATAGCTGCATCTGCTTCATGAAATGAATGTCACAGGAATCTGCCAAATCAAATCAAATGTATTTGTCACATGTGCCAAATACAACTGGTGTAGACTTTACCGTGAAAGGGTAATAAAATAAAATACACAAGAATGGAGCTATATTCAATGGTTCTTCCTATAAACGTTTTGAGCTTATGCCGTGACCTTTGGTGGTAGATGGTGGCATTCTAAACTGTGGCACAAATTTACTATATTCTTTGTAAATTAATGGAGGTGTTTTCAGTCTGAGAGTCTCTCTTCTCTGGCACTAGAGTCCTGCATCAGGCAACAACAACAACAAAAACAGTCGGTGGTTCCAAAACTAGTAAGAATAATGAGTTTTAGTACAAGGACATCTGCTTGGAAATGTGTGTGTGCACGCCATGAAGACAACGCGCACCTGCTAATATCGCATCCTATTGAACATACTTCTTTCCATATGAAATATTATAGTTTGATTACATTTTCGATGTACCGATTCCATGGCACATGGTTTATGAATTGACATGCAAAACGACGCCGGATTCAAAACTCTGAATTTTTCTATTTAAATTATTATACAAAATTCTTGCAATCAATAGAATGTTATATCTAAGGGGGGATACAACAATTATTATTATTTTTATTATTATTAACCCTGCATTACTTTTGTATAAATCCTCAAAATGTTATTAGATCTACTGGAACATTTTATTGATCTGCACATATTTTCATTTAGAAGACGCCTCTTAATGAGTTCCAAGAGCCGTGTCATACCAATTATTATTGGATTATTCACCATGGCAAAATCTTGCTAGTATAACATAGAACATTTTATCAAATTCAATAATATATTTGTACCACTGTAGATGCTGTGTTTTTTATTTACAGTAGTAATAGACAGCTGGAGGCATTTTGAAAACATCTTTTCAAACACTTGTTTTTCACAAGGGCTATAAGCAGGACAATAGACACGATGTGGTCCCAAAAACACCTCTCTGACATAGGGTTCAGCAAATCTCTTGATGATGTCATTGAATGTCTCGCCAGCTTTGATCCATGCCTGGGCCTGCAGCACGCATAGTTCTTTGCTTGTCAGACGAATCATTTGGTTGAAAGTACAGATCAGTACAAAACAAGAGAACACACATGGTTAATGTTCTGAAAAATATATATATTTATATAAAATGTCTTGCAGAGCCTTTCCATAAGTCCACGCAAGTTTCTTCAACTGTCTTCTGACTGTGATTAGAGTGATGTTGATGTTGTGCCATGATGCCAGCAGATTCCATATTTCCTTAGCCGATCGCTCATTATCTTCAACCATCAGTGAGTCGATGCCTTGAATAGTCTCGCTGGAAATGGATTACAATGTAAAAATGTGCAGCATACTGTAAAAAACAGCTGTCAATTTATTTAACAATTATTTTTAACATTATTAGGCCTACTTTACAGTATTGTAGATAACTGTACCTGTTCATTTTCCTGGGCTTTTGCAATCAGCGTAACGCAAGCGAATAGCACTGTCCGTGACCATAAACCCCAAGTCTAACAGTATTTTACCGACATGTTACATTTTTTAAGGCTCCTTTCTTTTCTCTGTGCTGGAGTTCTTTTAAACCTGTTAGGGAGCGGCGGCAGGGAGGTTTGGAGAGTCTGGCGTGCCCAAAGTAAAATGCCTGTTCCTCAGGACCAGAAACTAGGATATGCACATGATTAGTACTATTGGATAGGAAACACTCCGAAGTTTCTAAGAGTGTTAAAATATTGTCTGTGAGTATAACAGAACTGATTTGGCAAGGGAAAACCTGAGAAAAATCCATCCGGAAAATGTGATTCTGTAAAGTGACACTTTATTAAAGACATGCTATAGAAAGGAGGGGGGATCCAGCTCCCAGATTGCAGTACCTATGGCTTCCACTAGATGTCAACAGTCTTTAGACGAGGTTTCAGGCTTTTATTTAGAAAAACGAAGGAGTAAGAGATGTTTTGGTAAGTGGACTAAGGAAGTGACTTTTGTCTTTGGCGCACGGGACCGAGAGCGGGCGCTTCGGTTTTTTCCTTTTTTATCGCCCAGGATATTATCCGTATGAAATATTATTGTTTATATACATATTAGTGTACCTAAGGATTGATTAGAAACGTTGTTTGGACAAAGTTTATAGATATGTTTTTTGCGCTTTCAATGTTCTGTATATTGGACGAGTGAGAAGGTGGATTTCTGAACAAAATGCGCCACCAAACTGAGCTTTTTAGGACATAAAGAGGGACTTTTTCGTACAAAAGGAACATTTATTGTGTTGCTGGGACCCTCTGGATTGCCATCAGATGAAGATCTTCAAAGGTAAGCGATTTATTTTATTGCTATTTCTGAGTTTTGTGACACCCCGTGCTGGTTATGTTATTATGCTAATTGTATATGTGTGCGGGCGCTGTCCTCGGACAATCAAATGCTATGCTTTTGCCGTAAAGCCTTTTTGAAATCTGACAATGCTGTGAGATTACCAAGATTCTAAGCTTTTGAAGAGTGTGCAACACTTGTATTTTCATGAATGTTTAATATTACTACTTTTGTATTTTGAATTTAGCGCTCTGCATTTTTCCGGATGTTGCCGTAGGTGGGGCGACAGCGCCCCACTGCTCCCTAAGATGTGTTAAGAATATAAAAGAAGCCGTCTACCCTTGATGGGCTTTCAGCAGGCCAATAGCAGGTCAATAGACTCTTACCGAGTCCACCAAATGCATTGTTTTCTAACCACATCTGGATAGCTCCATAACGAATGACTATGGGAATAAATATCACTGAAAGACAGAAATATTGGAATCAAATAGGCTAATGAAGGCAACACATTGTTGCTTACTGGAACACCCAAAGTCACCCAAAAGCACTGTTTTGCGCAGCTCTGAGATAAGCATGGGGAATGGTCTTGATAAATCAATTCAATTTTATTTCTTTACAGAACCTCTGTTTGGGTATTGGTTAGCCTACAATTAGGGTGTGGAAAAGCTGTGAGTTACTCTTTTCAAAATTCTTGAAGCTCTGTCAAATTGGTTGTTGATCATTGCTAGACAACCATTTTCAGGTCTTACAATAGATTGTCAAGTAGATCTAAGTTAAAACTGTAACTCGTCCACTCAGGATCATTCACTGTCTTCTTGATAAGCAACTCCAGTGTAGATTTGGCCTTGTGTTTTAGGTTACTGAAATGTGAATTCATCTCCCAGTGTCTGATGGAAAGCATTTTTGCCTGCGCTTGGCTCCATTCCGTTTCTTTTTTTATCCTGAAAATGTCCCCAGTCCTTAACGATTACAAGCATTCCCAAAACATGATGCAGCTACCACTATGTTGGAACATATGGATAGTGGTACTCAGTAATGTGTTGTATTGGATTTGCCCCAAACAAAACATTTTGTAAATAGGACAGAAATGTCTATGCTTTGCCACAGTTTTTGGAGTATTATTTAGTGCCTTGTTGCAAACAGGATGCATGTTTAGGAATATTTTTATTCTGTACAGACTTCCTTCTTTTCACTCTGTCAATTAAGTTACTTTTGTAGAGAAACTACAATGTTGTTGATCGATCCTCAGTTTTCTCTTATCACAGCCATTAAACTCTGTAACTGTTTCTAAAGGCACCATTACAATTTTTACCAATAGGTGCCCGTCCCTGGTCTTTGCGGTTGAATCTGTGCTTGAAATTCACTGCTCGACCGAGGGACCTTACAGTTAATTGTATGCGTGGGGTACAGAGATGAGGTAGTCATTAAAAAATCATGGTAAACCCTCTTAAAGCACACAGAGTGCAACTTATTATACTGACTTGTTAAGCACATTTTTACTCCTGAACTTATTTAGGCTTGTCATAAAAAGGGGTTGAATACTTATTGACTTATTTCAGCTTTTCATTTTTTATTAATTAGTAAAAATGTCTAAAAACATAATTCAACTTGGACATTATTGGGTATTGTGTGCTGGCCAGTGTGTGCCCCCAAATAATCTAAATGTAATCAATTTTAAATGCATACTGTAACACAACAAAATGTGGAAAAAGTCAAGGGGTGCGAATACCTTTTGAGTGTGCGTAGGGACAGTGCAAGATAGAGTCAGTGCAGATATGTTGGATACTCTTAATTGACTATTTAGAAGTCTGGCTATTTAGCGGTCTTATGGCTTGCGGGTAGAAGCTGTCCCGGAGCTGATTCTCTGGTACTGTTTACCGGACGGTAGCAGAGAGAAGTCTATGAATTGGGTAGCTGGAGTCTTTGGCAATTTTTCGGGCCTTCCTCTGACACTGCTTGATATAGAGGTCCTGGATGGCAGGGAGCTCGGCCCCAGTGATGTACTGGGCTGTCTGAACCACACTCTATAGCACTTTGCAGTCAAGGGCGGTGCATGCTGCCAGTCAACTTGCTCTCAGTGGTGCAGCTGTAGAACCTTTTGAGGATCCGAGGGCCCATACCAAATATTTTCTGCCTCCAGAGGGGGAAGAGGCGATACAGTTCCCTCTTCACGACTGTATGGGTGTCTGTGAACCATGTTTAGTCCTTAGTGATGTGGACGCCAAGGAACACGACCCACTCCACAACAGCTGTGTCGATGTGGATGGGGGCGTGCTCTCCCCTCTTTTTCCTATAGTCACGATCAGCTCCTTGGTCTTACTGATGTTGAGAGAAAGGTTGTTGTCCTGGCACCACACTGCTAAGTCTCTGACGATCGCTGTCTGTGATCAGGCCTACCACCATCGTGTCGTCAGCAAACTTGATGATGGTGATGGAATCGTGCGTGGCCACATAGTTGTGGGTGAACAGGGAGTTCAGGAGGGGACTAAAAACACACCCCTGAGGAGCCCCCGTGTTGAGGGTCAGCATGGCGGAGGTCTTGTTGCCTACACTCCCACCTGGGTCTGGCCCATCCCGAAGTCCAGGATCCAGGTGCAGAGGGAGGGGTTCAGTCCCAGGGACCCTAGCTAGGTTATTTCACCTCTTGTCCAGGTGGAAGATGGCAGTGTGAAGTGCATTTGAGATTGTGTCATCTGTGGATCTGTTGGGGCAGTATGCGAATTGGATTGGTCCAGGGTGTCTGGGATGATGGAGTTGATGTGTGTCATGACCAGCCCTTCAAAGCACTTCATAATTACAGATGTGTGTGCTACAGGGCAATAGTAATTTAGGCAGGTTACCTTTGAGCTCTTGGGAACAATGGTGGTCAGCTTGGAACATGTTGGGATTACAGACTGGGACAAGGATAGATTGAAAATGTCTGTGAAGACACTTGCCAGCTGGTCTGCACATGCTTTGAGAACACGCCCTGATATTTCGTCTGGCACAACGGCCTTGTGATTGTTAACCTGTTTAAACGTTTTGCTCACATCGGCCACAGAGAGCGACATCACACAGTTATCCAGAAAAACAGAGGCTTTTATGTTAGGCACAGTGTTATATTCCTCAAAACGTGCATGAGAGGCATTTAGCTCGTTTGGGAGTTCTGCATCACTGGGCAACTTATGGCTGGGTTTCACTATGTAATCCTTTATCGTCTGCAAGCCCTGACACATATGTGACCCGTTTCAGGAAACTAGACATATGTTGCAAGTCACAACTTCACAGGAAAGCCATTTGAACATTTATTTAATTTTTTTATCAAAATCCGTTTTTGGGCAGAAATACCTTCTGGAACGTGAACTTTCATGTCCCTTAATAACAAACTTGTATGCCATCTGTATATACAAATAACATTGTTAAATTACGAGCCTTGTGGGTAAACCACAGAAAAAGAGCGCAACCTTTCCACTGGCCATGATTGGCTGAGATAATGAGTGGGCTGGACATGCGGAGAGATGCGTTCGGATTGGTCTGCCAAATAGAAGGGTTCTGTCTATTTGAGCTCAGTCTGTGTTGGTAATCCTGTCGAACGTGGCTTTTTTTTAATGCATAAGCGTTGCTCTCCACTTTCTGGAGGATCGAGTGTTTTTTTTATGATAGCTAAAGAGATGTCGAAAACACCTGTTTCCAGATTACGTCTTCAAACTAAGGGCATTTGTTGCATGGATCCGTGACAGGGAGACGCGTCCATCATGCATGATGATGTATACAGGTAAGATAGTCTAGCTAGCTACATTTTCAGATATTACACATTTCTAATTTAAAGTGTACTATTAGCTAGCTAACTAACGTTAGCTGGCTGGCTCCCTAGCTAACGCTACGTGTATGACATTATTATTCAATGTTGTTTAACTTGCTAACTTTAGCTGGCTGGCTCGTGATGTTTGGGATATTACACATTGTTTACCGAGCTAGGTTAATTGTTTACCTAGCTAGCTATCTACATGTCTTAAGCTAACGTGTACTGTTAGCTAGCGTTAGCTGGGTGGCTCCCTAGCTAATGTTAGGTGGCTGTCTCGTTATCTAACGTTGTGACGTGTGTGGTCTTACATGTTGTTTTCCTAGCTAGTTAGCTACATGTCTTAAGTTGAAGTGTACTGTTAGCTAGCTAATGATAGCTGGCTGGCCCCCTTAACTAACGTTGCGTGTATGGCATTATTATTTGTATCCCAGATCCGTTGGCTTTGCTAGTTATAACCGTTAACGTTAGCTAGCTAACACTGAACCTGTTTGGTTTAGCTCCCAGCAGATTCATGCAGGATAGTAATGATTTGATTTGGCACTGTTCATTGTTGTTTAACTCCTGACACTACCCGGTGAAATGCAAGGTGCCAAATTCCCAAATCCAAAAGTTGAATTACTAAACATTCATCAATATACAAGTGTTGCATAGTCATCAAAAGCTCTGCTTCTTGGCAATGTCACAGCGTTGTCAGATTTCAAAAAGGCTTTAAGGTGAAAGCACAACATTTGATTGTTTGAGGGTAACACTTCCAATATTTTCCCATTAGCATAAATTCATAAACCATCGCAGTTCACACAAAACACATTTCACAGCAAAAACAAATCCCTTACCTTTTGAAGAACTTCTGCTGAGGGCTTCCCAAGTGTCCAACGAAGACATCCAATGGTTCTTTTGTTAGAAAAAGTCATTTATTATATCCATAAATCTCAGTTTGGTTGGCGCATTATGTTCATAAAATACAGCGTCCACTCGCCCATTGAACCGTGAAGAGAACCGTTCAACCTATACAATTGTCCAAGAACAATCAAACATCATTGATAATGTATCCTTAGGAATACTTGTATGTATATTTACTATAATATTTCAACTGGATTATAAACTGGACGATAGGAAAATAAAAAAAACACATCGCGCGCGAGCCCATGAACGCGCTTCCTCTTCTGTTGACATCCGATGACCACTTCGAAATTCTTCTTCTATTACCATCCAGAGCAACTAAACATCATCAAACACTGTCTAGAGACGGTTGACATCCAGTGGAAGCAATAGGTACTGCAATCTTACTCCTATATATGTCTGTTTTCAATAGGGAGGGGTTCCAAATGAGGCAATGTGTCAAAAAAACCTTTTACCAGGACAGAAATTCCTCGGGTTTTCGCCTGTTATATCAGTTCTGTTATACTCACAGACAATATGTTAACACTCTTAGAAACTTCAGAGTGTTTCCTATCCAATAGTACTAATTATGTGCATATCCTATTTTCTGGGCCTGAGTGGGAGGCATTTTACTTTGGGCATGCCAGACTCTCCAAAACCGTCACCTCGGGAGCCGCTCCCTAAGAAGTTAACTAGCTAACGTTAGGTGGCTGGCTTGTTAGCTAATGTTGTGACGTGTGTGATCTTACATGTTGTTTACCTAGTTAGGTTCATTGTTTAACCAGGTAGCTAGCTACATGTCTTAAGCTAAAGTGTACAGCTAGCTACATGTCCTAAGCTAAAGTGTACAACACCTGTTGAATATGGCCGGTGTCAGTAAACATTGGCAAAATAGCATAATGAAATTGTTGCCAGCAGAGCTGTGTCAAGTGTGCGCATCAAGTGTGCGCTCTGAACGCTCCGAGAACGAAACTATATGGGTGGGGCTAAAGCTTAAGAGGGTGTGAACGATGCTGTATGGGTGTAAACAAAGAAGAGCTCTCTCACCGAAACACTAAAATGAAATTTTCTCAAAAGTGAGTTTAAAAGTTTAGCAACTTTCAAAGCAGAATTACTTTCCCATTGTTCCTCAACTGTAGTGTATGATATACCATTTCTAGCTCTGAGTCTCAACTTTTATCCAAAGTAAAAAACACAATTTCAAATGTTGCTACATAAGACCTAATTGAGCCGGTCAAATCAAATTGTATTTGTCACATACACATGGTTAGCAGATGTTAATGCGAGTGTAGCGAAATGCTTGTGCTTCTAGTTCCGACCATGCAGTAGTATCTAACAAGTACAAATTCACAACAACTACCTTATACACACAAGAGTAAAGGAATGAATATGAGTATGTACATATAAATATATGGATGAGAGATGCTGACCGGCGTAGGCAAGATGCAGTAGATGGTATATAGTACAGTATATAAATATGAGATGAGTAATGTAGGATATGTAAACATATAAATGGCATTGTTTAAAGTGGCTAGTGATACATTTATTTCCTAAAATTCTAATTATTAAAGTGTCTAGAGATTTGAGTCGATGGCCGAACGGCATAGGCAAGATTCAGTAGATGGTTTAGAGTACAGTGTATACATTTGATATGAGTAATGTCGGATATGTAAACATTATATACAAAATTGTTTAAAGTGGCTAGTGATACATTTGTTACATCCAATTCCTATTATTTAAAGTGGCTAGAGATTTAAGTCAGTATGTTGGCAGCAGCCACTCAATGTTAGTGATCACTGTTTAACAGTCTGATGGCCTTGAGATAGAAGCTGTTTTTCTCTCGGTCCCAGCTTTGATGCACCTGTACTGACCTCGCCTTCTGGATGATAGTGGGGTGAACAGGCAGTGGCTCGGGTGGTTGTTGTCCTTGATAATTTTTTTGGCCTTCCTGTGACATCGGGTGGTGTAGGTGTCCCGGTGATGCGTTGTGCAGTCTTCACTACCCTCTGGAGAGCCTTACGGTTGTGGGCGGAGCAGTTGTCATACCAGGCGGTGATACAGCCCGACAGGATGCTCTCGATTGTGCATCTGTAGAAGTTTGTGAGTGTTTTTGGTGACAAGCCAAATTTCTTCAGCCTCCTGAGGTTGAAGAGGCGCTGTTGCGCCTTCTTCACCACGCTGTCTGTATGGGTGGACCATTTCAGTTTGTCCGTGATGTGTACGCCGAGGAACTTTCCACATTCTCCACTACTGTCCCGTCGATGTGGATAGGGGGGTGCTCTGTCTCCTGTTCCCTGAAATCCACGATCATCTCCTTTGTTTTGTTGACGTTGAGTGAGAGGTTATTTTCCTGACACCACACTCCGAGGGCCCTCACCTCCTCCCTGTAGGCCGTCTCGTCGTTGTTGGTAATCAAGCCTACCACTGTAGTGTCGTCAGCAAACTTGATGATTGAGTTGGATGCGTGCTTGGAAACGCAGTCATGGGTAAACAGGGAGTACAGGAGAGGGCTGAGAACGCACCCTTGTGGGGCCCCAGTGTTTAGGATCAGCGAGGTGGAGATTATGTTTCCTTACCCTCACCACCTGGGGAAGTCCAGGACCCAGTTGCACAGGGCTGGGTCGAGACCTAGGGTCTCGAGCTTAATGACGAGCTTGGAGGGTACTATGGTGTTAAATGCTGAGCTATAGTCGATGTACAGCATTCTTACATAGGTATTCCTCTTGTCCAGATGGGTTAGGGCAGTATGCAGTGTGATTGCGATTGCGTCGTCTGTGGACCTATTGGGACGGCAAGCAAATTGGAATGGGTCCAGGGTGTCTGGCAGGATGGAGGCGATATAATCCTTGACTAGTCTCTCAAAGCACTTCATGATGACGGAAGTGAGTGCTACAGAGCGATAGTCATTTAGCTCAGTTACCTTAGCTTTCTTGGGAACAGGAACAATGGTGGCCCTCTTGAAGCATGTGGGAAAAGCAGACTGGGATAGGGACTGATTGAATATGTCCGTAAACACACCAGCCAGCTGGTCTACGCATGCTCTGAGGACACGGCCAGGGATGCCATCTGGGCCAGCAGCCTTGCGAGGGTTAACACATTTAAATGTTTTACTCACGTTGGCTGTGGTGAAAGAAAGCCCGCAGGTTTTGGTAGCGGGCCGTGTCAGTGGCACTGTATTGTCCTCAAAGCGAGCAAAGAAGTTGTTTAGTTTGTCTGGGAGCAGGACGTCGTGGTCCCAGACGGGGCTGGTTTTCTTTTTGTAGTCCGTGATTGACTGTAGACCCTGCCACATTCCTCTCGTGTCTGAGCCGTTGAATTGTAACTCTATTCTAAGGAAGTTAGAATAACAATGATCCAGGATTTTACCAGCCCAGGTGGCACATTCGATATGCTGATAAAATTTAGGGAGCCTTGTTTTCAAATTAGCCTTGTTAAAATCCCCAGCCACAAGAAATGCATCCTCAGGATATGTGGTTTCCAGTTTACATAGAGTCCAATGGATTTCATTCAGTGCCGTCAATGTGTCAGCTTGAGGGGGGATATACACGGCTGTGACTATAATCGAGGAGAATTCTCTTGGTAGATAATGCGGTCGGCATTTGATTGTAAGGAATTCTATTTCAGGTGAAAAAAAGGACTTGAGTTCCTGTATGTTGTTATGATCCCACCATGTCTCGTTAATCATAAGACACACACACCCACCCTTCTTCTTACCAGATAGATGTTTGTTTCTGTCGGCGCGATGCGTGGAGAAACCAGGTGGCTGTACCGACTCAGATAACGTGTCCTGAGTGAGCCATGTTTCCGTGAAGCAAAGAACGTTGCAGTTGCCGATGTCTCTCTGGAAGGCAACTCTTTCTCGTATTTCATCCACCTTGTTGTCCAGAGACTAGACATTGGCAAGTAAAATACACGGGAGAGGTGCACGATGTGCCCGTCTACGTAGCCTGACCAGAAGACTGCCACGTTTCCCCCTTCTCCGGCGCCGCCGTTGTTTTGAGTCGCCGGCTGGGATCCAGTCTATTGTCCTGGTTGGTGGACCAAACAGAGGATCCGCTTCGGGAAAGTCGTATTCCTGGTCGTAATGTTGGTAAGTTGACGTTGCTCTTATATCCAATAATACCTCCCGGTTGTATGTAATAAAACTTAATATTTCCCGGGGTAACAATGTAAGAAGTAATACATAAAAAAACAAAATACTGCATAGTTTCCTGAGAACGTGAAGCGAGGCGGCCATCTCTGTCGGCGCCGGAAACTTTATCGGTCACATATATGACATTGGGATTACTCCGAATATCACACATGGACACTTCCTATGGCTAAATATGTGACTCACCACCTGGATTCGGTCTTGTGTAGCAACATTTGAATTTCTGTTTTTTACATTGGATAAAAGTAGAGACTCAGAGCTACAAAATGGTATATCATACACTGCATTTGAGGAAACAATGGGAAAGTAATTCTGCTTTGAAAGTTGAGAAAGTTTGAGAAAACCGTCTTTCAATGTTTTGGATCTACTATTACAGTGTGTTATCCAGAGCGTTGGTAGCTAGGTAAACAAAGAATACTAACACATGACATAATGTTAGTTAGCGAGCCAGCCAGGTAATGTTAGCTAGCTAGCTAACAGTACACTAACTTGAAACGAAAATACTTTGTCAAAATTAGAGTGGTCTTTTGATAAGATATGTAGCTAGCTAGCTAGCTAAACAATGGATCATAATCACAACTCATGACGTTACTACCCTGCATGAATCTGCAGGTAGCTAACCAACCAGGTTCTATGGCTAAACTAGTCAAGCATATGTGTAAATTCAGAGTGTTAAGCTCTTGAAGCTTTAGTGCGCACACTGGACTCTATGGCCAAGGAGTAGGGTTGATCCGAGCTTCTAACCTCACAATAGCAGTCAAGCACCCAAGCTAATTGGCTAACATTGGCTAGCTTGCTAGGTACTTCCAGACACAAATGATAACACCTCACTCGGACCATTTTACTCGCCCTAGCAGAGCTGGTTAGGCTGTTTTCATGTTATCCAGAGCGTTGGTGACTGTGCTGCTGGCAACAATTTAATTAAGTTTTTTTGATGAAGTTTAGTGACACCGGCATTATTAAACTGCTCATATTTAACTGGTGTATCAGTTATTTTGCGCTGCCAGAGGAGAGTGCTCTGAAATGTTACTACAAACGCATCCATATCACATACAATGCATTATGCTCTTGACTGAGGTCCATATCAGGATCTTGATATACTTTTTGATATGCTAAATAAGGACAATTTCTGATGATTATTTGAGTTTGAGGACATTTGGACAATAATTGGACAAATATTATATCCATATTTAATTATTTCAGACCCTAGCTAAACCTTTTGTGTTCAATCTGCATAAAGGCACATGCAAACATAAATCTAAGAGCACTGTAACTGGTAGACTAGCAACAAAAATCAAGTATTTTCTGCTGTGGAGTTTTGTCATTTTTTTATTTTTGTTAACGGTGTGTGGTTGAACTGATAACTGCAGAAACAAAAAAGTGAGAAGCTGTGCAGAAAATACCTCAAAGAAGTTAACGCTAAAGTGAGTACCTAATTTGAGACTACATTAGATAATTTGGCCAGCAGGCAGTAGGTGGTTAACGGTGGCTAGCAAAATTTCGTACATCGCAGTGTTCTGTACACTAGACCTTAGCTTTGCGCCCAAAAAATGTAATACTTCCACATCAACTGTAATATTAATACCGATATAAAGCACAACTTATCCCCTAGCAAAATCAATGATGAGACCTTTATGCTGCCCCTCTCTGCATGATTGAAGAAGGCAATGGAGCTCCACCGGGTCTTTTTAAAAATGGAGGGGGTAGCGAAGGCTACTAAGTGATAGTGAAAGGGGAAGATATGTCATGTGGGGAAACAGCTTTTTTCACCCGATTTATCCAACTACTCACATCTAAAATGAAAATAAAACACTATAAAGAGTTTATATAATGTCTCATTACATACAGTACCTATTTGGTTTGTATCGAATTTTAATGTGGTTTTTAGGGCGGCGCTAAAGTTATCTTCACGTTATCTTCAAGTAAACTGCGGCTGTCACAGCTTTTGAGAGTCATGATGGCTCGTAGTAATGCCGAGAAAAATTTACTATTGATTGAATTAACTATTGATGATTTCACGAGTAATTAACTTTAGACTCACCACTGGTGGAAAGACACTGTACGGCACACAATGAGTTGCATAATGCGTGCCATAAGTTGTGACACATCCCATCAGACGGGTCAGTTTTTTCATATTTTCTCGAATACTATTGGCCGTTACCATATCAATCAACACTTGAATAGAAACATAGTTTACACCCTGCATTTTGATGCCAACACAGTCGCTACAGTCCAATTAGATGTATATGCAGCCTCAATTGAATGCCGTGGTTACACAAAAAGGTTTACAGAACAGTGTTAGCTACCGTTAAAAGCTAACTGGTAACCTAGCTAGCTAACATTCATGAGTTTTTTCGTCATGAATGAAGCAGGTAGAGTAGCTACCTTGTGATATGGTTATGTGAAATTGCTATATTTTCTTGCAATAGCAACACATTTTGATTCATGATTTAAGCATTGACAATTTGGAGTGGATCACAGACCAACACTTACATCACGTTGGGTCTGGACTGCGAGGGACCCCCACCACTGACGACTCTAACTTCACCAATCGCATCTATCATCCATAACAAACAGGGTAGGCAGAAAACATGTTGTGATTGGAGAGCAGGATTTGCTATGCTGCATTGTTTCAAGAGAAATGGCAGAGATGTGCTTTGGATTAAATATGACAAATTTTCCGTGCCACTGAATATGGTGCAAATCTAAAATATGTCACCTTCATGTGAAGAAGCATTATTTCCTGCGCCTGAACAGGTAAAACAATTTGGGCGCAGGACATTGATTGTGAGTCAGATATACCCCATTTTTGGTCAGACATATGAGGATTAATATTACTACATAAGGATATCAATGAAATTATGTTTTTTTTTTAGATATATGGATGCATAAATGATCAGGTAATGACTACAGACATGATACATTTCGAAAAGTATGTGGAATCGTTCATGCCTAAGTATAAAGGCTTAGATATGTCAGCATGTTGACACACCCTTTCCAGAGTTAAAATATTTGACAAATATATAAGCGCATCAGGGGGATGTCTTGAAGGGATCTCACCCCAGATATCTCCCTGGGCTCATACAGTCAGAAGTTTACATACACCTTAGCCAACTACATTTAAACTCAGTTTTTAACAATTCCTGACATTTAATCCTAGTAAAAATTCCATGTCTTGGGTCAGTTAGGATCACCACTTTATTTTAAGAATGTGAAATAATAATAGTAGAGATAATTATTTATGTCAGCTTTTATTTCTTTCATCACATTCCCAGTGCGTCAGAAGTTTACATACACTCAATTAGTATTGGGTAGCGTTGCCTTTAAATTGTTTAACTTGGGTCAAACATTTCGGGTAACCTTCCACAAGCTTCCCACAATAAGTTGGGTGAATTTTGGCCCATTCCTCCTGACAGAGCTGGTGTAACTGAGTCGGGTTTGTAGGCCTCCTTGCTCGCACACGCTTTTTCAGTTCTGCCCAAACATTTTCTATAGGATTGAGGTCAGGGATTTGTGATGGCCACTCCAATACCTTGACTTTGTTGTCCTTAAGCCATTTTGCCACAACTTTGAAAGTATGCTTGGGGTCATTGAAGATTTGGAAGACCCATTTGCAACCAAGCTTTAACTTCCTTACTGATGTCTTGAGATGTTGCTTCAATATATCCACATAATTTTCCTTCCTCGTGATGTCATCTATTTTGTGAAGTGCACCAGTCCCTCCTGCAGCAAAGCACCCCCACAACATGATGCTGCAACCCCTGTGCTTCACGGTTGGGATGGTGTTCTTTGGCTTGCAAGCCTTTTTCCTCCAAACATAATGATAGTAATTTTTGCCAAACAGTTCTATTTTTATTTCATCAGACCAGAGGACATTTCTCCAAAAAGTACAATCTTTTTCCCCATGTGCAGTTGCAAACAGTAGTCTGGCTTTTTTATGGCGGTTTTGGAGCAGTGGCTTCTTCCTTGAGGTTATGTCTATATAGGACTCGTTTTACTGTGGATGTAGATACTTTGTACCTGTTTCCTCCAGCATCTTCACAAGGTCCTTTGCTGTTGTTCTGGGATTGATTTGCACTTTTTGCGCCAAAGTACATTAATCTCTAGAAGACATAACGCGTCTCCTTCCTGAGCGGTATGATGGCTGTGTGGTCCCATGGTGTTTATACTTGTGTACTATTGTTTGTACAGATGAACGTGGTACCTTCAGGCGTTTGGAAATTGCTCCCAAGGATGAACCAGACTTGTGGAGGTCTACAATGTTTTTTCTGAGGTCCTGGTTGATTTATTTTCCAATGATGTCAAGCAAAGAGGCACTGGGTTTGAAGGTAGGCCTTGAAATACATCCACAGATACACTTCCAATTGACTCAAATTATGTCTACCAGAAGCTTCTAAAGCCATGACATCATTTTCTGGAATTTTCCAAGCTGTTTAAAGGCACAGTCAACTTAGTGTATGTAAACTTCTGACCCACTGGAATTGTGATAAAGTGAATCATAAGTGAAATAATCTCTCTGTAAACAATTGTTGGAAAAATGACTTGTGAAATGCACAAAGTAGATGTCCTAACCGACTTGCCAAAACTATAGTTTGTTAACAAGAAATTTGTGGAGTGGTTGAAAAACGAGTTTTAATGACTCCAACCTAAGTGTATGTAAACTTCCACTTCAACTGTGCATCTTTTTATCCTACAGCTATTGTAAGCAGTAATCATGAGCCTATAAACCAGTTACACTGTTAGCACTGAGGCTGTGTGCATTAGTAGGAAGACCACATTATGCAGCTCACCCTGCACTATCAGCTCCAATGTAAACAACATGAGTAAATCTTCCCCTGATATGCTTCGCAGTAAAGCATTAAAAACAATCAAGCAACCCAGAAAAGTGCTAATAATAGCTTATATTAGCATATATAGCCTAAGAAACAAGGTCCATGAAGTCAATAACTTGCTCGTAACAGATTACGTTCATATTCTGATTTTGAAAACTCACTTAGGTAATATTTTGATGATACAGGGGTAGCAATACATGGTTATAATCTCTACCGAAAACACAGAAATGCCAACAAAGGCGGTGTTGCGGTCTGTATTCAGAACCACATTCCTGTAAAGCTTAGAGACGATCTAATGCTAAATACTGTTGAAGTAATATGGCTACAGGTTCATCTGCCTCACCTAAAGCCCATTCTTGTGGGAAGCTGCTATAGACCACCAAGTGCTAACAGTCAGTATCTGAATAATATGTGTGAAATGCTTGACAATGTATGTGATATCAACAGAGAATTATATTTTCTGGGTGATTTAAATATTGACTGGCTATCATCAAGCTGCCCACTCAGGAAATAACTTCAAACTGTAACCAGTGCCTGCAACCTGGATGAAGTTGTCAGTCAACCTACCAGGGTAGTTACAAACAGCACAGGAATTAAATTATCAACATGTATTGATCACATCTTTACTAATTCTGCAGATATTTGCTTTAAAGGAGTATCCAAATCCATAGGATGTAGCAATCACAATATAATAGCCATATCTAGGAAAACCAAAGTTCCAAAGGCTGGGCCTAATATAGTGTATAAGAGGTCATACAAGAAGTTTTGTAGTGATTCATATGTTGATGATGTAAAGAATATCTGCTGGTCTGTGGTGTGTAATGAGGAGCAACCAGACGCTGCACTTGATGCATTTATGAAACTACTTATTCCAGTTACTAATAAGCATGCACCCATTAAGAAAATGACTGTAAAAACAGCTAAATCCCCTTGGATTGATGAGGAATTGAAAAATGGTATGGTTGAGAGGGATGAGGGAAAGGTTATGGCAATTAAGTGTGGCAGCCCTACTAATTGGCAAACGTACTGCAAATTAAGAAATCATGTGACTAAACGAAATGAAATGAAAAAGAACTACACTACGAAACAAAGATAAAGTAGTAGTAATGTAGTAAAAAGCTTTGGGGCACCTTAAATGAAATTTGGGGAAAAAAAGCCAACTTGGCTCCTTCATTCATTGGGTCAGTTGGCTCATTCATCACAAAGCCCACTGATATTGCAAACTACTTTAATGACTTTTTCATTGGCAAGATAAGCAAACTTAGGGATGACATGCCAGCAACAAACGCTGACACTACACATCCAAGTATATCGGACCAAATTATGAAAGACAAGAATTGTACTTTTGAATTCCGTAAAGTCAGTGTGGAAGAGGTGATTTTTTTTTTTAAATTGTCTATCAAAAATGACAAGCCACCGGGGGTCTGATAATCTGGATGGAAAATTACTGAGGATAATAGCAGACGATATTGCCACTCCTATTTGCCACATCTTCAATTTAAACCTACTAGAGAGCGTGTGCCCTCAGGCCTGGAGGGAAGCTAAAGTCATTCCACTATCCAAGACTAGTAAAGCCCCCTTTACTGGCTCAAATAGCCAACCAATCAGTCTGTTACCAACCCTTAGTAAACTTATGGAAAAAATGGTGTTTGACCAGATACAATACTATTTCACTGTAAACAAATTGACAACAGAATTTCAGCATGCTTGTAGGGAAGGACACTCAACAAGCACAGCACTTACACAAATGACTGATGATTGGCTGAGAGAAATTGATGATAACATGATTGTGGGGGCTGTCTTGTTAGACTTCATTGCAGCTTTTGACATTATTGATCATAGTCTGCTGCTAGAAAAAACACATCTGTTATGGCTTTACACCCCCTGCCATGATGTGGATAAAGAGTTACTTGTCTAACAAAACACAGAGGGAGTTCTTTAATGGAAGCATTTCAAATATAATCCAGTTAGAATCAGGAATTAACCAGGGTACCTGTTTAGGCCCCTTGCTTTTTAACATTTTTACTAAAGACATGCCACTGACTTTGAGTAAAGCCAGAGTGTCTATATATGCGGATGACTCAACATTATACACGTCAGCTACTACAGAGACTGAAATGACTGCAACACTCAACAAAGAGCTGCAGTTTGTTTCAGAGTGGGTGGCAAGGAATAAGTTAGCCCTAAATATTTCTAAAAACGAAATTCTTTGTATTTGGAACAAAACACCCACTAAACCCTAAACCTCAACTCAATCTTGTAATAGATACTGTGGAAATTGAGAAAGTTGAGATGACTAAACTGCTTGAAGTAACCCTAGATTGTAAACTGTCATGGTCAAAACATATTGATGCAGTAGTAGCTAAGATGGGGAAAAGTCTGTCTATAACAAAGCGATGCCCTACTTTCTTAACAACACTATCAACAAGGCATGTCTTACAGGCCCTAGTTTTGTGGCACCTTGACTACTGTTCAGTCGTGTGGTCAGGTGCCACAAAAATTGATTTTGTAAAATTGTAAAATTGTCTCAGAACAGGGCAGCATGGCTGGTCCTTGGATGTAATCAGAGAGCTAATATTAATAATATGCATGTCAATCTCTCCAAGCTGTAAGTGTAGGAGAGATTGACTTCATCACTACTTTTATTTATGAGAGGTATTGACATGTTGAATGCACCGAGCTGTCTGTCTAAACTACTGGCACCCAGCTCGGACATCCCTGCATAGCCCACAAGACATGCCAAAAGAGGTCTCTTCACAGTCCCCAAGTCCAGAACAGTACTACATAGAGCCATGACTACATGGAACTCTATTCCACATCAAGTAACTGACGCAAGCAGTAAAATTTTATTTAAAAAACAGATAGAAAAACACCTTATGGAACAGCGGGGACTGTGAAGCAACACACACATTGGCACAGACACATGCATACAGACACACACACCCACACCCACACCCACACACGATAACTACACATACACATGGATTGTTGCTTTGGCAGCAGCTGATAGGGATCCATAATAAATACAAATCCAAATGATGGTGTTGGAGTTGTGCTTGACTATGCAGTCGTAGGTGAACAGGGAGTACAGGAGGGGACTAAGCACACACCCCTGAGGGTCCCCCGTGTTGAGGATCAGCGTGGTAGATGTGTTGTTCCTTACCCTTACCACCTGGTTGCAACCCGTCAGGAAGTCCAGGATCCAGTTGCAGAGGGAGGTATTTAGTCCCAGGGTCCTTAGCTTAGTGATGAGCTTTGAGGGCACTATGGTGTTGAACGCTGAGCTGTAGTCAATGAACAGCATTCTCATGTAGGTGCTCCTTTTGTCTAGGTGGGAAAGGGCAGTGTGGAGTGCAATAGAGATTTTGTCATCTGTGGATCTGTTTGGGCGGTATGCGAGTTGGAGTGGGTCTAGGGTTTCTGGGATGATGGTGTTGATGTGAGCCATAACCAGTCTTTCAAAGTACTTCATGGCTTCGATCCTTGGTTAGATCCTGGGCTGTATCACAACCAGCAGTGATCGGGAGTCCCATACGGCGGAGCACAATTGGCCCAGCGTCTTCCGGATTAGGGGAGGGTTTGACCATGGTAGGCCGTCATTGTAAAATAAGAATTTGTTCTTAACTGACTTGCCTAGTTAAATACAGGTTAAATAAAAATATTTATATAAAAATACAGTGAATGCTACAGGTTACTTTGGTGTTCTTGGGCACAGGTACTATGGTGGTCTGCTTCAAACATGTAGGTATTACAGAGTTGGTCAGGGTCAGGCTGAAAATGTCAGTGAAGACACTAGCCAGTTGGTCAGCGCATGCTCTGAGTACACGTCCTGGTAATCCGTCTGGTCCTGCGACCTTGTGAATGTTGACCTGTTTAAAGGTCTTACTCACCTCGGCTACGGAGAGCATGATCACACAGTTGTGCGGAACAGCTGATGCTCTCATGCATGCTTCAGTGTTGCTTGCCTCTCTCGAAGCACGCATAGAGGTCATTTAGCTCGTCTGGTAGGCTCATGTCACTGGGCAGCTCGCGGCTGGGCTTCGCTTTGTAGTCCATAATAATTTGTAAGCCATCCCACATCTGACATCACATTGTTGTATTTAGCTATACAGATTATGTATTTTGGATGCTTACAGTATATTTTAAACGTTTTCAGACAATGCGATAAAAAAGTGCAATACAATTACAAAAAGTTTACTTGAGTTAACTGATTAGCTCTGAGAGTGCCAATTTTATCACGTTAAACAGGATAAATATGGAGACGGAGTGCTAGCTTCTGTTCTTTTCACTGGACTTCTTCCAACGGTCACTGACCAACATATGAAGAAATAATATTTTATTATTCTCTGGTGGGTTAGCCACTCCTATCTGTCATATCTTTAATCTGAGCCTAGAGGAAAGTGTTTGTCCTCAGGCCTGGAGGGAAGCCAAAGTAATTCCGCTACCCAAGAGTGGTAAAGTGGCCTTCACTGGTTCTAACAGCAGACCTATCAGCTTGCTGCCAGCTCTTAGCAAACTGTTGGAAATAATTGTGTTTGACGAAATACAATGCTATTTCTCTGTAAACAAATTAACAACAGACTTTCAGCATGCTTACAGAGAAGGGCACTCAACTTGTACTGCACTGACACAAATGACTGATGATTGGTTGAAATAAATTGATAATAAGAAGATTTTGGGAGCTGTACCGTTAGATTTCAGTGCAGCCTTTGATATTATTGACCGTAACCTGTTGTTGAAAAACGTATGCGTTATGGCTTTTCAACCTCTACCATATTGTGGATTCAGAGCTATCTGTCATGCTGGTATAAAGGATTTGGAGACAGGAGCAGGAATACACAATAAGGGTTTTTAATACACCCAAAACAAACACGTATACAATAACACTGGGCTGTACCCAAACAAAAGAGCGAGGGTAAACCTTGTTGAACGATACGGGACGATACCCGTAATACACAATATAAAAAGCACACAGCATAACAGCTGCACCAACGCATAGGTACTCACACCACCAACGGACATGGGAACAATAACCGACAAAAACAGAGGGCACATATATAACAAACTTATCAGGGGAAATGGGAACCAATGAATCATGTTCAGTGAAGTGAAGCTTAGAAAGCCGGTGACGTAGACCTCCGGAACTGGTGAACAGAATGAGCAGCAGTACCGGGGGGATCCGTGACACTATCCATCTAATAGAACTCAAAGGGTTTTCTTTGATGGAAGCTTCTCTAATGTCAAACATGTAAAGTGTGGTGTTCCGCAGGGCAGCTCTCTAGGCCTACTCATTTATATTTTTACCAATGACCTGCCACTGGCATTAAACAAAGCATGTGTGTCCATGTATGCTGATGATTCAACCATGTACGCATCAGCAACCACAGCTAATTAAGTCAATGAAACCCTTAACAAATAGTTGCAGTCTGTTTTGGAATGGGTGGCCAGTAATAAACTGGTCCTGAACATCTCTACAACTAAGCATTGTATTTGGTACAAATCATTCCCTAAGTTCTAGACCTCAGCTTCATCTGATAATGAATGGTGTGGCTGTTGAACAAGTTGAGGAGACTTGGCGTTACCTTAGATTGTAAATTTTCATGGTCAAAACATATAGATTCAATGGTTGTAAAGATGGGGAGAGGTCTGTTCGTAATAAAGATATGCTGCTTTTTTGACACCACATTCCAAAAAGCAAGTCCTGCAGGCTCTAGTTTAGTCTTATCTTGATTATTGTCCAGTCATGTGGTCGAGTTCTGCAAGGAAAGACCTAGTTAAGCTGCTGCTGGCCCAGAACAGAGCGGCACATCTTGCTCAAATGAACAACAAACCTGGTTTTAAAAAACAGATAAAGCAACACCTCACAGCACAACGCCTCTCCCCTACTTGACCTAGATAGTTTGGTATTGATATGTAGGCTTTTAGTGCCTTTTTTAAAATGTATTTGTTAATTGATCTAGTTCTGTCCTTGAGCTGTTCTTGTCTATTAATGTTCTGTATTATGTCATGTTCATGTTTTGTGTGGACCCCAGGAAGAGTAGCTGCTGCTTTTGCAGCATCTAATGGGGATCCTAATAAAATACCAAAAGTTACCTTTTACCAAATTACATTCCAGAATTTGCAATTCCATATGTGGAAACAGTGCTAATACAACATGTTAACACCACCTTTTCACATGTGAAGATAATAACACTATTTCACCACCACAACATGCAAAGTTAGATTTTCACATGTGGAGTTTTCTTACATGTGAAACTGCAAATGTGATATTTACATGTTTTATTTATTTACATGTGAAAATGCAATTCCACCTGTGAACGTGAGATTTTCACATGAGAAAATGTTTAACATGTGAAACAGCATATCCGATTTTCACATGTGAAACTGAAAGTTTCACGTGAGGTGAAAACATGTTTTTCTTCTCATGTGAAAAGTTGGTGGTAACATGTAAATTCTCAATTTAATACATGTGAAAATATGTTTTCACATAAAATTTAAGCTGAAAATGCGATTTTTTTATGTAAAGGCTCCCCATTCTTTCTCCCCCCTCTCTCTCTCTATCTCTCTCTCTTTCTCTTTCCATGCCCCCTTCTCTCTCTCTGACTCTCATCCACCTCTCTCTCTCTCACTCTTCCCCCCTTCCCCTCTCACTTACTCTTCCCCTTTCCCATTCTCTCTCTGTGGAGTGAGTGAGTAAACGCTGGCAAGTAACACAAATGCTGATGCTAACAATAATACATTAGCATAATAGGTGTGTGAATGTACAATGACAACAATGGAAATTAAATAAATCATGAACAACAAACCTGGTTTGTAATATCCCTGTCACGTTTTTTAAATGTATGTACTGTGTGTATATCAGTTTCTTTTTTTAACCGGCAAATAAAATGCATCAATCAATCAATCAATAAATGCACTGGGAGGTTTACAGCGTAAAAGAAAGGGAATACTCTCGAATGCTTATCAACAAAGCTGTATGATCAGTTCCGGTTGGACTTCAAATGGCTTTGATCACTTCTGAGTTAAGCTTAAAATTATAGCTCACAGCCACAGAGCCATGACATATCTGAGCCTTGTATGGGCCAATTGTATGAGCTCGTAAATATGTCAAACTATCAGGTTAAACATAAAATGTTACCCTAATAGAAGGCACTCTAACATAGCATCCTTTATTTATACTGAACAAAAATATAAATGCAACATGCAAACATTTTAACAATTTTATTGGGTTACAAATCATATAAGGAAATCAGTCAATTGAAATAAATGAATTTGGCCCTAATCTATGGATTTTACATGACTGGGCAGGGGCGCAGCCATGGGTGGGCCTGGGAGAGCATAGGCCCACCCAATGGGGAGCCAGGCACAGCCAATCAGAATATGTTTTCCCCTACAAAAGGGCTTCATTACAGACCAAAATACTCCTCAGTTTCATCAGCCGGTCTGGTCTGGCTGGTCTCAGTTATGAGGCCGGTTGGATGTACTGCCAAATTCTCTAAAATGACATTCGAGGCGGCTTATGGTAGAGAAATTAACATTCAATTATCTGGCAACAGCTCTCGTGGACATTCCTGCAGTTAGCTAGCCAATTGCACATTCCCTCAAAACTTGAAACATCTGTGGCATTGTGCTGTGTGACAAAACTACACATTTTAGAGTGGCCTTTTATTTTCCCCAGCATAAAGTGCACCTGTGTAATGATCATGCTGTTTTTGATATGCCACACCTGTCAGGTGGATGGATTGTCTTGGAAAAGGAGAACTGCTCACTAACAGGGATGTAAACAAATTTGTGCACACAATTTGTGCGTATGGAAAACTTCTGGGATTTTCGATTGCAGCTCATAAAACATGAGACCAACACTTTACATTGTGCGTTTAAATTTTTGTTCAGTATATATTGAAAAGAGCAGGACACATTCTGTTCTCCGTACATCCCCTCTAGGCATTGTGTGAGAGTTTAAGTAACAGAGTTTGATGCATGCGTGCATCCTCACCACTGCAAGGTAATTTATCATTTATACACCCCAAATACAAGCCAGACCTGTATGTCAGGAGGAGATAAAAGCGCCAGTAAAGTCCATACAGCGATGTAAATCACACAGACAGAATCAGGTTTTTTATAGAAAAGGTTGCTGTTTCAGAACACTCTTACCTGCTCTAGAATATCAAGCAGGTCTGCTCATTTAGAACACCCTCATTTACACACATAACCTTCTTTGGGAGGCAGACATGTACTGCACCAAGCGGACAGTAATATACACACCTGACTTTGGTTCCATCTTACAACTAGTGGCAATAGCTAGGGGGAAAGTTTGAGAACTGTTTCCACCCACAGTTGCTCTGATTGGCTACTGAGAGTGTGGGGATGGGAGGATTGGTGAAAAACATGGAAAACATTATTCTCACTGAAAAGTAAACTCCCAAATAAGTTTGTAAGCGTGCATACATGAGTGACAGTACCTCAACAGCTCTATTTCTCACAAATGATGTAATCGGAGAGAGATCAGAGGTCCCGTTCACCCTGACTACCAATCAATACTCCCCACACAGCACTTCCTCCCAGACCGGTGGTTCACACCCATCCACCACCCAACCTACCAACCTGCTCACAAATGTTTTGTTATCTACTTTCCAAACATTACATTTCACACTTAATTACCCTACAACAAAATTGTGTTGATCTGCACAATTTCCCAAAGTGACTGCCTGGGCTGAAACAATGAACAATCAGACAGAGAGCTAGGAATAACAACACACATACACATACACATATTGACCATGCGTCCTAGAGGAGTGATTCATCATGTAGAAGAGAACTCTTCAATGATTATTTCTTCATGAGAAGAAAAATACTCAACAGACATGAATCAATGCTTTCCCTCATAACGGATGTAGATGACTAAAACTCAATGTGGTTCGAATTACTGTAAGGTGAAATTGAATATGTTGTTTGTAAAATACATTGATTCCTCCTCTCCACTTCTCTCCTTTTACCCTGCTCTCCTCTCACCCCTCTCCCCTCTCTTCTCTTTTCCTATCCTTATCCTCTCTCTTCCTCTCCTCTTCCCTTCTCTCCTCTCCTTTTACCCCTTCTTCTCTCCTGATGCACAGTATGAGCATCCTATACTGGGACATACAGGTAACTGCCAAAATAAAGGAAACACTAACACAAAGTCTTAATAGAGTGTTGGGCCACCACCAGAAAAGTTCCAATGCGCCTTAGCATAGATTCTACAAGCGTCTGGAAATCTATTGGAGGGATGTGACACTAATATTCCATGAGAAATGCGGTAATTTTGTGTTTTGTTGATGGTGCTGAAAAATTCTGTCTCAAGCGCAGCTCCAGAATCTCCCAAAGCGTTCAATTGGGTTAACATCTGGTGACTAAGACACACTCTTTAAACCCCCTATGCTCCTTTGAGTCCCCTCTTTCAAAGTCACTGAGATCTCTTCTTCTAGCCATGTTAGCTAAAATAATGGTCAACTGGGCATTTTTATACATGACCCTAAGTATGATGGGATGTTAATTGCTTAATTAACTCAGGAACCTCACCTGTGTGGAAGCACATGCATTCAATATACTTTGTATCCCTCATTTATTCAAGTGTTTCCTTTATATTCGCAGTTACCTACATGTTCTCCACATGAACACAAATAGATGCACATTTTCCAACAAAACAACCCATCAGCACCTGGAGTGAAAATTCCCTAAAATATCCCATCCCTATTCCATCAAGATATGAACGCATATACATCGTGTGTTGACTTTTTGTGAACACTTTTTATATTGCACAAAACAATCGATTAAAAAGCACTTGGGTGTTTCACTTTGTCTTCAGCGGGTTGTGTTGATTGGTATGTACGTTGCCAGGAAATGCCCAGTGCTTTGCCGTGAAGTCTGTTGTGCTGATTTAGCAGGATGTACTGCTGTATGGTGCTCCAGCATCATGCTCCAGGAGTATAAAAGCACACTTGATGACCATCTTTAATCAAAGTCCTTGTGATAACTTGTAATTAAAGGAAAAGAGAGCCTCTCCTGCTTCTCAAATCACCTAACTTAACCCCAAGGCAAGCTCCCATGGCGCTTCTGTATCGGTCTATGTGTCTTTAATGCTCTTTCTCTTTCTCTCTTTGACGCTGTCTCTTTCTTTCACACATGAACAAACAGACAGACAGACACAAACACAGACCCACAAATACACACAAACTCTGTCTCTGTCTTTCTCTCTCTCTATTATTGAAATCCCTACATCACTCTCTCTCCTCCCTTCCAATTGTGATAGATGTAGGCATCTAGGACCAGTGCCCATGGTGGGTAGAGTAGTGACCTGGCACAACCCACACAGCTCAGAGCAGGCACACGGCACGACTGCATGGGGATGGAGAGAGAGAGAGAGAGAGAGAGAGAGGAGGAAGATCAACCGATCTCATTTCACAACAAACTGGCGCTCTGTAATTACAGTTGAAGTCGGAAGTTTACATACACTTAGGTTGGAGTCATAAAAACTCGTTTTTCAACCACTCTACAAATGTCTTGTTAACAAACTATAGTTTTGGCAAGTCGGTTAAGACATCTGCTTCGTGCATCTCACAAGTACATTTTCCAACAATTGTTTACAGACAGATTATTTAACTTATAATTCACTGTATCACAATTCCAGTGGGTCAGAAGTTACCATACACTAACATAGTTTGAGTCAATTGGAGGTGTACCTGTGGATGTATTTCAAAGCCTATCTTCAAACTCAGTGCCTCTTTGCTTGACATCATGGGAAAATCTAAATAAATCAGCCAAGACCTCAGAAAAATTGTAGACCTCCACAAGTCTGGTTCATCCTTGGGAGCAATTTCCAAACGCCTGAAGGTACCACGTTAATCTGTACAAACAATAGTACGCAAGAATAAACACCATGGGACCACGCAGCCGTCATACCGCTAAGGAAGGAGACACGTTCTGTCTCCTAGAGATGAACGTACTTTGGTGCGAAAAGTGCAGATCAATCCCAGAACAACAGCAAAGGACCTTGTGAAGATTCTGGCGGAAAAAGGTGCAAAAGTATCTATATCCACAGTAAAACGAGTCCTATATCGACATAACCTGAAAGACCGCTCAGCAAGGAAGAAACCACTGCTCCAAAACCGCCATAAAAAAGCCAGACAATGGTTTGTAACTGCACATGGGGACAAAGATCTTATGGTCAAAAATAGAACTGTTTGGCCATAATTACCATTGTTCTGTTTGGAGTAAAAAGGGTGACGCTTGCAAGCCGAAGAACACCATCCCAACCGTGAAGCAAAAGGGTGGCAGCATCATGTTGTGGGGGTGCTTTGCTGCAGGAGGGACTGGTACAAAATAGATGGCATCATGAGGTAGGAAAATTATGTGGATATATTGAAGCAACATCTCAAGACATCCGTCAGGAAGTTAAAGCTTGGTCGCAAATGGGTCTTCCACATGGACAATAACCCCAAGCATACTTCCAAAGTTGTGGCAAAATGGCTTAAGGACAACAAAGTGAAGGTATTGGGGTGGCCATCACAAAGCCCTGACCTCAATCCTATAGAAAATGTGTGGGCAGAACTGAAAAAGCATGTGCGAGCAAGGAGGCCTACAAACCGGACTCAGATACACTTGCTCTGTCAGGAGGAATGGGCCAAAATTCACCCAGCTTATTGTGGGAAGCTTATGGAAGGCTACCGAAACATTTGACCCAAGTTAAACAATTTAAAGGCAATGCTACCAAATACTAATTGAGTGTATGTAAACTTCTGACCAACTGGGAATGTGATGAAAGAAATAAAAGCTGAAATAAATAATTCTCTCTACTACTATTCTGACATTTCACATTCTTAAAATATAGTGGTGATCCTAACTGACCTAAGACAGGGAATTTTTACTAGCATTAAATGTCAGGAATTGTGAAAAACTGAGTAAACTTCCGACTTCAACTGTATCTGTGAAGTGGATTTAACTGTATGAATAAATGGGCTCCTCATTCTCCCAGTGGCTCTGACAGTATAGAGAACACTTCAAATCTAGTGAATTAATTGTAATGTGTACTCCTATCTACTCCACACTGCACTCCAGAGTGCAGGCTAGATGGTCTGGCTGCTGCATCCAATAATAAATCATATTGCAATTAGAACACTATTCACATTCCCATACATACCAACACCTACACACTTGCACACGATTTAAAGTGACATAATCCTCCGCTGACACACACACTCACAAACAAACATGAAAACCTTGGACCACAGAGGGGCAAAAGAAATAAGTGAATTTCATGAATAGCCGCCGGGATTCTATCTAACGACCAAATTCTGAAGAAGAAAAAATGATTGTAAGCGTCTCAGGAAAGTCTACTTGAGTTTTTTCATGCTGTGTTTAAGATGCAGCTGTAGCAGGATGTTTGAGAGAGGTTCGCTACTGCATCACGCATGTTTCCCAGTCGACCTCCTACAAGGGATGCATCTGCCTATCTGCTCCAGTGACTGACTCACACTCACGGGAACCCGAGCGTTTCTCAACTGCTTTACCATGTCTACCAGTGATTCATGGGTAACAGGCCTTTTTACACGGCTAATCAGTTTCTACTGTGACCATCACTCAGAAAGCCCCAGAGCACATTCTGGATACTGTAAGAGCGGACAGCTATTGATAGTGTGGAGACGTGGGCCACACACACTTTATACACATACACACAGTAAGCTCACATACACACACTGTATTTCCACACACACACTGGATATACATACACATTCGGTACATACACACACAGTACAAACTTACACACGTAAACACACACCGTAGATGCATAAAACACACACACGTTTATTGAAAGCATGGCGACATGAGAGGGTTACTAGTGACAGCAGGATGGAGAACGGTGATGTATCTGCGTGCGAGTCAGCACACCAACTTGGTCGGCCACTCTGATAGACTTTACAGCTCGGAGTTCCCCTGTACAAAAAGTATATTGTTTCCTCTTATCCTTGATTAGCAGAAGAGGAGACGAAGAGAGGCAGCCGATTTAGGCTATTGAGATGTACCTCAGGCAGATTACAGGCTCCGATTGGCCACACTGACAGGTGACAACAAACAATGACAGGACCCAATCAGGAGCTGAAGACACAACAGAAAAAACAGACAAGATACACTACTACCCCTGTTTTTGTAATTGCAGTGATAAGACTAAAGAGCTATATTTCAGCATGCAGTGCCTGAAGAAGTGTGTGTGCGAGTCTCTCTTTTTGTTTCAAGTGACAGGAGTCAACATGCATCACAGTCCGCTCCTCAGATAGGCAGAGAGCAGAGCAATGAGGTGTGGAGACGTTAATTCCTCACGGTAAGAAAGGCCTGCTAAATGACAGCAAAAAAAAATAAACTGCATATTTCAGATTTCCGGATTTCTGGAAAACCTGGTCATTTTGGGAAAGTTATAGGAGTTTTGCAACCCTAGTGGCAGTAGCTTCATAGACAAACGGGACTATGAAGTGTATTTTCCGGCCATTTTATGAAGGTTCATGGTATCACCACTTACGTGCAAGGTGTTCACAACAGTGGGGAGAAAATGGCATGAAACAGAGGGGTAGTACCTGAATGTAAAGGGATACTGCGTGCAGCAATTAAGCTGTTGTTCTACTTACCGAGAGACAGATACCAGTTTTATGTCTCTGCATGCAGTATAAAGGAAGTTAGAGGTAGTTTCGCGAGTCAATGCTAACAAGCATTAGCGCGATGACTGGAAGTCTACAGGTACGGTAGTATAATCTCGCAGCAATATTAATTGCCAGAATCTCGCAGTACCCCAATAAGAACACAGATTTTCGGTTTCTGTTGCAACACGTTTTGCTAGTGTGAACACGATCAGGGACACACAATCCTACAAATCGAACAGGAAGAGCTGTAGGAGTGGAGAGGTGTTTGTGTGTCTTACACACATCTCAAATTAATTTCCAGCTGTGAGGACAGTCACGTTACAGCATGCAGCAAAGACAACTACAACTCTGGTTGAGCTGTTAACATATATAAATCATATCCTTAATTTGCGGTTGAAATTTAGGTGACAAAAACAGTGACGACGTTTTGCAAATTCACAAATAATCCATTGATTTTCAACATCAGGAACTGTATGTTTAAATATAACATTAATAGAATGTTAATTCAATATGTGTTTGCCTGGTGGGATGTGTTATACTGTCCCAGGGTTAGAGCAAGATATTCATCTGAACCTGATATCTTCAAAGCAGTCAAAGTAGTTACCATTCTATGGTTAGGAAATAGCACCTTGGACAGCTTCTATACTTAAACAGTAACTTAGTTGCTGCTGCTAGCAGATACCCATTGACTTCCAGTCATTGCACTAACGCTAGTTAGCATTGGCTCGCAGACTACCTCTAACTTCCTTCATATTGGACACAGAGACATACAAATGGTATCCAAGTGTTCATCTGACTCTGGGGAAGCAGACACATGGTCTCATTGCCAAAATCCCAAAGTATCCCTTTAAGGCCCGCACAGAATGGAGAATTTTGGCCTTCTTATCCCACAATTTTGCCGTCCCAGACAAAATGGCCACGTCAAGGGCAAATTCTTAGGTCGGAAACGATTGTCGGCCGTCTTGGGTCATTCAGTGTGACATGGCCTAGGTCTGCCAATTAAGTACCGCTACGTGTGGTTGTAGGATCCGACAAAGTTCTGGTGGTGTCTGAAATTGTTTTACTTGTAGTGTGGCTGGTGTTACAAGATGATTCCGATGACTGACCAATAGGAACTCGGCCGGCACTGAGTAGGCACACAATATGATTCTTGCGAATAGTCAGATTCATGTAATAGTTCGATTTAAACGTTTAAATGCTTTGCAAAAATAAAGATTTTCCGAATAATCTTGTTTTAACTACAGTACATGACACATCTGAAATCAGGCTACCCGATGAGATTGTGATAAATACCCCCACAAATGTAATCTAAATAAAAAAATTTAACACAGCGACCATGTTGTTTTTGGGAAGCCTATTTGATTCTGAATTCAAACATTTAAAGTTTGTATTTGAAAACTATTGCTAAACGCATACTGTCAGTGTTTCCAAACTCACTTCACTCATGCATAAGCCTAGAGGGATGCCTGCGTTGCTGGTGCTGGCACATATGCAGATCAAACGCACCACTGCAGTTGATGTAGAATACGTCTGCTGACGTATCCTCCCAAGCCAATCACAGAATGTGATGACAAAACTGAAGCAAATCATACAATCTGGCCAGGTTGATATCAAGATTTTAACTTGGTAACATTGCACAGTGTGACATGGAATATTCGTAAAAGACTGAAGAAAAGAAAAAAACAGCAAATACATTAGATTCACACTATGGGGAAAATATGTGTCAACAGCCATTTCAATTAACTATTTAAGGAATATGTTTTAATCAGAAAAGGCTGACATTACTAGATACCTGTATACTATATGACATCCACTTTAAATATCTTACATTGTGATTGTCTCTAAGAGTGAGATTTACACAGTGTATTCTTCAGGAGACCTTAATTATAGCTGTCGTGCTTCAGTGTCCAACAAACGCTGAGTGACTTAGCTGCATTACATAATGAGGAAGTGGTGACCAAGATTAATAGCTTTCATTACATTTAGTCGGGCTCTTAACAGACCGCGGACGACCATGTGAAAACCCTGCCCTTTCAGACTTCAGATTGAAAATAACAGACATGTAAGTGTACCGGAGACAGTCACTTATTCATTTTAGATTCTCCGACGTGTTCGCAGATGCTTTAAAACTCTTTTGTGTATCCCATTCATTACCTACAAATGTATTGAGCACTTGAGTAGGCAGTGTTCCAACAGTGACTCTATCACATTGTTGTCATTGTGTGTGGATTCAGTTGTTTTACTGTACATGTTTAGGAGCATCATTGGCATTTTATATCAATAATGAATTGATTCAAACGGCACTTGTACAAAATAGCATTCAGCAGTGGAGCTACGGGTGTGATGTTGGAAAGCGTGATGTCTGTGAGGCTCAACTTTGGCTGGCTGCATGGTGACCCTCCCACAGTCTGGGGGCTAATCCTGCCCGCTGTGGCTTACGTAAAGGGAGCAGTGGGCTTGTCTTCCCTCCTCTTCTCTCAGCCTGGATCTGTGGTTCTAGCTCTTTCTCTTACAAACACACACACACATAAACAAAATCTCTCTCACACACACTAAACAAAAAATATAAATGTAACATGTAAAGTGTTGATCCCATGTTTCATGAGCTGAAATAAAAGATCTCTGAAATGCTCCATAAACACAAAAAAACATATTTTATCTAAAATGTTGTACACACATTTGTTTACATCCCTGTTAGTGAGCATTTCTCCTTTGCCAAGATAATCCATCCACCTGACAGGTGTGGCATATCAAGAAGCTGATTAAACAGCATGATCATTACACATGTGCACCTGGGGACAATAAAAGGACACTCTAAAATTTCTAAAATTTTGGGGGAGTGTGCAATTGGCATGATGACTGCAAGAATGTCCACGAGAGCTGTTGCCAGAGAATTGAAGCCAACTCCAACGTCGTTTTAGAGAATTTGGTAGTACATCCAACCGGCCTCACAACCGCAGACCACGTGTAACCACGCCAGCCCAGGATCTCCACATCCGGCTTCTTCCCCTGCGGGATCGTCTGAAAACAGCCACCCGGACAGCTGATGAAACTGGGTTTGCACAAACGAAGATGTTCTGCACAAACTGTCAGAAACCGTCTCAGGGAAGCTCATCTGCGTGTTTGTCGTCCTCGCCAGGGTCTTGACCTGACTGCAATTCGACGACATAACCGACTTCAGCAGGCAAATGCTCACCTTCGATGGCCACTTGCATGCTGGAGAAGTTTGCTCTTCACAGATGAATCATGGTTTCAACTGTTCCGGGCAGACGGCAGACAGCAGACAGCGTGTATGGCGTCATGTGGGTGAGCAGTTTGCTTATGTCAACGTTGCGAACAGATCTTGCCCCATGGTGGCGGTGGGGTTATGGTATGGGCAGGCATAAGCTACGGACAACAAACACAATTGCTTTTTATTGATGGCAATTTGAATGCACAGAGATACCGTGCCAAGATCCTGAGGTCCATTGTCATGCCATTCATACATCACCTCATGTTTCAGCATGATAATGCACAGTCCCATGTCGCAAGGATCTGTACACAATTCCTGGAAGCAGAAAATGTCCCAGTTCTTCCGTGGCTTGCATACTCACCAAAACCTGATCAACTCTATGCAAAGGAGATGTGTCACGCTGCATGAGGCAAATGGTGGTCACACCAGATACTGACTTAGGGCCTAATGAATTCATTTCAGATGACTGATTTCCTTATTTCCTTATATGAACTGTAACTCAGTAAAATCTTTGAAATTGAAATCTTTAAAATTGTTGCATGTTGTGTTTCTATTTTTGTTCAGTGTTAATGCACACATGCACATAAACACACACTAGCGCGGCTCCAGTGGTCTGATTGGGCAGACTGACTGCGGTGCTGATCGATGGGGTCAGGAGATCAGTCACCCGAGCACCAGCCCCTCATCAATCACACAGTACCCGTGGGCCAGGGGGGCTGATTAAGCTGTGACACGCAGGACACTTAGGACTCACAAGAGGGGGACAAATAAAGCTGTGACAACCGGGATACAGAGGTGGTAGAGATGAAGCCATGACATAATGGCGTCAGAGGATTCACAAGGTGAATCCGTGACACCCAGCCTCAGGGGCCTTAACGGGGGACTAATAAAGCTATGACACTGGGGAACCAATGACACCCAAGGGAAACAATAAAGTTGTGACACCCACCAAAGGGGCAGATAGATCTGTGGCAGCACATACTACGGGGACCAATAAAGTTGTAACACCACGGGACAAATAAAGTTGGGGGGAAATTAAAAAATAAATACAAATAAGTTGAGACAACCAGGAGGTGTTATAAAAATACTGGTCTGAGAATACAGTGGGTCACAAAATGTCCAAAACAAAACCGTCAGAAAAAACGTTGGAAATGTAAGCTCTAAGAGAAATATCTAACCACTAGCCACCTCACTCAGTTAGCATTTCTTAAAGGATACATGCTCTGCTCTTTCCATATTGTGACATGAAACAGAATATGTCATTCACTCTTTACCTAGATACTCACAGAAACGCTCTCAATAAGAAAACCCCATTCACTGCATTGCCTCCCTCACAATCAAAGTGGAAAGAATAATTAGTAAGATCAAGATTACCACACCAGCATTAGTCACATGATGTGGCCTGAACTGCAACTTCATTTATACATGTAATAGTGTGTATAGGTATGCTCTCCTCTTTCCAACACAAATCACTGCGGTACCAACACAGTGAAAGTAGACCTGGGTAGGTCAAGAGAGAAAGTCAAGCAGAAAGTTGTACAGTATCTGGATCCTGGCTTGACCCATATTCTGACCAGGCTATCCAGGACAACCAACTGTTCTGCTTCTGTACAGTAAGTGGGTCTTCCTCTGATAACACACACACACAGTCTGGCACAGCTAACTTTGTGGGGACATACAATTCAATCCCATTCAAAATCCTATTTTCCCTAACCCCTAACCCTAATCCTAACCTTATCCCAAAAACATAACCTTAACCCTAACCCTAAAACTAACCCTATCTCCTAACCATAACTCTAAACCTAATTCTAACCCT
Organism: Brachymystax lenok tsinlingensis; assembly: GCA_030435695.1. Taxonomy (NCBI): domain Eukaryota; kingdom Metazoa; phylum Chordata; class Actinopteri; order Salmoniformes; family Salmonidae; genus Brachymystax; species Brachymystax lenok. The sequence goes on along the minus strand of CM059785.1, from coordinate 47,286,915 downwards.
AACACTAATTCTAACCTTAACACTAAACCCCCTAGAAATAGCATTTGACTTTATGGGGACCGACAAAATGTCCCCAGTTGGTCAAATTGTTGTTTCTTTACTTTTCTTGTGGGGACTTCTGGTCCCCACAAGAAGTTAAACACAAACACCTGTCATGGGGTGGATGGAGGGTTTTAGTGGCATCAGTGGCTAACCTGTAAAACTGAAAATATCACAACAACAACGAAGTGTGAAGAGAACACTTCACAAATACCAGTAAAAAAAGCATAATCTGTTTGACTTTGTAAAGCCCTTCACAGCTTTCTGAACATGTTGGCTTTTGACACTTCTTCAAATCTCCCAGGAGGACAGCCTTGCGCTGGCGTTAAACAACAGATGGACATGAATATGTCAAGCGTTTCTTAAATGGTCAACAACAAAGCCTGAGCAAGCGTTCTTTCACCAGTGTTGGGATTCATTTTACTCGTTATACACTACCTGAACAAAAGTATGTGGACATCTGCTTATTGAATATCTCATTCCAAAATCATGGGCATTAATATGAAGTTGGTCCCCCTTTGCTGCTATAACAGCCTCCTCCATTCTGGGATGGCTTTCCACTAGATGTTGGAACATTGCTGCAGGGACTTGCTTCCATTCAGACACGAGAGCATTAGTGAGGTTGGGCACTGATGTTGGGTGATGAGGTCTGGCTCGCAGTCAGTGTTCCAATTCATCCCAAAGGTGTTCGAATAGAACACAGAACAAACATACACCTAGCGGACTGACAAAATATGGCAGTTTGTTACACGGAAAATGAAGAGGGGTGGGGAAGAGAGAGAGCGAGAGAGAGAGAAAAAGGGACACTTATTGTTTATACATTTCAGAACTATTCTCACAGTCATCATATAGTTTGCACACAAACCTCGCCCTTTTGGAATAAGAATTCATGAATGTATTTACGTGTGAATGCCTTTGTTCGCCGTTTATCTCTGTCGGAACCAGCCCTCCTTAGGAAGGTTGTTGGCCTTTCAGCGGCAAGTTTGTACGGCTCTGATTGGCCAAAAGAGGTCTTCCCTTTCCAGTCTTCTACTGTTGTTCACTCTGGAAGATAGCTATCCAGCCGTGTCGACGGTTCCCATTGGTGATGAGCGTAGTAGGATAGTCTCACTTAGATTTATTTTCTAGATATTTGACTCAAGACACCTGTACCAGTGATTGTCTTAGAGGGGAGTTTGTTTTCCCCCTCTTGTCGGTATTCAGGATT